>JAPJYM010000025.1:0-600000 GCA_026283605.1 Ganoderma lingzhi
GCAGGGAACTTACTCACGACGAGATTTGGGATGATTCGGCGTTGATTGATGCTTGGAATAGCGCCGCTGCTGAGTATGAGGTATGTCCTGTGCGTTCTAAGGCGGGGGCGACGCGTGATCAACTGCATCACACCACGTTCAGGCGTTCCATGGTCCGGGCAAGAAGTGGAAGCAAGAACCGGCCAAAAAGTCTCCTCTGTACGTTCGCGTTATGTTCTTTCACTCTACTCGGGTACTTACTGTTTGTCAGTAGTTGGTACAATATTCCTCCGGAGAAGACGAAGACGTCAAAAGGAGGATCGAAGGCATCGTTCAGCAAGCCGAACGGCACCCAGGTCGAGGAAGTCACCCCAGAAACTGGGTTGGCCGACTCGGTCCCTATCAACTTCGACACGTTTGTGCCCATGCACGATCCATCCCTCGCGGCTGTGGCAGCAACTGGTGCAGACACCGGCGCCATGATGGACGGCGTTTTGGGTAGTGGCGCAGAAGCTGCCATGGTAAGCCAGGACGAAGCGTTTTCTCGCGCCATGACCGCCATGTATTGGAGCGGATACTGGACGGCTGTCCACCATGTGCGTGTTGGTTCTTTACACCTCGCAAATCAGTTGGTCAACTGACCTTTCCGCACTCTCATAGTGCCGGCGGAACGAGTCCCAACCCAGTGCAAGCGACGAGGCCGACGCAATCGAAGGCGGGAACGGAGTGGTAGAGGAGGGCGAGGGAGAGGAGGACATGCTTCCCGCGCAACGATGATATGGTCTGACGCTTTGGCATGTGCAGCGACCCTTGTCTCGTAGGTGTCCGTTCGTTGAATGTATGCGACCATCCATGCTTACACTTCCTATGGATGGTTGAAGTCCCCCAAACTCTTCGTGTGCCAGTAAGTTCTTGTTTCTCGGACTATGCATGTGCGCGGAGTCTGCGTCCGCCCACGGCGACGGTAAGTGGGGCGATAGAGCCCTGCCATTCAAGATATAGCTGAAGGGGATTGGTTGGCCCGCTGCGCGCGCGTGCAACGGCCAGTAAGCTCCTTGCGCCGGAATAGTTTGCGAGTGCGTCGCAATTGATCCGTAATACACGCTCGGGGACGTCCTGTACAGTACTTGATCGTGCCGGCAAATGAAATGAAACACACTAAGTTTCATACAGTGACCCCAGCGTTCTCAAGAGCATTGCTTTGTCGCGATATTCAGCCGGGCCCTCGCCTTCGCTGTCAACCGCAGGTTATGTGGCACTGAGGCCCTCGAGCAGGATAGGTGAGTCCTCATCATACCTGACTCCTACGCGCTGAGTTAACACATTGACAGTCAACGTTGTGCAAGAACAAGATCGCGACAAGCGTGTGAATGGCCTACAGCCCAGCGTGAAGAAGTTGAGGTCGAGCGGATGATTGAAGTAACAATTGACGATTGAGGGTCCGCGTCAGCCCAGAGTGGCTAACAACCTGCCGTCAGATACGAACACCTACCACCAGAACGGAGATGCAGTGTTCGCCTCGCAGTGTCGGCCGTACCGGCGAAATGAACGTTAGTCCTTCGGACGCGAATAGCCACGGTTGACCTCGAGGCTCGCACAAAACAAACACTTTGGCGGTGCCAGCACCAGCGGCCTGTGACCGGAACAGGGTGTTGGTGTTCACCTCAATGTTGTCAGACGCGAACAGTCATGGGCAAACTCTGAGGCTGGCACAAAACCAACATGCTGATGATGCCGCCATGACCACCCTTCAGGGTATATAAACCCCTGCCCGTCCGCTCTCCTTCCCCCCATCCAACCACCAAGACTTTGACCTTCAACCACCAACTTCTCTAACCACCAGTGTTACAAACACCTTTTTCTCTTGGACTGTCTACTTCTTACATTGTACTTACTATTCTCTGTTATAGTGTAACCTGTCCCTTATTCCCCAGTAGTAAGTACAATAGCTCCTGCTGTTTCCCTTGTCACTATTGTCCTAGACCCATTGTTGTCTCTCAGTTTCACATGCTCCTAGTTACCCATTGTTTGTGTATCCCTTTGTTACTTCACATATATAGGACCTGTCCCTTGCTACCTGGAGACCTCAGTTTCAACCTCTTGTCTTCAGGTAAGCCCCAATGTATTTTACTTGTAGTATACTTCACTCAATACACTTACTTATCATCAAGCCTTGCTCTGCTCTTGCTGCACAAGTGCTCATCAATGCCCCTACTCATCTTGTGCATATCTATGATCTTTACTAGTTGTTCAGTGATAACACTAGGTCAAAACTACTTCATGAGCACTGGTGCACCCACACCCCTTTTATTTTCTCACTCACATGGTACACACTTAGATCCTCTGTAGTATTGACCTAGTGTAGTGTGCACTCTAGTCACACTGTTGGATGTTAGGAACAGACCAGCTGCTGAACCAGCTATACGAAAAGGATGCAATGTCAAGCTTAGGCTTGACACTTGGCTGGTACTATATATGCAGTTCAACCTACCCCTGAACCCTGTTTGTAACATTGGACATGAAACAGTACATTTATAGGTATGCTTCTATCTTCTGGTTCTATTGTTCAAACTGCCCATTGGTCTGTGGGTGGTATGCTGTAGACATTGTACTTTTGATGCCCAAACTTTTGAGGATTGCATGGAAGAGCTTGCTCGAAAATTGAGGTCCACAGTCAGAGATGATCTTGCATGGCAGTCTATGAAGGTGGAAGTGCTTCCTAACAAAGTTCTGTGCAGCTCTCTTGGCATTGATGTCCTCTGTGCAGAGAACAAGGTGGATCATCTTTTTGTGTCAGTCGACAATGAGATGGATTGTAATTAAACCCATCAACATTGGGTAGACCAGTGATGAAGTTGCAGGTGGTTAAACCACCTGACCTGGACCATTGGGGATCTTGTTGGGCTGTAGCAGGCCATGTGGTTTACTGTGCCATAATTTACCATGCCAACAAGTGTCACAGGTGTTAATGTAGTCCTTGATAAACTTGCCCATGCCTGGTCACCAGTAGTTACAAGTAACTAGCTCCATTGTCTTAGCTTGCCCTGGGTATCCTGTAGATGGGAGGTCCATCAGGAAAAACTACATATACAAATCAGTTCATAATATACCTAGTTAGATGTAGTTTTGCATAATAGCATCCCTTAGGAAAAAGTGGTATAGTAGGTATAATTTTATAGGTTTTTTTTTTAAAATGGGCAAAGTTGTAAAATAGTGCAAAGTAGATCACATATAGCCATAGGTTAGCACAACTGAATAGACTACATATAGGCCTAACTGTTTATCTTACCTTTTAAACAAATACAGTCATTGCACAGTAATAGTGAGGTGAACTGTAGCAAAGAAGCCAGAAAAATAGAATAACTGATTGCCCTTGCCCAGGATTGAACCCTCAACCTCTTTCTTTACCAGCACAGCATCTTTCCAAGCAGACACTTTCAACCACTACACCACAAGGTCTTACATATGGTTAGGCTATAATTCTAATATATCATGCCTTTTGCTGGACTTAAGAAAATAAGTGCCAACATCTGACTTACTTATAAATATGTTTGGGCTCAAATGCTGATCTAACCTGTGTTTCTTCTGTACTAATAACTTATTTGCAATGTTTCAAGTATATATGTGATAGGGCTATAAAATTATGTTAAAGTCAGTACAGTATTATAATAATATAATAGAAACTTAATATACAGACTTATACAAGCTTGTAACAATCTTGGATAGGTTATACCAATGCCTACCACTGTACTACTAGTGTCAATTATATATCTGAAATAGTAGTAATAGTACTATAGTAGCACTAAATAGTACTATTAGATATAGCATTTAAGTGGTAGTAATAGAGTAGCACTAGTTAGTAGTATGGTATAACAGCAGTTATATACTAGTGGTAATTAGTTGTCACAAACAGGTGTTCGGGCAGAGTTGAACTACATATATAGTACCAGCCAAGTGTCAAGCCAAGCTTGACATTGTGCCCTTTTGGCGTAGCTGGTTCAGCGGCTGGTCTGTTCCTAACATTAGTAGTATTGAACACTATATAAAAAGCAGCTTTTCCCAGTAGTAACAAAGTAGATATAATTAACTCTTAAGTAGCATATGTTGTCATAGTAGCACTATATTATTACATATTTGCAAAAGGTGTTTTTCCTGATGTCATGGTAGAGGTGTACAATTTCAGCATGCAGTGCATCATCCTTAGGGATGTAAACTTGGTCATAATAGAGCAGCAGGCCTTGTTCTGTATTCCAGTCTACATCAGCAAAAGTACCTCTTCCTGGGCAGCTTTTGGATGACCCTGAGTACCTGGAAAGGCAATCTCAGAACTTCAGACCATCAAACTGCTAGCAGTCTGATGGTCTGAGGGTTCTGAGAGCTCCTGTCACACGTATCAGGAAGCCTCAGAAAGCTCAGGAGCTGCCAAGGAGCCGTCCAGCTGGATGCACTTTTGCTGGTGTATCAAGTCATTCTAAAGTCCTAGACTCTTGAGTTTGCTAAGGGCTTCTCAGTTCTGCCACTTCCTGCTCCTGTTTTCCACACTCTCAGTTGTGTTAAAGTAGTCTTTTCTTTAGTATCACTAACAGATATCTTCTCTTGGTGTAAAGGTCAAATAGCAGGCCACTCACTAGTGCCTGTCATTAGATAAGCATCAGTTAAATACCTTACCATATGGCGGTGAGAGGTAACTTTCCTCCCACCACCCAACCATGTACCTTGTCACCTGTAATACCAGGATTTGGATGAGTCACACTTGCGGGCAGTCGGAGGATCCTACTGTGCTTTACATCTTTTTTGACTTGCCTCTATCTAGGTATCTAGGTGACATTTGTGCTTGACAATACTAGCAACACTCTCTGGGATTTGCCAATTCCAGCTGACACCCCCTCAATGCACTAGGTGACACTCCATTGGACTTGCCTCTCACTACAACATTGCCACCTGCCTGCACGACACTCCAGAGCCCATGGCATAGTGGTTCCCACAAATATAGTGATATTGTCATATACTAATCTCCATATTTGTAGCCAGCTTGTTCAGAGCTTGTCCTGTATAGCCCATTAGAAAGCTGTATTCAAACACTTCCAAATGGTACTAGTTTTATCTTATTTGGTCAACTATTGACCAAGTCATGGGCTGAACCAAAAAACCAACAAATGCCTCAATTTGGGCACTTATCTGAAGCTTATGTAATAGGGGGACATTGTCAAAGAATGTCGACAGACGTCATAGTATTAGCTCCATCAACAAAATTTGACAATGTCCCTGTCACAATGGGCATGGTGTTATTAATCACCTGAAAAAATGTTTGAAAAATTGGACCCTGTTGTAAGACTCAGCACCAGGATTTGTCGGAAATAATCCAGGTTCAGAAAGGGGTTGTGACTGTCTGCATTTTCCCCCCAGTCTTATCTAAATGCATTAGATTAAATCACACACTGTGGAAAGCATTGGCGAAATTCGATATTACCAAGATTTTTCAGCATGTAAAGGGGCGGGTAGGTCATAAAAACTGAGCACAAAGACTTTTTGGCCTGTTGAATTCAGACATAACACATCAGAGCACCCACCCAAACATGAGGCATCTATGGGGACATGTCCCGGTCTGGTGACCTCCCTCTGAAAAGAGCACAGAAATTCTTTGTTCCTCAAGGAATTGTTAGAAACAGACCAGCCGCTGAACCAGCTACGCCAAAAGGACGCAATGTCAAGCTTAGGCTTGACACTTGGCTGGTACTATATATACAGTTCAACCTGCCCCCGAACCCTGTTCGTGACAGGAATAAAACTCTTGTAATCACTTTGTGGTATCCAATAGTCCGAAAATCTTGGTGAGTGCCATATTTCTCCTAGATTTTGTCACAGCCGATAGACTGTGCCACCAAACAAGCAAACAAAGGGCTCACTAATGGAGGGCACAAGTGGTGACAACAGAAAACAGTGGATAGATTATCTAGACTAGAAGACTCAGTGGGGCAGGGGCTGTTAAGCTGCCTACAGTGGAAGGGAGGGATGAACAGAAGACAGAATCTAAGGTCCATGGTCCCACATCACAGCCCTTATATACTACATGGCAATGGCGCACAGACCACTCTGAGTTTAGGGCAGGTTCTGGGACCTGTTGCAGGTGAGGATCCAATCTAAAAAAGAGATAAGATAACAAAAGAGATAAGATAACCTTGGCCTGATAAGGTGGCGGCTGGATTGGGATAACCCCACACTAGGGTCTTGGTGCTAACCCAAGGCAAACGAAAGGCAAATGTTGGTGCAACTAAATGTGGCACGAAAAACAGTGACACTACCCCCTCTTCAAGACCTGAGCTCTAGTGAAGTGTTCAAACCATATTTGTTGATTAAACTGCTAGTGTACCGGTCGTGGGTTGGTGAGTGAGATGGGCTGAGGTGTGTCTGGGTGGTCTTTTTTTTATTTTTTATTTCACATTAGAACAAATATCATTGCACGGGATAATACAACTGCTATGTACTGCAGGATTCAACACGTGTCCGATATGAGACAACTGCTATCCCCGATTTGATTGACGGCCCAATGGCCCAAGGCCCACGGCACAGAGCCAGCATGTGGGGAGGGGCCCCGCCCATGACGGACAGGACCGCTTAGTCCGAAACTGAAGAAACCGAAACTTTAATAAATACCGATTCATGAGAAAAAGAAAAAGAAAATGGGCGCAGGGGTTGGCCCAGCCCGGGAGTGGTGATAATCGAGCGGGTGTCATGTTTCTTCTGTGACGACCCGGAGGAGGTGGCTGGCAGCTTTGTGCCAGGGGTATGGGAGTCGTGAGGTGGCAGCATGGTTGGGAAAGAGTGGAAAGGGTCGGGGGTCCCAGGTGGGGAGACCTCTCGATGGAGAGTGCAGATGCATGTGAGCACACGTGAGAAGTCCTTGTCCGAGGATTTGGCGGACTTAGAGGACTGGGAGAGTGGGGATGCAGGTGTGCATGGTGTGGTGGGTGGTGTCGACACGGTTGTCGAGGGTGTGGTTGAGGCGGTGGTGAGTGTTGGGGTGGTGCTCTGCAAGCTCAGAGCTGGCAAGGAGCAGGGTGTTACGACTGAGCGTCGAGTAAGGATCAGGGATATGCACGAGACGAGCAGGAGCGCCAACGAGCACTTGTGCAGCGAGAGCGGAGCAAAGCTCGACGGTTAGGGCTGGAGACAAGATGTATTGAGTGAAGTATACTACAAACGAAATACAGCGAGGCTTACCTGGAGACAAGAGGTCGAAACTGAGGTCTCCAGGTAGCAAAGTACAGGTCTTATATACATGTACGCAACAATGGAACGAGTGGACAATAGGTAACTAGGGTCGCGAGAGAACAAGGGGAAACAATGGATGTAAGTACAATAGCGACAGTGGAACAATGGTCGTAAGTACAATAGCGACAGTGAGACAATGGAAGCTATTGTACTGAGGGACAAAGGACGGGTTACAATGCAACGGAGGACAATGAGAACGACGTGAGAAGTAAACAGTCCAAAAAAGGAAACTCAGGCGCTGGGTAAACAGCGCCGAATGGAAGTGTTCGTAACAGTACCCCCCTCCTAAGGGTCGTGCCTTCACGACTAAGCCTTGTTGAGAGTGCCAGGGGCCGTTGGATGCGTAGAATGGAATTTCTGTACCAGTTGTGGTGCATTTGCCAGGTCCGCTGCATCCTCCCAACTGTCGTGCTCTGGGCCCCAACCCTTCCAATGCACGAGGTACTGCAGTTTCTTCCACCGCCCATACCGTCGTGACTCTAGGACACCTTCCACTTCATACTCCTCCTCCCCTTCTACTTCAATCGCGGGTGGCTCTGGAGGGTGTTGTCCAGGGAGTCGACTCTCCTTGTGTGGTAGTAAGAGTGACACATGGAATACGGGGTGGAGTGCAAGGTCCTTGGGGAGCCTGAGCTCATAAGCTAGGTTGCCCACCTTGCGTTTGACTTGGTACGGTCCAGCATACCGGTCCACCAGTTTCCTCGAGACTCCCGGAACACAGAAGTTCCTCGTGTCGAGCCACACCTTCTGTCCTTCCTTAAACTCCGGGGCCTCGCGGACGTAGCGATCATAGTGCTCCTTCATCCGTTCGGCCGTTAGAGTCAAGGCAGCGGTTGCATCCTCCCTTGCCTGCCGCAACTCCTCTCTTCGTTCGTCTGCCGTGGGCACTGCCGTAGACAACATCGGAATGTGGAACTGGGGTTCAAAGCCGTACATCAGATAGAATGGCGAGTACCCCGTCGACGAGTGTTGGTGTGAGTTAAAGGCAAACTCTGCAATCGGCAGCCACCTGACCCAGTCATCGTGGCGTCGAGAGCAGTACATTCGTAAGTAAGCCTCTATCTCCTGGTTCCATCGTTCTGATTGGCCATCTGTCTGGGGGTGATAGGCAGTTGACATTGCGCTTTCTATACCGAGGCCTTTGAGGATCGCACGGAAGAGCTTGCTTGAGAACTGGGGTCCACGATCGGAAATGATCTTTCGTGGTAGTCCATGCAGACGGAAGTGTTCTCGGATGAAGTTATCTGCAGCTCCTTCTGCGTCGATCTCCTCGGTGCACGGAATAAGATGGATAATCTTTCCATGCCGATCAACAATAAGTTGCAGCGCGTTGAAACCATCTACGTCTGGCAGTCCGGTGATGAAGTCACAGGTTACTACCTGGCCTGGGCCGTCGGGGATCTCGTTGGGCTGGAGAGGACCATGCGGTTTGGTGTGTGATGTTTTACCACGGCGGCAAGTGTCACAGGTGTCCACATAGTCCTTAATAAACTTGCCCATGCCCGGCCACCAGTAGTTACGAGTAACCAACTCCATCGTCTTGGCCTGTCCTGGGTGTCCGGCCGGTGGGAGGTCGTGGTGGATGCGTACAATCTCAGCACACAGTGCATCATCCTTGGGGACATAAACTCAGCCATGATAGAGAAGCAGGCCTTGTTCAGTGTTCCAGTCCACCAAGTCATTCTGAAGACATGCTGGTCCAAGACTGTCGAGTTTGTTAAGTGCTTCCACCACCTTCTGCTCGCGATCTCCACACTCGTGGATGTGTCGAAGCAGTGCCTTGTCTGGGACCACTGACAGGTGCCCTCGCTTGGCTGCCAATACTCAGAAATGTTTGGGTTGCAACAACACACGTCCGACATTGTCATCCGCATCATCTCGCTGGTGGTCAGGCCTGCGCAACAGTGCATCGGCCCTACCATTGGAGGTGCCAGGTTTGTGTGAGATGATGAAGTCAAATCGCAACAAGTAGAGAGCCCATTGTGCCTGCCTACAGGTGAGGTTCTGTGCTGTACGCCAGTACTCAAGATTTTTGTGGTCCGACTGGATCTCAAACATGCTGGGTAGTCCTTCAAGGTAGTGGTGCTAGGCTTGCAAAGCACAGATAATGGCAAGCATCTCCTTGTCATAGATCTTGTAGTTGCATTCCGCATCATTTATCAATTTGGAGTGGAAGGCAACGGGGTGCCATTTACCATCCTCCCCCTCCTGAGACAGAACTGCACCCGTTGCGAAGCCGGAAGCGTCGACTTCAACCCGAGTGTTGCGGTCTGGATCGTACATGCTCAGGACAGGGCTCTCGGTGAAACGACGTTTAAGCTCCTCAAAGGCAGACTGCTCCTCTTCTCCCCATTGCCATGTGGTGTTGCCCGTGAGGCGATCCAAAGGTTTGCAGATGGCACTGAAGTCCTTAATGAACCGCCGATAGAAATTTGCAAAGCCGCAGAATTTCCATACATCTGAGGTGTTCTGAGGGACTGGCCAGTCTGTGATACCCTTGACCTTCACGGGGTCCATCTCCATGCAGTTCTCCAAAATGAGAACACCGAGGTATTCCACCTTGGGCTGTTCGAACTCGCACTTCTCCGGCTTACAGAACAAGTCGTTCTCCTTCAGCTGTTTTAGGACCTCACACACCAGAGTGCGGTGCTCCTCCATGTCATTGGTGAAAATGAGGATGTCGTCGAGATAGATAGTGACTTTGCCTAAGACAATGAGGTCCTTGAAGATGTCGTTCATAAGCGCAGAGAACGTGCTGGGCGAATTGGCTAGCCCAAAGAACATGACATTTGGTTTGAACAGTCCCCGGTTGGTCACAAACGCAGCCTTCCACTCATCACCAGCTTTGACCCGCACGTTGTTGTACCCCCAGCGGATGTCGAGCTTCATAAAGTACTTGGCCTTTTTGAGTCGATCCATCAGGTCCGAAACCAGTGGCAGCGGGTAGCGGTTCTTAATGGTAATCTCATTCAACCGTCGATAGTCCTGGACTGGGCATAGACTGCCATCCTTCTTTTTGACAAAGAAGAATGGTGAGGACATCGGCGACTTCGACTCCTGAATATAGCCCTTGGCCACATTCTCGGCAAGAAACTTGTCAAGCTCAACTTGTTCGCTTGGTGATAGGGGATACACCCGGGAGTGGAACATTTTCGCATCCGGCACTAGTTCAATTGCATGGTCGTAGGGCCCGTGTTCTGGTAAACGTTCAGATGCTTCCTTCGAGAACACATGCAAGTACTCATGGTAGTGCTTCGGTACGATCTCTTCGACAGGGCGAACCTCCTTCTTCTGGTACTCTTGTTCAGTGAGTTGTTGAGAGTATGTGTACGTCGCTGAAGCAAATAGTTGTGGAGTACCATAAAGGCGTTGTCCGTTGTCCCATGCGTTGAGAAGCGACTCCTCAGTTCCATCCCACCGTGGCAGGAATCCTGGCGGCCATGGCTGTTCCTCATCTTCTCTATTCTCCTCTGCCATCGCAGCCGTATGTATCCTTCCAACCTTCCTGACCTTCCTCACCCGTCGAGAACCTTGGTGTGCCATAAGCCGTACCTCCGTATCATGCGCTTTGGTCTCAACAGGTTTGGATGCCTTCGGGTTGGCTGGACACGTCTCTGGACATCTCGATAGATGCAGTGAGCCACATTCCCAATCTACTTCAGGGTTGTGCTCACGCAGCCAGTCCAGGCCGATGATCACATCCTCCTCTCCGATGTCTGTCACCACAAACACCACCTTCTTCCGGTGGTCTCTCGAATCACCATATCCAATACGGCGACCTCACTAATCGTCCCATCACGGTTCTCTGTACTGTCAATGTTGTATAGAGGAATTGGCCTTGCCAACTTCCTCGTTGTAACACGATTTTCTACTACGAAACGTCTATGTAAGAACTTAGTTGTAGCTCCACTATCTACCATAGCTACAATGTCCTTATGCCGCTGCTTGCCAATTAACCATACTGGTATGTGAAAGTGTTGACCATCATGATTCACTTCATACACGAACAATGAACCTAGTACAGAAAACCGACTATTACTACAAGAGCCAGCACGTGCAGCGTCCAATGCGGCTCTAATCAAAAACCCTCCTTCTTGTCTGCCACCATAAGGGCAGTGATTTTCTGCTCCATTGTCTTAACCTGTGCTTGCAGCGTGTTGATCTCTTTAGTCCCAGCCGACGATGACAATGCGATTTGCGGTTTGTTGACTCTAGGCTTGGGGCAATGGAATGAACGGTGTCCTTCTTCACCGCAGTTGAAGCAGGCACCTTTGAAGGGCCTCCTACTTGTGCCCGTAGCCGCTGCCTTTTTGCCTTTCTTCTTCCATCCAAACTGTTTCGGCCGCTCTTCTTCTCGCATGGCCAGGGCCTGATCGATCGACAGGGCCACCTTCTGGATCTTCTCGACGGTGTCGATGTCGTGGGCTCCCTGCGTGAAGATGTCCTTGATCTTGTAGGGCAGGCCGGTGCGATAGCGTTCATGCTTGTCGTAGTCACTGAAGTCCGTGCGAGCAGCGATGGCATTGAACTCAGTCATGTAGTCCTTGACCGTGCCAAGCCTGTGCGAGGTCTTGCACAACTTGGTGAGTTCCACAGTGGCAGCCTGTTTATCGTCTGCCGCACAAAAGTGTGCCTTGAAGTCGGTTTCGAAAGCCACATAGTCTGCCCAGGGCATCGTGCCCGTGGCGACTTTGACAATAAACGGACCGGCCCATGCAGCCGCTCCCTCCGTTAGCTTGTTCAGAACCGTGACCCAACAGATCTGCGCATCGACACCTTGAGCCGTTAGAGTGGTGTGATAGATCCGAGCCGAGGCGACAAAACGAAGACCATCCTGTGCGGATTTTCCATCGTACTCTCGCGGGGCAAGCTGGTTGAGGAGTTTGGAGATATCGAACAGTGCAGGCGCGGGGGTGGTCATGGCTGGAGCAACCCTTGGTGCGGGTGATGGTGCCCTACTGGGAGACGATGAGGATGAGGATGAGGATGAGGGTTCTGAGGGGGTGTTGAGGACAACGGTCTCTCGTTCTGACTTCGGTTCGACTACTGGTTCCTCTGGCTCTTCTGACTCCGGTTCCCTTTCGGTCTTTGGGAGTCTAGAGGTCGAGGCAACTGGCGATCGGTCTGACGAGGATGCAATACGTTGTCGAACAAGTTCTAATGTGACAGGAAGGGAGATTTCTCCAGTACGAGGGGATCCGGATGGGGTTGCAGTGGGAGTGGGTTTGCGACTCACAGGTCGCGAGGGTACACGGGAGGGTGGCCTTGACGTTGGACGCAAGGCCGGTCGAGATGAGGGGTTCTTGGCTGCAACAGCGGCCGCTTGACGAACTGGGGGACGGTTTGGGTCTCTTGGAGCAGGTGGCGGTGGATTAGCAATGTGTGCAAGGATTAACTCCTTCTGGTTGTTGATCGTAGCACGTCGAGGAGCGATGGCTTCGACAACCGCTGGGTTCTCCTGAATAGTGCGGGTTCTATGTGGGCATGGTTGCTGATCACAGACCCTCCAGTTGTTGTGGTCCTTGTCCCAGTGTTCGTCGTAAACCTCGGCCAGGTGAAATACGTGTGCAGACTTCTGACAAGCCACGGTGTCCCAGGGGTGAAGTTGGTAAGGGGTGGGGAAACTCACTTCCTGTCCAGGAATCAAATGGCAGGTGCACGATCCAACACTGTCTGCTCAGCCTCCTCAGCCTATTGCTGTGTCTTAACCTCCAGGGACACGAGCCCAGGGGAGTTCTGCCTTGGCTTTGTTTCGCCGCCTTTCTTTAGCCTCCCACGCCGTGAGGCGGACCACTTCTGTCAGTGCCGGGGTCTCGGGTTAGGAGCTTTCCGCGCACTGTACCACTAAAAGTGGCAAGCCTCGAGTTGAATCAAGACCACGTCCGATGGTGTGACTAGAGCGCACACTACGCTAGGCCAACACAGAGGATCTATGTGCGTACCGTACGAGAGGGAAGTGATAAACGTGTATAAACTCCAAGGAAAGGGGGTGTTGCGCTGGTGCTCATGTAGGAAGTTTCGACCTAATGTTACGACTGAGCGTCGAGTAAGGATCAGGGATACGCACGAGACGAGCAGGAGCGCCAACGAGCACTTGTGCAGCGAGAGCGGAGCAAAGCTCGACGGTCAGGGCTGGAGACAAGATGTATTGAGTGAAGTATACTACAAACGAAATACAGCGAGGCTTACCTGGAGACAAGAGGTCGAAACTGAGGTCTCCAGGTAGCAAAGTACAGGTCTTATATACATGTACGCAACAATGGAACGAGCGGACAATAGGTAACTAGGGTCGCGAGAGAACAAGGGGAAACAATGGATGTAAGTACAATAGCGACAGTGGAACAATGGTCGTAAGTACAATAGCGACAGTGAGACAATGGAAGCTATTGTACTGAGGGACAAAGGACGGGTTACAATGCAACGGAGGACAATGGGAACGACGTGAGAAGTAAACAGTCCAAAAAAGGAAACTCAGGCGCTGGGTAAACAGCGCCGAATGGAAGCGTTCGTAACAAGCAACTATGCAAAGCGTGAACGCTATCGCACCGGCCTGCCCTACAAAATCAAGAACATCTTCACACAGGGAGCCCACGACATCGACACCATCGAGAAGATCCAGAGGGTGGCCCTGTCGATCGATCAGACCCTGGCCATGTGGGAAGAAGAACGGCCGAAGCAGTTTGGATGGAAGAAGAAGGGCGAAAAAGCAGCAGCCACGGGCACAAGTAGGAGGCCCTTCAAAGGTGCCTGCTTCAACTGCGGTGAAGAAGGACACCGTTCATTCCATTGCCCCAAGCCTAGAGTCAACAAACCGCAAATCGCATTGTCATCGTCGGCTGGGACTAAAGAGATCAACACGCTGCGAGCACAGGTTAAGACAATGGAGCAGAAAATCACTGCCCTTATGGTGGCAGACAAGAAGGAGGGTTTTTGATTAGAGCCGCATTGGACGCTGCACGTGCTGGCTCTTGTAGTAATAGTCGGTTTTCTGTACTAGGTTCATTGTTCGTGTATGAAGTGAATCATGATGGTCAACACTTTCACATACCAGTATGGTTAATTGGCAAGCAGCGGCATAAGGACATTGTAGCTATGGTAGATAGTGGAGCTACAACTAAGTTCTTACATAGACGTTTCGTAGTAGAAAATCGTGTTACAACGAGGAAGTTGGCAAGGCCAATTCCTCTATACAACATTGACAGTACAGAGAACCGTGATGGGACGATTAGTGAGGTCGCCGTATTGGATATGGTGATTCGAGACCACCGGAAGAAGGTGGTGTTTGTGGTGACAGACATCGGAGAGGAGGATGTGATCATCGGCCTGGACTGGCTGCGTGAGCACAACCCTGAAGTAGATTGGGAATGTGGCTCACTGCGTCTATCGAGATGTCCAGAGACGTGTCCAGCCAACCCGAAGGCATCCAAACCTGTTGAGACCAAAGCGCATGATACGGAGGTACGGCTTATGGCACACCAAGGTTCTCGACGGGTGAGGAAGGTCAGGAAGGTTGGAAGGATACATACGGCTGCGATGGCAGAGGAGGATAGAGAAGACGAGGAACAGCCATGGCCGCCAGGATTCCTACCACGGTGGAATGGAACTGAGGAGTCTCTTCTCAATGCATGGGACAATGGACAACACCTTTATGGTACTCCACAACTGTTTGCTTCAGTGACATACACATATTTACAACAACTCGCTGAGCAAGAGTACCAGAAAAAGGAGGTTCGCCCTGTCGAAGAGATTGTACCGGAGCACTACCACAAGTACTTGCATGTGTTCTCGAAGGAAGCATCTGAACACTTACCAGAACACGGGCCTTATGACCATGCAATTGAACTAGTGCCAGACGTGGAAATGTTCCACTCCCGGGTGTACCCTCTATCACCAAGTGAACAAGTTGAGCTTGACAAGTTTCTTGCCGAGAATGTGGCCAAGGGCTATATTCAGGAGTCAAAGTCGCCGATGTCCTCGCTGTTCTTCTTTGTCAAGAAGAAGGATGGCAGTCTACGTCCAGTCCAGGACTATCAACGGCTGAACGAGATTACCATTAAGAACCGTTACCTGCTGCCACTGGTTTTGGACCTGATGGATCGACTCAAAAAGGCCAAGTACTTTACAAAGCTTGACATCCACTGGGGGTACAACAACGTGCAGGTCAAAGCTGGTGATGAGTGGAAGGCCACATTTGTGACCAACCGGGGACTGTTTAAACCAAATGTCGTGTTCTTTGGGCTAGCCAATTTGCCCAGCACATTTTTGGCACTTATGAACGACATCTTCAAGGACCTCATTGTCTTAGGCAAAGTCACTATCTATCTCAACGACATCCTCATTTTCACCAACGATATGGAGGAGCACCGCACTCTGGTGCATGAGGTCCTGAAACAGCTGAAGGAGAACGACTTGTTCTGTAAGCCGGAGAAGTGCGAGTTTGAACAGCCCAAGGTCGAATACCTCGGTGTTCTCGTTTTGGAGAACTGCATGGAGATGGACCCCGTGAAGGTCAAGGGTATCACAGACTGGCCAGTCCCTCAGAACACCTCAGATGTATGGAAATTCTGCGGCTTTGCAAATTTCTATCGGCGGTTCATTAAGGACTTCAGTGCCATCTGCAAACCTTTGGATCGCCTCACGGGCAACACCACATGGCAATGGGGAGAAGAGGAGCAGTCTGCCTTTGAGGAGCTTAAACGTCGTTTCACCGAGAGCCCTGTCCTGAGCATGTACGATCCAGACCGCAACACTCGGGTTGAAGTCGACGCTTCCGGCTTCGCAACGGGTGCAGTTCTGTCTCAGGAGGGGGAGGATGGTAAATGGCACCCCGTTGCCTTCCACTCCAAATTGATAAATGATGCGGAATGCAACTACAAGATCTACGACAAGGAGATGCTTGCCATTATCTGTGCTTTGCAAGCCTAGCGCCACTACCTTGAAGGACTACCCAGCATGTTTGAGATCCAGTCGGACCACAAAAACCTTGAGTACTGGCGTACAGCACAGAACCTCACCTGTAGGCAGGCACAATGGGCTCTCTACTTGTTGCGATTTGACTTCATCATCTCACACAAACCTGGCACCTCCAATGGTAGGGCCGATGCACTGTTGCGCAGGCCTGACCACCAGCGAGATGATGCGGATGACAATGTCGGACGTGTGTTGTTGCAACCCAAACATTTCTGAGTATTGGCAGCCAAGCGAGGGCACCTGTCAGTGGTCCCAGACAAGGCACTGCTTCGACACATCCACGAGTGTGGAGATCGCGAGCAGAAGGTGGTGGAAGCACTTAACAAACTCGACAGTCTTGGACCAGCACATCTCCAGAACAACCTGGTGGACTGGAACACTAAACAGGGCCTGCTCCTCTATTGCGGCCGAGTTTATGTCCCCAAGGATGATGCACTGTGTGCTGAGATTGTACGCATCCACCACGACCTCCCGCCAGCCGGACACCCAGGACAGGCCAAGACGATGGAGTTGGTTACTCGTAACTACTGGTGGCCGGGCATGGGCAAGTTTATTAAGGACTATGTGGACACCTGTGACACTTGCCGCCGTGGTAAAACATCACACACCAAACCGCATGGTCCTCTCCAGCCCAACGAGATCCCCGACGGCCCAGGCCAGGTAGTAACCTGCGGCTTCATCACCGGACTGCCAGACGTAGATGGTTTTAATGCGCTGCAACTTATTGTTGATCGGCATGGAAAGATGATCCATCTTATTCCGTGCACTGAGGAGATCGATGCGGAAGGAGCTGCAGACAACTTCATTCGTGAACACTTCCGTCTGCATGGACTACCATGAAAGATCATTTCCGATCGTGGACCCCAGTTCTCAAGCAAGCTCTTCTGTGCAATCCTCAAAGGCCTCAGTATAGAAAGTGCAATGTCAACTGCCTATCATCCCCAGACAGATGGCCAATCAGAACAATAGAACCAGGACATAGAGGCTTACTTACGAATGTACTGCTCTTGACGCCGCGATGACTGGGTCAAGTGGCTGCCGATTGCAGAGTTTGCCTTTAACTCACACCAACACTCGTCGACGGGGTACTCGCCGTTCTATCTGATGTACGGCTTTGAACCCCAGTTCCACATTCCGATGTTTTCTACCACCTTTGAAGGGCCTCCTACTTGTGCCCGTGGCTGCTGCTTTTTCGCCCTTCTTCTTCCATCCAAACTGCTTCGGCCGTTCTTCTTCCCACATGGCCAGGGTCTGATCGATCGACAGGGCCACCCTCTGGATCTTCTCGATGGTGTCGATGTCGTGGGCTCCCTGTGTGAAGATGTTCTTGATTTTGTAGGGCAGGCCGGTGCGATAGCGTTCACGCTTTGCATAGTTGCTTGTTACGAACGCTTCCATTCGGCGCTGTTTACCCAGCGCCTGAGTTTCCTTTTTTGGACTGTTTACTTCTCACGTCGTTCCCATTGTCCTCCGTTGCATTGTAACCCATCCTTTGTCCCTCAGCACAATAGCTTCCATTGTCTCACTGTCACTATTGTACTTACGACCACTGTTCCACTGTCACTATTGTACTTACATCCATTGTTTTCCCCTGTTCTCTCGCGACCCTAGTTACCTATTGTCCGCTCGTTCCATTGTTGCGTACATGTATATAAGACCTGTACTTTGCTACCTGGAGACCTCAGTTTCGACCTCTTGTCTCCAGGTAAGCCTCGCTGTATTTCGTTTGTAGTATACTTCACTCAATACATCTTGTCTCCAGCCCTGACCGTCGAGCTTTGCTCCGCTCTCGCTGCACAAGTGCTCGTCGGCGCTCCTGCTCGTCTCGTGCGTATCCTTGATCCTTACTCGACGCTCAGTCGTAACATTGCTGAAGTCCATGTGGGCAGCGATGGCATTGAACTCGGTCGTGTAGTCTTTGACCGTGCCGAGCCTGTGTGAGGTCTTGCACAACTTGGTAAGTTCTGCAGTGGCAGCTTGTTTGTCGTCTGCCACACAAAAGTGTGCCTTGGAGTCGGTTTCGAAAGCCACATAATCCGCCCAGGGCATCGTGCCTGTGGTGACCTTGACGATAAATGGACCGGCCCATACAGCAGCTCCCTCCATTAGCTTGTTGAGAACCGTGACCCAACAGATCTGCACATCGACACCTTGAGCCATTAGAGTGGTGTGATAGATCCGAGCCGAGGCGACAAAATGAAGACCATCCTGTGCGGATTTTCCATCGTACTCTCGTGGGGCAAGCTGGTTGAGGAGTTTGGAGATATCGAACAGTGCAGGTGCGGGGGTGGTCATAGCTGGAGCAACCCTTGGTGCGGGTGATGGTGCCCTACTGGGAGACAATGAGGGTGAGGATGAGGATGAGGGTTCTGAGGGGGTGTTGAGGACAACGGTCTCTCGTTCCGTCTTCGGTTTGACTACTGGTTCCTCTGGCTCTTCTGACTCTGGTTCCCTTTCAGTCTTTGGGAGTCTAGAGGTCGAAGCGACTGGTGATCGGTCTGACGAGGATGCAATACGTTGTCAAACAAGTTCTAATGCGACAGGAAGGGAGATTTCTCCGGCACAAGGGGATTCGGACGGGGTTGCAGTGGGAGTGGGTTTGCGACTCACGGGTCGCGAGGGTACACGGGAGGGTGGCCTTGACGTCGAACGCGAGGCTGGTCGAGATGAGGGGTTCTTGGCTGCAACAGCGGCCGCTTGACGAACTGGGGGACGGTCTGGGTCTCTTGGAGCAGGTGGCAGTGGATTAGCAATGTGCGCAAGGATTAACTCCTTGTGGTTGTTGATCGTAGCACGTCGAGGAGCGATGGCTTCGACAACTGCCGGGTTCTCCTGAATAGTGTGGGTTCTATGTGGGCACGGTTGCTGATCGCTAGTAAATAGCGGGGGGTACAGAAACCCCTGAGGGTAGGGGGGGTAGGGTATATAGGGGTAAGGGTAGGGGTAGACATACTCGACCCTTGGCAAACCCGCCACCCGCAGGAAGGGTCACAGCCACAGAGCACCCAAGAAGCGCCCAACAGGTGCTAGAATGGTAGTATGCAGGCCACGGACAAGACAAGGCCATCAATACCAAGTCCGCTCGTTGCTTGTACGGCTTGTGCATAGGGAATCCTGCCGGAAAGTGGTTGGAGTGAAGTAATATAGCATTGATACTCAATTTGGAGGCCCGGAGTCCGATACTGTACAGTTCATGGCCAGCCACAGAGATGAGGGACAGGAGACAACGACTCGACAAGTATGTGCACAGTCCCTGAAACAAGCCTACAGGTACACTTGACGCTGCTGCACTCCATCTCAACCAAAAACCCTCTCAAAATCTCGCCTCTACTCACTCTCACACTATTCCCATGTCTCACAAGCATTCTGGTACATCAACTGCAATGAGATCCCCTCTGGCTAAGAAAGCGCGTGACCGTGCTGCATCCGCTTCTTCCACCAAGAGCGCAAAGAAGGGGAAGGCCGAGAAGGAGAAGCCTGAGCCGCGGCTTGCGCCATCGAAGATGAAGGCCAAGCCGGTGCGCAAAAAGTTGAGCAAGAAAGGTCCCGAGTGCTGCGGGGCCGCAATGGGTCAGAAGGCGCATGGCACAAAGACGTGGGGATCACCTGATCTCGACGATAATGGCCTGGAGATTGTGAGTGATGCTGAGCTGAAGGGGAGTGATGGTGGTCCAGACTATGAGGAAGAGGATATGGATGAGGAGGCTGAACTAGGTGCATGGTTGCTGCTGCAGCAGAAAAGCTGTTTGATGAGATGTTAGCATACAAGAGCAATTGATGCGCGGGTGGAACGCACTGATCTACGCCTTTTTTGAGCCACGCCCCACGATCGAGTACAAAGATGGGCACCGCTCCCATGTCTTCAAGTGCGCAAAGAAGGGCTGCAAAGTGAAAGAAGGCATGCGCCGGTACCTCGATACCCAGGATTCGACCTCGACGTCGAACCTGAAATGGCACGTTGAAGCTTGCTGGGGTCCGGAGGCTCTGAAGATGGCGAGGGAGATCGGCACCGTTGAAGGTGCGCATGACAAGATCTTCAACCAGATCTTGTCCCAGGTCCCGCTAACCGCTCACTTCGAGCAGAAGAAAGGAGGCCGTGTGAGTTACATGCATCGTAACTTCACAAAAGCTGAAACACGTACCGAGATTGTCTGATGGGTTTGCAAGAACACGCGACCCTTCAATGTCGTCAAGGATCGGGGATTCCTCATGCTCATGAAGACTGGGCGGCCCGTGTATTACGTCCCCAGCCCATCAACTGTCTCACGCAATGTGAAAACCGTCTTTGTGCGTATGCGCAACCAGATTGCAAAGCTCCTACAGGTGCGCAATTAGTTCAGATCATATCTTATGAGCATCTACACTGAACGCACCTGTAGGACTACGACGGAAAACTGAACTTCACCACAGATGCTTGGACCTCGCCCAACCACCACTCCTTCATCGCGTTGTGTGTGCATTTCGAGCACAAGGGTGCACCACTCTCGCTGCTGCTCAATGTCATCGAAGTGGCCCATTCGCACACTGGTGTTAATCTCACACGCGCATTCGCCAATGTCCTAAAAGAGTTTGGCATTGATGCCAAGGTTAGTATTAAACATTGCGATGAATCACACTGGCTAACATACCAGTGTGGGGCCTAGTGCAAAGGCATTACCTACGACAACGCGACAAACAATGACACAATGATTCAAGAGCTCACGGCGCTTCTCGAGGGATTCGACGGACCCCAGGGCCAAGTACGGTGCTTCCTGCACATTTTGAGCCTTGTGGCGAAGTCGTTGATCAAGAGCTTCAATGCGCGGCCAGACAAGGAGGCTGCCAAGAAGGTCAAGGAGGACGAAGAGTTGGAGGTACTGGCGGATGAACTCATAGAAGCGGAGAGAGTTGCCGGGGCGTGCAATCCAAAAGAGATCGACAAAATTGAGGATGAGGATGAGGTGGACCCAGATGACCCCAATGACGACGTGGATTCGATGGCTGAGCTCTCGGAGGCTGAGTGCAAGAAGTTTGAGCAAGATGTGCGACCGGTCAAAACGGCACTGGTGAAGGTGAGTGGTTAATTGATGCGCGCACGCCGCGGATTAGCCAAAAAGACTACTCACCATCGGGGCCTTGACTGTAGATATGAACACTCGGCTTCAAGATCATTAACTCGACGACGAGGCTGCTTCCCGCCTGGAAGGCTGCGTGTGAGGAAAATGGCCTCCCAGTGAGGCTTTTGCCGCGAGATGTACAGACGAGGTGGAATTCGACGTACGATATGTTGAAGTTTGCCATGGAGTATCGCGTTGTGGTGGATCAGATGACGATGAAGCCGGGGAATGGTCTGCGGAAGTTCGAGCTCAGTGAGGAGGCATGGGTCATACTGCGGCAGCTTCATCACATCCTTAAGGTTCGTTTTCTGGCCGAACCTTGTTTTTAAACCTTGTTGGCATCAAACCTTGTTCATGAACTTAGTTTCACTATTTCTACACTGCATTCTACACTTCTCTGACCGCGCTTTCCTCGGACCACTAGGTTCTCAAACGAGCGACGTTATATTTCTCTCGCGACCGCTGGCCGTACCTCGCTGACATGATCCCTGCCATGGATCACATCGACAACAAGCTCACCGACACTACTCTCTAAGAGGAGAAGTACTCATACGCTATCCGGGTGGCCTGCAACCTGGCCAAACGGACTCTCAACAAGTACTATTCACTCACGGACCTCTCTCTCATGTACCGCATTGCCATGGGTAAGTTTGCGCGGCCCTCCGCCTGCTGCAGTGTGTTGAATGTTGCTTACACTATGATATATTGTGTGCAGTCCTCCATCCACAACACAAGCTCGATTACTTCCAACAACACAAGTGGCCGAAGGCCTGGCAAGACACGGCTCGCGAGATCGTTGAGGCCGAGTACGTGGCCAACTACGCTGGGCAACACGACAGCACTCAAGGTGCCGCCGCAGACCAGGTCTCAAACCGGGATGGTACGCCACCTCCTAAGACAGACGACGACGAGGGGACATGGACTTATGAGTCTTTGTCTGACTCGGATGACGACGTACGTCCCTCCTCACACCCATCCCAATCGAACTACTAACACACCACTGGACCACCGCAACGTAGGACATCTTCAAGGTACTGAACGTCCACGTGGCAAAGCAAAACGAAGACATCGGCGACGAGTTGAAGCACTATCTCAATGCCCCGACCCAGACTGTGCCCGATGTCCTCCGGTGGTGGAAAAACCGGAGCGAGATCTACCCTAACCTTTCACGCATGGCGATTGACTACCTTACTATGCCCGGTAAGTATGCTGTGCATGCCTTTGTACATTTTCTTCTTATCTGACATTGACCTTCAGTGAGTTCTATTGATGTTGAACGGCTTTTCAGCCACGGCTGGCTGGTATTATCTCACGTACAGAACCGCCTCAACGTTCAAACGACGCGCGCGATTTTGTGCATCAGGGCTTGGAGCCCTCTCGGCTTTGTGAGGCCCGAGGATGCGAAGAAGGTGGCCCGTCTCGATGACATTGAGGGCGATGACAACGTCGAAATGGAGGATGGGTGGGACCACATCAAGTTCAATCATGTGGCGTAGTGTTTGTACGTTCTGTAACTTCTGTTTTGAGTCGGACTTGCTACTGCCATGTACTACTATCCTTGCACCATTGTGATTCATGAATGCAGACTGTTTGCTGGTTGAATGCCTTCTATGTCATGCTTCCGTGCTATTTCACATTACATTCTTGTGTCTAATGTGTTTCATTAATGTTACTTACATGTCACTATGTGATACCTAAGTTCCTATGTCCCTACTTGGACTCCATAAGTGTATATCAATGAAAACCCAGGGGTACCCCCCAATATACCCCTACCCCTCGACACCCTATACCCCACGCTCACGCTACCCTTACCCCCACATACCCCCGGGTTAAGGGGTAGGGGTATGGAGGGTAAGGGTAAGGGTTGGTGCTCCGATACCCGGGGGTTACCCCCCGCTATTCACTACTGATTGCAGACCCTCCAGTTGTTGTGGTCCTTGTCCCAGTGTTCGTCGTAAACCTCGGCCAGGTGAAATACGTGTGCAGACTTCTGACAAGCCACGGTGTCCCAGGGGTGAAGTTGGTAAGGGGTGGGGAAACTCACTTCCTGTCCAGGAATCAAATGGCAGGTGCACGATCCAACACTGTCTGCTCAGCCTCCTCAGCCTATTGCTGTGTCTTAACCTCCAGGGACACAAGCCCAGGGGAGTTCTGCCTTGGCTTTGTTTCACCGCCTTTCTCTAGCCTCCCACGCCGTGAGGTGGACCACTTCTGTCAGTGCTGGGGTCTCGGGTTAGGAGCTTTCCGCACACTGTACCACTAAAAGTGGCAAGCCTCGAGTTGAATCAAGACCATGTCCAATGGTGTGAATAGAGCGCGCACTACACTAGGCCAACACAGAGGATCTAAGTGTGTACCATATGAGAGGGAAGTGATAAACGTGTATAAACTCCAAGGAAAGGGGATATTGCGCTGGTGCTCGTGTAGGAAGTTTTGACCTAATGTTACGACTGAGCATCAAGTAAGGATTGGGGATACGCACGAGACGAGCAGGAGCACCGACGAGCACTTGTGCAGCGAGAGCGGAGCAAAGCTCGACGGTCAGGGCTGGAGACAAGATGTATTGAGTGAAGTATACTACAAACAAAATACAGCAAGGCTTACCTAGAGACAAGAGGTCGAAACTGAGGTCTCCAGGTAGCAAAGTACAGGTCTTATATACATGTACGCAACAATGGAATGAGCGGACATAGGTAACTAGGGTCACGAGAGAACAGGGGAGAACAATGGATGTAAGTACAATGGTGACAGTGGAACAATGGTCGTAAGTACAATAGTGACAGTGAGACAATGGAAGCTATTGTACTGAGGGACAAAGGATGGGTTACAATGCAACGGGGGACAATAGGAATGACGTGAGAAGTAAACAGTCTGAAAAAGGAAACTCAGGTGCTGGGTAAACAGCACCAAATGGAAGTGTTCGTAACACTTTCCCCCATATTGATCCCTCAATATTTTAGCAACCAATGGTCGGATTACCATGAAACTTTGCACACATGTTGTACTACATCTATCATATATATTCCCAAAGCTACATATTGCTGAAGGTATTATTGCCTTCAGAATTCTATTTCGTGTTCCTGTAACCTACTGTAATACTGTTTTATACATATCTGCCCACCATCTTTGTCTTTTCCCAGGATCTCTTTTGTTCTTTATTACACACTACTATGGGTACTCATATCATATATTGCATCCCTTATCAGAGCATTGGATCTTTTATTATACTCTTAGTGGTTTTTGCCCATCAATAGTACTACTGTATTAGATCGAAGTGATACCATTAAAATCAGATACCACCATCACATAGAGAAAGAAAGCACCTTTCCAACACACTTTGGATCATAAAAAACGATGGAGAACTGAGGGAGATATGGGGGAAACAGTGGTTGGAGGGTGGTTTGTGCAGGGTGGAACAGGGTTATGCACCAATTTCCGGAGGCAACACACACTAGCGGCCGAGGGGACAGCATGGAGGATCAAGGGGACGGTGTGGACGGACGAGATCATGTAAAGCACCCACAATGGTCAACACCACCGTGGGCAGAAAGCAAAGTCGGGAGGGGGTGTCAGATGCCACTGTTAGCTGCAGTGCGCCTCAGAGCAATTACAATAGCCTAAGTCAAGCTCTGTGAATGTTGAAGTCGGCGCTCTAGTGCACTCATTTTTGACTGTACCAAGTCCCCGTTCTCATATCATACGTAGTTTGCAATGTCCCCTACCTCGGGTAATTTTCTCTGGTCTAGATTACGCATACTCATCGAGATATACCATACTCTTCATTAGTGACTCCAATTACTGTACATCTGAACACACTTCTACTTTACACTGTAGCATACGCATTTCTCATCCTTTAGCGCTGTAAAAGCGCCAGTAGGCACAGCTTGATGTAAGCTAGCTACCACGTGCTCCATGAGCTGTCTCGACGCTTTAGTCAAGCTCTGTTGTCCTTAGACTTCACAGAGCTTAACTTAGGTGAGTAGCATAGTATCTTTCCCTGCAATGAACAGACTTCACAGAGCTTGACTTAGGCCATTGTGATCGCTCTGACGTGCACTGCAGCTAACAAAAACAGGATAATGAGACAGACACCATCGCACATGTAGACCCATACACTGTGCTCACAGGTAAGTCGCTCGAAACCCAGCTGGTTGAGCACCTCATTGAGCTTCTCATGCCAGCATCGCCCAGCCTGCTTGAGGCCGTAAAGAGCCTTGTGAGGATGCCACACCCACTGAGGAGTCTTCTCCTCGAAGCCCTCAGGCTGGCGCATATACACCTCCTCCTTGAGCTCGCCATTGAGGTAGGCAGAGGAGATGTCGACTGACTCTAGCTCGAGGTCTTCAAGCGCAGAGAGGGCAAGGATGGCTCGAATGGAGGCCTATTTGGGTGTAGGGGCAAACGTGTCGTTGTACTCGAAGCCAGGACGTTGAGAGAAGCCCTTTGCGATGAGATGGCCCTTGTAGCGTTCGATCGAGCCATCTGCATTGCGCTTGACTCGAAACACCCAACGTGAGCCAATGGCCTTGTGACCAGGAGGGAGGAGGACAAGCTGAAATGTGCCATTTTTGACGAGGGACTGGATTTCGTCCTGTGCAGCCTTGAGCCACTGGTTGCGCTCGCTAGGCTCAAGTTTCATAACCTCCTGGATCGACCTTGGCTCACCAAAATGCTCCTGGTTGGCTTTCGATGTGTGCTCGACCACACACTCGAATGCGAACTCCAGGGCCTCGTCGTATGTCAGGTAGTCGAAGTGCTGACTTAAGTAGACATCCTCAATGCCAGCAAGCATTGCACTGAGTGCCTCGTCGTCGCTGTGGCCCAGAAGATCAAGCTCATCATCTGAGGACGTGGGACTGGGAGGAGGAGACATGTTGCGAGGGGCATAGAGATTGCGATGAGCTGGAGGAGGTGGTGGGTCGACAGGAGCAGCGATGAGAGGGTCAGGAGACGAGTCACATTGTGCAGGGTCAGGAGCAGGGGAAACTGAGCGAATGCGAAGATGCTGTGGCATGAGGTTCTGGTGTTCAAGCTCTCTGTTGTTGAGAGAGCCTTGGTAACGCGTCGAGCGAGATGGGAGCTCCTTGCGAGCGAGGGCGGGATAGGGCCTGAAGCCACCTTCGCCTTGCGCTTGCTGGTGTGCAGACGGGGCTAATGGACGAGGGGCAGGCGCAGGTGCAGGAGGCTGAGGAGCTGGCGCAATTTGTGGCAGTTGGGCAGGTACAGGGGGTGGAGGAGGTGCAGGAGGCGAAGGCGAGCGAGGTGGAGGCTGTGGAGGCGATGGTGAACGAACCGGAGGTTGTGGACGAGGTGCTGGAGGTGCAGGAGGTGCTGGTGGTGCAGGAGATGCAGGATCATCCCAGTCGTCGTCTCCCCCCTGATTGTGCAGCTCTGGCACATCAGACACATCGTCCTCAGGTGTGTCTGCATCGGCGGATGCTCCTGGGATGTCGACCTTATTGAGAGGGAGTCCAAAAACGTTGATAAATGGCGAATTGCCAGAGAAACAGTGTTCGTCGAAGACTGCATGCGACGAAATGATCACCTTCTTCGCAGCAGGGTCCCAAAATCGCCAGGCCTTCGTGCCCTCTGGGTAGCCAATGAAGATGCACTTGCGCGTGTGGGGCTGCAGCGCTTTGCGCTCCTTCTTGCGAATAAGCACATAGGCCAGGCATCCAAAAACACAAAAGTAGGACACACTAGGCTTGCGTCCATCGCCTTTCCAGGCAGTGTAGGGAATGCCACCATCGAGTGCAGCTGTAGGCATGCGATTGCGAGTGTGGACAAACGTCGAGACAGCATGGCACCAGAACGAAGGAGGAAGCTTTGCCTGCGCGAGAAGGGCAGTAGCACCCTCAGACGTCGTCCTGTTCGCTCGCTCTGCGACTCCATTCTGGTGTGGTTCGTCTGGCTCAGTGTGCTGCCTGTGGATGCCGTGTTCGACGCAGAAGTCAAAGTACTCCTTGCCCATGTACTCGCCACCCTTGTCGTCGCGTGTAGCTTTGATGCGCAGGCCCAGGCAGTTCTCAGCATAAGCCTTGTACGCTCTGAAGGCCTCGAATGTGTCGCTCTTGCGCTTGAGGTAAGCCATGGCCCAGAAACGAGAGGCATCATCGACGAACACCATCCAGTACTGGTAGCCCTCAGGTGTGCGCACTGGGAGCTGGCCCTTGAGGTCTGTGTGGATCAGGGCAAGGCAAACAAAGCGACGAGAGGCGAAACGAGGGATGGGGTGACGGTTGAGCTTGCCAGCAAGGCAGGGTTCGCAAATTGTGGGTGGCTGCTGCTTAGAGCGAATGCGAAGGCCGTGGACAAGCTCCTTGTGGATAACAGAGCGCAAATCGTCGAGATTGACATGGGAACAGCGTTGGTGCCACAGTGAGAGGTCCTCGTCGTGTGTGGATGATGCAACGAGTGCAGTGTTCGACTGGGACAGAGTGCGACCAAGGAGATAGCCCACATTGTGGTCGTTGACCTGGGCCTCGAAGCGCAGCTGTCCCTGGTGGTAAAACAGCACAGAGGACGCGCACAACTCGACGGTGTAGCCCTTCTCTCGAGTGAGGTGGAAAACGGACAGTAAATTGCTCGCCAGTGCAGGTACATGTAGGACGTCATGCAGGACTACAGCAGGTGGTAGAACACCCTCCCTCTCCGCAGGTTGGAACACCACAGACCCCAAACCAGCCGAGTAGACTATGTGCGAGTTGGCGAGTCGAATGGGGATGGTGTGGGGCAAGTAGGAGCGAAACCAGTGACGATGGGGTGTCATGTGTGCAGAAGCACCTGTGTCAGTGTTCCAGTTAGTCGCAGCAGGGGAGGACAGCCAGGCCGAGCGATCAGACGATGAGGAGAGGGCAGAAGCGCAACCAGTACTAACATTGAAAAGCTGAGGTGCACCCTGCGAGCAATAGCTGGCATTGGGCCCAGGGGTCACAAAGACATTCTGGTGGTGCTGAGGAAGGGGCAGGGGCAAATGCGAAGATGATGCGCAATCTGCACTCACTGTGGCAGCACCAGCAGACTGCTGGGGTGTGTCCTGGGTAGTCGACGATGACGACGATGATGCGGTGGCCTCTGAAGCGTCCTGCTTGCGCTGCTTGTTCTGGGAGCGGTACTGCATGCGCTGGGAGGCCTTCTCCTTCGCTTTTGCGCTGGCATCGCATTTGCTGAAGCAGTGGTCCTCTGAGTGGTTGGGGCAACCACAGAACGTGCCGGCAACGTTGGTGGCAACGTTGGAGAGCGCAGGGGTCGACGAGGAGATGCCAGGCTGGTTTTTGAGCGAAATGAAGATGTCTTGCAGCTTGTCCAGCATGAGGGAGTCGTCCAGGAGCAGGGTGTAGTGCAGCGACGAGAATTCCGGGGGTAGAGCTCGAATGAGGGACATAAGGACGAGCTCATCGTCGAGCTGGGTGATGGTGAAGTTGGCAGGGTGCAGGGCCTTCATGTCAGACTTGAGCTGGACTGCTCGCATCGACAGGGAGGACAGGGATTTGTCCTCACTCTTGCAGAGGCTCAGGAGTGCGTTGTAGGTGTTAAACCTCGTACCTGGTCGCTTCTGCATGTGCACAGACTCCAGCTTCGTCCACATAGCGACAGGATCGTCCCTGATGGCCTCCAGATGTGTCTGCTGCTCCCTCTCCACACAACTCCAAATCTCCCCAGCTGCCAAATCCACCCTGGTGTCGAAATCGCGCAAATCACGTCGTTCTCCAGCGTCCAGGGGTGCGACGAAGCTAGGCCTCGTCTCAGAGCCCTTGACAATGTGAAGCGCACCTAGAATGCGAAGCCTGGCCTCCATGTCGAGTCTCCATTGCTGGTAGTTGCGATTGGAGAGCTTTGCGAAGGTTGCAGCAGCTGGCGCCATGGGGTAGGGGTAGTGACGTGGCGCGCGACGAGCTGGCGAAACAGCGAAGCGATTTGACGAAAACTGCGAGGAGGAGCGAGGAAAGATGGACAGAGTGTTCCAGAGCAAAAAGAGAGACAAGCAGATGATGTGGCAGAGGAATGGGGGCTAGGGGAGGCTCCAGAGCATTTGGACAGGCGAGTTTGGACGTCTTGAGGCGGTCAGAGTGCAGGGCTCATAACCTGTTAGCTGCAGTGCGCCTCAGATCGATCACAATGGCCTAAGTCAAGCTCTGTAAAGTCTCTTCATTGCAGGGAAAGATACTGTGCGACTCACCTACGTAACAATCATAGTGCTCCTTCATCCATTCAGCCGTTAGAGTCAGGGCGGTGGTTGCATCCTCTCTTGCTTGCTGAAACTCCTCTCTGCATTCATCTGCCATGGGCACTGTTGTAGACAACATTGGAATGTGGAACTGGGGTTCAAAGCCATACATCAGATAGAACGGCGAGTACCCCGTCGACGAGTGTTGGTGTGAGTTAAAGGCAAACTCTGCAATCGGCAGCCACTTGACCCAGTCATCGCGGCGTCAAGAGCAGTACATTCGTAAGTAAGCCTCTATGTCCTGGTTCTATTGTTCTGATTGGCCATCTGTCTGGGGATGATAGGCAGTTGACATTGCACTTTCTATACTGAGGCCTTTGAGGATCGTACAGAAGAGCTTGCTTGAGAACTGGGGTCCACGATCGGAAATGATCTTTCATGGTAGTCCATGCAGACGGAAGTGTTCACGAATGAAGTTGTCTGCAGCTCCTTCCGCATCGATCTCCTCAGTGCACGGAATAAGATGGATCATCTTTCCATGCCGATCAACAATAAGTTGCAGCGCGTTGAAACCATCTACGTCTGGCAGTCCGGTGATGAAGTCGCAGGTTACTACCTGGCCTGGGCCGTCGGGGATCTCGTTGGGCTGGAGAGGACCATGCGGTTTGGTGTGTGATGTTTTACCACGGCGGCAAGTGTCACAGGTATCCACATAGTCCTTAATAAACTTTCCCATGCCCGGCCACCAGTAGTTACGAGTAACCAACTCCATCGTCTTGGCCTGTCCTGGGTGTCCGGCTGGTGGGAGGTCGTGGTGGATGTGTACAATCTCAGCACGCAGTGCATCATCCTTGGGGACATAAACTCGGCCGCGATAGAGGAGCAGGCCCTGTTTAGTGTTCCAGTCCACCAAGTCATTCTGCAGACGTGCTGGTCCAAGAATATTGAGTTTGCTAAGTGCTTCCACCACCTCCTGCTCACGGTCTCCACACTCGCGGATGCATCGAAGCAATGCCTTGTCTGGGACCACCAACAGGTGCCCTCTCTTGGCTGCCAATACTCGGAAATGTTTGGGTTGCAACAAGACACACCTGACATTGTCATCTGCATTGTCTCGCTGGTAGTCAGACCTGCACGACAGTGCATTGGCCCTACCATTGGAGGTGCCAGGTTTGTGTGAGATGATGAAGTCGAATCACAACAAGTAGAGAGCCCATTGTGCCTGCCTACGGGTGAGGTTCTGTGCTGTACGCCAGTACTCAAGGTTTTTGTGGTCCGACTGGATCTCAAACATGCTGGGTAGTCCTTCAAGGTAGTGGCGCTAGGCTTGCAAAGCACAGATAATGGCAAGCATCTCCTTGTCGTAGATCTTGTAGTTGCATTCCGCATCATTTATCAATTTGGAGTGGAAGGCAACGGGGTGCCATTTACCATCCTCCCCCTCCTGAGACAGAACTGCACCCGTTGCGAAGCCGGAAGCGTCGACTTCAACCCAAGTGTTGTGGTCTGGATTGTACATGCTCAGGATGGGGCTCTCGGTGAAACGACGTTTAAGCTCCTCAAAGGCAGACTGCTCCTCTTCTCCCCATTGCCATGTGGTGTTGCCCGTGAGGCGATCCAAAGGTTTGCAGATGGCACTGAAGTCCTTAATGAACCGCCGATAGAAATTTGCAAAGCCGCAGAATTTCCATACATCTGAGGTGTTCTGAGGGACTGGCCAGTCTGTGATACCCTTGACCTTCACGGGGTCCATCTCCATGCAGTTCTCCAAAACGAGAACACCGAGGTATTCGACCTTGGGCTGTTCAAACTCGCACTTCTCCGGCTTACAGAACAAGTCGTTCTCCTTCAGCTGTTTCAGGACCTCATGCACCAGAGTGCGGTGCTCCTCCATATCGTTGGTGAAAATGAGGATGTCGTTGAGATAGATAGTGACTTTGCCTAAGACAATGAGGTCCTTGAAGATGTCGTTCATAAGTGCCAAAAATGTGCTGGGCAAATTGGCTAGCCAAAGAACACGACATTTGGTTTAAACAGTCCCCGGTTGGTCACAAATGTGGCCTTCCACTCATCACCAGCTTTGACCTGCACGTTGTTGTACCCCCAGTGGATGTCAAGCTTTGTAAAGTACTTGGCCTTTTTGAGTCGATCCATCAGGTCCAAAACCAGTGGCAGCAGGTAACGGTTCTTAATGGTAATCTCGTTCAGCCGTTGATAGTCCTGGACTGGACGTAGACTGCCATCCTTCTTCTTGACAAAGAAGAACAGCGAGGACATCGGCGACTTTGACTCCTGAATATAGCCCTTGGCCACATTCTCGGCAAGAAACTTGTCAAGCTCAACTTGTTCACTTGGTGATAGAGGGTACACCCGGGAGTGGAACATTTCCACGTCTGGCACTAGTTCAATTGCATGGTCATAAGGCCCGTGTTCTGGTAAGTGTTCAGATGCTTCCTTCGAGAACACATGCAAGTACTTGTGGTAGTGCTCCGGTACAATCTCTTCGACAGGGCGAACCTCCTTTTTCTGGTACTCTTGCTCAGCGAGTTGTTGTAAATATGTGTATGTCACTGAAGCAAACAGTTGTGGAGTACCATAAAGGTGTTGTCCATTGTCCCATGCATTGAGAAGAGACTCCTCAGTTCCATTCCACCGTGGTAGGAATCCTGGCGGCCATGGCTGTTCCTCGTCTTCTCTATCCTCCTCTGCCATCGCAGCCGTATGTATCCTTCCAACCTTCCTGACCTTCCTCACCCGTCGAGAACCTTGGTGTGCCATAAGCCGTACCTCCGTATCATGCGCTTTGGTCTCAACAGGTTTGGATGCCTTCGGGTTGGCTGGACACGTCTCTGGACATCTCGATAGACGCAGTGAGCCACATTCCCAATCTACTTCAGGGTTGTGCTCACGCAGCCAGTCCAGGCCGATGATCACATCCTCCTCTCCGATGTCTGTCACCACAAACACCACCTTCTTCCGGTGGTCTCGAATCACCATATCCAATACGGCGACCTCACTAATCGTCCATCACGGTTCTCTGTACTGTCAATGTTGTATAGAGGAATTGGCCTTGCCAACTTCCTCGTTGTAACACGATTTTCTACTACGAAACGTCTATGTAAGAACTTAGTTGTAGCTCCACTATCTACCATAGCTACAATGTCCTTATGCCGCTGCTTGCCAATTAACCATACTGGTATGTGAAAGTGTTGACCATCATGATTCACTTCATACACGAACAATGAACCTAGTACAGAAAACCGACTATTACTACAAGAGCCAGCACGTGCAGCGTCCAATGCGGCTCTAATCAAAAACCCTCCTTCTTGTCTGCCACCATAAGGGCAGTGATTTTCTGCTCCATTGTCTTAACCTGTGCTTGCAGCGTGTTGATCTCTTTAGTCCCAGCCGACGATGACAATGCGATTTGCGGTTTGTTGACTCTAGGCTTGGGGCAATGGAATGAACGGTGTCCTTCTTCACCGCAGTTGAAGCAGGCACCTTTGAAGGGCCTCCTACTTGTGCCCGTGGCTGCTGCTTTTTCGCCCTTCTTCTTCCATCCAAACTGCTTCGGCCGTTCTTCTTCCCACATGGCCAGGGCCTGATCGATCGACAGGGCCACCCTCTGGATCTTCTCGATGGTGTCGATGTCGTGGGCTCCCTGTGTGAAGATGTTCTTGATTTTGTAGGGCAGGCCGGTGCGATAGCGTTCACGCTTTGCATAGTTGCTGAAGTCCATGTGGGCAGCGATGGCATTGAACTCGGTCGTGTAGTCTTTGACCGTGCCGAGCCTGTGTGAGGTCTTGCACAACTTGGTAAGTTCTGCAGTGGCAGCTTGTTTGTCGTCTGCCACACAAAAGTGTGCCCTGGAGTCGGTTTCGAAAGCCACGTAATCCGCCCAGGGCATCGTGCCTGTGGTGACCTTGACGATAAATGGACCGGCCCATACAGCAGCTCCCTCCGTTAGCTTGTTGAGAACCGTGACCCAACAGATCTGCGCATCGACCCCTTGAGCCATTAGAGTGGTGTGATAGATCCGAGCCGAGGCGACAAAATGAAGACCATCCTGTGCGGATTTTCCATCGTACTCTCGTGGGGCAAGCTGGTTGAGGAGTTTGGAGATATCGAACAGTGCAGGTGCGGGGGTGGTCATAGCTGGAGCAACCCTTGGTGCGGGTGATGGTGCCCTACTGGGAGACAATGAGGGTGAGGATGAGGATGAGGGTTCTGAGGGGGTGTTGAGGACAACGGTCTCTCGTTCCGTCTTCGGTTTGACTACTGGTTCCTCTGGCTCTTCTGACTCTGGTTCCCTTTCAGTCTTTGGGAGTCTAGAGGTCGAAGCGACTGGTGATCGGTCTGACGAGGATGCAATACGTTGTCAAACAAGTTCTAATGCGACAGGAAGGGAGATTTCTCCGGCACAAGGGGATTCGGACGGGGTTGCAGTGGGAGTGGGTTTGCGACTCACGGGTCGCGAGGGTACACGGGAGGGTGGCCTTGACGTCGAACGCGAGGCTGGTCGAGATGAGGGGTTCTTGGCTGCAACAGCGGCCGCTTGACGAACTGGGGGACGGTCTGGGTCTCTTGGAGCAGGTGGCAGTGGATTAGCAATGTGCGCAAGGATTAACTCCTTGTGGTTGTTGATCGTAGCACGTCGAGGAGCGATGGCTTCGACAACTGCCGGGTTCTCCTGAATAGTGTGGGTTCTATGTGGGCACGGTTGCTGATCGCTAGTAAATAGCGGGGGGTACAGAAACCCCTGAGGGTAGGGGGGGTAGGGTATATAGGGGTAAGGGTAGGGGTAGACATACTCGACCCTTGGCAAACCCGCCACCCGCAGGAAGGGTCACAGCCACAGAGCACCCAAGAAGCGCCCAACAGGTGCTAGAATGGTAGTATGCAGGCCACGGACAAGACAAGGCCATCAATACCAAGTCCGCTCGTTGCTTGTACGGCTTGTGCATAGGGAATCCTGCCGGAAAGTGGTTGGAGTGAAGTAATATAGCATTGATACTCAATTTGGAGGCCCGGAGTCCGATACTGTACAGTTCATGGCCAGCCACAGAGATGAGGGACAGGAGACAACGACTCGACAAGTATGTGCACAGTCCCTGAAACAAGCCTACAGGTACACTTGACGCTGCTGCACTCCATCTCAACCAAAAACCCTCTCAAAATCTCGCCTCTACTCACTCTCACACTATTCCCATGTCTCACAAGCATTCTGGTACATCAACTGCAATGAGATCCCCTCTGGCTAAGAAAGCGCGTGACCGTGCTGCATCCGCTTCTTCCACCAAGAGCGCAAAGAAGGGGAAGGCCGAGAAGGAGAAGCCTGAGCCGCGGCTTGCGCCATCGAAGATGAAGGCCAAGCCGGTGCGCAAAAAGTTGAGCAAGAAAGGTCCCGAGTGCTGCGGGGCCGCAATGGGTCAGAAGGCGCATGGCACAAAGACGTGGGGATCACCTGATCTCGACGATAATGGCCTGGAGATTGTGAGTGATGCTGAGCTGAAGGGGAGTGATGGTGGTCCAGACTATGAGGAAGAGGATATGGATGAGGAGGCTGAACTAGGTGCATAGTTGCTGCTGCAGCAGAAAAGCTGTTTGATGAGATGTTAGCATACAAGAGCAATTGATGCGCGGGTGGAACGCACTGATCTACGCCTTTTTTGAGCCACGCCCCACGATCGAGTACAAAGATGGGCACCGCTCCCATGTCTTCAAGTGCGCAAAGAAGGGCTGCAAAGTGAAAGAAGGCATGTGCCGGTACCTCGATACCCAGGATTCGACCTCGACGTCGAACCTGAAATGGCACGTTGAAGCTTGCTGGGGTCCGGAGGCTCTGAAGATGGCGAGGGAGATCGGCACCGTTGAAGGTGCGCATGACAAGATCTTCAACCAGATCTTGTCCCAGGTCCCGCTAACCGCTCACTTCGAGCAGAAGAAAGGAGGCCGTGTGAGTTACATGCATCGTAACTTCACAAAAGCTGAAACACGTACCGAGATTGTCTGATGGGTTTGCAAGAACACGCGACCCTTCAATGTCGTCAAGGATCGGGGATTCCTCATGCTCATGAAGACTGGGCGGCCCGTGTATTACGTCCCCAGCCCATCAACTGTCTCACGCAATGTGAAAACCGTCTTTGTGCGTATGCGCAACCAGATTGCAAAGCTCCTACAGGTGCGCAATTAGTTCAGATCATATCTTATGAGCATCTACACTGAACGCACCTGTAGGACTACGACGGAAAACTGAACTTCACCACAGATGCTTGGACCTCGCCCAACCACCACTCCTTCATCGCGTTGTGTGTGCATTTCGAGCACAAGGGTGCACCACTCTCGCTGCTGCTCAATGTCATCGAAGTGGCCCATTCGCACACTGGTGTTAATCTCACACGCGCATTCGCCAATGTCCTAAAAGAGTTTGGCATTGATGCCAAGGTTAGTATTAAACATTGCGATGAATCACACTGGCTAACATACCAGTGTGGGGCCTAGTGCAAAGGCATTACCTACGACAACGCGACAAACAATGACACAATGATTCAAGAGCTCACGGCGCTTCTCGAGGGATTCGACGGACCCCAGGGCCAAGTACGGTGCTTCCTGCACATTTTGAGCCTTGTGGCGAAGTCGTTGATCAAGAGCTTCAATGCGCGGCCAGACAAGGAGGCTGCCAAGAAGGTCAAGGAGGACGAAGAGTTGGAGGTACTGGCGGATGAACTCATAGAAGCGGAGAGAGTTGCCGGGCGTGCAATCCAAAAGAGATCGACAAAATTGAGGATGAGGATGAGGTGGACCCAGATGACCCCAATGACGACGTGGATTCGATGGCTGAGCTCTCGGAGGCTGAGTGCAAGAAGTTTGAGCAAGATGTGCGACCGGTCAAAACGGCACTGGTGAAGGTGAGTGGTTAATTGATGCGCGCACGCCGCGGATTAGCCAAAAAGACTACTCACCATCGGGGCCTTGACTGTAGATATGAACACTCGGCTTCAAGATCATTAACTCGACGACGAGGCTGCTTCCCGCCTGGAAGGCTGCGTGTGAGGAAAATGGCCTCCCAGTGAGGCTTTTGCCGCGAGATGTACAGACGAGGTGGAATTCGACGTACGATATGTTGAAGTTTGCCATGGAGTATCGCGTTGTGGTGGATCAGATGACGATGAAGCCGGGGAATGGTCTGCGGAAGTTCGAGCTCAGTGAGGAGGCATGGGTCATACTGCGGCAGCTTCATCACATCCTTAAGGTTCGTTTTCTGGCCGAACCTTGTTTTTAAACCTTGTTGGCATCAAACCTTGTTCATGAACTTAGTTTCACTATTTCTACACTGCATTCTACACTTCTCTGACCGCGCTTTCCTCGGACCACTAGGTTCTCAAACGAGCGACGTTATATTTCTCTCGCGACCGCGGGCCGTACCTCGCTGACATGATCCCTGCCATGGATCACATCGACAACAAGCTCACCGACACTACTCTCTAAGAGGAGAAGTACTCATACGCTATCCGGGTGGCCTGCAACCTGGCCAAACGGACTCTCAACAAGTACTATTCACTCACGGACCTCTCTCTCATGTACCGCATTGCCATGGGTAAGTTTGCGCGGCCCTCCGCCTGCTGCAGTGTGTTGAATGTTGCTTACACTATGATATATTGTGTGCAGTCCTCCATCCACAACACAAGCTCGATTACTTCCAACAACACAAGTGGCCGAAGGCCTGGCAAGACACGGCTCGCGAGATCGTTGAGGCCGAGTACGTGGCCAACTACGCTGGGCAACACGACAGCACTCAAGGTGCCGCCGCAGACCAGGTCTCAAACCGGGATGGTACGCCACCTCCTAAGACAGACGACGACGAGGGGACATGGACTTATGAGTCTTTGTCTGACTCGGATGACGACGTACGTCCCTCCTCACACCCATCCCAATCGAACTACTAACACACCACTGGACCACCGCAACGTAGGACATCTTCAAGGTACTGAACGTCCACGTGGCAAAGCAAAACGAAGACATCGGCGACGAGTTAAAGCACTATCTCAATGCCCCGACCCAGACTGTGCCCGATGTCCTCCGGTGGTGGAAAAACCGGAGCGAGATCTACCCTAACCTTTCGCGCATGGCGATTGACTACCTTACTATGCCCAGTAAGTATGCTGTGCATGCCTTTGTACATTTTCTTCTTATCTGACATTGACCTTCAGTGAGTTCTATTGATGTTGAACGGCTTTTCAGCCACGGCTGGCTGGTATTATCTCACGTACAGAACCGCCTCAACGTTCAAACGACGCGCGCGATTTTGTGCATCAGGGCTTGGAGCCCTCTCGGCTTTGTGAGGCCCGAGGATGCGAAGAAGGTGGCCCGTCTCGATGACATTGAGGGCGATGACAACGTCGAAATGGAGGATGGGTGGGACCACATCAAGTTCAATCATGTGGCGTAGTGTTTGTACGTTCTGTAACTTCTGTTTTGAGTCGGACTTGCTACTGCCATGTACTACTATCCTTGCACCATTGTGATTCATGAATGCAGACTGTTTGCTGGTTGAATGCCTTCTATGTCATGCTTCCGTGCTATTTCACATTACATTCTTGTGTCTAATGTGTTTCATTAATGTTACTTACATGTCACTATGTGATACCTAAGTTCCTATGTCCCTACTTGGACTCCATAAGTGTATATCAATGAAAACCCAGGGGTACCCCCCAATATACCCCTACCCCTCGACACCCTATACCCCACGCTCACGCTACCCTTACCCCCACATACCCCCGGGTTAAGGGGTAGGGGTATGGAGGGTAAGGGTAAGGGTTGGTGCTCCGATACCCGGGGGTTACCCCCCGCTATTCACTACTGATTGCAGACCCTCCAGTTGTTGTGGTCCTTGTCCCAGTGTTCGTCGTAAACCTCGGCCAGGTGAAATACGTGTGCAGACTTCTGACAAGCCACGGTGTCCCAGGGGTGAAGTTGGTAAGGGGTGGGGAAACTCACTTCCTGTCCAGGAATCAAATGGCAGGTGCACGATCCAACACTGTCTGCTCAGCCTCCTCAGCCTATTGCTGTGTCTTAACCTCCAGGGACACAAGCCCAGGGGAGTTCTGCCTTGGCTTTGTTTTGCCACCTTTCTCTAGCCTCCCACGCCGTGAGGTGGACCACTTCTGTCAGTGCTGGGGTCTCGGGTTAGGAGCTTTCCGCACACTGTACCACTAAAAGTGGCAAGCCTCGAGTTGAATCAAGACCATGTCCAATGGTGTGAATAGAGCGCGCACTACACTAGGCCAACACAGAGGATCTAAGTGTGTACCATATGAGAGGGAAGTGATAAACGTGTATAAACTCCAAGGAAAGGGGATATTGCGCTGGTGCTCGTGTAGGAAGTTTTGACCTAATGTTACGACTGAGCATCAAGTAAGGATTGGGGATACGCACGAGACGAGCAGGAGCACCGACGAGCACTTGTGCAGCGAGAGCGGAGCAAAGCTCGACGGTCAGGGCTGGAGACAAGATGTATTGAGTGAAGTATACTACAAACAAAATACAGCAAGGCTTACCTAGAGACAAGAGGTCGAAACTGAGGTCTCCAGGTAGCAAAGTACAGGTCTTATATACATGTACGCAACAATGGAATGAGCGGACAATAGGTAACTAGGGTCACGAGAGAACAGGGGAGAACAATGGATGTAAGTACAATGGTGACAGTGGAACAATGGTCGTAAGTACAATAGTGACAGTGAGACAATGGAAGCTATTGTACTGAGGGACAAAGGATGGGTTACAATGCAACGGGGGACAATAGGAATGACGTGAGAAGTAAACAGTCTGAAAAAGGAAACTCAGGTGCTGGGTAAACAGCACCAAATGGAAGTGTTCGTAACACTTTCCCCCATATTGATCCCTCAATATTTTAGCAACCAATGGTCGGATTACCATGAAACTTTGCACACATGTTGTACTACATCTATCATATATATTCCCAAAGCTACATATTGCTGAAGGTATTATTGCCTTCAGAATTCTATTTCGTGTTCCTGTAACCTACTGTAATACTGTTTTATACATATCTGCCCACCATCTTTGTCTTTTCCCAGGATCTCTTTTGTTCTTTATTACACACTACTATGGGTACTCATATCATATATTGCATCCCTTATCAGAGCATTGGATCTTTTATTATACTCTTAGTGGTTTTTGCCCATCAATAGTACTACTGTATTAGATCGAAGTGATACCATTAAAATCAGATACCACCATCACATAGAGAAAGAAAGCACCTTTCCAACACACTTTGGATCATAAAAAACGATGGAGAACTGAGGGAGATATGGGGGAAACAGTGGTTGGAGGGTGGTTTGTGCAGGGTGGAACAGGGTTATGCACCAATTTCCGGAGGCAACACACACTAGCGGCCGAGGGGACAGCATGGAGGATCAAGGGGACGGTGTGGACGGACGAGATCATGTAAAGCACCCACAATGGTCAACACCACCGTGGGCAGAAAGCAAAGTCGGGAGGGGGTGTCAGATGCCACTGTTAGCTGCAGTGCGCCTCAGAGCAATTACAATAGCCTAAGTCAAGCTCTGTGAATGTTGAAGTCGGCGCTCTAGTGCACTCATTTTTGACTGTACCAAGTCCCCGTTCGTATCATACGTAGTTTGCAATGTCCCCTACCTCGGGTAATTTTCTCTGGTCTAGATTACGCATACTCATCGAGATATACCATACTCTTCATTAGTGACTCCAATTACTGTACATCTGAACACACTTCTACTTTACACTGTAGCATACGCATTTCTCGTCCTTTAGCGCTGTAAAAGCGCCAGTAGGCACAGCTTGATGTAAGCTAGCTACCACGTGCTCCATGAGCTGTCTCGACGCTTTAGTCAAGCTCTGTTGTCCTTAGACTTCACAGAGCTTAACTTAGGTGAGTAGCATAGTATCTTTCCCTGCAATGAACAGACTTCACAGAGCTTGACTTAGGCCATTGTGATCGCTCTGACGTGCACTGCAGCTAACAAAAACAGGATAATGAGACAGACACCATCGCACATGTAGACCCATACACTGTGCTCACAGGTAAGTCGCTCGAAACCCAGCTGGTTGAGCACCTCATTGAGCTTCTCATGCCAGCATCGCCCAGCCTGCTTGAGGCCGTAAAGAGCCTTGTGAGGATGCCACACCCACTGAGGAGTCTTCTCCTCGAAGCCCTCAGGCTGGCGCATATACACCTCCTCCTTGAGCTCGCCATTGAGGTAGGCAGAGGAGATGTCGACTGACTCTAGCTCGAGGTCTTCAAGCGCAGAGAGGGCAAGGATGGCTCGAATGGAGGCCCACTTGGGTGTAGGGGCAAATGTGTCATTGTACTCGAAGCCAGGACGTTGAGAGAAGCCCTTTGCGATGAGATGGCCCTTGTAGCGTTCGATCGAGCCATCTGCATTGCGCTTGACTCGAAACACCCAACGTGAGCCAATGGCCTTGTGACCAGGAGGGAGGAGGACAAGCTGAAATGTGCCATTTTTGACGAGGGACTGGATTTCGTCCTGTGCAGCCTTGAGCCACTGGTTGCGCTCGCTAGGCTCAAGTTTCATAACCTCCTGGATCGACCTTGGCTCACCAAAATGCTCCTGGTTGGCTTTCGATGTGTGCTCGACCACACACTCGAATGCGAACTCCAGGGCCTCGTCGTATGTCAGGTAGTCGAAGTGCTGACTTAAGTAGACATCCTCAATGCCAGCAAGCATTGCACTGAGTGCCTCGTCGTCGCTGTGGCCCAGAAGATCAAGCTCATCATCTGAGGACGTGGGACTGGGAGGAGGAGACATGTTGCGAGGGGCATAGAGATTGCGATGAGCTGGAGGAGGTGGTGGGTCGACAGGAGCAGCGATGAGAGGGTCAGGAGACGAGTCACATTGTGCAGGGTCAGGAGCAGGGGAAACTGAGCGAATGCGAAGATGCTGTGGCATGAGGTTCTGGTGTTCAAGCTCTCTGTTGTTGAGAGAGCCTTGGTAACGCGTCGAGCGAGATGGGAGCTCCTTGCGAGCGAGGGCGGGATAGGGCCTGAAGCCACCTTCGCCTTGCGCTTGCTGGTGTGCAGACGGGGCTAATGGACGAGGGGCAGGCGCAGGTGCAGGAGGCTGAGGAGCTGGCGCAATTTGTGGCAGTTGGGCAGGTACAGGGGGTGGAGGAGGTGCAGGAGGCGAAGGCGAGCGAGGTGGAGGCTGTGGAGGCGATGGTGAACGAACCGGAGGTTGTGGACGAGGTGCTGGAGGTGCAGGAGGTGCTGGTGGTGCAGGAGATGCAGGATCATCCCAGTCGTCGTCTCCCCCCTGATTGTGCAGCTCTGGCACATCAGACACATCGTCCTCAGGTGTGTCTGCATCGGCGGATGCTCCTGGGATGTCGACCTTATTGAGAGGGAGTCCAAAAACGTTGATAAATGGCGAATTGCCAGAGAAACAGTGTTCGTCGAAGACTGCATGCGACGAAATGATCACCTTCTTCGCAGCAGGGTCCCAAAATCGCCAGGCCTTCGTGCCCTCTGGGTAGCCAATGAAGATGCACTTGCGCGTGTGGGGCTGCAGCGCTTTGCGCTCCTTCTTGCGAATAAGCACATAGGCCAGGCATCCAAAAACACAAAAGTAGGACACACTAGGCTTGCGTCCATCGCCTTTCCAGGCAGTGTAGGGAATGCCACCATCGAGTGCAGCTGTAGGCATGCGATTGCGAGTGTGGACAAACGTCGAGACAGCATGGCACCAGAACGAAGGAGGAAGCTTTGCCTGCGCGAGAAGGGCAGTAGCACCCTCAGACGTCGTCCTGTTCGCTCGCTCTGCGACTCCATTCTGGTGTGGTTCGTCTGGCTCAGTGTGCTGCCTGTGGATGCCGTGTTCGACGCAGAAGTCAAAGTACTCCTTGCCCATGTACTCGCCACCCTTGTCGTCGCGTGTAGCTTTGATGCGCAGGCCCAGGCAGTTCTCAGCATAAGCCTTGTACGCTCTGAAGGCCTCGAATGTGTCGCTCTTGCGCTTGAGGTAAGCCATGGCCCAGAAACGAGAGGCATCATCGACGAACACCATCCAGTACTGGTAGCCCTCAGGTGTGCGCACTGGGAGCTGGCCCTTGAGGTCTGTGTGGATCAGGGCAAGGCAAACAAAGCGACGAGAGGCGAAACGAGGGATGGGGTGACGGTTGAGCTTGCCAGCAAGGCAGGGTTCGCAAATTGTGGGTGGCTGCTGCTTAGAGCGAATGCGAAGGCCGTGGACAAGCTCCTTGTGGATAACAGAGCGCAAATCGTCGAGATTGACATGGGAACAGCGTTGGTGCCACAGTGAGAGGTCCTCGTCGTGTGTGGATGATGCAACGAGTGCAGTGTTCGACTGGGACAGAGTGCGACCAAGGAGATAGCCCACATTGTGGTCGTTGACCTGGGCCTCGAAGCGCAGCTGTCCCTGGTGGTAAAACAGCACAGAGGACGCGCACAACTCGACGGTGTAGCCCTTCTCTCGAGTGAGGTGGAAAACGGACAGTAAATTGCTCGCCAGTGCAGGTACATGTAGGACGTCATGCAGGACTACAGCAGGTGGTAGAACACCCTCCCTCTCCGCAGGTTGGAACACCACAGACCCCAAACCAGCCGAGTAGACTATGTGCGAGTTGGCGAGTCGAATGGGGATGGTGTGGGGCAAGTAGGAGCGAAACCAGTGACGATGGGGTGTCATGTGTGCAGAAGCACCTGTGTCAGTGTTCCAGTTAGTCGCAGCAGGGGAGGACAGCCAGGCCGAGCGATCAGACGATGAGGAGAGGGCAGAAGCGCAACCAGTACTAACATTGAAAAGCTGAGGTGCACCCTGCGAGCAATAGCTGGCATTGGGCCCAGGGGTCACAAAGACATTCTGGTGGTGCTGAGGAAGGGGCAGGGGCAAATGCGAAGATGATGCGCAATCTGCACTCACTGTGGCAGCACCAGCAGACTGCTGGGGTGTGTCCTGGGTAGTCGACGATGACGACGATGATGCGGTGGCCTCTGAAGCGTCCTGCTTGCGCTGCTTGTTCTGGGAGCGGTACTGCATGCGCTGGGAGGCCTTCTCCTTCGCTTTTGCGCTGGCATCACGTTTGCTGAAGCAGTGGTCCTCTGAGTGGTTGGGGCAACCACAGAACGTGCCGGCAACGTTGGTGGCAACGTGGGAGAGCGCAGGGGTCGACGAGGAGATGCCAGGCTGGTTTTCGAGCGAAATGAAGATGTCTTGCAGCTTGTCCAGCATGAGGGAGTCGTCCAGGAGCAGGGTGTAGTGCAGCGACGAGAATTCCGGGGGTAGAGCTCGAATGAGGGACATAAGGACGAGCTCATCGTCGAGCTGGGTGATGGTGAAGTTGGCAGGGTGCAGGGCCTTCATGTCAGACTTGAGCTGGACTGCTCGCATCGACAGGGAGGACAGGGATTTGTCCTCACTCTTGCAGAGGCTCAGGAGTGCGTTGTAGGTGTTAAACCTCGTACCTGGTCGCTTCTGCATGTGCACAGACTCCAGCTTCGTCCACATAGCGACAGGATCGTCCCTGATGGCCTCCAGATGTGTCTGCTGCTCCCTCTCCACACAACTTCAAATCTCCCCAGCTGCCAAATCCACCCTGGTGTCGAAATCGCGCAAATCACGTCGTTCTCCAGCGTCCAGGGGTGCGACGAAGCTAGGCCTCGTCTCAGAGCCCTTGACAATGTGAAGCGCACCTAGAATGCGAAGCCTGGCCTCCATGTCGAGTCTCCATTGCTGGTAGTTGCGATTGGAGAGCTTTGCGAAGGTTGCAGCAGCTGGCGCCATGGGGTAGGGGTAGTGACGTGGTGCGCGACGAGCTGGCGAAACAGCGAAGCGATTTGACGAAAACTGCGAGGAGGAGCGAGGAAAGATGGACAGAGTGTTCCAGAGCAAAAAGAGAGACAAGCAGATGATGTGGCAGAGGAATGGGGGCTAGGGGAGGCTCCAGAGCATTTGGACAGGCGAGTTTGGACGTCTTGAGGCGGTCAGAGTGCAGGGCTCATAACCTGTTAGCTGCAGTGCGCCTCAGATCGATCACAATGGCCTAAGTCAAGCTCTGTAAAGTCTCTTCATTGCAGGGAAAGATACTGTGCGACTCACCTACGTAACAATCATAGTGCTCCTTCATCCATTCAGCCGTTAGAGTCAGGGCGGTGGTTGCATCCTCTCTTGCTTGCTGAAACTCCTCTCTGCATTCATCTGCCATGGGCACTGTTGTAGACAACATTGGAATGTGGAACTGGGGTTCAAAGCCATACATCAGATAGAACGGCGAGTACCCCGTCGACGAGTGTTGGTGTGAGTTAAAGGCAAACTCTGCAATCGGCAGCCACTTGACCCAGTCATCGCGGCGTCAAGAGCAGTACATTCGTAAGTAAGCCTCTATGTCCTGGTTCTATTGTTCTGATTGGCCATCTGTCTGGGGATGATAGGCAGTTGACATTGCACTTTCTATACTGAGGCCTTTGAGGATCGCACAGAAGAGCTTGCTTGAGAACTGGGGTCCACGATCGGAAATGATCTTTCATGGTAGTCCATGCAGACGGAAGTGTTCACGAATGAAGTTGTCTGCAGCTCCTTCCGCATCGATCTCCTCAGTGCACGGAATAAGATGGATCATCTTTCCATGCCGATCAACAATAAGTTGCAGCGCGTTGAAACCATCTACGTCTGGCAGTCCGGTGATGAAGTCGCAGGTTACTACCTGGCCTGGGCCGTCGGGGATCTCGTTGGGCTGGAGAGGACCATGCGGTTTGGTGTGTGATGTTTTACCACGGCGGCAAGTGTCACAGGTATCCACATAGTCCTTAATAAACTTTCCCATGCCCGGCCACCAGTAGTTACGAGTAACCAACTCCATCGTCTTGGCCTGTCCTGGGTGTCCGGCTGGTGGGAGGTCGTGGTGGATGTGTACAATCTCAGCACGCAGTGCATCATCCTTGGGGACATAAACTCGGCCGCGATAGAGGAGCAGGCCCTGTTTAGTGTTCCAGTCCACCAAGTCATTCTGCAGACGTGCTGGTCCAAGAATATTGAGTTTGCTAAGTGCTTCCACCACCTCCTGCTCACGGTCTCCACACTCGCGGATGCATCGAAGCAATGCCTTGTCTGGGACCACCAACAGGTGCCCTCTCTTGGCTGCCAATACTCGGAAATGTTTGGGTTGCAACAAGACACACCTGACATTGTCATCTGCATTGTCTCGCTGGTAGTCAGACCTGCACGACAGTGCATTGGCCCTACCATTGGAGGTGCCAGGTTTGTGTGAGATGATGAAGTCGAATCACAACAAGTAGAGAGCCCATTGTGCCTGCCTACGGGTGAGGTTCTGTGCTGTACGCCAGTACTCAAGGTTTTTGTGGTCCGACTGGATCTCAAACATGCTGGGTAGTCCTTCAAGGTAGTGGCGCCAGGCTTGCAAAGCACAGATAATGGCAAGCATCTCCTTGTCGTAGATCTCGTAGTTGCATTCTGCATCATTTATCAATTTGGAGTGGAAGGCAACAGGGTGCCATTTACCATCCTCCCCCTCCTGAGACAGAACCGCACCCATTGCGAAGCCTGAAGCGTCAACTTCAACCCAAGTGTTGTGGTCTGGATTGTACATGCTCAGGATGGGGCTCTCGGTGAAACGACGTTTAAGCTCCTCAAAGGCAGACTGCTCCTCTTCTCCCCATTGCCATGTGGTGTTGCCCGTGAGGCGATCCAAAGGTTTGCAGATGGCACTGAAGTCCTTAATGAACCGCCGATAGAAATTTGCAAAGCCGCAGAATTTCCATACATCTGAGGTGTTCTGAGGGACTGGCCAGTCTGTGATACCCTTGACCTTCACGGGGTCCATCTCCATGCAGTTCTCCAAAACGAGAACACCGAGGTATTCGACCTTGGGCTGTTCAAACTCGCACTTCTCCGGCTTACAGAACAAGTCGTTCTCCTTCAGCTGTTTCAGGACCTCATGCACCAGAGTGCGGTGCTCCTCCATATCGTTGGTGAAAATGAGGATGTCGTTGAGATAGATAGTGACTTTGCCTAAGACAATGAGGTCCTTGAAGATGTCGTTCATAAGTGCCAAAAATGTGCTGGGCAAATTGGCTAGCCCAAAGAACACGACATTTGGTTTAAACAGTCCCCGGTTGGTCACAAATGTGGCCTTCCACTCATCACCAGCTTTGACCTGCACGTTGTTGTACCCCCAGTGGATGTCAAGCTTTGTAAAGTACTTGGCCTTTTTGAGTCGATCCATCAGGTCCAAAACCAGTGGCAGCAGGTAACGGTTCTTAATGGTAATCTCGTTCAGCCGTTGATAGTCCTGGACTGGACGTAGACTGCCATCCTTCTTCTTGACAAAGAAGAACAGCGAGGACATCGGCGACTTTGACTCCTGAATATAGCCCTTGGCCACATTCTCGGCAAGAAACTTGTCAAGCTCAACTTGTTCACTTGGTGATAGAGGGTACACCCGGGAGTGGAACATTTCCACGTCTGGCACTAGTTCAATTGCATGGTCATAAGGCCCGTGTTCTGGTAAGTGTTCAGATGCTTCCTTCGAGAACACATGCAAGTACTTGTGGTAGTGCTCCGGTACAATCTCTTCGACAGGGCGAACCTCCTTTTTCTGGTACTCTTGCTCAGCGAGTTGTTGTAAATATGTGTATGTCACTGAAGCAAACAGTTGTGGAGTACCATAAAGGTGTTGTCCATTGTCCCATGCATTGAGAAGAGACTCCTCAGTTCCATTCCACCGTGGTAGGAATCCTGGCGGCCATGGCTGTTCCTCGTCTTCTCTATCCTCCTCTGCCATCGCAGCCGTATGTATCCTTCCAACCTTCCTGACCTTCCTCACCCGTCGAGAACCTTGGTGTGCCATAAGCCGTACCTCCGTATCATGCGCTTTGGTCTCAACAGGTTTGGATGCCTTCGGGTTGGCTGGACACGTCTCTGGACATCTCGATAGACGCAGTGAGCCACATTCCCAATCTACTTCAGGGTTGTGCTCACGCAGCCAGTCCAGGCCGATGATCACATCCTCCTCTCCGATGTCTGTCACCACAAACACCACCTTCTTCCGGTGGTCTCGAATCACCATATCCAATACGGCGACCTCACTAATCGTCCCATCACGGTTCTCTGTACTGTCAATGTTGTATAGAGGAATTGGCCTTGCCAACTTCCTCGTTGTAACACGATTTTCTACTACGAAACGTCTATGTAAGAACTTAGTTGTAGCTCCACTATCTACCATAGCTACAATGTCCTTATGCCGCTGCTTGCCAATTAACCATACTGGTATGTGAAAGTGTTGACCATCATGATTCACTTCATACACGAACAATGAACCTAGTACAGAAAACCGACTATTACTACAAGAGCCAGCACGTGCAGCGTCCAATGCGGCTCTAATCAAAAACCCTCCTTCTTGTCTGCCACCATAAGGGCAGTGATTTTCTGCTCCATTGTCTTAACCTGTGCTTGCAGCGTGTTGATCTCTTTAGTCCCAGCCGACGATGACAATGCGATTTGCGGTTTGTTGACTCTAGGCTTGGGGCAATGGAATGAACGGTGTCCTTCTTCACCGCAGTTGAAGCAGGCACCTTTGAAGGGCCTCCTACTTGTGCCCGTGGCTGCTGCTTTTTCGCCCTTCTTCTTCCATCCAAACTGCTTCGGCCGTTCTTCTTCCCACATGGCCAGGGCCTGATCGATCGACAGGGCCACCCTCTGGATCTTCTCGATGGTGTCGATGTCGTGGGCTCCCTGTGTGAAGATGTTCTTGATTTTGTAGGGCAGGCCGGTGCGATAGCGTTCACGCTTTGCATAGTTGCTGAAGTCCATGTGGGCAGCGATGGCATTGAACTCGGTCGTGTAGTCTTTGACCGTGCCGAGCCTGTGTGAGGTCTTGCACAACTTGGTAAGTTCTGCAGTGGCAGCTTGTTTGTCGTCTGCCACACAAAAGTGTGCCCTGGAGTCGGTTTCGAAAGCCACGTAATCCGCCCAGGGCATCGTGCCTGTGGTGACCTTGACGATAAATGGACCGGCCCATACAGCAGCTCCCTCCGTTAGCTTGTTGAGAACCGTGACCCAACAGATCTGCGCATCGACCCCTTGAGCCATTAGAGTGGTGTGATAGATCCGAGCCGAGGCGACAAAATGAAGACCATCCTGTGCGGATTTTCCATCGTACTCTCGTGGGGCAAGCTGGTTGAGGAGTTTGGAGATATCGAACAGTGCAGGTGCGGGGGTGGTCATAGCTGGAGCAACCCTTGGTGCGGGTGATGGTGCCCTACTGGGAGACAATGAGGGTGAGGATGAGGATGAGGGTTCTGAGGGGGTGTTGAGGACAACGGTCTCTCGTTCCGTCTTCGGTTTGACTACTGGTTCCTCTGGCTCTTCTGACTCTGGTTCCCTTTCAGTCTTTGGGAGTCTAGAGGTCGAAGCGACTGGTGATCGGTCTGACGAGGATGCAATACGTTGTCAAACAAGTTCTAATGCGACAGGAAGGGAGATTTCTCCGGCACAAGGGGATTCGGACGGGGTTGCAGTGGGAGTGGGTTTGCGACTCACGGGTCGCGAGGGTACACGGGAGGGTGGCCTTGACGTCTGAACGCGAGGCTGGTCGAGATGAGGGGTTCTTGGCTGCAACAGCGGCCGCTTGACGAACTGGGGGACGGTCTGGGTCTCTTGGAGCAGGTGGCAGTGGATTAGCAATGTGCGCAAGGATTAACTCCTTGTGGTTGTTGATCGTAGCACGTCGAGGAGCGATGGCTTCGACAACTGCCGGGTTCTCCTGAATAGTGTGGGTTCTATGTGGGCACGGTTGCTGATCGCTAGTAAATAGCGGGGGGTACAGAAACCCCTGAGGGTAGGGGGGGTAGGGTATATAGGGGTAAGGGTAGGGGTAGACATACTCGACCCTTGGCAAACCCGCCACCCGCAGGAAGGGTCACAGCCACAGAGCACCCAAGAAGCGCCCAACAGGTGCTAGAATGGTAGTATGCAGGCCACGGACAAGACAAGGCCATCAATACCAAGTCCGCTCGTTGCTTGTACGGCTTGTGCATAGGAATCCTGCCGGAAAGTGGTTGGAGTGAAGTAATATAGCATTGATACTCAATTTGGAGGCCCGGAGTCCGATACTGTACAGTTCATGGCCAGCCACAGAGATGAGGGACAGGAGACAACGACTCGACAAGTATGTGCACAGTCCCTGAAACAAGCCTACAGGTACACTTGACGCTGCTGCACTCCATCTCAACCAAAAACCCTCTCAAAATCTCGCCTCTACTCACTCTCACACTATTCCCATGTCTCACAAGCATTCTGGTACATCAACTGCAATGAGATCCCCTCTGGCTAAGAAAGCGCGTGACCGTGCTGCATCCGCTTCTTCCACCAAGAGCGCAAAGAAGGGGAAGGCCGAGAAGGAGAAGCCTGAGCCGCGGCTTGCGCCATCGAAGATGAAGGCCAAGCCGGTGCGCAAAAAGTTGAGCAAGAAAGGTCCCGAGTGCTGCGGGGCCGCAATGGGTCAGAAGGCGCATGGCACAAAGACGTGGGGATCACCTGATCTCGACGATAATGGCCTGGAGATTGTGAGTGATGCTGAGCTGAAGGGGAGTGATGGTGGTCCAGACTATGAGGAAGAGGATATGGATGAGGAGGCTGAACTAGGTGCATAGTTGCTGCTGCAGCAGAAAAGCTGTTTGATGAGATGTTAGCATACAAGAGCAATTGATGCGCGGGTGGAACGCACTGATCTACGCCTTTTTTGAGCCACGCCCCACGATCGAGTACAAAGATGGGCACCGCTCCCATGTCTTCAAGTGCGCAAAGAAGGGCTGCAAAGTGAAAGAAGGCATGTGCCGGTACCTCGATACCCAGGATTCGACCTCGACGTCGAACCTGAAATGGCACGTTGAAGCTTGCTGGGGTCCGGAGGCTCTGAAGATGGCGAGGGAGATCGGCACCGTTGAAGGTGCGCATGACAAGATCTTCAACCAGATCTTGTCCCAGGTCCCGCTAACCGCTCACTTCGAGCAGAAGAAAGGAGGCCGTGTGAGTTACATGCATCGTAACTTCACAAAAGCTGAAACACGTACCGAGATTGTCTGATGGGTTTGCAAGAACACGCGACCCTTCAATGTCGTCAAGGATCGGGGATTCCTCATGCTCATGAAGACTGGGCGGCCCGTGTATTACGTCCCCAGCCCATCAACTGTCTCACGCAATGTGAAAACCGTCTTTGTGCGTATGCGCAACCAGATTGCAAAGCTCCTACAGGTGCGCAATTAGTTCAGATCATATCTTATGAGCATCTACACTGAACGCACCTGTAGGACTACGACGGAAAACTGAACTTCACCACAGATGCTTGGACCTCGCCCAACCACCACTCCTTCATCGCGTTGTGTGTGCATTTCGAGCACAAGGGTGCACCACTCTCGCTGCTGCTCAATGTCATCGAAGTGGCCCATTCGCACACTGGTGTTAATCTCACACGCGCATTCGCCAATGTCCTAAAAGAGTTTGGCATTGATGCCAAGGTTAGTATTAAACATTGCGATGAATCACACTGGCTAACATACCAGTGTGGGGCCTAGTGCAAAGGCATTACCTACGACAACGCGACAAACAATGACACAATGATTCAAGAGCTCACGGCGCTTCTCGAGGGATTCGACGGACCCCAGGGCCAAGTACGGTGCTTCCTGCACATTTTGAGCCTTGTGGCGAAGTCGTTGATCAAGAGCTTCAATGCGCGGCCAGACAAGGAGGCTGCCAAGAAGGTCAAGGAGGACGAAGAGTTGGAGGTACTGGCGGATGAACTCATAGAAGCGGAGAGAGTTGCCGGGGCGTGCAATCCAAAAGAGATCGACAAAATTGAGGATGAGGATGAGGTGGACCCAGATGACCCCAATGACGACGTGGATTCGATGGCTGAGCTCTCGGAGGCTGAGTGCAAGAAGTTTGAGCAAGATGTGCGACCGGTCAAAACGGCACTGGTGAAGGTGAGTGGTTAATTGATGCGCGCACGCCGCGGATTAGCCAAAAAGACTACTCACCATCGGGGCCTTGACTGTAGATATGAACACTCGGCTTCAAGATCATTAACTCGACGACGAGGCTGCTTCCCGCCTGGAAGGCTGCGTGTGAGGAAAATGGCCTCCCAGTGAGGCTTTTGCCGCGAGATGTACAGACGAGGTGGAATTCGACGTACGATATGTTGAAGTTTGCCATGGAGTATCGCGTTGTGGTGGATCAGATGACGATGAAGCCGGGGAATGGTCTGCGGAAGTTCGAGCTCAGTGAGGAGGCATGGGTCATACTGCGGCAGCTTCATCACATCCTTAAGGTTCGTTTTCTGGCCGAACCTTGTTTTTAAACCTTGTTGGCATCAAACCTTGTTCATGAACTTAGTTTCACTATTTCTACACTGCATTCTACACTTCTCTGACCGCGCTTTCCTCGGACCACTAGGTTCTCAAACGAGCGACGTTATATTTCTCTCGCGACCGCGGGCCGTACCTCGCTGACATGATCCCTGCCATGGATCACATCGACAACAAGCTCACCGACACTACTCTCTAAGAGGAGAAGTACTCATACGCTATCCGGGTGGCCTGCAACCTGGCCAAACGGACTCTCAACAAGTACTATTCACTCACGGACCTCTCTCTCATGTACCGCATTGCCATGGGTAAGTTTGCGCGGCCCTCCGCCTGCTGCAGTGTGTTGAATGTTGCTTACACTATGATATATTGTGTGCAGTCCTCCATCCACAACACAAGCTCGATTACTTCCAACAACACAAGTGGCCGAAGGCCTGGCAAGACACGGCTCGCGAGATCGTTGAGGCCGAGTACGTGGCCAACTACGCTGGGCAACACGACAGCACTCAAGGTGCCGCCGCAGACCAGGTCTCAAACCGGGATGGTACGCCACCTCCTAAGACAGACGACGACGAGGGGACATGGACTTATGAGTCTTTGTCTGACTCGGATGACGACGTACGTCCCTCCTCACACCCATCCCAATCGAACTACTAACACACCACTGGACCACCGCAACGTAGGACATCTTCAAGGTACTGAACGTCCACGTGGCAAAGCAAAACGAAGACATCGGCGACGAGTTGAAGCACTATCTCAATGCCCCGACCCAGACTGTGCCCGATGTCCTCCGGTGGTGGAAAAACCGGAGCGAGATCTACCCTAACCTTTCACGCATGGCGATTGACTACCTTACTATGCCCGGTAAGTATGCTGTGCATGCCTTTGTACATTTTCTTCTTATCTGACATTGACCTTCAGTGAGTTCTATTGATGTTGAACGGCTTTTCAGCCACGGCTGGCTGGTATTATCTCACGTACAGAACCGCCTCAACGTTCAAACGACGCGCGCGATTTTGTGCATCAGGGCTTGGAGCCCTCTCGGCTTTGTGAGGCCCGAGGATGCGAAGAAGGTGGCCCGTCTCGATGACATTGAGGGCGATGACAACGTCGAAATGGAGGATGGGTGGGACCACATCAAGTTCAATCATGTGGCGTAGTGTTTGTACGTTCTGTAACTTCTGTTTTGAGTCAGACTTGCTACTGCCATGTACTACTATCCTTGCACCATTGTGATTCATGAATGCAGACTGTTTGCTGGTTGAATGCCTTCTATGTCATGCTTCCGTGCTATTTCACATTACATTCTTGTGTCTAATGTGTTTCATTAATGTTACTTACATGTCACTATGTGATACCTAAGTTCCTATGTCCCTACTTGGACTCCATAAGTGTATATCAATGAAAACCCAGGGGTACCCCCCAATATACCCCTACCCCTCGACACCCTATACCCCACGCTCACGCTACCCTTACCCCCACATACCCCCGGGTTAAGGGGTAGGGGTATGGAGGGTAAGGGTAAGGGTTGGTGCTCCGATACCCGGGGGTTACCCCCCGCTATTCACTACTGATTGCAGACCCTCCAGTTGTTGTGGTCCTTGTCCCAGTGTTCGTAGTCGTAAACCTCGGCCAGGTGAAATACGTGTGCAGACTTCTGACAAGCCACGGTGTCCCAGGGGTGAAGTTGGTAAGGGGTGGGGAAACTCACTTCCTGTCCAGGAATCAAATGGCAGGTGCACGATCCAACACTGTCTGCTCAGCCTCCTCAGCCTATTGCTGTGTCTTAACCTCCAGGGACACAAGCCCAGGGGAGTTCTGCCTTGGCTTTGTTTTGCCACCTTTCTCTAGCCTCCCACGCCGTGAGGTGGACCACTTCTGTCAGTGCTGGGGTCTCGGGTTAGGAGCTTTCCGCACACTGTACCACTAAAAGTGGCAAGCCTCGAGTTGAATCAAGACCATGTCCAATGGTGTGAATAGAGCGCGCACTACACTAGGCCAACACAGAGGATCTAAGTGTGTACCATATGAGAGGGAAGTGATAAACGTGTATAAACTCCAAGGAAAGGGGATATTGCGCTGGTGCTCGTGTAGGAAGTTTTGACCTAATGTTACGACTGAGCATCAAGTAAGGATTGGGGATACGCACGAGACGAGCAGGAGCACCGACGAGCACTTGTGCAGCGAGAGCGGAGCAAAGCTCGACGGTCAGGGCTGGAGACAAGATGTATTGAGTGAAGTATACTACAAACAAAATACAGCAAGGCTTACCTAGAGACAAGAGGTCGAAACTGAGGTCTCCAGGTAGCAAAGTACAGGTCTTATATACATGTACGCAACAATGGAATGAGCGGACAATAGGTAACTAGGGTCACGAGAGAACAGGGGAGAACAATGGATGTAAGTACAATGGTGACAGTGGAACAATGGTCGTAAGTACAATAGTGACAGTGAGACAATGGAAGCTATTGTACTGAGGGACAAAGGATGGGTTACAATGCAACGGGGGACAATAGGAATGACGTGAGAAGTAAACAGTCTGAAAAAGGAAACTCAGGTGCTGGGTAAACAGCACCAAATGGAAGTGTTCGTAACACTTTCCCCCATATTGATCCCTCAATATTTTAGCAACCAATGGTCGGATTACCATGAAACTTTGCACACATGTTGTACTACATCTATCATATATATTCCCAAAGCTACATATTGCTGAAGGTATTATTGCCTTCAGAATTCTATTTCGTGTTCCTGTAACCTACTGTAATACTGTTTTATACATATCTGCCCACCATCTTTGTCTTTTCCCAGGATCTCTTTTGTTCTTTATTACACACTACTATGGGTACTCATATCATATATTGCATCCCTTATCAGAGCATTGGATCTTTTATTATACTCTTAGTGGTTTTTGCCCATCAATAGTACTACTGTATTAGATCGAAGTGATACCATTAAAATCAGATACCACCATCACATAGAGAAAGAAAGCACCTTTCCAACACACTTTGGATCATAAAAAACGATGGAGAACTGAGGGAGATATGGGGGAAACAGTGGTTGGAGGGTGGTTTGTGCAGGGTGGAACAGGGTTATGCACCAATTTCCGGAGGCAACACACACTAGCGGCCGAGGGGACAGCATGGAGGATCAAGGGGACGGTGTGGACGGACGAGATCATGTAAAGCACCCACAATGGTCAACACCACCGTGGGCAGAAAGCAAAGTCGGGAGGGGGTGTCAGATGCCACTGTTAGCTGCAGTGCGCCTCAGAGCAATTACAATAGCCTAAGTCAAGCTCTGTGAATGTTGAAGTCGGCGCTCTAGTGCACTCATTTTTGACTGTACCAAGTCCCCGTTCGTATCATACGTAGTTTGCAATGTCCCCTACCTCGGGTAATTTTCTCTGGTCTAGATTACGCATACTCATCGAGATATACCATACTCTTCATTAGTGACTCCAATTACTGTACATCTGAACACACTTCTACTTTACACTGTAGCATACGCATTTCTCGTCCTTTAGCGCTGTAAAAGCGCCAGTAGGCACAGCTTGATGTAAGCTAGCTACCACGTGCTCCATGAGCTGTCTCGACGCTTTAGTCAAGCTCTGTTGTCCTTAGACTTCACAGAGCTTAACTTAGGTGAGTAGCATAGTATCTTTCCCTGCAATGAACAGACTTCACAGAGCTTGACTTAGGCCATTGTGATCGCTCTGACGTGCACTGCAGCTAACAAAAACAGGATAATGAGACAGACACCATCGCACATGTAGACCCATACACTGTGCTCACAGGTAAGTCGCTCGAAACCCAGCTGGTTGAGCACCTCATTGAGCTTCTCATGCCAGCATCGCCCAGCCTGCTTGAGGCCGTAAAGAGCCTTGTGAGGATGCCACACCCACTGAGGAGTCTTCTCCTCGAAGCCCTCAGGCTGGCGCATATACACCTCCTCCTTGAGCTCGCCATTGAGGTAGGCAGAGGAGATGTTGACTGACTCTAGCTCGAGGTCTTCAAGCGCAGAGAGGGCAAGGATGGCTCGAATGGAGGCCTATTTGGGTGTAGGGGCAAACGTGTCGTTGTACTCGAAGCCAGGACGTTGAGAGAAGCCCTTTGCGATGAGATGGCCCTTGTAGCGTTCGATCGAGCCATCTGCATTGCGCTTGACTCGAAACACCCAACGTGAGCCAATGGCCTTGTGACCAGGAGGGAGGAGGACAAGCTGAAATGTGCCATTTTTGACGAGGGACTGGATTTCGTCCTGTGCAGCCTTGAGCCACTGGTTGCGCTCGCTAGGCTCAAGTTTCATAACCTCCTGGATCGACCTTGGCTCACCAAAATGCTCCTGGTTGGCTTTCGATGTGTGCTCGACCACACACTCAAATGCGAACTCCAGGGCCTCGTCGTATGTCAGGTAGTCGAAGTGCTGACTTAAGTAGACATCCTCAATGCCAGCAAGCATTGCACTGAGTGCCTCGTCGTCGCTGTGGCCCAGAAGATCAAGCTCATCATCTGAGGACGTGGGACTGGGAGGAGGAGACATGTTGCGAGGGGCATAGAGATTGCGATGAGCTGGAGGAGGTGGTGGGTCGACAGGAGCAGTGATGAGAGGGTCAGGAGACGAGTCACATTGTGCAGGGTCAGGAGCAGGGGAAACTGAGCGAATGCGAAGATGCTGTGGCATGAGGTTCTGGTGTTCAAGCTCTCTGTTGTTGAGAGAGCCTTGGTAACGCGTCGAGCGAGATGGGAGCTCCTTGCGAGCGAGGGCGGGATAGGGCCTGAAGCCACCTTCGCCTTGCGCTTGCTGGTGTGCAGACGGGGCTAATGGACGAGGGGCAGGCGCAGGTGCAGGAGGCTGAGGAGCTGGCGCAATTTGTGGCAGTTGGGCAGGTACAGGGGGTGGAGGAGGTGCAGGAGGCGAAGGCGAGCGAGGTGGAGGCTGTGGAGGCGATGGTGAACGAACCGGAGGTTGTGGACGAGGTGCTGGAGGTGCAGGAGGTGCTGGTGGTGCAGGAGATGCAGGATCATCCCAGTCGTCGTCTCCCCCCTGATTGTGCAGCTCTGGCACATCAGACACATCGTCCTCAGGTGTGTCTGCATCGGCGGATGCTCCTGGGATGTCGACCTTATTGAGAGGGAGTCCAAAAACGTTGATAAATGGCGAATTGCCAGAGAAACAGTGTTCGTCGAAGACTGCATGTGACGAAATGATCACCTTCTTCGCAGCAGGGTCCCAAAATCGCCAGGCCTTCGTGCCCTCTGGGTAGCCAATGAAGATGCACTTGCGCGTGTGGGGCTGCAGCGCTTTGCGCTCCTTCTTGCGAATAAGCACATAGGCCAGGCATCCAAAAACACGAAAATAGGACACATCAGGCTTGCTCCCATCGCCTTTCCAGGCAGTGTAGGGAATGCCACCATCGAGTGCAGCTGTGGGCATGCGGTTGCGAGTGTGAACAAACATCGAGACAGCATGGCACCAGAACGAAGGAGGGAGCTTTGCCTGTGCGAGGAGGGCAGTAGCACCCTCAGATGTCGTCCTGTTTGCTCGCTCTGCGACTCCATTCTGGTGTGGTTCGTCTGGCTCAGTGTGCTGCCTGTGGATGCCGTGTTCGACGCAGAAGTCGAAGTACTCCTTGCTCATGTACTCGCCACCCTTGTCGTCGCGTGTAGCCTTGATGCGCAGGCCCAGGCAGTTCTCAGCATAAGCCTTGTACGCTCTGAAGGCCTCAAATGCGTCGCTCTTGCGCTTGAGGTAAGCCATGGCCCAGAAACGAGAGGCATCATCGACGAACACCATCCAGTACTGGTAGCCCTCAGGTGTGCGCACTGGGAGCTGGCCCTTGAGGTCTGTGTGGATCAGGGCAAGGCAAACAAAGCGACGAGAGGCGAAACGAGGGATGGGGTGACGGTTGAGCTTGCCAGCAAGGCAGGGTTCGCAAATTGTGGGTGGCTGCTGCTTAGAGCGAATGCGAAGGCCGTGGACAAGCTCCTTGTGGATAACAGAGCGCAAATCGTCGAGATTGACATGGGAACAGCGTTGGTGCCACAGTGAGAGGTCCTCGTCGTGTGTGGATGATGCAACGAGTGCAGTGTTCGACTGGGACAGAGTGCGACCAAGGAGATAGCCCACATTGTGGTCGTTGACCTGGGCCTCGAAGCGCAGCTGTCCCTGGTGGTAAAACAGCACAGAGGATGCGCACAACTCGACGGTGTAGCCCTTCTCTCGAGTGAGGTGGAAAACGGACAGTAAATTGCTCGCCAGTGCAGGTACATGTAGGACGTCATGCAGGACTACAGCAGGTGGTAGAACACCCTCCCTCTCCGCAGGTTGGAACACCACAGACCCCAAACCAGCCGAGTAGACTATGTGCGAGTTGGCGAGTCGAATGGGGATGGTGTGGGGCAAGTAGGAGCGAAACCAGTGACGATGGGGTGTCATGTGTGCAGAAGCACCTGTGTCAGTGTTCCAGTTAGTCGCAGCAGGGGAGGACAGCCAGGCCGAGCGATCAGACGATGAGGAGAGGGCAGAAGCGCAACCAGTACTAACATTGAAAAGCTGAGGTGCACCCTGCGAGCAATAGCTGGCATTGGGCCCAGGGGTCACAAAGACATTCTGGTGGTGCTGAGGAAGGGGCAGGGGCAAATGCGAAGATGATGCGCAATCTGCACTCACTGTGGCAGCACCAGCAGACTGCTGGGGTGTGTCCTGGGTAGTCGACGATGACGACGATGATGCGGTGGCCTCTGAAGTGTCCTGCTTGCGCTGCTTGTTCTGGGAGCGGTACTGCATGCGCTGGGAGGCCTTCTCCTTCGCTTTTGCGCTGGCATCACGTTTGCTGAAGCAGTGGTCCTCTGAGTGGTTGGGGCAACCACAGAACGTGCCGGCAACGTTGGTGGCAACGTGGGAGAGCACAGGGGTCGACGAGGAGATGCCAGGCTGGTTTTCGAGCGAAATGAAGATGTCTTGCAGCTTGTCCAGCATGAGGGAGTCGTCCAGGAGCAGGGTGTAGTGCAGCGACGAGAATTCGGGGGTAGAGCTCGAATGAGGGACATAAGGACGAGCTCATCGTCGAGCTGGGTGATGGTGAAGTTGGCAGGGTGCAGGGCCTTCATGTCAGACTTGAGCTGGACTGCTCGCATCGACAGGGAGGACAGGGATTTGTCCTCACTCTTGCAGAGGCTCAGGAGTGCGTTGTAGGTGTTAAACCTCGTACCTGGTCGCTTCTGCATGTGCACAGACTCCAGCTTCGTCCACATAGCGACAGGATCGTCCCTGATGGCCTCCAGATGTGTCTGCTGCTCCCTCTCCACACAACTCCAAATCTCCCCAGCTGCCAAATCCACCCTGGTGTCGAAATCGCGCAAATCACGTCGTTCTCCAGCGTCCAGGGGTGCGACGAAGCTAGGCCTCGTCTCAGAGCCCTTGACAATGTGAAGCGCACCTAGAATGCGAAGCCTGGCCTCCATGTCGAGTCTCCATTGCTGGTAGTTGCGATTGGAGAGCTTTGCGAAGGTTGCAGCAGCTGGCGCCATGGGGTAGGGGTAGTGACGTGGCGTGCGACGAGCTGGCGAAACAGCGAAGCGATTTGACGAAAACTGCGAGGAGGAGCAAAGAAAGATGGAGAGAGTGTTCCAGAGCGAAATGAGAGGCAAGCAGATGATGTGGCAGAGGAATGGGGGCTAGGGGAGGCTCCAGAGCGTTTGGATAGGCGAGTTTGGACGTCTTGAGGCGGTCAGAGCGTAGGGCTCATAACCTGTTAGCTGCAGTGCGCCTCAGAGCGATCACAATAGCCTAAGTCAAGCTCTGTGAAGTCTTTTCATTGCAGGGAAAGATATTATGCTACTCACCTAAGTCAAGCTCTGTGAAGTCTAAGGACAACAGAGCTTGACTGAGGCGTCAAGACAGCTCATTGAGCACGTGCTAGCTAGCTTACATCAAGCTGTGCCTACTGGTGCTTTCACAGCGCTAAAGGACGAGAAATGCGTATGCTACAGTGTAAAGTAGGAGTGTGTTCACATCTACAGTAATTGGAGTCACTAATGAAGAGTATGGTATATCTCGATGAGTATGCGTAATCTAGACGAGAGAAAATTACCCGAGGTAGGGGACATTGCAAACTATGTATGGTACGAACGGGGACTTGGTACGGTCAAAAATGTGTGCGCTAGAGCGCCGACTTCAACAGAGGGGTTCTTGGCTGCAACAGCGGCCACTTGACGAACTGGGGGACGGTCTGGGTCTCTTGGAGCAGGTGGCTGTGGATTAGCAATGTGCACAAGGATTAACTCCTTCTGGTTGTCAATTGTAGCACATTGAGGAGCGATGGCTTTGACAACCACCGGGTTTTTCCTTGATAGTAAGGGTTCTATGTGGGCACGGTTGCTGATTGCAGACCCTCCAGTTGTTGTGGTCCTTGTCCCAGTGTTCGTCGTAAACCTCGGCCAGGTGAAATACGTGTGCAGACTTCTGACAAGCCACGGTGTCCCAGGGGTGAAGTTGGTAAGGGGTGGGGAAACTCACTTCCTGTCCAGAAATCAAATGGCAGGTGCACGATCCAACACTGTCTGCTCAGCCTCCTCAGCCTATTGCTGTGTCTTAACCTCCAGGGACACAAGCCCAGGGGAGTTCTGCCTTGGCTTTGTTTCGCCGCCTTTCTCTAGCCTCCCACGCTGTGAGGCGGACCACTTCTGTCAGTGCCGGGGTCTCGGGTTAGGAGCTTTCCGCACACTGTACCACTAAAAGTGGCAAGCCTCGAGTTGAATCAAGACCATGTCCAATGGTGTGAATAGAGCGCGCACTACACTAGGCCAACACAGAGGATCTAAGTGTGTACCATATGAGAGGGAAGTGATAAACGTGTATAAACTCCAAGGAAAGGGGATATTGCGCTGGTGCTCGTGTAGGAAGTTTTGACCTAATGTTACGACTGAGCATCAAGTAAGGATCGGAGATACGCACGAGACGAGCAGGAGCACCGACGAGCACTTGTGCAGCGAGAGCGGAGCAAAGCTCGACGGTCAGGGCTGGAGACAAGATGTATTGAGTGAAGTATACTACAAACAAAATACAGCAAGGCTTACCTGGAGACAAGAGGTTAAAACTCAGGTCTTCAGGTAGCAAAGTACAGGTCTTATATACATGTACGCAACAATGGAATGAGCGGACAATAGGTAACTAGGGTTGCGAGAGAACAGGGGGAAAACAATGGATGTAAGTACAATAGTGACAGTGGAACAATGGTCGTAAGTACAATAGCGACAGTGAGACAATGGAAACTATTGTACTGAGGGACAAAGGACGGGTTACAATGCAACGGAGGACAATAGGAACAATGTGAGAAGTAAACAGTCTGAAAAAGGGAACTCAGGCGCTGGGTAAACAGCACTGAATGGAAGTGTTTGTAACAACCAGTAGTTACAAGTGACCAACTCTATTGTCTTAGCTTGCCCTAGGTGCCCTGCAGGTGGAAGATCGTGGTGGAGGCGTACAATCTCAGCACGTAGGGCATTATCCTTGGGAATGTAAACTCGGCCACGGTAGAGCAACAGGCCCTGTTCTGTATTCCAATCTACCAAGTTGTTCTGAAGCCATGCTGGTCCTAGACTCTCAAGCTTGCTAAAGGCCTCTGCCACTTCCTGCTCTCGTTCTCCACACTCTCGGATGCGTTGAAGCAGTCCTTTCTCAGATACCACTGATAGATGTTCTCTCTTGGCTGCCAACACCCAGAAATGCTCTGGTTGCAACAGTATGCACCCTAGATTATCCTCGGTGTCACCGTGCTGATGATTAGGTCATTATGACAGGCATCAGCCCTTCCATTGGACGTTCCTGGCTTGTGCGAGATTTCGAAGTGAAACCATGACAGGTAGAGGGCCCATCGTGCTTGTCGGCGAGTGAGGTTCTGTGCCGTGCGCCAGTACTCGAGGTTCTTGTGGTTGGACTGGATTTCGAACTTGCTCGGAAGGCCTTTGAGGTAGTGGCACCAGGCTTGGAGTGCACAAATGATCGCAAGTATCTCCTTGTCGTAGATCTCGTAGTTGCCCTCTGCATCACTCATTGACTCTGAGTGAAATGCGATGGGGTGCCATTTGTTGTCCTCCCCCTTCTGAGATAGAACTGCCCCGGTTGCGAAGCCGGAGGCATCCACTTCAACTCGAGTGTCACAGTCTGGGTCGTACATCCAAAGAACTGGGCTCTCCATAAACCGACGTTTGAGCTCATCGAAGGCAGCTTGCTCCACCTCTCCCCACTGCCCTTCAGCGTTGCCCGTGAGACAATCGAGTGGTTTGCATACTGCGCTAAAGTCTTTGATAAAGTGTCGATAGAAGTTCATAAAACCGTGGAACTTTCGTACATCGGAGGCATTCTGAGGGGTAGGCCACTCGGTGATTCCTTTCACCTTCACTGGGTCCATCTCCACGCGGTTCTCTGAGACTAAAACTCCAAGGTATTCAACTTTGGGCTGCTCGAATTCGCACTTCTCAGGCTTACAGAACAAGTCATTCTCCTTTAGCCATTTCAGGACTTCATGGACCAGGGTGCGGTGCTCTTTGATACTATTGGTAAAGATGAGGATGTCATCGAGGTAGATGGTGACTTTGCCTAGGATGATGAGGTCCTTGAAGATGTCGTTCATGAGTGCCAAAAACGTGCTGGGTGAATTGGCTAGCCCGAAGAACATGACATTCGGTTTGAATACCCCTCGATTGGTCACAAAGGCAGCCTTCCATTCATCGCCACTCTTAATCCGCACATTGTTGTAACCCCAGCGGACGTCGAGCTTAGTAAAGTACTTGGCCTTCATCAGTCAATCCATCGGGTCTGACACCAGCAGCAGTGGGTATTGGTTTTTGACCGTGATCTTGTTGAGTCATCAGTAGTCCTGAACTGAATGTAGACTGCCATCCTTCTTTTTGATGAAGAAGAAAGGTGATGACATTGGTGAATTCGACTCCTGAATGTAACCTTTGGCCATGTTCTCTGCAAGAAACTTGTCAAGCTCGGCTTGTTCACTGACCGATAAGGGGTACACCCTCGAGTGGAACATTTTCGCATCGGGTACCAGTTTGATTGTATGGTCGTAGGGTCCATGTACCGGTAGACTTTCTGATGCCTCCTTGGAAAACACATTGAGGTACTCATGGTAGTGTTTAGGTACAATTTCCTCGACTGGGCAGATCTGCTTCTTCCGGTACTCCTGTTCGGTGAGCTGTTGCGAATAGGTGTAGGCTACTGATGCAAACAGTTGCGGAGCTCCATAAAGATGTCGACCATCCTCCCATGTGTCTATGAGATACTGTTCCATTCCATCCCACCTTGGCAAGAACCCAGGTGGCCAAGACCGTCTCCATATTATCGCCATCCTCAGCCATTACAGCTGTACATACCCTGCCAACCTTCTTGGCCTTCCTCATCTGTCGAGAACCTTGGCGCGCTGTAAGTTGTACCTCCGTATCACACACTTTGGTCTCAACAGGGTTGGATACCTTCTGGCTAGCCGGCCACATCTCTGGACATCTTGAAAGGTGTAGCGACCCACACTCCCAGTCTATTCCGGGATTGTGTTCACACAGCCAGTCTAGTCTGACAATTACGTCCTCATTTCCTACAATAAAAACCACCTTCTCTCTGTGGTCTCCTACTGCCATGTCCAACACGGCAACCTCCGTGATCGTGCCATTGCAGTTCTCCGTACTGTTGATGTTGTACAAAGGAATCGGCTTCACCAACTTCCTCATTATAACCTTGTTGTGTTCTATGAAACATCTATGTAGGAACTTGGTCATAGCTCCACTATTGACCATAGCTACAGTGTCCTTGTGCCACTGCTTGCCAATTAACCATATAGGGATATGAAAGTGTTGTCCATTGTGATTGACTTCATACACAAAAGATGATCCCAGTACTGAGAAGACTATGGGGACTTGAGCCAGTGCACGCAGCATTCAGCATGGCTTATATCAAAAATGCTCCTCCTTGGTGGCAGTGAGCGCAGCAATCTCTTCACCGAGTACTTTGAGTTGTGTTCGCAGTAGGGTTACTTTGAGGGACTCAATTTGGGCTTTGAGTGCTGCCAACTCATTGACTTCTGCATCTGTAAGGATTGCCATAGAGGTGGGTTACGGGGTAGAGGCGATATGTGTGGGGGGACTCGCTTCCTATCCCAGGAAATAAAAAAAGTGGGTGCAAACCCAACACTGTCTGCTCAGCCTCTTCAGCCTATTGCTGTGTCTGAACCTCAAGGGACACGGGCCCAAGGGTATCCTGCCTTGGCTTTATTTTACCACCTTTCTCTAGCCTCCCACACCATGAGGCAGACCACTTCTGTCAGTGCTGGGATCTCAGGTTAGGAGCTTTCCGTACACTGTACCACTAAGAGTGGCAAGCCTCGAGTTGAATCAAGACCACGTCCAATGGTGTGACTAGAGCACACACTATGCTAGGCCAACACAGAGGGTCTAAGTGCATACCATGCGAGGGGAAAGTGATAAACGTGTGTAAACTCCAGAAAGGTGGGGAAAGGGGGTGGAGTATGCCAGTGCTCGTGAAGAAGTTTCAACCTAATGTTACGACTGAGTGTCGAGTAAAGATCAGGGATATATACAAGACAAGCAGGGGCATCGACAAGCACTTGTGCAGTGAGAGCGGAGCAAGGCTCAACGGTCAGGCTGGAGACAAGTAAGTGTATTGAGCGAAGTATACTACAAGTGAAATACATCAGGGCTTACCTGGAGACAAGAGATCGAAACTAAGGTTTTCAGGTAGCAAGGGACAGGTGCTATATATGTGGAATAACAAAGGGGTATGTAAACAATGGGTAACTGTGAGCATGGGAAAATAAGGGATCTGGGACAATAGCGACAAAGGGAACAGTGGGAGCTATTGTACTAGGATACAAGGGACGGATTTACAATACAATGGAGAACTGTAGGTACGACTTAGGCAGTAAACAGTCCAAATGGAAACCGACTCTAGGTGTAAGTAGATGAAAATGGGGTGTTCCTAACAATACACATTGTAGTCTTCCCCATAGTGCTGGGTATCAAGATTGTCTAGATCCTCCTGGTCCAGGTTCATAGGCATTTTGTTACCCTTTTCTATCTTCTTCCTTTGTGCTGAAAAGTCATCTCTCACATTATTACATTTATACTTGATCATAAAGTTATCTATAATCTGCTCCGGTCTGGGAGTAAATTTGTGACCACCAAATGTATTATGCCACAAAGTGTCCTTGTTTGGTCTCAGATCAGAGCCAGAGCACTAAGGCTTGAACAGGGTCAATATGGTCAGGCAGTATTCTTCACAACTCTTTCTCCCATTTTGTCATAGAATTGCACCTCCTACAAAGTTGGGTACCAATTCCTGGCCTTCTTCCTGGAGTAATACATGGTGGGTATTGTACTAAGGGTGGTTCAGATAGAACTTTAGGTATTTGAACTTGGACTTAGGCTTGTGGGCTTGCTTGAAGGTTTCAATATCTACAGCCAGTGTCATATTAGATTTGGTCATCAGAAGTAGTTCATTCTCAGACTCCTCTTCCTCCTCCTCTGCAAGTGGATGTGCCCCACCTTTCAGTTTCTGATCCTCTTCTGTCATCATCATATTTTAAGATAATGTCATCAGCTATCTGTTGACCTTGTTGGATGTTATCCAGATCATCATTGACACCATAGTTGTTTTTGAAATCACTATCACATTCAACATCATCAGATGGATGTTAGGAACAGACCAGCCACTGAACCGGCTACACTAAAAGGGTGCAATGTCAAGCTTGGCTTGACACTTGGCTGGTACTATATATACAGTTCAGCTCTGCCCGAACACCTGTTCATGACAATGGAGCTGGTACTTCAAATTTCTTGCTTTCCTTTTTTTTTGGCCATTTTGGACTTGGTGTGAAGTTTTATTTAGTTATACAAACATATGTCCTCATACTCTATGGATCACCACATATAGTCTATTACAGGTGACAAAGCAACCACTTGTTGCTGTTCTTTTAAGTGTTTTATTTCCAACATAACCTTTGTCTTTTGCTCTTCACCTATAGCAGCTGAATCTTCCCAAGCCTTCATAACCTCTGACACATAGCTTTTCCAGAAGCAGGTTTTGAACTTGTGGTCCGTATAGTGGTCTGAATGCTTTAAAAAATACATTGCAGCCATAGACCCACCAATTTCTGAAGACACAGTGAGGGCATTCACAATATTGGTAATAATAGACCTGGCCTTGTCTTTTGTAGTTGACTTGCTGCCCAGTAACTCAGTGTTATGTTCAAATACTTACTGGATAGACTTGAACATAATGTGGGTTTTTAATGGAGTTTTGGTTATATAGTCAGCCACATATGCTATTACAGACTTTATGGCAGTACCTGATAGTAGACTTGTAACATCATAATTACACTGCAGCATATAGGACATAGCTGGAGTAAATGTGTTCAACCATGCTTCACCTCTTTTTATCACTAATGCCCCTATTTCTGGATTAACTACAGTCTGAGGATAACAGCATCGGGATATAGAATTGGGGCTCAAAGCCATATATGAAGTAGAATGGTGAGTACCCAGTTAATAAGTGCTTGTGCAAGTTGTTACGAACGCTTCCATTCGGCGCTGTTTACCCAGCGCCTGAGTTTCCTTTTTCGGACTGTTTACTTCTCACGTCGTTCCCATTGTCCTCCGTTGCATTGTAACCCGTCCTTTGTCCCTCAGTACAATAGCTTCCATTGTCTCACTGTCGCTATTGTACTTACGACCATTGTTCCACTGTCGCTATTGTACTTACATCCATTGTTTTCCCCTGTTCTCTCGCGACCCTAGTTACCTATTGTCCGCTCGTTCCATTGTTGCGTACATGTATATAAGACCTGTACTTTGCTACCTGGAGACCTCAGTTTCGACCTCTTGTCTCCAGGTAAGCCTCACTGTATTTTGTTTGTAGTATACTTCACTCAATACATCTTGTCTCCAGCCCTGACCGTCGACCTTTGCTCCGCTCTCGCTGCACAAGTGCTCGTCGGTGCTCCTGCTCGTCTCGTGCGTATCCCTGATCCTTACTCGACGCTCAGTCGTAACACAAGTTGAAGGTGAATTCTGCAATTGGTAGCCATTTAACCCAGTCATCACAGCATCAGAAACAGTACATTTGTAAGTATGCTTCTATCTCCTGGTTTTATCGTTCTGACTGCCCATCAGTCTGAGAGTGATATATAGTAGACATTGCACTTTTGATGCCCAAACCTTTGAGGATTGCACGAAAAAGCTTACTCAAAAACTGAGGTCCATGGTCAGAGATGATCTTGCACAGTAGCCCATGAAGGTGAAAGTGCTCCCTAGTAAAGTTCTGTGCAGCTCCCTCAGTATTAATCTCCTCCATGTAGGGAATAAGGTGGATCATCTTTCCATGTCGGTTAATGATAAGCTGGATTGCATTAAACCCATCGACATCAGGTAGACCAGTGATAAAGTCACAGGTAACCACCTGGTCTGGACCATCGGAAATCTCATTGGACTGTAGCAGGTCATGTGGTTTACTGTGCCATGATTTACCACATTGGCAAGTGTCACAGGTGTTGATGTGGTCCTTGATAAACTTGCCTATACCTGGTCACCAGTAAGGCTGAACACAGGTCAACCTACAGATGATTCAGATCTGAACCTACAAGCTTGTCTAAATTTTAACCCCTGATTGGGATTTGTTTAGGTTAACCTAGAATTTAACCTAAACCTACAGCTCTCTAACCTATAGACTATAGGTTACCTAGAAACTGACCTAAACCTGTTGTAGGTTACAGGTTACTTGCACTTAAGGATCTATTTTGACATATTTAAGGCCATATTTTGGCTATAACAATATAATAAAAGGACATTTTAGAACTGTATATATTATTAGTACATATGTGCATTCAAATTAGTATGGTTTTGAGTGTTATTATACCAAACAAGGTCAAAAAACTGGCTTTGTAACTACTTTATAAGAAAGATAAAGCATTAACTGTACATATAACTTGAATATATTCAATTTCTCTTCCCAAATTTGGGCTGTCTTAGACACAAAGTCTATACATAGGTTACATTAGGTGACCTACAATAGGTCAAATTTTGTCAGAAGCTTGATTCAGATCCACAGCTGATTTGTATAGTAGGTACCTAAAACTACAGATTCTAAACCTACAGGATTTTTTGCAGGTCAGGCCAGGTTGATCCATAACATAACCGGAACCTATGTTCAACCTTAGTCACCAGTAGTTACGAGTGACCAACTCCATCGTCTTAGCTTGCCCTGGGTGCCCTGCAGGTGTAAGATCATGGTGGAGGCATACAATCTCAGCACATAGTGTGTCATCCTTTAGAACATAAACTCGGCCATGATGGAGCAACAGGCCTTGTTCCATATTCCAGTCTACTAAGTCATTCTGAAGTTGTGCTGGTCCTAGACCTTCAAACTTGCTAAGGGCCTCTGCCACTTCCTGTTCTCATTTTCCACACTCTTGAATGTGTTAAAGCAGTCCTTTCTCAGGTACCACTGATAGATGTCCTCACTTGGCTACCAACACCTGGAAATGTTCTGGTTGTAACAGTATACATCCCAGGTTGTCTTCGGTATCACTATGTTGATGGTTGTTACGAACACCCCATTTTCATCTACTTACACCTAGAGTCGGTTTCCATTTGGACTGTTTACTGCCTATGTTGTACCTACAGTTCTCCATTGTATTGTAAACCTGTCCCTTGTATCTTAGTACAATAGCTCCCGTTGTTCCCTTTGTCGCTATTGTCCCAGATCCCTTGTTATCCCTTATTTTCCCACGCTCACAGTTACCCATTGTTCGCGTATCCCTTTGTCATTCCACTTATATAGCACCTGTCCCTTGCTGCCTAGAGACCTCAGTTTCAACCTCTTGTCTCCAGGTAAGCCCCGATGTATTTCGCTTGTAGTATACTTCGCTCAATACACTTACTTGTCTTCAGCCTGATTGTCGAGCCTTGCTCCGCTCTCGCTGCACAAGTGCTCATCTGCTTGTCTCATATATATCCCTGATCTTTACTCGACACTCAGTTGTAACAATGGTCGGGTTGTTGTGACAAGGTGTCAGCCCATCTGTTTAATGTTTCTGGCTTGTGTAAGATAATGAAGTCAAACTGTAACAGGTAAAGGGCCCATTGTGCTTGTCAGTGGGTGAGATTCGGTGCTGTGTGCCAGTACTCAAGATTTTTGTGGTTGGACTGAATTTCAAATTTACTTGGAAGGCCTTCAAGGTAGTGGCACCAGGCTTGGAGAGCACAGATGATAGTGAGCATTTCTTTATCATATATCTTGTAATTGTGCTCTGTGTTACTCATTGACTCTGAGTGGAATGTGACAGGGTGCTATTTATTATCCTTCTCCTTCTGAGATAGAACTGCCTCGGTTGTGAAGCCTAAGGCATCCACTTTAACTCGAGTGTCACAGTCGGTGTTGTACATCTATAGAACTGGACTCTCCATAAACTGATGTTTAAGCTCATTAAAGGCAGCTTGCTCCTTCTCTCCCTATTACCACTTGGCATTGCCTGTGAGATGATCCAGTGGTTTGCATACTGTGCTAAAGTCTTTGATAAAGTGTCAATAGAAGTTCACAAAACCACAAAACTTCTGTATATTGGAGGCCTTCTGAGGGGTTGGCCACTCTGCAATTCCTTTCATTTTTACTGGGTCCATCTCTAGATAGTTTTCTGAGACCAACACTCTAAGGTATTTGACTTTGGGCTGCTCAAATTCACACTTCTCAGGCTTACAGAACAAGTTATGTTCTTTCAGCCATTTCAAAACTTCACAGACCAGTGTGTGGTGCTCTTCAATACTGTACCATCACGATGTTAGGTGATGTCCTGTGTCCTGAGTGACTCATTGCTGTCACCTATTTGGCCAGATGTCCTAGTGTCCTGAGCCTGCTGTCGCCTATGGTCCCCCAAAATGGCATGTTGAAGAATATTTAGCACTTGTAGACTGAAGAAGGGTCCCAGGTGCAGAGTAACTTATGCCTCAGAGCTGGGGCTTACTCCTTAATGCACCCCAATGCCCTCAGCCAATTCAGATGGTCCAAGGGTGGCTGTAGTTTTGGATTTCATGGTTACCCATGTCATCTGTGTTCCATATCCTGAGGGGCGCATCATTTGTTGGCCCCCAACTCACACAATCACATGATGTTTTGTTATGTCATCTAAGGTTGTGACGGTACAGTACTGTCGGTAAAGATGAGGATGTTATTGAGGTAGATGGTGACTTTGCCTAGAATGATGAGGTCCTTGAAGATGTTGTTCATAAGTGCAGAGAATGTACTTGGTGAGTTGGCTAACCCAAAGAACATGACATTCAGTTCGAATAACCCTCAGTTGGTCACAAATGCAGCCTTCCATTCATCACCACTCTTAATCCACACATTGTTGTAACCCCAGCAAACATCAAGCTTAGTGACGTACTTGGCCTTTTTCAGTCGATCCATTAGGTTTGACACCAGTGGTAGTGGGTATTGGTTTTTGACTGTGATCTTATTAAGCTATTGGTAGTCCTGTACTGAATGTAGACTACCATCCTTCTTTTTGACAAAGAAACAAGGTGAGACATTGGTGAATTCGACTCCTGAATGTAACCTTTGGCCATGTTCTCTGCAAGAAACTTGTCAAGCTCAGCTTGTTTGCTGACAGATAAGGAGTACACCCTTAAGTGGAACATTTTCACATTGGGTACCAGTTCAATTGCATGGTCATAGGGTCCATGTTCAGGCAAATGTGCTGATGCCTCCTTAGAGAACATATCTAGGTACTCATGGTAGTGTTTGGGTACAATTTCCTCAACTGGGCAGATCTCCTTCTTCTGGTACTCCTGCTCAGCGAGCTGTTGTGAATAGGTGTAGGCTGCCGATGCAAACAGTTGTGGAGTTCCATAAAGATGTCAACCATCCTCCCATGCGTCTGTGAGAGACTGTTCCATTCTATCCCACCACGGTAAGAACCCAGGTGGCCAAGGCTATTTCTTCTGTTCATCACTATCCATGGCCATTATGGCCACACATACCCTGCCAACCTGCTTGGCTTTCCTCACCCATCAAAAACCTTGGCATGCTGTAAGCCATACCTCTGTATCACGTGCTTTGGTCTCAACAGGGTTGGATACCTTCTGGCTAGCCAAACATGTCTCTGGACATCTCGAAAGGCATAGTGACCCATACTCCCAGTCTATCTTAGGATTGTGTTCATGTAGCCAGTCTAGTCCAATGATTATGTCCTCATCTCCTATGTCTATGATGACAAAAACCACCTTCTCTCTGTGGTCTCCTACTGCCATGTCCAACACGGCAACCTCCGTGATCGTGTCATTGCGGTTCTCCGTACTGTTGATGTTGTACAAAGGAATCGGCTTCACCAACTTCCTCATTATAACCTTGTTGTGTTCTATGAAACATCTATGTAGAAACTTGGTCATAGCTCCACTATTGACCATAGCTACAGTGTCCTTGTGCCACTGCTTGCCAATTAACCGTATAGGGATATGAAAGTGTTGTCCATTGTGATTGACTTCATACACAAAAGATGATCCCAGTACTGAGAAGACTATGGGGACTTGAGCCAGTGCACGCAGCATTCAGCATGGCTTATATCAAAAATGCTCCTCCTTGGCAGTGGTAAGTACAGCGATCTCTTTATCCAGTATTTTGAGTTGTGCTCACAGTAGAGTTACTTTGAGGAACTTGATTTAGGCTTTGAGCACTACCAACTTATTGGCTTCCACATTCATCGACAAAGAGAGCGTGAGCGATAGTGACAGTGATTGATCAATAAGCAACAATGACATCCCTCTCCTCTCGCTCATTTTCCTCATCCACGGCTGGTTCCGCTTTCTTCCGGCGATTCAGATGGACTGGTTTCCCTCCCGGCTTTGGCTCGATTGGTCCCAGCACCGGCTTCGCCATCTCCACCTTCTGTCCTTGCTGCTTTGCCTCGGCCTTCTCTGTGTTCCACCGTTCTGTGTCCTCCTGGAACTGCTTCCTCTGTGACTTCACCCATTCATTGCACTCTTTCTCGAGAATCTTCCATGCTGCCAAGGCCTCCTCATACTGCTCCACATCCACCTTCCTCTTTGCCTGCAACTCCTTCTCTCGTTCTTGCTCAGCCTCGTGGTCTGCCACAGCTGCGAAGATATCGTCATCAGTGAGAAGCTTTGGCAACCCGTTCCCTAGCAGCTTCTGCTTCTTCGATGGGTGACCCTCCTTCTCTTCCTGCCCCTCCAGCCGCTCTTGCACTCGGTCAATGAAGAGGCCATTGAGCACATTCATGGCTTGCAACTCAAGGATTGCCTGTTTAAGGTAATCCTCGCGCTCGTAGGTCTGGCGCAGGAGGGCCTGCAGCTCGCCTTCATATGTGGTAGACGGCTCACGGTCTAGGACATGGGAGCGGCGGTGTTTCATTGGCAAGATAGTGATGGTGTGGTAGCAGGGATGGATGGCATCGGTAGGGATGGGAGTTGGGGAGACTAAGTATGCAGCAGACGTCGTGGTGAGTACTTGGATGACACCGCTATTGGGTGTACATGGGGTACAGGGTGTATGAGGCGTACAGGGTGTGCGGGGTGTGTGAGGTGTGCGAGGTGGATTGTTGGATATGGAAAGAGGTGCGGGTACAGTCAATGCCGCCCTCGTGGGGGGTGGTGGAACAGAGTCAGAGGCAGAGCGTGTTTTTGCGTGTGTGGCTACCTTGTTAACGAGAAGTTGCATGATAGCTCAAATAGGGCTGGGCGGTTGGAGTGGGAGGGTGCCACAGGAGGAGGACTTGAGACTAGGGGCCATCATTTCTTGTGTAATGACACTCCGGTTGAATAGAATGACTCCCATCTTCCTGAATGCAGCACGGATGAGATCGGGGGTGAGCGTCTTCACATGCGCCTCTCTGTAGACAGCGAGGAAGTTGTTCTTTCTGACTTTTTTGCCTTTGCATTCGAAGTTGGTACGGGCTGCTGTCCACTCGTGCTTCAAGATGCTGAAGACGACAACGTCAAGCCCTTGGAATACGTGGGTGCCGTGAGAAGGGTAGCAGAGGACGTGGATGTTGTGTTTGTGTGTGTGGTTGAGAAAGGAAAATGTAAAGTGCGATGTGTGTCCGTCCACTAGCAGGAGACGGTGCCATCCCGCAGCCTTCTCCCTCGTCTGTTTGTCGAACTGTTTGATCCACACGGTGCTGATCTCCCCATCGGTGTAACCTTTCTTCGAATACCCGAGCCTTTGAATTAAGGTGCATAAATAGGTGTATCAAGTGCAATTGTACAGGCAAACTTATGACACTTTGACAGGGTTGTCTTGAACCCAACTTGAATGGAATGCTTGCCCCTTGTAGATTACAGCCAGAGGAAGCGATGTACCATCAGCACAGATCATGACAAGGACTGTGATGTTCTCCCAATCGCCGCCCCGTTGCTGGTGCTGCCGCTTCTGGTCTGAGGCCCCAATCACCCTCTCCGACACCCCCACACCCTGCTGAAGACCAGTCTCATCCATCCCACAGATACAATCAGGAGAGATCGGATCCTCGCCATCTGACCCCTTTAGAACCTCCTCGAGCAGATCGAAGTAGGTTGCCGTGGTTGTGGGATTGACCGCACGGGCTCGTGAGTTGTCGAGGGGACGGGACCAGTACGGATGGAGGCGATCGGAGTGGCGTTCGACAAAGTGAGAAGTCCATTCCTTTCCCACTCCGGTGTTTGGGAAGCTGGCCCCCAATTTCGCTTTGCAGATAGAATTGACATACTCCTTGAGACACTTGTGACTGAAAGGAAACCCTCGCTGGGCAGTGTCAATGGTAAACACGACAACGGCCTCCTCTTCAGCAGGTGTGAGCCAACGGTTTGTGTTTGCATTGAACTCTCGGATGCTCTCACGACCCTTGAAGCGTTCAAGTACCGTTGTTTTGAAAAGTTTGATCCTCTTGTTCATCTCAGTGAAGCACTCAGCTTCAACTTCTCGGCAGATCTTCCGGACCCCGCGCGGCTTCTTCTTGGTCTCTCGCTCGTACTTGTATTGGATTGCAGCGATGCTGGTATATTGCTTGATGAGTTCGGATGAGTTCTGCTTGACTTTTGTCTCAGACAGAGCTTGGCGGCCCATTGTAGAGAGGAAGCAAGATGAGGTGAGTATCAGCGCTAATCTCCAGTGTCCCAATGGTGTTCGATATATTGTCCCAATTTGGCATTGATTAGCCAGGGAGTGCCCAGCATGGTCGTCCCAATCCCCTCTCCAATCTATTGCCTCCGCGTTTGTGTGCCATGTGTCCGATAACAGCACAAATTCATGGTAACTTTCAGAGGAAGTATTGTAACATTATGAGATACTTTTTGGGGCCAATATCATCACAATACATGTACGATAGAGTTCGAAAGCACACGGAAATTTCGATTCTGTCCCATTTGCCTATAAACATAGAATTAAAACATCCTCACCCCTGTTCGATAGCCACAAAAAGTGAACTGCAAGATATTGTATTGGTATACTATAAACCTGCATTATTATAGAGAGGGGCAGGGCAGCGGCTGGGGAGATAAAACCCAAATGTCCCGAGGACCCATGTTGTCCTAAGGACCGGTTAAACACTGTAGGGATCAGGGATATGCACGAGATGAGCAGGAGCACCGACGAGCACTTGTGCAGTAAAAGCAGAGCAAAGCTCGACGGTCAGGGCTGGAGACAAGATGTATTGAGTGAAGTATACTACAAACAAAATACAGTGAGCCTTACCTGGAGACAAGAGGTCGAAACTGAGGTCTCCAGGTAGCAAGGTACAGGTCTTATATACATGTACGCAACAATGGAACAAGTGGACAATAGGTGGCTATGGACGTAAGAGAACAAGGGAAGACAATGGACATAAGTACAATAGCGACAATGGAACAATGGTCGTAAGTAGAATAGCGACAGTGAGACAATGAAAGCTATTGTACTGAGGGACAAAGGATGGGTTACAATGCAAAGGAGGACAATAGGAATGATGTGAGAAGTAAACAGTCCAAAAAAGGAAACTTAGGTGCCAGGTAAACAGTGCCGAATGGAAGCGTTCATAACAGTATCACTGAGAGTGGCAAGCCTCAAGTTGAATTAAGACTATGTCCAATGGTGTGACTAGAGTGCATACTACGCTAGACCAACACAGAGGGTCTAAGTGTGTACTGTGCAAGGGAAAAGTTATAAATGTTTATAAACTCCACAAAGATGGGGAAAAGGGGTGGAGTATGCCAGTGCTTGTGAAGAAGTTTTGACCTAATGTTACAACTGAGCATTGAGTAAAGATCAGAGATATGTACGAGATGAGCAGGGGCATTAACAAGTGCTTGTGCAGTAAAAGCAGAGCAAGGCTCAATGGTCAGGCTGGAGACAAGTAAATGTATTGCGCAAAGTATACTACAAGTGAAATACATCAGGGCTTACCTGGAGACAAGAGGTTGAAACTGAGGTCTCCAGGTAGTAAGGAACAGGTGCTATATATGCGGAATAACAAAGGAACACATGAACAATGGGTAACTGTGAGCATGGGAAAACAGGAGATAACAAGGGATCTAGGACAGTAGCAACAAAGGGGACAGCAGGAGCTATTGTACTAGAATACAAAGGATGGGTTTACAATACAACAGAGAACAATAGGTATGATGTAAGCAGTAAACAGTCCAATCGGAAACTGAATCCAGGTGTAAGTAAGTGGAAATGGGGCATTCATAACATGAGAAGTGCCAAACCACAAGGTAGCTAGAGAACCCTGTAGCCCAGATAGAAGTCACCAACTGTGTCCATAAAAAGTCTAAGTAGTGTATAATAAAAGGGTATCAGAAGGAGGGTCCACATGGTTGTCCTCTGGTCCTAATGATACTAACTATCACTGGTACAAGAGCTGATGGGCGTAAGTGTGTGGCCTGGCTCAGAGATGCCTGAAAACCTGTGTGTCATGAACAGGGTTTGGGGGCAGGTTAAACTATATATATAGTACCGGTCAGGCATCAAGCCAAGCTTGACATTGTACCCTTTTGGCATAGCTGGTTCAGTGGCTGGTGCCACTGGTCTGTTTCTAACAATGATAAGCAAGCATAATGCAAGAATTGCACCATAGTATCAGTAAGCATAGAACTACCTAGACTATTCTAGAGCAGTGTAGATTGTCCCAGAAGGTACCAAATGTCTCTAGGCTTCTATCAACAGTAGAACAATAGAGAAACCTAAATACTAGCATAGCATTAGCTAAGTGTCGTTCCTATTGTCCTCCATTGCATTGTAACCCATCCTTTGTCCCTCAGTACAATAGCTTCCATTGTCTCACTGTTGCTATTGTACTTACACCCATTGTCTTTCCTTATTCTCTTACGACCATGGTTACCTATTGTCTGCTTGTTCCGTTGTTGTGCACATGTATATAAGACCTGTACTTTGCTACCTGGAGACCTCAGTTTTGACCTCTTGTCTCCAGGTAAGCCTCACTGTATTTCACTCATAGTGTACTTCACTCAATACATCTTGTCTCCAGCCCTGACTATCGAGCTTTGCTCCACTCTTACTGCACAAGTGCTTGTCAGCACCCCTGCTCGTCTCTGCGTATCCCTGATTAAGGCTGAATGTAGGTTGACCTGTAGGTGATTGGGAACTGAACCTGTAGGTTTGACTACTTCCAGAGGTCTGATTGGGAACTGTTTGAATCAGGTCAACTTTTGACCTACAACCTGTAGGTCATGTACCTATAAATCACAGGTCAAATCAATGATTTGATTTAGATCATAAATATAAAGCTTTTATAGCTATATTTGGGGTTTTAAGTATGTTTATGGTCACTTCTAATATTGTTTATACTAGAAATATGGTAATAAATATAAAACAAGGCCAAAAAAGCGAAAACAAACTGCTAAAACCCCCATTTTGCACTAATTTTGTGTATCAGAATGTAGGTTAACCTGTAGGTGATTCAAACCTAAACCTATAAATCAAGGGGCATTTGTCTAAGATGGCTGATTCAGATTCATAGCTGATTCATGATGTAGGTACCTGAACCTACAGGTCATTGACCTATAGGTATTTTTGCAGGTTTAAACCAGGTCAACCTGTACTTGACCTGAACCTACGTTCAGCCTTATCCCTGATACTTACTCAATAATCAGTCGTAACATTAGGTCAAAACTTCCTATATGAGCACCAGCGCAACATCTCCTTTTTCTAGAGTTTACACACATTGATTACTTCCCTCTCATATGGTACACACTTAGATCCTCTGTGTTGGCCTAGCGTAGTGTGCACTCTAGTCACACCATTGGATGTGGTCTTGATTCAACTCGAGGCTTGCCACTTTCAGTGGTACAGTGCACAAAAAGCTCCTAACCCGAGACCCCGGCACTGACAGAAGTGGTCCGCCTCACAGCATGGGAGGCTAGAGAAAGGCAGCAAAACAAAGCCAAGGCAGAACTCCCCTGGGCTCATGTCTCTGGAGGTTAAGACACAGCAATAGGCTGAGGAGGCTGAGCAGACAGTGTTGGATTGTGCACCTGCTCTTTGATTCCTGGATAGAAAGCGAGTTTTCCCACCCCCTTATCAACTTCACCCCCGGGACACTGTGGCTTGTCAGAAGTTTGCACATGTGTTTTACCCGGCCGAGGTTCACAATGAACACTGGGACAAGGAACACAACAACTGGAGGGTCTGTGACCAGCAACCGTGCCCACATAGAGTCCTCACTATCAAAGAGAACCTGACAGTTGTCCAAGCCATCGCTCTTCAATGTGCTACAGTCGACAACCAGAAGGAGTTAATCCTTGCACACATTGCCAACCTACCACCACCTGCTCAAAGAGACCCAGACCATCCCCCAGTTCGTCAAGCAGCCACTGTTGTAGCCAAGAATCCCTCATCGTGACCTGCATCATGCCCCATTTCACAGCCCATAAGTCACAGGACGACTCCCACTACTACTCCCACCAAATCCCCATGCCTTGGTGTGATTTCCCTTGGTGTTACTGCCGATCTCGTTTTACAGAGGCTTAAAGGCCGAGCAACAAGCTCTTCTGTCATATCATTCACATCACTCCCCAAAGACAAACCGAAGGAAGAACCCAAATGTTAAGGCTGAATGTAGGTTGACCTGTATATGATTGGAAACTGAACCTGTAGGTTTGTCTACTTTTAGAGGCCTGATTGGGATCTGTTTGAATCAGGTCAACTTTGAACCTACAACCTGTAGGTTATAAACCTATAAATCATAGGTCAAATCATTGATTTGATTTAAATAGTAAATACAGAGCTTTTACAGCTATATTTGAAGCCTAAAGCTTGCTAAAGGTCTTATCTAACATTATTGATACTAGAACTACACCAATAAATATAAACAAGACCAAAAAGTGAACATAAAGCACTTCAACCCCCTTTTTATATGCATTTTGTGGGCCCAAATGCAGGTTAACCTATGGGTGATTCAAACCTAAACCTATAAATCAAGGGTGGCTTGTCTAAAATGGCCGATTTAGATTCATAGTGTTACGAACGCTCCCATTCGGCGCCGTTTACCCAGCGCCTGAGTTTCCTTTTTCGGACTGTTTACTTCTCACGTCGTTCCTATTGTCCTCCGTTGCATTGTAACCCGTCCTTTGTCCTGTAGTACAATAACTTCCATTGTCTCACTGTCGCTATTGTACTTACGACCATTGTTCTACTGTCGCTATTGTACTTACATCCATTGTTTTCCCCTGTTCTCTCGCGACCCTAGTTACCTATTGTCCGCTCGTTCCATTGTTGCGTACATGTATATAAGACCTGTACTTTGCTACCTGGAGACCTCAGTTTCGACCTCTTGTCTCCAGGTAAGCCTTGCTGTATTTCGTTTGTAGTATACTTCACTCAATACATCTTGTCTCCAGCCCTGACCGTCGAGCTTTGCTCCGCTCTCGCTGCACAAGTGCTCGTCGGCGCTCCTGCTCGTCTCGTGCGTATCCCTGATCCTTACTCGACGCTCAGTCGTAACATTAGGTCGAAACTTCCTACACGAGCACCAGCGCAACATCCCCTTTCCTTGGAGTTTATACACGTTTATCACTTCCTCTCTCGTACGGTACGCACATAGATCCTCTGTGTTGGCCTAGCGTAGTGCGCGCTCTAGTCACACCATCGGACGTGGTCTTGATTCAACTCGAGGCTTGCCACTTTTAGTGGTACAGTGTGCGGAAAGCTCCTAACCCGAGACCCCGGCACTGACAGAAGTGGTCCGCCTCACGGCGTGGGAGGCTAGAGAAAGGCGGCGAAACAAAGCCAAGGCAGAACTCCCCTGGGCTCGTGTCCCTGGAGGTTAAGACACAGCAATAGGCCGAGGAGGCTGAGCAGACAGTGTTGGATCGTGCACCTGCCGTTTGATTCCTGGACAGGAAGCGAGTTTCCCTACCCCTTACCAACTCCACCCCTGGGACACCGTGGCTTGTCAGAGGTCGGCACACGTATTTCACCCGGCCGAGGTTCACGACGAACACTGGGACAAGGACCACAACAACTGGAGGGTCTGTGATCAGCAACCGTGCCCGCATAGAACCCGCACTATTCAGGAGAACCCGGCGGTTGTCGAAGCCATCGCTCCTCGACGTGCTACGATTAACAACCAGAAGGAGTTAATCCTTGCACACATTGCTAATCCACCGCCACCCGCTCCAAGAGACCCAGACCGTCCCCCAGTTCGTCAAGCGGCCGCTGTTGCAGCCAAGAACCCCTCATCTCGACCGGCCTTGCGTCCAACGTCAAGGCCACCCTCCCGTGTACCCTCGCGACCTGTGAGTCGCAAACCCACTCCTGCTGCAACCCCATCCGGATCCCCTCGCACCGGAGAAATCTCCCTTCCTGTCGCATTAGAACTTGTTCGACAACGTATTGCATCCTCGTCAGACCGATCGCCAGTTGCTTCGACCTCTAGACTCCCAAAGACCGAAAGGGAACCGGAGTCAGAAGAGCCAGAGGAGCCAGTAGTCGAACCGAAGTCAGAACGAGAGACCGTTGTCCTCAACACCCCCTCAGAACCCTCATCCTCATCCTCATCCTCATCGTCTCCCAGTAGGGCACCATCACCCGCACCAAGGGTTACTCCAGCCATGACCACCCCCGCGCCTGCACTGTTCGATATCTCCAAACTCCTCAACCAGCTTGCCCCACGAGAGTACGATGGAAAATCTGCACAGGATGGTCTTCGTTTTGTCGCCTCAGCTCGGATCTATCACACCACTCTAACGGCTCAAGGTGTCGATGCACAGATCTGTTGGGTCACGGTTCTCAACAAGCTAACGGAGGGAGCGGCTGCATGGGCCGGTCCATTTATTGTCAAGGTCGCCACGGGCACGATGCCCTGGGCAGACTATGCGGCTTTCGAAACCGACTTCAAGGCACACTTCTGTGCGGCAGACGATAAACAGGCGGCCACTGCAGAACTCACCAAGCTGTGCAAGACTTCGCACAGGCTCGGCATGGTCAAGGACTACACGACCGAGTTCAATGCCATTGCCGCCCGCACGGACTTCAGCGACTACGACAAGCACGAACACTATCGCACCGGCCTGCCCTACAAGATCAAGGACATCTTCGCACAGGGAGCCCACGACATCGACACCGTCGAGAAGATCCAGAAGGTGGCCCTGTCGATCGATCAGGCCCTGGCCATGCGGGAAGAAGAACGACCGAAGCAGTTTGGATGGAAGAAGAAAGGCGAAAAGGCAGCGGCTACGGGCACAAGTAGGAGGCCCTTCAAAGGCACCTGCTTCAACTGCGGTGAAGAAGGACACCGTCTGTTCCAGTGCCCCAAGCCTAGGGTCAACAAACCGCAAACCGCATCGTCATCATCGGCCGGGACCGAGGAGATCAACACGCTGCGAGCGCAGGTTAAGGCGATGGAGGAGAAAATCGCCGCCCTTACGGTGGCGGACAAGAAGGAGGGTTTTTGATTCGAGCCGCATTGGACGCTGCGCGTGCTGGCTCTTGTAGTAATAGTCGGTTTTCTGTACTAGGTTCATCGTTCGTGTATGAAGTGAATCATGATGGTCAACACTTTCACATACCAGTACGGTTAATCGGCAAGCAGCGGCACAAGGACATTGTAGCTATGGTAGATAGTGGAGCTACAACTAAGTTTTTACATAGACGTTTCGTAGTAGAGAATCGTGTTACGACGAGGAAGTTGGCAAGGCCAATTCCTCTATACAACATCGACGGTACAGAGAACCGCGATGGGACGATCAGTGAGGTTGCCGTATTGGATATGGCGATTGGAGACCACCGGGAGAAGGTGGTGTTTGTGGTGACAGACATCGGAGAGGAGGATGTGATCATCGGCCTGGACTGGTTACGCGAGCACAACCCTGAAGTAGATTGGGAACGTGGCTCACTGCGTCTATCGAGATGTCCAGAGACGTGTCCGGCCAACCCGAAGGCATCCCAACCTGTTGAGACCAAAGCGCGTGATACGGAGGTACGGCTTACGGCGCGCCAAGGTTCTCGACGGGTGAGGAAGGTCAGGAAGGTTGGAAGGATACGTGCGGCCGTAATGGCAGAGGAGGATAGAGAAGACGAGGAACAGCCATGGCCGCCAGGATTCCTGCCACGGTGGGATGGAACTGAGGAGTCTCTTCTCAATGCATGGGACAACGGACAACGCCTTTATGGCACTCCACAACTATTTGCTTCAGCGACATACACATACTCTCAACAACTCGCTGAACAAGAGTACCAGAAGAAGGAGGTTCGCCCTGTCGAAGAGATCGTACCGAAGCACTACCATGAGTACTTGTATGTGTTCTCGAAGGAAGCATCCGAACGTTTACCAGAACACGGGCCCTACGACCATGCAATTGAACTAGTGCCGGACGCGAAAATGTTCCACTCCCGGGTGTATCCCCTATCACCAAGCGAACAAGTTGAGCTTGACAAGTTTCTTGCCGAGAATGTGGCCAAGGGTTATATTCAGGAGTCAAAGTCGCCGATGTCCTCGCTGTTCTTCTTTGTCAAGAAGAAGGATGGCAGTCTACGTCCAGTCCAGGACTATCGACGGCTAAATGAGATCACCATTAAGAACCGCTACCCGCTGCCACTGGTTTCGGACCTGATGGATCGACTCAAAAAGGCCAAGTACTTTACGAAGCTTGACATCCGTTGGGGGTACAACAACGTGCGAGTCAAATCTGGCGATGAGTGGAAGGCCGCGTTTGTGACCAACCGGGGACTGTTCGAACCGAATGTCATGTTCTTTGGGCTAGCCAATTCGCCCAGCACGTTCTCTGCACTTATAACCGACATCTTCAAGGACCTCATTGTCTTAGGCAAAGTCACTATCTATCTCGACGACATCCTCATTTTCACCAATGACATGGAGGAGCATCGTACTCTGGTGCGTGAGGTCCTGAAACGGCTGAAGGAGAACGACTTGTTCTGTAAGCCGGAGAAGTGCGAGTTCGAACAGCCCAAGGTCGAATACCTCGGCGTCCTCATTTCGGAGAACTGTGTGGAGATGGACCCTGTGAAGGTCAAGGGTATCGCAGACTGGCCAGTCCCTCAGAACGCCTCAGACGTACGGAAATTCCGCGGCTTTGCGAATTTCTACCGGCGGTTCATTAAGGACTTCAGTGCCATCTGCAAACCTTTGGATCGCCTCACGGGCAACACCACATGGCAATGGGGAGAAGAGGAGCAGTCTGCCTTTGAGGAGCTCAAATGTCATTTCACCGAGAGCCCTGTCCTGAGCATGTACGATCCAGACCGCAACACTCGGGTTGAAGTCGATGCTTCAGGCTTCGCAACAGGTGCGGTTCTGTCTCAGGAGGGGGAGGATGGTAAATGGCACCCCGTTGCCTTCCACTCCGAATCGATGAACGATGCGGAACGCAACTACGAGATCTACGACAAGGAGATGCTCGCTATCATCCGTGCCCTGCAAGCCTGGCACCACTACCTCGAAGGACTACCCAGCGTGTTTGAGATCCAGTCAGACCACAAAAACCTCGAATACTGGCGTACAGCACAGAACCTCACCCGTAGGCAGGCACGATGGGCTCTCTACCTGTCGCGATTCGACTTTGTCATCTCACACAAACCTGGCACCTCCAATGGTAGGGCCGATGCATTGTCGCGCAGGCCTGACCACCAGCGAGATGATGCAGATGACAATGTCGGACGTGTCTTGTTGCAACCCGAACGCTTCCGAGTTTTGGCAGCCAAGCGAGGGCACCTATCGGTGGTCCCAGACAAGGCACTGCTTCGACGCATCCACGAGTGTGGAGATCGTGAGCAGGAGGTGGTGGAAGCACTTAGCAAATTGGACAGTCTCGGACCAGCGCGTCTCCAGAACGACTTGGTGGACTGGAACACTGAACAAGGCCTGCTTCTCTATCGCGGCCGAGTCTATGTCCCCAAGGATGATGCACTGCGTGCTGAGATTGTACGCATCCACCATGACCTCCCGCCGGCAGGACACCCGGGACAGGCGAAGACGACGGAGTTGGTTACTCGTAACTACTGGTGGCCGGGCATGGGCAAGTTTATCAAGGACTATGTGGACACCTGCGACACTTGCCGTCGTGGTAAAACATCACACACCAAACCACACGGTCCTCTCCAGCCCAATGAGATCCCCGACGGCCCAGGCCAAGTAGTAACCTGCGACTTCATCACTGGACTGCCAGACGTAGATGGTTTCAACGCGCTGCAACTCATTGTTGATCGGCATGGAAAGATGATCCATCTTATTCCGTGCACCGAGGAGATCGATGCGGAAGGAGCCGCGGACAACTTCATTCGAGAACACTTCCGTCTGCATGGACTACCACGAAAGATCATCTCCGATCGTGGACCCCAGTTCTCAAGCAAGCTCTTCCGTGCGATCCTCAAAGGCCTCGGTATAGAAAGCGCAATGTCAACTGCCTATCATCCCCAGACAGATGGCCAATCGGAACGATGGAACCAGGAGATAGAGGCTTACTTACGAATGTACTGCTCTCGACGCCGCGATGACTGGGTCAAGTGGCTACCGATTGCAGAGTTTGCCTTTAACTCACACCAACACTCGTCGACGGGGGACTCGCCGTTCTATCTGATGTATGGCTTTGAACCCCAGTTCCACATTCCGATGTTGTCTACGGCAGTGCCCACGGCAGACAAACGAAGAGAGGAGTTGCGGCAGGCAAGGGAGGATGCAACCGCTGCCTTGACTCTAACGGCTGAACGGATGAAGGAGCACTACGATCGCTACGTCCGCGAGGCCCCGGAGTTTAAGGAAGGACAGAAGGTGTGGCTCGACACGAGGAACTTCCGTGTTCCAGGAGTCTCGAGGAAACTGGTGGACCGGTATGCTGGACCGTACCAAGTCGAACGCAAGGTGGGCAACCTAGCTTATGAGCTCAGGCTCCCCAAGGACCTTGCACTCCATCCCGTATTCCATGTGTCGCTCTTACTACCACATAAGGAGAGTCGACTCCCTGGACGACACCCTCCAGAGCCACCCGCAATCGAAGTAGAAGGGGAGGAGGAGTATGAAGTGGAAGGTGTTCTAGAGTCGCGGCGGTATGGGCGGTGGAAGAAACTGCAGTACCTCGTGCATTGGAAGGGTTGGGGCCCAGAGCACGATAGTTGGGAGGATGCAGCAGACTTGGCGAATGCGCCGCAAGTGGTACAAAAATTCCATTCCACGCATCCAACGGCCCCTGGCCCTCTCAACAAGACTTAGTCGTGAAGGCACGACTCTTAGGAGGGGGGTACTGTTACGAACGCTCCCATTCGGCGCCGTTTACCCAGCGCCTGAGTTTCCTTTTTCGGACTGTTTACTTCTCACGTCGTTCCTATTGTCCTCCGTTGCATTGTAACCCGTCCTTTGTCCTGTAGTACAATAACTTCCATTGTCTCACTGTCGCTATTGTACTTACGACCATTGTTCCACTGTCACTATTGTACTTACATCCATTGTTTTCCCCTGTTCTCTCGCGACCCTAGTTACCTATTGTCCGCTCGTTCCATTGTTGCGTACATGTATATAAGACCTGTACTTTGCTACCTGGAGACCTCAGTTTCGACCTCTTGTCTCCAGGTAAGCCTTGCTGTATTTCGTTTGTAGTATACTTCACTCAATACATCTTGTCTCCAGCCCTGACCGTCGAGCTTTGCTCCGCTCTCGCTGCACAAGTGCTCGTCGGCGCTCCTGCTCGTCTCGTGCGTATCCCTGATCCTTACTCGACGCTCAGTCGTAACACATAGCTGATTTATAATGTAGGTACCTAAACCTACAGGTATTTTTGCAGGTTCCAGCCAGGTCGACCTGTACATAACCTGAACCTATGTTCAGCCTTACCGAACGTCAGACTGTGGTTCTCAACTCACCCAAAGGATCGATGAAACCCCTTCCTGCTCAAAAACCCACACCCAAGGTCATCTCAGCCCTGCCTGCCATGACCACTCCCGCACCCTTTGATGTTTCCAAACTCCTCAACCAGCTTGCCCTACGAGAATACAATGGTAAGCTGGCCCAAGATGGTCTCCACTTCGTTGCCTCAGCATGGATTTACTACAATACCTTAATTGCACAAGGTATCAACACGCAGATCTGTTGGGTCATGGTCCTCAACAAGCTGACCGAAGGAGCCGCCGTATGGGCTGGTCCATTCATTATCAAGGTTGCCACAGGTACAATGCCCTGGGCAGACTATGCAGCTTTTGAAACGGACTTTGAGGCACACTTCTGTGCGGCAGATGACAAGCTGCCACGGCAGAACTTACCAAGCTGTGCAAGACCTCACACAGGCTTGGCATAGTCAAGAACTATACGACTGAGTTCAACACCATTGCTGCTCATACGAGCTTCAGCAACTACAATAAGCGGGAACACTATCGCACCAGCCTGCCCTACAAGATCAAGGACATTTTCATGCAGGGAGCTCACAACATTGACAACATCAAAAAGATCCAGAAGGTGGCCCTGTCGATTGATCAAGCCCTGGCCATGTGGAAGGAGGAACGACCGAAGCAGTTTGGATGGAAGAAGAAGGGCGAAAAGGCAGCAGCCATGGGCACAAGTAGAAGGCCTTTCAAAGGTGCCTGCTTCAACTGTGGTGAAGAAAGACACCATATGTCTCAATGCCCCAAGCCTAGAACCAACAAACTGCAGACCACATCATCATCGTCAGCTGGAACTGAGGAGATCAACATGCTGCAAGTGCAGGTTAAAGCAATGGAGGAGAAAATTGCTGCCCTTATGGTGGCTGACAAGAAGGGGGGTTTTTGATTAGAGCCACATTGGATGCTGCATGTGCCGGCTCTTGTAGTGATAGTCAGTTTTCTGTACTAGGTTCATCATTTGTGTATGAAGTGAATTATGATGGTCAACACTTTCACATACTAGTACGGTTAATCAGCAAGCAGCAACATAAGGACATTGTAGCTATGGTAGATAGTGGAGCTACAACTAAGTTCTTACATAGACATTTTGTAGTAGAGAATCGTGTTACAACAAGGAAGTTGGCGAGGCCAATTCCTCTATACAACAAGAAAGTTGGCGAGGCCAATTCCTCTATACAACATTGACAGTATAGAGAACTGCAATGGGACAATCAGTGAGGTTGCTGTGTTGGATATGGCGATTGGAGACCACTGGGAGAAGGTGGTGTTTGTGGTGACAGACATCAGAGAGGAGGATGTGATCATTGGCCTGGACTGGCTGCATGAGCACAACCCTGAAGTAGATTGGGAGTGTGGCTCACTGCGCCTATCGAGATGTCCAGAGATGTGTCCAGCCAACCTGAAGGCATCCACACCTGTTGAGACTGAAGCACATGATACGGAGGTATGGCTTATGGTGTGCCAAGGTTCTTGACAGGTAAGGAAGCTTAGGAAGGTTGGAAGAATACGTGCGGCCATGATGGCAGAGGAGAATAGAGAGGATGAGGAATGGCCATGGCTTCCAGAATTCCTGCCACAGTGGGATGGAACTGAGGAGTCTCTTCTTAATGTATGGGACAATGGACAACACCTCTATGGCACTCCACAACTGTTTGCTTCAGCGACATACACATATTCGCAACAACTTGCTAAGCAAGAGTACCAGAAGAAGAATGTTTGTCCTGTCAAAGAGATTGTACCAGAGCACTACCATGAGTACTTGCATGTGTTCTCAAAGGAAGCATCTGAATGCTTACCAGAACATGGGCCTTACAACCATGCAATTGAACTAGTGCCGGATGTGAAAATGTTCCACTCCCGGGTGTACCCCCTATCACCAAGCGAACAAGTTGAGCTTGACAAGTTTTTTGCTGAGAATGTGGCCAAGGGCTATATTCAGAAGTCGAAGTTGCCGATGTCCTCACTGATTTTCTTTGTCAGGAAGGAGGATGGTAGTCTACGTCCAGTCCAGAACTATCGATGGCTGAACGAGATTACCATTAAGAACCATTACCCACTGCCACTGGTTTCGGACCTGATGGATCGACTCAAAAAGGCCAAGTACTTTACAAAGCTTGACATCCACTGGGGTACAACAATGTGCAGGTCAAAGCTGGTGATGAGTGGAAGGCCGCATTTGTGACCAACCGGGGACTGTTCAAACCAAATGTCATGTTCTTTGGGCTAGCCAATTTGCCCAGGCCCCAGCACATTTTCTGCACTTATGAACGACATCTTCAAGGACCTTATTGTCTTAGGCAAAGTTACTATCTATCTTGATGGCATTCTCATTTTCACCAACAATATGGAGGAGCACCACACTCTGGTGCATGATGTCCTAAAATGGCTGAAGGAGAACGACTTGTTCTGTAAGCCAGAGAAGTGCGAGTTCGAACAGCCCAAGGTCGAATACCTCGGTGTACCCATTTTGGAGAACTGTGTGGAGATGGACCCTGTGAAGGTCAAGGGTATCACAGACTGGCCAGTCCCTCAGAATGCCTCAGATGTATGGAAATTCCACAGCTTTGTGAATTTCTATCAGCAGTTCACCAAGGACTTTAGTGCCATCTGCAAACCTTTGGATCACCTCACAGGCAACACCACATGGCAATGGGGAGAAGAGGAGCAGTCTGCCTTTGAGGAGCTCAAATGTCATTTCACCGAGAGCCCTGTCCTGAGCATGTACGATCCAGACTGCAACACTTGGGTTGAAGTTGATGCTTCAGGCTTCGCAATGGGTGCGGTTCTGTCTCAGGAGGGGGAGGATGGTAAATGGCACCCCATTGCCTTCCACTCCGAATCGATGAACGATGCAGAATGCAACTACGAGATCTATGACAAGGAGATGCTTGCTATCATCCGTACCTTGCAAGCCTGGCGCCACTAACTCGAAGGACTGCCCAGCGTGTTCGAGATCCAGTCAGACCACAAAAACCTCGAGTACTAGCGTACGGCACAGAACCTCACCCGTAGGCAGGCACGATGGGCTCTCTACTTGTTGCGATTCAACTTTGTCATCTCACACAAGCCTGGCACCTCCAACGGTAGGGCCGATGCACTGTCGCGCAGGCCTGACCACCAGCGAGATAATGCAGATGACAATGTCGGACGTGTCTTGTTGCAACCCAAACGTTTCCAAGTATTGGCAGCCAAGCGAGGGCACCTGTCAGTGGTCCCAGACAAGGCACTGCTTCGACGCATCCGCGAGTGTGGAGATCGTGAGCAGAAGGTGGTGGAAGCACTTAACAAACTCGACAGTCTTGGACCAGCACATCTCCAGAACAACCTGGTGGACTGGAACACTGAGCAAGGCCTGCTTCTCTATCGCGGCCGAGTTTATGTCCCCAAGGATGATGAACTGCATGCTGAGATTGTATGCATCCACCATGATCTCCCGCCAGTAGGACACCCAGGACAGGCTAAGACAACGGAGTTGGTTACTCGTAACTACTGGTGGCCAGGTATGAGCAAGTTTATTAAGGACTATGTGTGTTACGACTGAACATCGAGTAAAGATCAGGAATATGTACGAGACAAGCAGGGGCATCGACAAGTGCTTGTGCAGCAAGGGCGGAGCAAGGCTCGACGGTCAGGCTGGAGACAAGTAAGTGTATTGAGCGAAGTATACTACAAGTGAAATACATCGGGGCTTACCTGGAGACAAGAGGTCGAAACTGAGGTCTCCAGGTAGTAAGGGACAGGTGCTATATATGTGGAATAACAAAGGGATACGTAAACAATGGGTAACTGTGAGCATGGGAAAATAAGGGATAACAAGGGATCTGGGACAATAGCGACAAAGGGAATGGCAGGAGCTATTGTACTAGGATACAAGAGACGGGTTTACAATACAATGGAGAACTGTAGGTATGACATAGGTAGTAAACAGTCCAAATGGAAATCAACTCTAGGTGTAAGTAGATGAAAACGGGGTGTTCATAACAATGTGGACACCTGCGACACTTGCCACCATGGTAAAACATCACACACCAAACCACATGGTCCTCTCCAGCCCAACGAGATCCCCGACGGCCCAGGCCAGAAAGTAACCTGTGACTTCATCACCAAACTACCAGATGTAGAGGGTTTCAACGCACTGCAACTTATCATTGATCGGCATGGAAAGATGATCTATCTTATTCCGTGCACTGAGGAGATCGATGCGGAAGGAGCTGTAGACAACTTCATTCGAGAACACTTCCGTCTGCATGGACTACCACGAAAGATCATTTCCAATTGTGGACCCCAGTTCTCAAGCAAGCTCTTCCGTGTGATCCTCAAAGGCCTCGGTATAGAAAGCGCAATGTCAACTGCCTATCATCCCCAGACAGATGGCCAATCGGAATGATGGAACCAGGAGATAGAGGCTTACTTACGAATGTACTGCTCTCGACGCTGCAATGACTGGGTCAAGTGGCTGCCGATTGCAGAGTTTGCCTTTAACTCACACCAACACTTGTTGATGGGGTACTCGCCGTTCTATCTGATGTATGGCTTTCAACCCCAGTTCCACATTCCAATGTTGTCTATGGCAGTGCCTACGGCAGACGAACAAAGAGAGGAGTTGCGGCAGGCAAGGGAGGATGCAACCGCTGCCTTGACTCTAACAGCGGAATGGATGAAGGAGCACTATGATCGCTACGTCCATGAGGCCCTGGAGTTTAAGGAAGGACAGAAGGTGTGGCTCGACACAAGGAACTTCCCTGTTCCAGGAGTCTTGAGGAAACTGGTGGACCGGTATGCTGGACCGTACCAAGTTGAACGCAAGGTGGGCAACCTAGCTTATGAGCTCAGGCTCCCCAAGGACCTTGCACTCCATCCAGTATTCCATGTGTTGCTCTTATTACCACACAAAGAGAGTCGACTCCCCACACAACATCCTCCAGAGCCACCCGCAATCGAAGTAGAAGGGGAGGAGGAGTATAAAGTGGAAGGTGTTCTAGAGTCACGGCGGTATGGGCGGTGGAAGAAACTGCAGTACCTCGTGCATTAGAAGGGTTGGGGCCCGGAGCACGACAGTTGGGAAGATGCAGCAGACCTGGCAAATGCACCGCAATTGGTACAGAAATTCCATTCTACACATCCAACGGCCCCTGGCCCTCTCAACAAGGCTTAGTCGTGAAGGCACAACCCTTAGGAGGGGGGTACTGTTACAAACACTTCCATTCAGCACTGTTTACCCAGCGCCTGAGTTTCCTTTTTCGGACTGTTTACTTCTCACATCGTTCCCATTGTCCTCCGTTGCATTGTAACCCGTCCTTTGTTCCTCAGTACAATAGTTTCCATTGTCTCACTGTCGCTATTGTACTTACGACCATTGTTCCACTGTCACTATTGTACTTACATCCATTGTTTTCCCCTGTTCTCTCGCGACCCTAGTTACCTATTGTCCGCTCGTTCCATTGTTGCGTACATGTATATAAGACCTGTACTTGGCTACCTGGAGACCTCAGTTTTGACCTCTTGTCTCCAGGTAAGCCTCGCTGTATTTTGTTTGTAGTATACTTCACTCAATACATCTTGTCTCCAGCCCTGACCGTCGAGCTTTGCTCTGCTCTCGCTGCACAAGTGCTCATCGGCACTCCTGGTCATCTTGTGCGTATCCCTGATCCTTACTCGATGCTCAGTCGTAACAAACCCGAGGATGGTTTTTCACAAGAACAAGTTGACGGTGTCCACATCCTCAATGATTGGCTTTATCCGCACCGCACTATTCACGTCAACTACACAACATACAACATGCGACGTGAACAGGACACCATTAACCCCCGGACCCACGCTAATGTCATGATCCTGTCGCCGGATCATGATGGCCATCCCTATTGGTACACGTGGGTCATCAATGTCTTTCATGCGAACGTACGCTACGTTGGACCTGGGGCCACCCGTGCAAATCAAAAGTGGCAGCGCATCGACTTTGCCTGGGTACGGTGGTTTGAACAGGATCTGTCCTATCTCGTGGGCTTCCAGCACCGCCGTCCCCCACGTCTTCAATTTGTCGATGCCAACGATCCCGACAACACACCTTTCGGCTTTTTAGACCCTGATGACATCATCCGGGGCACGTACCTTATTCCTGCCTTCAACTATGGTGCCACAAGTGACCTCCTAGGACCCTCGAAGCTCGCGCGATGTCTCACGGACTATGGTGATGATCAGGACAATTATTGTTTTTATTATGCTTGCTTGTATGTATCCTCTTGATATTAACCATTACTCATATCATATTCTGACATTCACAGCTTTGCTGATTGCGACATCTACATGCGGCACCTTGGAGGAGGAGTGGGACGCTCAGGTATTGGCATTGACATTGAGGCGTCCAAGGCGCATGTGCAACGTGCCTCTCGGCGTGGCCGACGAAGAAAACAAGCTGGCAGCGTGAGGCTCACAAACACCGCACAACCATTATCCCATGACGCCCACGATGACTCGGGCAATGCGGAGTCCACGCTCCAGTCTGACGCAGCCGGCCTAGATGACTGGTGTACCAACAAGTATGGTGATCGTGCAGATGCCGAGGACGACACAGATTTGAGGGACTTCGGAAGCCAGGGTGTCAATAGCGAACAAGACGATCAAGAGGACAACGAGCACAATGATGGCAACGAGGATGATGAAGATGACGTGGTTGACACTTGTGATGAGGAGCGTGAGAGCGAAGGGGAACCCAGTGAGAACGAGGACAAGGTGGAGGATGGATGTGAAGAGAGCGGTGTAGCCGACGTGGGTGTAGGTTACGGCTCAGACAACGATACTTTCATAGATAATGTATACGCAGCAGAGGGCTTCGCTCCCCTCTAACGAGGCTCACTTCTACATGCACATGGGTTGTTCGCACATGGATGAGGTTGACATTGATTTATCTTGTAAGACTATGTATTATGGATTCCCTACCGAGAACCATCCCACCGATGTTAAACTATAGGTACCTGCAGGGATTTGTCCCAATGATCAATATTTCTCAATATTTCATGGCCCAGATGAGCACCGGCAAGACCTGGCCAGACTCCTCCGGCGTGGTCAGGCTTGGCCATATTTTCCCCCTTTTGCTGATGTGACAATACATCCAACAATGCACGTATGATGAAAGAGATCAGGAAGCTGGACCAGGATTTCCAAGGTCCTGACGTCCATGTCTGCTGCTTCAGACATGTTATCAACCTAGTTGTCAAGGTGAGCATCTGCTCACAAATTTTGTGGCTCACATCTCACATCTGTGACTTCCCCAGCAGGTATTCTCTCCCAATTCAGCCAGAAAGTAAAGGCTGAAGATGTAGGCAACACTGACAAGGACCTCTTCACACTCAATTACCTAGAGGACATCAAGGAGGATGATGATGATGTAGATGAAGTGCATGAGGCAGCAGACCAGGATGAAATTGATGAGGAGGATGAGGAGGATCCTGAGTTGGTGGTCATGGACACAGACATCAAGGCCTTGCATATTGTGGTCCAGAAGGTGTGTGTTCTCACAGTAGACTAATAACCACCCCAGCTTGTATACAATTCAAATGTCCTTGTACTAGATAATCAAATTGTCCACCAAAGTATGGAACAGCCCAACGGTATGCATAGAGATGTCGCAACAGGCCAAAGCTGCAGGCAAGAAGAGTGAGGTGCTTATCTGAGCTATGTGCACACGCTGGAACACAGTCATGATGGTCTTCGAGCACGCAATCGAAATTAAGACCATCCTGTTCGACATGTGCAACAAAGCTGAGTTCAATAAGTTGCAGGGTGTTAGATTGCAGTGTTTCATCCTGGAGAAGCTGGAATGGCATACAATTGAGGAGCTTTACATGCTGCTTGCAGTGTGTAATGTCCATTCTCATGTGCTTGTTCAGAACTAATTGCTGCCTTTGGACATGCAACCTTCCTCGAGGCCACTACAGCCATCTTCTCGTCCGGGACACCACTGGTTCATGATGTCATCCCCTGGATTGATGTCATGATGAAGCATCTCAAAGACACCACATGTGGTTTCCCTTCTTGTAGTACAATATACCACAATAGTGGTAAAAGTACATGTTACGAACACCCCGTTTTCATTTCCTTACACCTAGAGTCGGTTTCTATTCGGACTGTTTACTGCCTATGTTGTACCTACAGTTCTCCATTGTATTGTAAACCTGTCCCTTGTATCCTAGTACAATAGCGCCCGCCGTTCCCTTTGTCGCTATTGTCCCAGATTCCTTGTTATCCCTTATTTTCCCATGCTCACAGTTACCCATTGTTCGCGTATCCCTTTGTTATTCCACATATATAGCACCTGTCCCTTGCTACCTGAAAACCTTAGTTTCAATCTCTTGTCTCCAGGTAAGCCCTGATGTATTTCACTTGTAGTATACTTCGCTCAATACACTTACTTGTCTCCAGCCTGACCGTCGAGCCTTGCTCCGCTCTCACTGCACAAGCGCTTATCGATGCCCCTGCTTGTCTCGTACATATCCCTGATCTTTACTCGACGCTCAGTTGTAACATTAGGTCAAAACTTCTTCACGAGCACTGGCGTACTCAACCCTTATTTCCCCCACCTTTTTTGGAGTTTACACACGTTTATCACTTTCCCCTCGCACGGTACGCATTTAGACCCTCTGTGTTGGCCTAGCGTAGTGCGCGCTCTAGTCACACCATCAGACGTGGTCTTGATTCAACTCGAGGCTTGCCACTTTTAGTGGTACAGTGTGTGGAAAGCTCCTAACCTGAGACCCTAGCGCTGACAGAAGTGGTCCACCTCACGGCGTGGGAGGCTAGAGAAAGGTGGTGAAACGAAGCCAAGGCAGGATACCCTTGGGCCCATGTCCCTTGAGGCTCAGACACAGCAATAGGCCGAGGAGGCTGAGCAGACAGTGTTGGGTTTGCACCCGCCATTTTTATTTCCTGGGATAGGAAGCAAGTTCCCCCACACATATCGCCTCTACCCGTAACCCACCTCTATGGCAATCCTTACAGATGCAGAAGTCAATGAGTTGGCAGTGCTTAGAGCCCAAATCGAGTCCCTCAAAGTAACCCTACTGCGAGCACAACTTAAGGTACTGGGTGAAGAGATCACTGTGCTCACCGCCGCCAAGGAGGAGCGTTTTTGATACGAGCCGCACTGAACGCTGCGCATGCTGGCTCGAGTCCCCATAGTCGATTTTCAGTACTGGGATCATTTTTTGTGTACAAAGTCAATCACGATGGACAACACTTTCATATCCCTATACGGTTAATCGGCAAGCAGCGGCACAAGGACACTGTAGCTATGGTCGATAGTGGAGCTACAACCAAGTTCCTACATAGACGTTTCGTAGAGCGAAACAAGGTTATAACGAGGAAGTTGGCAAAGCCGATTCCTTTGTACAACATCGACGGTACGGAGAACCGTGATGGCACAATTATGGAGGTGGCTGTGTTGGACATGGCAGTAGGAGACCACAGAGAGAAAGTGGTTTTCGTCATTACGGACATAGGAGATGAGGACATAATCGTCGGACTAGACTGGCTACATGAACACAATCCCGAGATAGACTGGGAGCGTGGGTCGCTGCACTTTTCGAGATGTCCAGAGACGTGCCCAGCTAGCCAGAAGGTATCCAACCCTGTTGAGACCAAAGCGCATGATATGGAGGTACGGCTTACGGTGCACCAAGGTTCTCGACGGATGAGGAAGGCCAAGAAGGTTGGCAGGGTATGTGCAGCTGTAATGGCTGAGGATGGTGATGACACGGAGGAACAGCCTTGGCCACCTAGGTTCTTGCCACGGTGTGATGGAATGGAACAGTCTCTGATAGACGCATGGGAGGACGGTCGACATCTTTATGGAGCTCCACAGCTGTTTGCATCGGCAGCCTACACCTATTCGCAACAGCTCGCCGAACAGGAGTACCAGAAGAAGGAGATCTGCCCAGTCGAGGAAATTGTACCCAAACACTACCATGAATACCTCGACATGTTTTCCAAAGAGGCATCAGAACATCTACCGGTACACGGACCCTACGACCATGCAATCAAACTGGTACCCAATGCGAAAATGTTCCACTCGAGGGTGTATCCCTTATCGGTTAGTGAGCAAACCAAGCTTGACAAGTTCCTCGTAGAGAACGTGGCCAAAGGTTACATTCAGGAGTCGAAGTCACCAATGTCATCACCTTTCTTCTTCGTCAAAAAGAAGGATGGCAGTCTACGTCCAGTCCAGGACTACCGACGGCTCAACGAGATCACGGTCAAAACCGATACCCACTACCACTGGTGTCAGACCTGATAGATTGACTGAAGAAGGCCAAGTACTTCACTAAGCTCGATATCCACTGGGGTTACAATAATGTGCAGATTAAAAGTGGCGATGAATGGAAGGCTGCCTTTGTGACCAACCGAGGGTTATTCAAACCAAACTTCATGTTCTTTGGGCTAGCCAATTTGCCCAGCACATTTTTGGCACTCATGAACAACATCTTCAAGGACCTCATCATCCTAGGCAAAGTCAGCATCTACCTCGACGACATCCTCATCTTTACCAATAGTATCAAAGAGCACCGCACCCTGGTCCATGAAGTCCTGAAATGGCTAAAGGAGAATGACTTGTTCTGTAAGCCTAAGAAGTGTGAATTCGAGCAACCCAAAGTCGAATACCTTGGAGTTTTAGTCTCAGAGAACCGCGTGGAGATGGACCCAGTAAAGGTGAAAGGAATCGCCGAATGGCCTACCCCTCAGAATGCCTCCGACGTACGAAAGTTCCGTGGTTTTGTGAACTTCTATTGATGCTTTATCAAAGACTTTAGTGCAGTATGCAAACCACTTGATCGTCTCACGGGCAATGCTGAATGGCAATGGGGAGAGGAGGAGCAAGCTGCCTTCGATGAGCTCAAATGTCGGTTTATGGAGAGCCCAGTTCTACAGATGTACGACCCAGACTGTGACACTCGAGTTGAAGTGGATGCCTCCGGCTTCGCAACCAGGGCGGTTCTATCTCAGAAGGGGGAGGATAACAAATGGCACCCTGTCGCATTCCACTCGGAGTCGATGAGTGACGCAGAGTGCAACTATGAGATCTACAACAAGGAGATGCTTGCGATCATTTGTGCGCTCCAAGCCTGGTGCCACTACCTCGAAGGCCTTCCGAGCAAGTTCAAAATCCAGTCCGACCACAAGAACCTCGAGTACTGGCGCACGGCACAGAACCTCACTTGCCGACAAGCACGATGGGCCCTCTACCTGTCACGGTTTGACTTCGAAATCTTACACAAGCCAGGAATGTCCAATGGAAGGGCTGATGCTCTGTCACGACGACCCGATCATCAGCACGGTGACACCAAAAACAACCTACAATGCATACTGTTGCAACCCGAGCATTTTCGGGTGTTGGCAGCCAAGAGAGGACATCTGTCAGTGGTACCTGAGAAAGGACTGCTTTAATGCATCCGAAAGTGCAAAGAACGAGAGCAGGAAGTGGCAGAGGTGTTTAGCAAGCTCGAGAGTCTAGGACCAGCACGGCTTTAGAACGATTTGGTGGACTGCAATACAGAACAGGACCTGTTGCTCTACCGTGGCCGAGTTTACATCCCCAAGGATGATGTCCTACGTGCTGAGATTGTATGCCTCCATCATGACCTTCCGCCTGTGGGGCACCCAGGGCAAGCTAAGACGTTGGAGTTGGTCACTCGTAACTACTGGTGGCCGGGCATGGGCAAGTTTATCAAGGACTACATTAACACCTGCGACACTTGCTGATGTGGTAAATCATGGTACAGTAAACCACACGGCCCGCTACAGCCCAACGAGATCCCTGATGGCCCAGGACAGGTGGTTACCTGCGACTTCATTACTGGTCTACCTGACATGGATGGGTTTAATGCAATCCAGATTATCGTCGACCAACATGGGAAGATGATCCACCTTATTCCCTGCACGGAGGAGATTGATGCCGAAGGAGCTGCACAGAACTTCGTTAGAGAGCACTTCTACCTTCATGGGCTACCGCGCAAGATCATCTCTGATCGTGGACCTCAGTTTTCGAGCAAGCTCTTCCACGCAATCCTCAAAGGCTTGGGAATCGAAAGTGCAATGTCTACTGCATACCACCCTCAGACCGATGGGCAGTCGGAACAATGGAACCAGGAGATAGAAGCATACCTACGGATGTACTGTTCTCGATGCCACGATGACTGGGTTAAATGGCTACCAATCGCAGAATTCGCTTTCAACTCGCACAAACACTCGTCAACCAGGTACTCGCCGTTCTACCTCATGTATGGCTTCGAACCCAAGTTCCACATCCCGATGTTGTCAACTGCGGTACCTACAGCGGACAAATGAAGGGAGGAGTTGCGGCAGGCGAGGGAAGATGCAACGGCAGCATTGACCCTTACAGCAGAACGAATAAAGGAGCACTACGACCACTATGTACGGGATGCTCCAGAGTTCAAGGATGGCCAAAAGGTGTGGCTTAACACGAGGAACGTCCGTGTTCCAGGAGTATCAAGGAAACTAGTCGACCAATATGCAGGTCCATACCAAGTCACACGCAAAGTGGGCAACCTCGCCTACGAACTCAAGCTTCCGAAGGACCTTGCGATCCACCCTGTTTTCCATGTGTCACTCCTGCTACCGCACAAGGAGAGCCAACTCCCAGGTCGACACCCACCGGAACCTGCTGCGATTGAAGTGGAGGGAGAGGAGGAATATAAAGTAGAGAACGTGTTGGACTCACAGTGGTACGGGTGGTGGAAGAAACTGCAGTACCTTGTACACTGGAAGGGTTGGGGTCCAGAACACGACAGCTGGGAAGACGCCGCGGACGTTGCTAATGCACCACGACTTGTACAACAATTTCACTCCACACATCCTGTAGCCCAGGCCCGCTCAATGGCAAGACTCAATTGTGAGGACACGATCCTTGTTACGAATGCCCCGTTTTCATTTCCTTACACCTAGAGTTGGTTTCTATTTGGACTGTTTACTACCTATGTCATACCTACAGTTCTCCATTGTATTGTAAACCCGTCCCTTGTATCCTAGTACAATAGCTCCCATTGTTCCCTTTGTTGCTATTGTCCCAGATCCCTTGTTATCCCTTTTTTTCCCATGCTCACAGTTACCCATTGTTCGCGTATCCCTTTGTTATTCCACATATATAGCACCTGTCCCTTGCTACCTGGAGACCTCAGTTTTGACCTCTTGTCTCCAGGTAAGCCCTGATGTATTTCACTTGTAGTATACTTCGCTCAATACACTTACTTGTCTCCAGCCTGGCCATCAAGCCTTGCTCCGCTCTCGCTGCACAAGTGCTCGTTGACGCCCCTGCTTGTCTCATACATATCCCTGATCTTTACTCAACGCTCAGTCGTAACAGTACAATGTCTATTATGGCCACTATGTAATGATCTGAAAACTGGCCTATTGTCACATCCACAACAACTAGGCCTATTGTCAGTGATTACTGGGCAATCTGATTGGTAGATAAGGTCAACTTTTTGATCTTTTGGCTTATCTGTAATCTCTTCTATTAATCTAATCTGCTATCCGCTTTAGGGCGCTTTTTTGATATCTTTGGGTAATCAAGCTGTGCTGGCTTGATCTAACCTGTTGGGCACTTGATTAGGTTGATCTAATGGGCACTTTTTTCATGATCTGGCTTCCTCAAATGGTAGGTGGGTGCTGGGGGCAGGTGGGGCACCAGGATGGGGTACCTTCTGGCTCCACTGTGGGCTCAATACTATAGCTATTGACTTGGTTCTTTCTGTAGCTATAGTATGTATATATGGATAGGGAGCATCAAATGGCACAAAAAGCGCCAAGATCCATCTACTACAACTATTGATATAGCCTATACAGTGCTGGGGAGAAGAAGGTACTGTATCTTGGTCATTTCTTGGGCTTTCCCCTTTGTTCCTTTTGTGTATAGTAGGCACCAATAGTGGTATATTGAATATATAGTTTGTTTGGGGCAGCATAGCCTGGTACCACTTGGGGGTGGCCTGTACTGTTCAGCCACTAGGTACTTTGCAGGCCTATATCTTGGCAACCACTTGGGCAATCACTAAGCCCTTTGTACCTTTGAAAAGAGGTAAATTAGAGCTTTCTAATGGTATATTATACACCCCAATTAGACCACTTTACCTTACCCTCTCCTTCCCCTTTCCCCCATATTAGTCCCTCTATATATGCAACCAATGGCCAGATCACCCTGATACAGGTGCATTGGAAAGCTGTAATCTAGGGCTTTCCAATGGTGTATTACATAAGTTTAGCCATCAAGTTGATCTAATACTATATACCTATTATTAATGTCTACTGATAAGGATTCTGTACATTCACAAAGCACCTGATAAGGAATTTGAAGCTTGTTTCTGGAACAGGATAGTACAGAGTCTATACTACAAAAAACGCGCCCAGATTACCTGTCAAGAATTCTATACAATATGCCTAACAATGCAAAGGCTTACTGTTACGACTGAGCGTCGAGTAAGGATCAGGGATATGCACGAGATGACCAGGAGTGCCGATGAGCAGTTGTGCAGCGAGAGCAGAGCAAAGCTCGACGGTCAGGGCTGGAGACAAGATGTATTGAGTGAAGTATACTACAAACAAAATACAGCGAGGCTTACCTGGATACAAGAGGTCGAAACTGAGGTCTCCAGGTAGCAAAGTACAGGTCTTATATACATGTACGCAACAATGGAACGAGCGGACAATAGGTAACTAGGGTTGTGAGAGAACAGGGGAAAACAATGGATGTAAGTACAATAGTGACAGTGGAACAATGGTCGTAAGTACAATAGCGACAGTGAGACAATGGAAACTATTGTACTGAGGGACAAAGGACGGGTTACAATGCAACGGAGGACAATAGGAACAACGTGAGAAGTAAACAGTCCGAAAAAGGAAACTCAGGCAGGGCATTATGGGGTCCCTTTGATATTGTATTTCCTTTATTCAAGTAAGTGTTACGAACACTTCCATTCAGCGCTGTTTACCCAGCACCTGAGTTTCCTTTTTCGGACTGTTTACTTCTCACGTCGTTCCTATTGTCCTCCGTTGCATTGTAACCCATCCTTTGTCCCTCAGTACAATAGCTTCCATTGTCTCACTGTCGCTATTGTACTTACGACCATTGTTCCACTGTCACTATTGTACTTACATCCATTGTTTTCCCCTGTTCTCTCACAACCCTAGTTACCTATTGTCCGCTCGTTCCATTGTTGCGTACATGTATATAAGACCTGTACTTTGCTACCTGGAGACCTCAGTTTCGACCTCTTGTATCCAGGTAAGCCTCGCTGTATTTTGTTTGTAGTATACTTCACTCAATACATCTTGTCTCCAGCCCTGACCGTCGAGCTTTGCTCTGCTCTCGCTGCACAAGTGCTCGTCGGCGCTCCTGCTCATCTTGTGCGTATCCCTGATCCTTACTCGACGCTCAGTCGTAACATTAGGTCGAAACTTCCTACATGAGCACCAGCGCAACATCCCCGTTCCTTGGAGTTTATACACATTTATCACTTCCCTCTCGTACGGTACGCACATAGATCCTCTGTGTTGGCCTAGCATAGTGCGTGCTCTAGTCACACCATTGGATGTGGTTTTGATTCAACTCGAGGCTTGCCACTTTTAGTGGTACAGTGCGTGGAAAGCTCCTAACCCAAGACCCCGGCACTGACAGAAGTGGTCCGCCTCACAGCATGGGAGGCTAGAGAAAGGCAGCGAAACAAAGCCAAGGCAGAACTCCCCTGGGCTCGTGTCCCTGGAGGTTAAGACACAGCAATAGGCCGAGGAGGCTAAGCAGACAGTGTTGGATTGTGCACCTGCCGTTTGATTCCTGGACAGGAAGCGAGTTCCCCCACCCCTTACCAACTTCACCCTTGGGACACCGTGGCTTGTCAGAAGTCCGCACACGTATTTTACCCGGCCGAGGTTCACGACGAACACTGGGACAAGGACCACAACAACTGGAGGGTCTGTGATCAGCAACCGTGCCCGCATAGAACCCGCACTATTCAGGAGAACCCGGCAGTTGTCGAAGCCATCGCCCCTCGACGTGCTACGATCAACAACCAGAAGGAGTTAATCCTTGCGCACATTGCTAATCCACCGCCACCCACTCCAAGAGACCCAGACCGTCCCCCAGTTCGTCAAGCGGCCGCTGTTGCAGCCAAGAACCCCTCATCTCGACCGGCCTCGCGTCTGATGTCAAGGCCACCCTCCCGTGTACCCTCGCGACCCGTGAGTCGCAAACCCACTCCCACTGCAACCCCGTCCGAATCCCCTTGTGCCGGAGAAATCTCCCTTCCTGTCACATTAGAACTTGTTCGACAACGTATTGCATCCTCGTCAGACCGATCACCAGTTGCTTCGACCTCTAGACTCCCAAAGACTGAAAGGGAACCGGAGTCAGAAGAGCCAGAGGAACCAGTAGTCGAACCAAAGTCAGAACGAGAGACTGTTGTCCTCAACACCCCCTCAGAATCCTCATTCACATCGTCTCCCAGTAGGACACCATCACCCGCACCAAGGGTTGCTCCAGCTATGACCACCCCCGCACCTGCACTGTTCGATATCTCCAAACTCCTCAACCAGCTTGCCCCACGAGAGTACGATGGAAAATCCGCACAGGATGGTCTTCATTTTGTCGCCTCGGCTCGGATCTATCACACCACTCTAATGGCTCAAGGTGTCGATGCGCAGATCTGTTGGGTCACGGTTCTCAACAAGCTAACGGAGGGAGCTGCTGTATGGGCCGGTCCATTTATCGTCAAGGTCACCACAGGCACGATGCCCTGGGCGGATTACGTGGCTTTCGAAACCGACTCCAAGGCACACTTTTGTGCGGCAGACGACAAACAAGCTGCCACTGCAGAACTTACCAAGTTGTGCAAGACCTCACACAGGCTCGGCACGGTCAAAGACTACACGACCGAGTTCAATGCCATCGCTGCCCACACGGACTTCAGCGACTACGACAAGCGTGAATGCTATCACACCGGCCTGCCCTACAAAATCAAGGACATCTTTGCACAGGGAGCCCACGACATTGACAACATCGAGAAGATCCAGAAGGTGGCCCTGTCGATTGATCAGGCCCTGGCCATGCGGGAAGAAGAACAGCTGAAGCAGTTTGGATGGAAGAAGAAGGGCGAAAAGGCAGCAGCCACGGGCACAAGTAGGAGGCCCTTCAAAGGTGCCTACTTCAACTGCGGTGAAGAAGGACACTGTTCATTCCATTGCCCCAAGCCTAGAGCCAACAAACCGCAAATCGCATTGTCATCGTCGGCTGGGACTAAAGAGATCAACACGCTGCGAGCACAGGTTAAGACAATGGAGCAGAAAATCACTGCCCTTATGGTGGCAGACAAGAAGGAGGGTTTTTGATTAGAGCCGCATTGGACGCTGCGCGTGCTGGCTCTTGTAGTAATAGTCGGTTTTCTGTACTAGGTTCATCATTCATGTATGAAGTGAATCATGATGGTCAACACTTTCACATACCAGTACGGTTAATCGGCAAGCAGCGGCATAAGGACATTATAGCTATGGTAGATAGTGGAGCTACTACCAAGTTCTTATATAGATGTTTTATAGTTGAGAATTGTGTTACAATGAGAAAGTTGGCATGGCCAATTCCTCTATACAACATCGATGGTACAGAGAACAGCGATGGGACAATTAGTGAGGTTGCTGTATTGGATATGGTGATTGGGGACCACCGGGAGAAGGTGGTGTTTGTGGTGACAAACATCAGAGAGGAGGATGTGATCATCGGCCTGGACTGGTTACACGAGCACAACCCTGAAGTAGATTGGGAGTGTGGCTCACTGCGCCTATCGAGATGTCCAGAGATGTGTCCAGCCAACCTGAAGGCATCCACACCTGTTGAGACTGAAGCACATGATACGGAGGTACGGCTTATGGCGCGCCAAGGTTCTCAATGGGTGAGAAAGGTCAGGAAGGTTGGAAGGATACGTGCAGCCGTGATGGCAGAGGAGGATAGAGAAGACAAGGAACAGCCATGGCCACCAGGATTCCTGCCACAGTGGGATGGAACTGAGGAGTCTCTTCTCAACGTATGGGACAACGAACAATGCCTTTATGGTACTCCACAACTATTTGCTTCAGCGACGTACACATACTCTCAACAACTCGCTGAACAAGAGTACCAGAAGAAGGAGGTTCGCCCTGTTGAAGAGATCGTACCGAAGCACTACCATGAGTACTTGCATGTGTTCTCGAAGGAAGCATCTGAACACTTACCAGAACACAGGCCTTACGACCATGCGATTGAACTAGTGCCGGACGCGAAAATGTTCCACTCCCGGGTGTATCCCCTATCACCAAGTGAACAAGTTGAGCTTGACAAGTTTCTTGCCGAGAATGTGGCCAAGGGCTATATTCAGGAGTCGAAGTCATCGATGTCCTTGCCGTTCTTCTTTGTCAAGAAGAAGGATGGCAGTCTACGTCCAGTCCAGGACTATTGACGGCTGAACGAGATTACCATTAAGAACTGTTACCCGCTGCCACTGGTTTCAGACCTGATGGATCGACTCAGAAAGGCCAAGTACTTTACAAAGCTTGACATCCACTGGGGGTACAACAATGTGCAGGTCAAAGCTGGTGATGAGTGGAAGGCCGTGTTTGTGACCAACCGGGGACTGTTTGAACCAAATGTTATGTTCTTTGGGCTAGCCAATTTGCCCAGCACGTTCTCTGCACTTATAACCGACATCTTCAAGGACCTCATTGTCTTAGGCAAAGTCACTATCTATCTCGACGACATCCTCATTTTCACCAATGACATGGAGGAGCACCGCACTCTGGTGCGAGAGGTTCTAAAATGGCTGAAGGAGAACGACTTGTTCTGTAAGCCAGAGAAGTGCGAGTTCGAACAGCCCAAGGTGGAATACCTCGGTGTTCTCATTTTGGAGAACTGTGTGGAGATGGACCCTGTGAAGGTCAAGGGTATTGCAGACTGGCCAGTCCCTCAGAATGCCTCAGATGTATGGAAATTCCATGGCTTTGCGAATTTCTATCAGCAGTTCATTAAGGACTTCAGTGCCATCTGCAAACCTTTGGATCACCTCACGGGCAACACCACATGGCAATGGGGAGAAGAGGAGCAGTCTGCCTTTGAGGAGCTCAAATGTCATTTCACCGAGAGCCCTGTCCTGAGCATGTACGATCCAGACCGCAACACTCGGGTTAAAGTTGATGCTTCAGGCTTCGCAATGGGTGCGGTTCTGTCTCAGGAGGAGGAGGATGGTAAATGGCACCCCATTGCCTTCCACTCCGAATCGATGAACGATGCAGAATGCAACTACGAGATCTAAGGCTGAGCACGGCTCGAACCATGGATTATCCAGAGCTGAATCCACAGATCGTCCAAATTTTTAGGGCTCGATCCAGAGCCGTGCAGCTCTGAGCCGCACATTGAGCTGTATCCAAAGAGCCGTATCCAAAATCTGTGGCTCAAGCCATGGATAGAGCTGTATCCACAGATTATATGAATTATCCGTGGATTCAGATCAACCCAGAGCTATATTTATGGATAGATCCACTTTGTAACCAAACTTGAAGTCGGGCTGCCTAGTACAGGACTAGTTAGTAGCACAGAGTACATTTACCTACCCGCTTAGATGACACTAGTGTATACTTATAGACTATAGTAGTATAGTACATCCTAGTTGGTCCTTGGTCCGTGTACATTACAAGGCTTACCGCTGAGACTTAGTAGCCACTTGCGTTCCAAATGAAGACGCACAAATAGTGCCAGTGGTTCAAACTTAATTAGCACTGAGTCGAAGGCCGGGCCCGGGATTGCATAAGACACAGACACTGATTCTATTCACCACTTTACGACTATTCATACATGATACTAACACGCTATATGACTCGACATAACGCAAGGTTAGTCAAGCTCAATGACATCATGAGCCGCACCTGCGGCACCGTTGCCGGCCTGGCCTGCACCCTGGCGCTCCTTGTGGCGGGCCTCCCGAAGGACTGCAATGCTGTCGTCATCCGGGATGAGGCCGGGGATGTTGGCCCAGGAGCCGAGCAGAGTGCTCACACGCACGGACTCATCCCCGAGAGAGTGGCGGAGGCGAGAGACCATCAGGCGGCCAGGCGAAAAGGCCTGTTCAGCCTCAACAGAGGTGGCTAGAAGCCGGTGAAGTCAGCGGCGCGAAAATGGAAGCATGGAGGGCTCAGGGCGTGCTTACCGGGAATGGACAAGAAGTCCAGTGCCATACGAGCCAGAGGAGCATTGTGCTCTCTGCCTAGCAGTGCATTCCAGTACCCCATAGGTTCCATAACTGTGTCGAGGGGGGGCGCCTCGAGATAAACCTTGAGCGTGTCGATGTTCTGAGTTGCGGCAGGCTTCAGAACCCCCTCGAACATTGCACGTGTCACCTGTGTGATGCCCAGGTTGTGTCAAATCATGGACAAGGCTGTATAGCACAGCTTGACAATCACTTACAGCATTAGCGGAGGCCTGTGCACTGAGACGGCCCTGACGGCGAGCGGGGCCAGAGTTAGCAGCTGGGGCAGGCTGAGCGATAGGAGCCTTGGGCGCAGTAGGCTTGTAATTGTCCCGCCATTCGGAAACAATGAGGTCGCGGGCTTCAGTGACCCATTCCTCCAACCAGCCCTTGTTACGGAAGTATTGCAACTTGTACCGTGGGTGGAGGGCTAGATTTGGGCTCGGATTAGTCACCACAATGTAAATATAGAGCGCGAGGACTTACTCATAGTGATGCGGTACACAATGCTCTCGTCTGTGAGAGTGTAGTACTTGTCCAGCACCGCACGTCCACGGTAGGCAGCAGCGCGAACAATTGGCAGGAGGCCCTCATCCGTGTGGAACTTGTTGAGATGGTCAGTGAGGAGGTCGATGAATGGGATGACTTCGTGAACGAGGGCCTGCTGGCTGCTCGACACGGTGTTGGTGACAAAAAAGAAAGGCTGTAAATAGGAAGAATCAATGAGTGATATCCTTTGGCGACAAGAAGGCCTGGCACATGGGCATGTGGGGAAACACTTACATGTAAGAGATGGTATAACTTCTTGAGGACGAACCACTCGTCGTCCTCGAGAATAAAGCGACGGAGGCGGGAAGAGGCGTTCCTCCCCTGCTGGTTGTTGAATTGGGCCATGTCGCAGACCTGGCCCAGTACCTCACGCATGTCGAGAGCACGCTCGAGGACGAGCGTGATGGTGTTCCAGCACATCCACACCGCACGGACAAGAACCTCGCTGTTGAGGTCCTCATCTCCGGCAGCTTCGGCCAGAGCAGCACGCAAGGTTGGGCTGTGCCACACCAGTTGCGAAAGATGTATGATCTGGAAAAATTGCAGTCAGTGTCCGCGGGTAAGCAATTCAAGGCCATATTGTCACCTTCTGGAGCGCGACACGGCCACATTTCAGGTCGTCCTTCCTGAGGACAAAGTCAGGCTCCTTGTCATAGAGGGACTGCAGTATAATGTTGTCAGTGGCCTCCCAAGCAGCGTCAACCTCTTCGTCGCCACCGCTGTTCTCTTCTTCATCTTCACCAATGTTCTCGGAGTCCTCGAGGTTGAGATGATCAACCATGGGCTCAGCCTCATCGAGAATGTCGAGCTCTTGCCCCTCGACACAGCGGAGCCATGGCCGTTCTCGTTGTTGAGCGGGCGGGGCTTGTGACCCTTGTAAGAAAACTGAAAGAGGCAGGCCTGCAGCGTGGAGGATGTAAGTGAGAAGTCCTTGGCACATCAAACCTGATGTGGACTAAGGCGCACCTTTACGACGAGGTTAAGTATATGGCTGAAGCACTGTACTTGGCCCTCAAGCCTGCGAAACCCGGGGAGGATCGCATTGAGCTCCTTGAGCATGACGGTGTTGCTCGCCGCATTGTCGAGTGTGCTTCCAAAGACCTGCGTGGATGGGTTATCAGTACAGCGTATTCATCACCATGAGGTCGCATTGCTAAGAATATTATTATCATATTTTCTTATCAATTCTAAAGTCCTTGAGGCATTCAGCAAGCTTTTCAGCGAGGTAGATACCAGTGTGCGATGCCGTTAGCCTAGAAAAATTGTTATGTAGCATAAAAATCATGATTCCACTTGAACACTGGGATGAAACATACTTGATAAAGTCTAAAATAAGGTGTTAAAGCTCGGCACCTTTGTACTAATGGACTGTGATTCCGAGGAAGGAGAACACATTCGGAGAGGTCCATCCATCAACACACAGATGGATGCGGCCCGGATGGTCCTGTGGTTTTCGTGAGTAACAGTGGCCGACTCGCTTCTTCAGTAAGGCACGATGAGGATCAGCGCACCTTCAGAAGCTGGACAACGCGCCCCTTGGTAAATGCCATGACCTCACGGATGTCGCGGCTGACGGTGAAGCGCGACAGGATCTTAACCTTCCTGTAGAGCATGCACATCATCGCGATGAACTCAGGGTCATCGACAATGGTGAATGGACGGTGACGGCAGGTGCACCACATCGCGATGAGGTAGCGAAGATGTGTCGGAGAGTATACAGTGCCTGCCGCGTATGCATTGATTATCTCCGTTTGAGGCGTCTCCTTGGGCTCGCAAAGGAGGCGGTGGCGGGTGAGATTTCCAGTCGAGTCTTGGTAGTCTTTTCGATCGACATGCTTGCTGGGGTGTCTGAAAAAAAAACTGTTAACGGTGGCTAATGCAATCAGAGGAAATAAATCCGTACACCTTGCAGAAAAAGTGATGGATAACATCACCGTTTGTCACCCCGACGATCACCGGGTGGGTGAAGTGCACATAGATGTCCGACTGCCAGGTCTGTGAGAGTGAGTCTACGGCGATGCAGCATGCTAGGTAAAGATATGGTGGGGCTGGGAAAGGGACAACCACGTACCAAGCACCTCCTCAGGTGTCTTGCCCTGGAACTTGGTGAGGAACCGGGTGTGCTTTTCAGCAGCAGTGAGGCCTTTTGCCGACTTAGCAGTCTGTGTGGCGACCTGCGCAATGGGGTCCTGAGGGTTGGCGTCGTCGTCATCGCTCTGATCACTCTCACGCTGGTGGTTCTCATTGTCGGAGGGTTCTTGGTCGGAGGCCTCCATGGTCTTGGCGCGTTTCTTCTCGGCTGCGGAGCCGCTAGATTGCATCTGAGTGTGAGGGTGTTTGGCGATGCTGGTGTTGGTGGTGGCAGGCATGGTGAAGGGAGGCGAGGCAATGCTGAGAGTGCAAAAAAAAGAGATCGTTCGAGAGGGATACTCTGAAGGGCCTGACTAGCTTACCTGGCCGCACTTTAAATGTGGTCCTTGCCGCGCCCCCGGAACACATTTCCACAAGCCTTGTTGCGACGGAGTTCCTTCACCATGCTCTGGGAAAAAATCGAGTCAGAATGCCTCACCACCAGGGTGAGGTTACGCTTTGTGCGTGTCGAGAAATGTTCAAGCGTAAGGCACACATGGGTTCAGGATGTCATCGGGGCTCGGGCCAGATTTTCTACAGTAACAAACAATTGAATGACACTCACCGGTGCCCACATGCCATGCGTTGCAATCTGAACCAAGAAAATTGTGGACCCAAGCGCGGGTGTTCAGTATGGGTTGACCACCGGTCCATCGGCCGTGGACTCGCAGAGTTTTCCAATGTGTTTCAGGTGACATTGCGACAGTCTGGGTGGAGTTTGAATCGTTAGGGACGGACATGGGGCGGAAAGGAGGGGGGACGTGGCCGTGGCGAAGAGCAACCTGCGCCCGGCGCCAGGCTGGCTTGTTGACAGGCTTCGAATCCAACTAACCCACGGTGAAGCCACACACGGGCGCATACATTTCCAACTATGCTAGACATCCTGCCACCATGGTTGTACCATGTTTCAATGCCCTTGTACCCTCTTCCTGTACTTCCTCTGGCAGTATTGCCACCTGTGCATTCCTCTCTTCCACTAACACCGTGCTTCACAATGCGAGGATTGCAATCTGTGCGCGTCTAGTTCTACGGCTATCTCTCAGAATCTCAAACCCCGCACACGACTCCTCCACGCCTCAAATCCATTCATCGGTTGTCGTTTGGCCCCGCATGGACATGAAAGAATTTCTGGATTGATATCATCTGTGGAAATTTTGGAAAGATAAGTGGGATCGGCGGACAAACTACATCAACTCAGTGAGTGGAACAAAGCTGTGCAGTATATTCGAGCCAATATTCGACCAAGTTGCTCCCCCCATGTATAAAGCCCTTCCCTCCACTCGCAAATCATCAAGTCCAGCCCAACTCACTGCGACACTTACACTTCTCGCCATGTACAATGAACTCGACAATTATGCTGACATTACCATCCGCTATGTGCCTCAGACCACGCCTAACCTTGGGCTGCACGCCTGCGTCGTTCTCGACATCAAAGGTCGTAACCGCAAGGTCTCAGTAAGAATCATTGTCTCCTAGTACCTTTCTCTCCACCACCTTCTGACTTTATCATTTATTCAGCTTGCCGTGCCCACCGGGCCCGTTCCCCAGCATATTACCCTCGCTACCTGCGATCGGTGGATCAGCATCATCCAAGGACCAGTCCTCAGCGGCTGCGGCATCGAGGACGACCAGCATGAGGTGCTTCTCCACCTCTTCCTCGCCTACCGCACCTTCGTTCTCAGTCTGCCTGGCGTGAGCCCTGATCACTGGTACCGGTTTGCCAGTCAACTCATCATCCTCGCCTGTGAGGCATCTGCGCAAGAGCGCGTGGATGACCATCTGTGCCAAATTCTCGAGTGGCTTCATGCCACGCTTCCAGTGGTGAGTCCTACACTGTTTCTTAGCCTGCGCGCACACACCGAGACTCACCCCACTGTGTGACTTTTCATACTAGGGGATCTTCCTTGACCTGACCATCCCGCCGATTGTCTATAATGACAACCCCCCACCCGCACAGCTCGAACAAATCACCATTGAGCCAGAGGGTATCCCTCACAGTCAGCAGGTCACACTGCGCAGGCTCCTCGAAGACAAAATTGTGTGTCTCATCTTCAAAGTACTGCGCACTGTCCCAGAAGGTACACCACCCAATATTTTTAGTGCGAGGCTCATCGAGGTCGCGCGCGAGGAGGATAGGCGTCGCGCTAACACTACCACCACTGATCCCACCGACATCGAAGACATTCCGCTTGCTTCGCCTACCGATCCACTCTATCTCACGGTCGAGGTACCGGCCTATCTCGTCGGGTCCATCCGCACGCCACTCATTGACCTTATCCAACAGTGCTCGATTCACACGCCAAGGAACGACAGCGGCTTAGATGTCTTTCCTATTCCCACATTCACCATTCCCTCAATGACAGGCCCTCCAGCTATGGCCACACCTGCTACACTGGCAGCCACAGCTCCGTCCACACCGCCCACAGCTCTGTCCACACCACCCACAGCTCCGTCCACTCCACCCACAGCTCCGTCCACACCGCCCACAGCAGCCACATCAACTCTGCCTGTGCCACTGTCCACTCCACCCACTACGCTGCCCACTGCCCCCACCCCTGCTGCTACGTCCACTGATGGTGCCCAGGCCACCACGCCTCTCGGCATGCCTCGTGCGACATCCTCCCCACGGACCAACCATCCTTGCGGTCGTGCAGTTTTTACCGCCCGTCTATGCCGTGGCCCGGGTGACATCGAGGCGATGATCGCGCAGCGTCGGGCCGCTGCTGATGCCCACCGTGTGAGGCAGGCGGAGGAGCGAGCGGCACGGGCCGCTGCTCGCGCTGCTCAGCGTGCCGCCGCCCGTGCCACCAGGGAGTATGTTACGGATAGTGATGATTCCATGCCATCTCTTAGAACTGTTACTGATAGTTCAGATGACTTGTCCGAGTTGGACTTGATGTACCCAGGTGACAACTAGTAGTTTTCTGTTTGCCATTACAAGCTACCATTAGACTGCTTACTTTCTAAGTAACAAAACTTGTATGCTTCGATAACAATCATGTACTATGCTCATCTATGCCAATAACTATCATGTTGTATGCCTACCTTTGGTTCAATTGAAGGTGGTTTAAGCGCTCAGCTTGCGGATAATCCATCACGGATCGTGCACATTCTGAGGACCTGATCCGGAGCCACACTTGAGCTGGACCGCGGTGAGCCGGATCCGTGTGAGTTGTATCCATGGCTCGTTTGCCCGGTTCAGTACAGATTGAACCAGGCAAGGAGCTGGATCCGTGCTTAGCCTTAATGAGATCTATGACAAGGAGATGCTTGCTATCATCCGTGCCTTGCAAGCCTGGTGCCACTACCTCAAAGGACTGCCCAGCGTGTTCGAGATCCAGTCGGACCACAAAAACCTCGAGTACTGGCGTACAGCACAGAACCTCACCCGTAGGCAGGCACAATGGGCTCTCTACTTGTCACGATTTGACTTCATCATCTCACACAAACCTGGCACCTCCAATGGTAGGGCCGATGCACTGTCGCGCAGGTCTGACCACCAGCGAGATGATGCAGATGACAATGTCGGACGTGTCTTGTTGCAACCCAAACATTTCTGAGTATTGGCAGCCAAGCGAGGGCACCTGTCAGTGGTCCCAGACAAGGCACTGCTTCGACACATCCACGAGTGTGGAGATCACGAGCAGAAGGTGGTGGAAGCACTTAGCAAACTTGGCAGTCTTGGACCAGCGTGTCTCCAGAACGACTTGGTGGACTGGAACACTGAACAAGGCCTGCTTCTCTATCGTGGCCGAGTTTATGTCCCCAAGGATGATGCACTGCGTGCTGAGATTGTACACATCCACCACGACCTTCCGCCGGCCGGACACCCGGGACAGGCCAAGACGATGGAGTTGGTTACTCGTAACTACTGGTGGCCAGGCATGGGCAAGTTTATTAAGGACTATGTGGACACCTGTGACACTTGCCGCCGTGGCAAAACATCACACACCAAACCACACAGTCCTTTCCAGCCCAATGAGATCCCTGATGGCCCAGGCCAGGTAGTAACCTGCGACTTCATCACTGGACTGCCAGATGTAGATGGTTTCAACGCGCTGCAACTTATTGTTGATCGGCATGGAAAGATGATCCATCTTATTCTGTGCACTGAGGAGATCGATGCGGAAGGAGCTGCAGACAACTTCATTCGAGAACACTTCTGTCTGCATGGACTACCACGAAAGATCATTTCCAATCATAGACCCCAGTTCTCAAGCAAGCTCTTCCGTGTGATCCTCAATGGCCTCGGTATAGAAAGCGCAATGTCAACTGCCTATCATCCCCAGACAGATGGCCAATCGGAGCGATGGAACCAGGAGATAGAGGCTTACTTACGAATGTACTGCTCTTGATGCCGTGATGACTGGGTCAAGTGGCTGCCGATTGCAGAGTTTGCCTTTAACTCACACCAACACTCGTCGACGGGGTACTCGCCATTCTATCTGATGTACGGCTTTGAACCCCAGTTCCACATTCCGATGTTGTCTACGGCAGTGCCCACAGCAGACGAACGAAGAGAGGAGTTGCGGCAGGCAAGGGAGGATGCAACCGCTGCCTTGACTCTAACGGCCGAACGGATGAAGGAGCACTATGATCGCTACGTCCGTGAGGCCCCGGAGTTTAAGGAAGGACAGAAGGTGTGGCTCGACACGAGGAACTTCCGTGTTCCAGGAGTCTCGAGGAAACTGGTGGACTGGTATGCTGGACTGTACCAAGTCAAACGCAAGGTGGGCAACCTAGCTTATGAGCTCAGGCTCCCCAAGGACCTTGCACTCCACCCCGTATTCCATGTGTCGCTTTTACTACCACACAAGGAGAGTCGACTCCCTGGACGACACCCTCCAGAGCCACCCGCGATCGAAGTAGAAGGGGAGGAGGAGTATGAAGTGGAAGGTGTCCTAGAGTCACGTCGGTATGGACGGTGGAGGAAACTGCAGTACCTCGTGCATTGGAAGGGTTGGGGCCCAGAGCACGACAGTTGGGAGGATGCAGCAGACCTGGCAAATGCACCGCAACTGGTACAGAAATTCCATTCTACGCATCCAACGGCCCCTGGCCCTCTCAACAAGGCTTAGTCGTGAAGGCACGACCCTTAGGAGGGGGGTACTGTTACGAACGCTTCCATTCGGCGCTGTTTACCCAGCGCCTGAGTTTCCTTTTTCGGACTGTTTACTTCTCACGTCGTTCCCATTGTCCTCCGTTGCATTGTAACCTGTCCTTTGTCCCTCAGTACAATAGCTTCCATTGTCTCACTGTCGCTATTGTACTTACGACCATTGTTCCACTGTCGCTATTGTACTTACATCCATTGTTTCCCCTTGTTCTCTCGCGACCCTAGTTACCTATTGTCCGCTCGTTCCATTGTTGCGTACATGTATATAAGACCTGTACTTTGCTACCTGGAGACCTCAGTTTCGACCTCTTGTCTCCAGGTAAGCCTCGCTGTATTTTGTTTGTAGTATACTTCACTCAATACATCTTGTCTCCAGCCCTGACCGTCGAGCTTTGCTCCACTCTCACTGCACAAGTGCTCGTCGGCGCTCCTGCTCGTCTCGTGCGTATCCCTGATCCTTACTCGACACTCAGTCGTAACAACGGACGTAGCAATCATAGTGCTCTTTCATCTGTTCGGCCGTTAGGGTCAAAGCAGCGGTTGCATCCTCTCATGCCTGCCGCAACTCTTTCCTATGTTCATCTGCTGTGGGTACTGCTGTAGACAACATCGGAATGTGGAACTGGGGTTCAAAGCCATACATCAGGTAAAATGGCGAGTACCCCATCGACGAGTGTTGGTGTGAGTTAAAGGCAAACTCTGCAATCGGCAGCCACTTGACCCAGTCATCACGGCATCAAGAGCAGTACATTCGTAAGTAAGCCTCTATCTCCTGGTTCCATCGCTCCGATTGGCCATCTGTCTGGGGATGATAGGCAGTTGACATTGCGCTTTCTATACCGAGGCCATTGAGGATCACACGGAAGAGCTTGCTTGAGAACTGGGGTCTATGATTGGAAATGATCTTTCGTGGTAGTCCATGCAGACAGAAGTGTTCTCGAATGAAGTTGTCTGCAGCTCCTTCCGCATCGATCTCCTCAGTGCACAGAATAAGATGGATCATCTTTCCATGCCGATCAACAATAAGTTGCAGCGCGTTGAAACCATCTACATCTGGCAGTCCAGTGATGAAGTCGCAGGTTACTACCTGGCCTGGGCCATCAGGGATCTCATTGGGCTGGAAAGGACTGTGTGGTTTGGTGTGTGATGTTTTGCCACGGCGGCAAGTGTCACAGGTGTCCACATAGTCCTTAATAAACTTGCCCATGCCTGGCCACCAGTAGTTACGAGTAACCAACTCCATCGTCTTGGCCTGTCCCGGGTGTCCGGCCGGCGGAAGGTCGTGGTGGATGTGTACAATCTCAGCACGCAGTGCATCATCCTTGGGGACATAAACTCGGCCACGATAGAGAAGCAGGCCTTGTTCAGTGTTCCAGTCCACCAAGTCGTTCTGGAGACGCACTGGTCCAAGACTGTCAAGTTTGCTAAGTGCTTCCACCACCTCCTGCTCGCGATCCCCACACTCGCGGATACGTCGAAGCAGTGCCTTGTCTGGAACCACTGACAGGTGCCCTCGCTTGGCTGCCAATACTCGGAAACGTTCGGGTTGCAACAAGACACGTCCGACATTGTCATCTGCATCATCTCGCTGGTGGTCAGGCCTGTGCGACAGTGCATCGGCCCTACCGTTGGAGGTGCCAGGTTTGTGTGAGATGACAAAGTCGAATCGTAACAAGTAGAGAGCCCATCGTGCCTGCCTATGGGTGAGGTTCTGTGCTGTACGCCAGTACTCGAGGTTTTTGTGGTCCAACTGGATCTCGAACACGCTGGGCAGTCCTTCGAGGTAGTGGTGCCAGGCTTGCAAGGCACAGATGATGGCAAGCATCTCCTTGTCATAGATCTCATAGTTGCATTCCGCATCGTTCATCGATTCGGAGTGGAAGGCAACGGGGTGCCATTTACCATCCTCCCCCTCCTGAGACAGAACCGCACCCATTGCGAAGCCTGAAGCATCAACTTCAACCCAAGTGTTGCGGTCTGGATCGTACATACTCAGGACAGGACTCTCGGTGAAACGACATTTGAGCTCCTCAAAGGCAGACTGCTCCTCTTCTCCCCATTGCCATGTGGTGTTGCCTGTGAGGCGATCCAAAGGTTTGCAGATAGCACTGAAGTCCTTAATGAACTGCCGATAGAAATTCGCAAAGCCGCGGAATTTCCGTACATCTGAGGTGTTCTGAGGGACTGGCCAGTCTGCGATACCCCTGACCTTCACAGGGTCCATCTCCACACAGTTCTCCAAAATAAGGACGCCGAGGTATTGGACCTTGGGCTGTTCGAACTCGCACTTCTCCAGCTTACAGAACAAGTCGTTCTCTTTCAGCCATTTCAGGACCTCACGCACCAGAGTACGGTGCTCCTCCATGTCATTGGTGAAAATGAGGATGTCGTCGAGATAGATAGTGACTTTGCCTAAGACAATGAGGTCCTTGAAGATGTCGGTTATAAGTGCAGAGAACGTGCTGGGCAAATTGGCTAGCCCAAAGAACATAACATTTGGTTCAAACAGTCCCCGGTTGGTCACAAACACGGCCTTCCACTCATCACCAGCTTTGACCTGCACATTGTTGTACCCCCAGTGGATGTCAAGCTTTGTAAAGTACTTGGCCTTTCTGAGTCGATCCATCAGGTCTGAAACCAGTGGCAGCGGGTAACAGTTCTTAATGGTAATCTCGTTCAGCCGTCAATAGTCCTGGACTGGACGTAGACTGCCATCCTTCTTCTTGACAAAGAAGAACGGCAAGGACATCGATGACTTCGACTCCTGAATATAGCCCTTGGCCACATTCTCGGCAAGAAACTTGTCAAGCTCAACTTGTTCACTTGGTGATAGGGGATACACCCGGGAGTGGAACATTTTCGCGTCCGGCACTAGTTCAATCGCATGGTCGTAAGGCCTGTGTTCTGGTAAGTGTTCAGATGCTTCCTTCGAGAACACATGCAAGTACTCATGGTAGTGCTTCGGTACGATCTCTTCGACAGGGCGAACCTCCTTCTTCTGGTACTCTTGTTCAGCGAGTTGTTGAGAGTATGTGTACGTCGCTGAAGCAAATAGTTGTGGAGTACCATAAAGGCATTGTTCGTTGTCCCATGCATTGAGAAGAGACTCCTCAGTTCCATCCCACCGTGGCAGGAATCCTGGTGGCCATGGCCGTTCCTCGTCTTCTCTATCCTCCTCTACCATCACGGCCGCACGTATCCTTCCAACCTTCCTGACCTTCCTCACCCGTCGAGAACCTTGGCGCGCCGTAAGCCGTACCTCCGTATTACGCGCTTTGGTCTCAACAGGTTTGGATGCCTTCGGGTTGGCCGGACACATCTCTGGACATCTCGATAGACGCAGTGAGCCACGTTCCCAATCTACTTCAGGGTTGTGCTCGCGTAACCAGTCCAGGCCGATGATCACATCCTCCTCTCCGATGTCTGTCACCACAAACACCACCTTCTCCCGGTGGTCTCCAATCGCCATATCCAATATGGCAACCTCATTAATCGTCCCATCGCGGTTCTCTGTACCGTCAATGTTGTATAGAGGAATTTGCCTTGCCAACTTCCTCGTCGTAACACGATTTTCTACTACAAAATGTCTATGTAAGAACTTAGTTGTAGCTCCACTATCTACCATAGCTACGATGTCCTTATGCCGCTGCTTGCCGATTAACCGTACTGGTATGTGAAAGTGTTGACCATCATGATTCACTTCATACATGAACAATGAACCTAGTACAGAAAACCGACTATTACTACAAGAGCCAGCACGCGCAGCGTCCAATGCAGCTCGAATCAAAAACCCTCCTTCTTGTCCGCCACCGTAAGGGCAGCAATTTTCTCCTCCATCGCCTTAACCTGCGCTCGCAGCGTGTTGATCTCCTCGGTCCCGGCCGACGACGATGATGCGGTTTGCGGTTTGTTGACCCTAGGCTTGGGGCATTGGAACGAACGGTGTCCTTCTTCACCGCAGTTGAAGCAGGTACCTTTGAAGGGTTTCCTACTTGTGCCCGTAGCCGCTGCCTTTTCGCCTTTCTTCTTCCATCCAAACTGCTTCGGCCATTCTTCTTCTCGCATGGCCAGGGCCTGATCGATCGACAGGGCCACCTTCTGGATCTTCTCGACGGTGTCGATGTCGTGGGCTCCCTGCACAAAGATGTCCTTGATCTTGTAGGGCAGGCCGGTGCGATAGCGTTCATGCTTGTCGTAGTCACTGAAGTCCATGCGGGCAGCGATGGCATTGAACTCAGTTGTGTAGTCCTTGACCGTGCCAAGCCTGTGCGAGGTCTTGCACAACTTGGTGAGTTCCGCAGTGGCAGCCTGTTTATCGTCTGCCGCACAGAAGTGTGCCTTGAAGTCGGTTTCGAAAGCCGCATAGTCTGCCCAGGGCATCGTGCCCGTGGCGACTTTGACAATAAACGGACCGGCCCATGCAGCAGCTCCCTCCGTTAGCTTGTTGAGAACCGTGACCCAACAGATCTGCGCATCGACACCTTGAGCCATTAGAGTGGTGTGATAGATCCGAGCCGAGGCGACAAAACGAAGACCATCCTGTGCGGATTTTCCATCGTACTCTCGTGGGGCAAGCTGGTTGAGGAGTTTGGAGACATCGAACAGTGCAGGCGCGGGGGTGGTCATGGCTGGAGCAACCCTTGGTGCGGGTGATGGTGCCCTACTGGGAGACGATGAGGATGAGGATGAGGATGAGGGTTCTGAGGGGGTGTTGAGGACAACGGTCTCTCGTTCTGACTTCGGTTCGACTACTGGTTCCTCTGGCTCTTCTGACTCCGGTTCCCTTTCGGTCTTTGGAAGTCTAGAGGTCGAAGCAACTGGCAATCGGTCTGACGAGGATGCAATACATTGTCGAACAAGTTCTAATGCAACAGGAAGGGAGATTTCTCCGGTACGAGGGGATCCGGATGGGGTTGCAGCAGGAGTGGGTTTGCGACTCACAGGTCGCGAGGGTACACGGGAGGGTGGCCTTGACGTTGGACGCGAGGCCGGTCGAGATGAGGGGTTCTTGGCTGCAACAGCGGCCGCTTGACGAACTGGGGGACGGTCTGGGTTTCTTGGAGCGGGTGGCGGTGGATTAGCAATGTGTGCAAGGATTAACTCCTTCTGGTTGTTGATCGTAGCACGTCGGGGGGCAATGGCTTCGACAACTGCTGGGTTCTCCTGAATAGTGCAGGTTCTATGTGGGCACGGTTGCTGATCACAGACCCTCCAGTTGTTGTGGTCCTTGTCCCAGTGTTCGTCGTGAACCTCAGCCGGGTGAAATATGTGTGCAGACTTCTGACAAGCCACGGTGTCCCAGGGGTGAAGTTGGTAAGGGGTAGGGAAACTAGCTTCCTGTCCAGGAATCAAACGGCAGGTGCACGATCCAACACTGTCTGCTCAGCCTCCTCGGCCTATTGCTGTGTCTTAACCTCCAGGGACACGAGCCCAGGGGAGTTCTGCCTTGGCTTTGTTTCGCCGCCTTTCTCTAGCCTTCCACGCCGTGAGGCGGACCACTTCTGTCAGTGCCGGGGTCTCGGGTTAGGAGCTTTCCGCGCACTGTACCACTAAAAGTGGCAAGCCTCGAGTTGAATCAAGACCACGTCCGATGGTGTGACTAGAGCGCGCACTACGCTAGGCCAACACAGAGGATCTATGTGCATACCGTACGAGAGGGAAGTGATAAACGTGTATAAACTCCAAGGAAAGGGGGTGTTGCGCTGGTGCTCGTGTAGGAAGTTTCGACCTAATGTTACGACTGAGCATCGAGTAAGGATCAGGGATACGCACGAGATGAGCAGGAGTGCCAACGAGCACTTGTGCAGTGAGAGTGGAGCAAAGCTCGATGGTCAGGGCTGGAGACAAGATGTATTGAGTGAAGTATACTACAAACAAAATACAGCGAGGCTTACCTGGAGACAAGAGGTCAAAACTGAGGTCTCCAGGTAGCAAAGTACAGGTCTTATATACATGTACGTAACAATAGAATGAGCGGACAATAGGTAACTAGGGTCACAAGAGAACAGGGGAAAACAATGGATGTAAGTACAATAGTGAGAGTGGAACAATGGTCATAAGTACAATAGTGACAGTGAGACAATGGAAGCTATTGTACTGAGGGACAAAGGACGGGTTACAATGCAACGGAGGACAATGGGAACGACGTGAGAAGTAAACAGTCCGAAAAAGGAAACTCAGGCGCTGGGTAAACAGCGCCGAATGGAAGTGTTCGTAACATCCGTGAGGCCCCGGGGTTTAAGGAAGGACAGAAGGTGTGGCTCGACACAAGGAACTTACATGTTCCAGGAGTCTCGAGGAAACTGGTGGACCGGTATGCTGGACCGTACCAAGTTGAACGCAAGGTGGGCAGCCTAGCTTATGAGCTCAGGCTCCCCAAGGACCTTGCACTCTATCCAGTATTCCATGTGTCGCTCTTATTACCACACAAAGAGAGTCGACTCCCCGGAGACATCCTTCAGAGCCACCCGCAATTGAAGTAGAAGGGGAGGAGGAGTATGAAGTGGAAGGTGTCCTAGAGTCACGGCGGTATGGGCGGTGGAAGAAACTGCAGTACCTTGTGCATTGGAAGGGTTGGGGCCCAGAGCACGACAGTTGGGAGGATGCAGCGGACCTGGCAAATGCACCACAATTGGTACAAAAATTCCATTCTACACATCCAACGGCCCCTGGCCCTCTCAACAAGGCTTAGTCGTAAAGGCACGACCCTTAGGAGAGGGGTACTGTTACAAATGCTCCCATTCGGTGCTGTTTACCCAGCGCCTGAGTTTCCTTTTTCGGACTGTTTACTTCTCACATTGTTCCTATTGTCCTCTGTTGCATTGGAACCCATCCTTTGTCCCTCAGTACAATAGCTTCCATTGTCTCACTGTCGCTATTGTACTTATGACCATTGTTCCACTCTCACTATTGTACTTACATCCATTGTTTTCCCCTGTTCTCTTGTGACCCTAGTTACCTATTGTCCGCTCATTCTATTGTTACGTACATGTATATAAGACCTGTACTTTGCTACCTGGAGACCTCAGTTTCGACCTCTTGTCTCCAGGTAAGCCTCGCTGTATTTTGTTTGTAGTATACTTCACTCAATACATCTTGTCTCCAGCCCTGACCGTCGAGCTTTGCTCCACTCTCGCTGCACAAGTGCTCGTTGGCACTCCTGCTCATCTCGTGCGTATCCCTGATCCTTACTCGATGCTCAGTCGTAACAGTACCGGTTCACCTTTTAGAGCCATCGGACTCCCCATTCAGTATTTTTAGCACCCTAATTTCTGTGGGGCCCGGAAGGCCCTGCCCAATGTCCGGAATTTTCACAGGCACCCACCCCATCCAGGTGGGGACAGTCGTTCCTGTCCGGATGGTGATCCGGCTAGAAGGCCAATTTGGGCCCTTTTTGTCCAGATTTTGACCTGTCCCGAAGCCAAAAATCACTAAGCACCGTCCAGACTTTTGGCCGGTCTACTATAGGGATTATTGGGGGTCCTGTGGTTTTAGGGGCACTGTGAACATAGGTGTGCATGGCCGGATGAAATTAATTAAATTAAATTGTGCTGAAGGCACAAATGGCTCGTCTTCTGCTCTCCCTACCCATCCTTGCTCATCAGATATATTCTGAGGGATGCAGGGGATGCCACTTGGGCCACATATGTCTATTTAGTGACCTACAAGCACTAATATAATTTTTCCGTGCCGGCGCTAGCACACCGGTGCCCAAATACCACATTGTGACTGCTCTAAGCTTTCTGGAGGCTGGAAGATCACTTCGACAGGTACCGTAGTTAATGAACGACTCTTTGTTTCCATTTTATAGTGGATTGGAGTTGTTAATTGGCCCATGCTAGAGACACACCAGGAGGGCATTTATTTAGCAGCCTTCCACCAAGGGTTGTCTTCAATTCACTCAGTCAATATTGTGACCCGTGCTCTAAAACAAGACATACAGGTCACCTGGTGGTGCAGATATATTACTGAGAAGAGATGTCAATATTCCAGCCACTGGGTAAGGTACAATATTATATGCACTGGCCTGACAATATAGCTAATGTTTCTACTGCCCCACCGCAAATTAAACCATATAAATCACACCACAATGTGGTACATATATGAATACATAGGCACAATTTGTTCTAGGCCTCAAATGTCAAAAGCAGAGGAGAAAGTTGAGAAGCATTGTGAGGGCCGACCTAACAGGTGCAGAAGCACCCAAAATTGTTTGTCCCTGTTAGGTAGGTGGACTTCAAACTCCAATAGGTCGTAGGTCATGCACACCTAAAATTGGGCTCATCTACGATCCACCACTTTGCCTAATTGTGACTGATTGTGACATTACGTTGGCACACCATTACTCGAGGACTTATTCAAGTGCTGTCCCAGATACCTGAGCGCTTCCATGTGACATAACATTGGAAGCATTGGTGGGTGCGATATGGTCAAGAGAGGTGCATGTATACTATGCACATGCATTATAGCAACTTTGCATGGATAGTATTGGTGTATTGAGAGTGTCTATCATGAGAAAAATTGCATTAAGTTGAAGGTGGCGCTACACGGGGTTTGGGGGGGGGGGTTGAATAAAATGGAGCAGGGGAGAGGGTGTAGAATTGTTAGAAGATACATCAGGGTCACAAAGAAGCTAGAGATGGAGGTTTACAGAGAGAGAGGTCACTCAGGAGAGTTGAATACGTGAATTCTCGATTGGGGCCCTCTAAGACGTCCCTCCCAGAACCTCCAACGGTGCGGCCATGCCACCCTCTGCCTGAATAATACCAACAAGTCCTCATTGTATCATGATGATAAAGGAACCAAATAACAATGATCTCTGTGGCACCCACACCAACTCAGGCTGTAGGAGTCAGACTCATGATCCCTAGGCCTGGCCGGTGTTACAGGCTCTCTTCTGCACATATCAGCCCAAGTTCCTTGTGCGCCACATAATCTTACGCAGCATGAACCATGGCGATGTCAGAGGTCAACAGCACAAAAAGAGCTGCGTGTTATCCTGGCCATTCAAGTCACCGTCCCCATCAGGCGTAAAGGGCGTGATTTGACTAGGGGGCGCCTATGTCGCTAAGGACCACTTACACTTGTAAATCTATCTACATTTCGGAGACTTGTCCTCGGCCAAAAGTACAACCGATGTTTTGTCTGCATAGGTCATTTCTATAGATAATAGGAAGTTGTTTTTTGTTTTGAGCTCCTCGTGAATTCTAGATAGATTTACAACCGTTCGTCACGGCTCCGGGCGCTCAAATAGGCGAAGTGGTGGATCGTGGATGAGCCCAATCTTATGGTCAAACTGCCGTTTTAGGAGCCTGACTCAACCCGTGTACCCACCTTGTGCGGAGTCTGAACCCGAACTGCTGGATCGAGCCTAAACTTGGCAAGTGCACGCGGCCACGCAGGACGATCTATATAAAGAACCATTATTATTAGCAATCGGCATGGGATGCCGAGTGGCGGTGAGTGGCCAATTACGGGATGGGAAGTGATACGTCGTCCAACGCTCATCCGGCCATGCTCAGCGTGCGCTGCAGGGACCAGGCATTTCGCCGGATGGATCCTCGTAAGTACTGTAAGTTCTTACCTGTGCTTATTCGTATCATATAACGCTCATGATCTAAAGTCCCCCTCCCCCTCCCCTTCCACTCCGCATTGCCAGGGCCTTAATCAAAATCCACCACTCCTTGTCGGCTGTGTGAACGCAGGTCCGATCCTACGCACACACTCGCACGATTCCCGCCCGATGAGACGGGAGCGCAGCATGCACTGCGCATCCGAAACTTACGCTTTCCGCAGCTCAGCAACCAACAGGGCAAGAAGCGTATACACCCTTCGCTCATCGAAGCCCTGATCTCAGATCACTCAGCGTCTCTCCCACCTATTCATATCCCTCTCAACGTCACGCGAGCGAGCACAACTTATCTGCCCTTCCAGTCACAGTGCGTTCAGCCTGCCCATGTCGTCCGCAACCTACATCCCTCTAAACCGAATATCCTCTTCAGACTACCTTCCTGCTCCCCAATTCCCTCGGCATGCTCCCTTTGCCTCCTACTTCTCCCGTCGTCGTGCTGTTCTCGCTCTCATAGCAGCCACCTCTGTTGTGACCGTTGTCCTCTTTCTCAAGACCTCCAACGCCCATGAAGACGATTTCGATTATGATGGCATCCCCCTGAACCCCAGTTACCACCCATCTTATATCGCAATCCCGGTACCCAACTCTCTGCCTGCTTCTTCACAGCCCAAGCTCCGCCCCGTGCGCGATCTCCCTCTTCACTGTCTTGATCGGTACTACTCGTTGGGCGGAACTTGTCACGATGGCTCGGGCCCTGTCCCACTCGACATCATCTGGACCTGGGTCAATGGCTCTGACCCGCTCTTTTCGGATGCAAGACAACAAGCCGCGCAATCCTACGATCATGATGACCCATACAGGCCAATCAAGTCCAATAATCCTTCTCGCATGTTTCGGTGGGCTTCTTTCGCTTGTCTTGCACGATTGGCCCGCCTTCACGTCTTGCCTTCAGAGACCACGATGAACTCCGGCATTCCCTACGCTCCGTTTTGGCCAACTTCCGCCCGTACACCCGACGTTTCCGCATCCTCTCCTCCGATATCGATTATCCTGCGGACGATTTGGACGACTCCATGCGATCCTTTCCAATTCCAGGGCCCGGATACTGGCGGCTCGGATTACAACCGCAGTGGCTGGCTACCACCGATAATATAACTCCCGATTGGCGAGATGGGGATATCCAGCTTTCGCTTACACACCATGCTCATTTCTTTGAGCTATACAATCGCACTATCTTCAACAGGTTGGTCAATGGAGTCCTGTGTCCGTTCTATCTCTGAACACAGCATTAGCTACGCTATAGAATCGCAGTTTAGCCACTTGCAAGATGTCTCGGAGGTCTTGTGAGTGGATCTCGCCATTACCGCGTTCACTTTGCTCATTCTATCATCAGCATTTACATGGTTTGTCATCCGCCAGGCCTCCTCTACACCCTCTATTGATGAAGCTACAGAACGATGACTTTTATATGACTAGTCCCCTCACCCCCGTTACGTTCTACACCCACCGTATGTCCCTGACTTACCTACTAGAGCTCACTACTAACTTGGCCATAGAGTATGGGTTCGTCCTCCGTATTCAGAGCGACATCAAAGTATCCCCTGATTGGCCTGACACCAAGCGAGCGAAGGGTGAATATGGCGGAGCATGGGAGCGTCGAACTGGTTGCTTAGTGAGTGGTCACCTTCATCCATCCCACCTCATGTACGCCAACGCTAGCTCGCAGGTAACCGTTTTGGTCGGAGACATCGTCCGTACATTCAGCATGAAGCGAAGTCACTCTCTTTCGCCATCATCCAAGAAATCGCGCTTATGTGGCCCCAAGCGATTGCCAAAACAGGGATGCATGCCTTCCGTGAAACCGAAAGCGGCGATGGCGATTTCTACCAGACCTTCATGTTTGCTCACTACCTCGTCGAGCGCTCACGGGAGGCGTTGCTTTGGATGTGGGTGGTTGGGCGCATTGGCGGCATTGACGATAGCTGGGGAGAGCGCGAGGCGACAAGGGCATGGATGGAGATCGGTGGAGCGTGGGATGGTGATGGAAGCACGGAAGTACAGGTCGAGTCTGGATTGCGAGACACCCTAAGAGCCGATCGAGTTAGAGATCATCTGAAGGACGGAGGCCTTGTTGGTGACCACTTCAACACCGAATATCATTTCTGTGCGTGTTTCCTGCAATATCTGTTTCGTGATGTCTGCTCACAACTGCACCATTCCTTTAGCTTCGCTTGACGGCTACGCTTACAACGAGTACGGGAGGCGAGGAGTTGGCGGTTGGCCAGGGTACGACCCGGAGAAGTTTGACTCGAAGGACAAGAACAAACGGAAATGCGCCATCCGGCGCGACGAATGTTTTGGTCTCACTCGACTGGACGGTGGTTCTCCGACAGCTAGTGCTATCTTCCAGCAGATCGCTTTCGACAAACCCCATTGTGGAGACTGCAGTACGTCTATATCCTTCAGGATCATCCTATGTTCTGATTTTATGATCATAGTCATCGTCTCGTTGGTTAATGCAAGTGGTCGTCTTGGTTTGTCTGCGGTGCTTCCACATCCAGATCGCCGCTCGCCTCCATCCGATTCACCGTCCCCGGTGGATGATTCGTCCACAATTCCCCACCTGCCTCTTGTCGCTGACTGGCGTGATGGTGCTTTCGCACTTCGTGACGTCATGAAGTATGCGCCGAACACGAGTGTACGAGAGTGGTCTATGCGGATACTGCAACGGTATCGATACGTGGTCGGTGCGTTCTCGCTCCCCCGTTGGAATGCCGGACATTGATCGGGTGAATTTTTCGATTCCGAATTGCTGATTGTCCGTCCTCCAGGTGGCACGCCGTCCATGTTCGAGCAGCTGCTCAACCTCCAGCAAGTCCGTGGAATGTTGTCCTCGGTGGACCGAAACCAAGACCTCGCACTCTTGTGCATCAACGATGACGTGACTCGTGATGACGCTGAGATTTCGAAATACTTCCGAAGCTGGCAAGATAGAAGATGGAGTCGTGCTGCCGCATGGGAATCGGACGTCCGGCACTAACGATGTAAACCAGGACGGCCTCAGTCCATTCGTCGATTTGTTGGTGTTGTTGCATTTTGCAACGTTACTTCTCCTTTTTTTCCATTTACCGTAGCCCTCCTTCACACCCTTGACCATGATTTCGGTTGTCAACGAATTCGCTCTTTCTTACTAGTTACTTACGCAAGTGGCCTCGGACCTGGATTTCACCTACTTGTTCACATACCATAGTCTCATTTGCAGCTATCTAGAGCTATCAATTTGTCACAGCGCTGCGTTGTAATTGTATGTATGAAGAATACAGCGGTGAGCATGACGCTTCGTGCTGTTTCGACTCTGCCTCCGCGACTGTCGCAACGAAGACCAACGCTATCTATTGTTGGTCAAACACACACTTGGAATCGAATGCGGTCGCGGCCGGCGTCCAATGCGGTTTCGAGGAGGGCATTAGAGTTTACCGCGGGTCCTGGAGTTCTCCGCCCGGCCTAGGACTCCCCGAGCATGGATGGGGGCGACAATGTGCGAGGCGGAAACAATCAAGGTTCCCTTCTCCGCGTCGTAAACCTATGATTCAGAAGGGCCGCATATGAGCAAGGCCCCCCATTGCAGGCCGAATAACCCCACCTCACAGTGCGCTGAAGCCACATTCGTCCTGCAGGACAGAGATGTCCCCACGAACTTGAGCTTTGTACCGCTAGTAAGGATGAAACCCCGGTTAGGGCGGTGTGACAATCAACCCCAAAAACACTTACGAAAAAGCTGGAGCGTGCCAGACCACATTCATAGAAGTAGAAACCCCCGAAGGGTCGAAACCTGTGACCATCGCCAACGCAAAAAGCGGAGTAAAGGTCGCGCTTGGGAAAGATCTGAGATATTATACACATAACGGATACAACGGACTCACATATCCACCATGTGCACCGCACAGGCACCAGCCAAAGTCCCGTGAACGTTCAACATATCTTTCCACACGTATTTTGGATTTTAGCACTGCGAGGCTCCTGGCCAAATGGACCCAGTCATAGCCGAAAGACTTACTGTCTTCTACGACCAACTCACAAACGGTCACTGCCTCCAAACGGGTTTCCGCTTTGTCGCCATCCTGACCGTCTCCTCGACTCCGCACGAACGCCTCAACTAACTTCAGCCCTTGTCCCTGCTCGTGTCCGAAGACCTTACTGTTGGGATAGTGTGCCACATGATAAGCGAGGATGTTCTGCAGCAAGCGAACGGCATCCTCTGTCAGGTTCGTTTTCACCGCCGTTGGATTGTTGTTGGGAGCTGGCGCTCTGGGGAATGATCGAAGGCGTTTTAGATCGCTTATACGAGACATGGTGTGACGTGCCACGGCGGAGTGTAATATTGGAAGGGACAGTCTGCCATTGGGGGAAAAAACGTAGGTCAGTATCTATGAGCAATCTATGAGGTGGAAGTGGCTAGCTTCGCCCATGGTCGCGAGTATAGCCTCGTTTCTTCCTCATATATACTACGGACTCAATACTGGCCACAGTCATGATCACACTCACCGTAAGGATGCAACTGAACTGAATCGCCAACCACGCGTCTCCCACAAGACTTTCAAGCCGGCCCCAGATTGACCGTGGATGTACCGGATAATGCAATGGGTTCGATGGTCTGTCGAAGTGAGCCGTTGCAGGATATAAGGAGGGAATCAACAAGACTTTGGTCGTGGAGAGCAAGAGGATCCTCTTCTTTGATCGGCCCGATGTGAGGAATTTGGTATCTAACGGCAGCGGAACGCAAGGGATTCGGAACGAACGCAGCACGTCGACGTCGCTCTCAAGCTCAAAGTCCGTCGTGGGCGGGCGGAGATGTAAGCCGATCCGAACCCAGCTTAACATACATAATAACATTGTTAATTACAATGCATTGTCAACTCCATGCATACACGTGCAAGTACACGCCAGTAGTCACGCTACCCCAGGGCCAGATTAATTACATAGTCATCTTCAGGTCTGACTCGTACTGCGCGAAACTCTATTATGGGATTGACAATATTGACCCAGGGGAATGGTGCCTATAAGTAGTCGTAAAACGGGATCCAATCTATGTAACATTGCCTCGTCCATCCCTCGCGGCCCTTCCCCATCCGCTGCGGATTCGACAAGCGCCATCCACCAACTGAGTCACAGCCGTCTCAGTACCCGTCGTGGCCGTGAATAACGTCGTGCGCACTCCCGCCTTTGCCAAACATATTTCGCAAATCTCCAACTAATGCCTCTGGCTGTTCAAATGCCGCGAAATGTCCTCCCTCATCATGTCTTGCTTGAAACACCACCTTTCCTATAGTACGTGGCCACCTGCAACGTTGGTCAAGAGTGTATAAGCATCGCTAAGTGAAAAAATGAGAGGAGGCCGACGTACTGTTCAGGCCGACGGATGGGCTCTTTGGGGAAATATGAGACGCCGAGCGGGACGGACGCCCACGTTGTACCAACGTACAAGTCCGTCGTGTTCCCGTGCGAGAGTTCGTAGTAGATGCGGGTACATGCCGCTGGCCCCGCTCTGGAGAACCAGTATACGGAGATCCATTCGAGCACTGTCACGAGCGGGTGGTGAGCGGACGGCATCCCACTGGGTTGACCCACGACCAACCTTCATCGTCGGTCCATGGATGATTGTCGGACCCCTTTACGAGTTTCTCGTAGACCCATGCCAAGAAGCCAATCGGCGGATCGGTGTGACCGTAGGCGAGTGTCTGAGGCTTGGTCGCCTGGACAGTGTAGTAGCCCATTTCTGTCTTCTGAGTCTTGAGAGCGGCAGAGACAGTATCCCGTACATATTTGTTGATGGGCATCGTGAGCATTTCAAGGTAGAGGAAGGGATGGGAAAAGAACGTCGGAATGCGATCACTGGAGAAATGTCAGTTTAACCATTGTTGGCAAGAACGAAGGGGTAACAAACACCGGCATGTTTGTATGCCAAGCCTTAATATGCTTGTTACCGTATTTGTTGACGGCATATACGCCAAGCTGATACGGAACGGGGGATTAATGACGAAAGACAACAGGGTTGGCAGCCAAACACTCACCGTATGGCCGAAGTCCCCACCTTGATAGACTGCGGAATGCGGACATAAGCTCGCCACTGTGCATGACATGCTTTCCATGTAGTGGTGCTCACCGTACTCGTTATATCCAAGGGAGAGCATCAGCTTATTGAGCATGTAAAAATGCGGCGGTGAGATGCTGCAGAGAGGACACTCGGGGAAATCTAACGCACCTCGGCGTATTGGTAGCCTGCAAAGCCGGGCTTATGGGATGGTTCAGAAAAGGCGAAGCCGTAAACTGGGGGCGACGACATGAAAGCTAGGACGTTCTGGAGAGGATGCGGTCAAGAGAGGAAGGATTTTGCGGACTTCGAGGAAGCTGCCTGGCCCTAGAGGGATAGCTAATTTGATGGAAGGGAAGGGAAAGAAGAGAAAAAGGCTTACATCCATGGACAAACAAGAGGGGGATAGCATTTGGCACATTGCTCTGTTTATGAATGTAGTGGATGGTGAGGGAAGAGAAGCCTTGGACCTCAATATTCGCTCAGTACTCAGTGCTTACTGTATGTACTACTCACCTCAGAGTCACTGTCTGGACATCCTCGACTCCGGCCCGGTGAGTACCTGATTGTCCGTGTTTGGTACTGGCGCCAGTCGCGAAACGGTCACCAAGTATGTATGATAATGTAAGCACTGCTCCTGCAGCTGGCACTAGCACGGACAACGGCGAGCTGGCACTGGCACGCGTCCTTCCCTGTCCCACCATGGCTAACGTTCTTGCCACCTTCCACCGCCCTCTCCACCCCTTTTCTCTCCCTCGCCTTGCCCTGCAAACAAGGCCAGCATCCTCTCTTCGTTCTATCCACGCCACCCCAGCAGGTCAGTCGCCCCTTCCTCTCCTCGGAACAGAGCGTCCCTCTGACTCCTCTTCTCATAGCCTGGAAGAGGAGACAACAGCCTTCCACGCCCTCTTCAGATGCAGCTGATCTCTTTGCCGACTCCTTGGACACATCGGATTCACTCTTCTCCGACGACCCTTCCCTCCCCAAATCTCCCACCCCTCCCTCCAACTCCGCCAACCCCGCACTCATTCCCCCGAGCAATCCCTCTCTCCCTTCCCCTCGCCACTACGATCGCAATGCCCGCTTCGATCAGCTATACAACTTCGCGCGTGCCTGCCTCGTCACCAAGGCCGAAACAAAACGTCAAGTACGCTCCTCGATATGGAATCATCTCTTCCAACTTGCATCCACACCAGAACAGCTCGATCGTATCGCAGAGCTGTTCCCCACCTGGAGAGATGCACAGAGGTCCTTCCGGCCTAGCACCGTTGTCGCCTTCGCCGGTGAGTTTTCCATCCCGACGTCATCCACGTACTTGCGGCTACTTGTAGCACACATCCCTCCCCGCCCGTGCTTCACAAGCAGTGTCTTACCATCCTTTCAGCCCGTTGCGACTCTCTTCACTGTCCCGGACTCGCTCTGAAGGTCTTCAGCAACCGTCCCAAGTACGGCTTTGACCTCTCTCTCGACGCTGCCCAAATCATCCTTCACTCCCTCCACCGCTGGCAACGTCACAAAGACATCATCACGTTTACCACTCTGTACAGCATCTACAACCTACCTCCTGTCGCATCCGATCTCGTGTCCAACGCCCTCCTTTTGAAGGCTTTGATCAGAAAGCCCACAAATCCGTCCGCGGCAATGGCCCAGGCAATGCTCCCCTTGCTGCAGCGCTCCCTGGAGAGGACCGACCCCCAGTCCATGGTCATTCAGCACAACGACCCCCGGCTGCACAACAAAAAGAAGACGTGGCTTGCATTTGCTCTTAAGAGCATCGAAGCCAGGCTTCAGGCGCAGAAAGTCGAGCATGGCTGGCTTACCAAATGGATGCGCGCCAACGGCCATGCTTCAGTCACAGCTTCAGTCTAATCTTCCTCCTAGACAGTTTACCATACATTTGCTAACGTAGTCATTTGCAATCACTACTTCTCCTCCACGGTCAGCAGTCCGTCTTCCCCTGCTGCGCTTCTAAAAGCCTCTTGTCGCAGTATGACGATTAACGAGGGCCACATGCCAGTGCTTATCCCGGCCCTCCGGGCACGAAATCGTATCCCCCGTCTCTGCTCTCTCTTCGAAGTATACCCTTGGGCATATCACTCGAAAGCAGATGAATTCTGGTCTTTGTATGTAGATTATTGCAAGGGCCCGGCCGAAGGGATAGCCGTAATGTCTGCGGGAAAGGAGCTCGTTGAACGTGTTCTGGGGGGGGATGCCACATCACTCGGCTATGAGCAGCTCGAGGACGAGTTTTGGCCGAAGTGAACTGACCTGGCAGAATTGAGCAGCCCTGTTTGTAAACCATCTCAGCTCGTCTCGGCCAATCCCTTTGTGTGATGCGGTTTGTCTCAGACCACCAGATGATGAGGAAGGCAGGCCTGTGCTGGATAAGCGCGGGATCACCATCGGCTATTCTCGGCTAAGACATCATTGTGCCTGCCACGAAGCAGTTGCGAAGTGAACTGGCCTCTAGTGTACGGGAAAGTAGGGGCGGGCTAATTAGCAGGCGCTAATTAGCCTACGTAATTTACCGTAATTTACCGATTTGGCCAGGGCGCCCATTTGGCACGTCAAATAGGGGGAGGGTAACACGACGGGCACCGCCCGGAATCCTACCGGGGGAAAATTGTATTATCTTCCGGGACAGTCCTACCTTCGTCACAGAATTGACCCAACTTTACATTTAGGGAACAGGATTCCTTTGCCGCCTCGTTACTCCCAATTTCCGGAGCAGCGAAAGGAAACCTTCGACAGAACAAAGAAAATGCATGAAAAAGGTATGCTTTCCTGGATGCAAGCAGGGAAATGTGTGGAAAGTATTAACTTTCCCCCACAGAACAAAGGCGAAGTGGCATCAAATATCACCTTTGCCAAGTATTTAGTGCCGCACCGGGAAAGTTGAACTTTTCCTGCTCATAATAGGCCTAGTGAACGCAATACAAAGACTGCACATCCCACCACGCTGAATTCACGGACAAGGTAGGACTGTCCTGGGAAATAACATGATTTTTCCTCAGCAAGATTCCGGGCAGTGCCTTGTCACAAACAGGTGTTCGGGCAGAGTTTAACTACATATATAGTACCAGCCAAGTGTCAAGCCAAGCTTGACATTGCGCCCTTTTGGCGTAGCTGGTTCAGCGGCTGGTCTGTTCCTAACATGCCTGTCGTGTAAGCCTGAACAACCTCCTGTCTATTTAGGTAATCAAGTGCTTAATGAGAAGTCTTGGTGACAGTGCACGAAGAGGACCTGCCATTTGTGCTCCCTCCGGCGGTTGAGCTATAGGCATAGTGCTAATAGGTCCTAACTGAGTTTGAATCCGACTTACTACATTTGAAAATCGAGTAACTCAAATAAACAAAGCAGCTGCCCATAATGACCTCAGCCTGTAGCTCAATTGTTGCCCTCTCTTTCAATATTTAGGCCCCAAAAAATTTGTACATACTACCATGATCATCCATCACAGATTTTGTGTATGGTGTATGCGAAAAACTCATCGCATTATTGTATTATTCACGAAAAAGCACAGTATGGCTGCCCCGGAGCATAACCTCCATCCCGGGCCTGTTACAACTGATCATCGAGTAAGGATCAGGGATATGCATGAGACAAGTGGGAACACCAATGAGCACTTGTGCAGCGAGAGCAGAGCAGAGCTCGACGGTCAGGGCTGGAGACAAGATGTATTGAGCGAAGTATACTATGAGCGAAATAAAGTGAGGCTTACCTGGAGACAAGAGGTCGAAACTGAGGTCTTCAGGTAGCAAAGTACAGGTCTTATATACATGTATGCAACAATGGAACAAGTGGACAATAGGTAGCTATGGACGCGAAAAAACAAGGGAGGACAATGGATGTAAGTACAATAGTTACAATGAAACAATGGTTGTAAGTACAATAGCAACAGTGAGACAATGGAAGCCATTGTACTGAAGGACAAAGGATGGGTTACAATGCAACAGAGGACAATAGGAACAACATGAGAAGTAAACAGTCTGAAGAAGGAAACTCAGGTGCTGGGTAAATGGCACCGAATAGAAGTGTTTGTAACAGGGCCACCCGATACACCAAAAATTCCGGCACCACAGATGATACTGCCAGGCATGCCAACAAAGTCACATGCCCAGTTTTGCACCAGTGAAACCTGTGACCGGGGAGGAATCTGAAGGAGAACACTACATGATTGGAGGCAGAACTTACTACTCTTTGTGAATTAATATGCAAGTTGTGTCTCTATGAGGTGTAATCCATTAGTTCACTACCTTAATACCTATGGCTGCCAGCCTTTTTGAACAATGTTCTGAATGCAAGCGTTGAAGGCAAATAGGCAGTATTTCTGAGGCCCGGCGCAGTAGTGCTAGAAGGAAAAATGGTATAGACACCCATTTTCTGCACAATTGACAGTATCGTTATCCACATTGCCTGGCTCCATGCACACCCAGAGTTCAGAAAACCTGAGTGAGCAGACCGGAAGGAGGTCATTCGTGCTTCATGTGAATTAATTTCTGTGGCCACACTATGTCTATAGTTCAAGTGCCCTCCCTCCCCTCCCTTGCTGTGCTCGGGGGGTCCCCTGAGCTGGGAGCACTCAGGCGGGCACACTAAAGCCTTGTTCGTATGATTAAGACAGACCACCTTTCCTCTGTGGGGATTTAAGTGCGAGTGGTAGGCCCCGAACCCTAACAACCTAACCTAAACCTTAACTGAACCCAAACCCAAACCCAAACCCTAACTGATTACTCTAGGAGTCGAACCTGCAACTGAGGTCCAAAAAATCACGCAATGTTACCGCTACACCACAGCAGCTTACAGATTCTCCCGATTAAGCTCTATCAGTGATGCAACAACCATATCCTTCCTAAAACAGACAAGCGCCGTACAACTAAAACAGGCAGAAGGTTGTTCAGCCTTACCCTCCCAAATAGGGTAAAATAGTGTTGGTCAGATACCAACCACCAGGCAGTGCAGCCATCATTCTAATCATTTGCTCACCCTTAGCTTCAAGTAATTCAGGATCAGAGGACATCTATAGCAATACCGCTGGGATAGAGATAATTGAGGAGCTGAAGCATGACACATGTTTAGGAAACCTGGACTTGGAGACCAGGTAAGTTAGGAATTTGTGGCCGGTGACATGTTCAATCCCCACTTCCGATCCAGTCACTTCTTGGAGACATGCTGGCACCTCAGCCATAGTGAGCAGCCTCAGGGTCTGGTACCACTGCTACTTGTACAACCTCTGAGCCAATATGCAATGCACTTCCACCCTCACAGGCCACTTGGGGGGCCTGGAAGAAGCCCCCATCCGTAATTTACGTGTCAAATAGCCCTAATTTACATATATTTTACCCTGATTTACCCATCTGTAAATTACCATAAATTACACCCATAAATCAGCCTTCTCGGGTGCTCACATAATTTACCTGGTCAATTAGGGCCCAGACCCTATTTTCCCGTACACTACTAGCCTCTACTAGCCTGCAAGAATTCAAAAACATTAAGTTTGACAAAAACCCCTCCCCTGAATGTGCAGACAGTCTTGGTATGAGACTATCAGGAACGTGAGGTTTCCAGTGACACTAGGTGCAATTTAGAATACTAGTACTCCTACTACAGTTCCATCCAAAATACGGTACCTATTTGTAGTGAAATACAGTCCTATCACTACGTGCACCACTTTGTACCGTCGCTATACAAAGAGTGAGCAGTGTCAGTGTGGTGGATGCATCTGCAAGCTTACCCCAACTTTTACAGATGCATCTTGTTATGACTGAGCGTCGAGTAAGGATCAGGGATACGCACGAGACAAGCAGGAGCACCAATGAGCACTTGTGCAGCGAGAGTGGAGCAAAGCTCGACGGTCAGGGCTGGAGACAAGATGTATTGAGTGAAGTATACTACAAACGAAATACAGCGAGGCTTACCTGGAGACAAGAGGTCGAAACTGAGGTCTCCAGGTAGCAAAGTACAGGTCTTATATACATGTACGTAACAATAGAATGAGCGGACAATAGGTAACTAGGGTCACAAGAGAACAGGGGAAAACAATGGATGTAAGTACAATGGTGACAGTGGAACAATGGTCGTAAGTACAATAGCAACAGTGAGACAATGGAAGCTATTGTACTGAGGGACAAAGGATGGGTTACAATGCAATGGAGGACAATAGGAACGACGTGAGAAGTAAACAGTCCAAAAAAGGAAACTCAGGCACTGGGTAAACAGCGCCAAATGGGAGCGTTCGTAACACATCTGTGGTCCAGCCTGCCTAATTTGTTAACATCAGAATAATAGAATGCCCATATTTAGTGAACTTGCCTCCATGGTCCATCATGTTGAAGCACACAAACTGGCTCAAAAACTCACGAGGCTCGGACCGACAGCTCGAGGCCACCAGCCGGTTGCGTGTAGTTGGGACTTGTAAGTGACGGCACTGCCTGGGTGCCTTGACATGGTGAGAATTCAAGAGGCATCGGAAGTGTGATGCCAGGGATTGTAATTGAGAAAGCACTAGAAGGGATTTGACCTGGATGGGCATGCGGTGCACTAGCCTTGGGTGTGGGAGATAAACTGAGCATAGCCGGAGAATTGCTACTGCAAGGTTGGTTTGTGGATAAGAACAATATATTTAAGAGCATGTACGGCATTTCCCTATACTTAGGTACACACTACAAAAGTAAAAAACCAAATCAATTCATTTGAGATGGAGGTGGTCAGTGTTATAAGGCTTGCGAGAAAAGATGGGGTGCAAAAAGTGGAGTGAAGTAAGAGATGTTCAGAATGGAAAACATACCTCCACCCAACAAAGTTTCAGCCCACCCAGGAGTACTGTTCGCACATCTGGGTTGCTGTTGTACAGTACACAGTCTCTATGGCAGGCAGTGATTGGCATGAACTCAGCTGCGGCCTGTAGGTTGAACTGCGGGTTGCTCATGTTGTCCAGTAAGCCTGACCGGTGGTCTGATGGCTATCGCACCCTGCAATAGGATGGGTTACTGAGCTCTATTGTAGGAGGGATGCAAGAGAGGTCGAGAAAAATGAGTGCTTACATTTATCTGACCTGCACCTTCCACTTCGTCTCTATCACCTCACCCATCCACAGGTCCTTGGTCCCTCTCACAGCCTATCGTACAGCCATGTCACCCTAGAACAAGAGCCAAGGTGCTGCTATGCATGCCTTGAACCTGCCGTTCTTCATGTTCTGAATGAGCCAGACAGAGGGAGGTGGTCAAAAGCGAGGGAGTGAGCTAGAACAAGAGACAAGACAGAAAAGCTTAAAAGGACAGCACCAGGAAACAGTCGAGAGTGTTTGGAGATGCTGCTATGCAATTACGTAGAGCGGCTGCTCACAGATCAGCATTGCAGTGGCCCTTCAGATTTATGAAAGGGTTTATACCCAGTCAGCGGTCCAGAATAGTGGTGGAAGAGAGGAATGAGAATGTGGTGCCAAGAATGACCCCAAAAGCTGGTGGGTACTTATATTACTAAATTTGGACAAAAATGCACTGTCCCATTGGCTGAGTGGTTCGCACTCTGGGTGTAATGACAAACTTCGCAAAAGGCAGATGCGACTCCTGCACACCAGAGACACATATGGCTGTCTTTTGAAACTTTTGCTCACAGGCTGTGGCTGACCTCTTTTGCCATGAACACCTGGCTGGGCTTCAGCTTCAGTCAATCCTCATGTGCCAGTTCTCCTTCCTTCTTGAGGGTTAGCTCTTGGGCATTGGACATATCTTTAAGGCTCTGCATAGTGACTCTCACATGCCGTCACTTATCTCATTGCCTCTTCAAGTTCTTCTCAGCTACCCGGACTCCTGTTATATGTGCAATTCCTGATTTTGCTACATACCCGTAAGGCTGAACACAGCTCAGCTCAACACTGTGGTGTTAGGAACAGACCAGCCGCTGAACCAGCTACGCCAAAAGGGTGCAATGTTAAGCTTGGCTTGACACTTGGCTGGTACTATATATGTAGTTCAACTCTGCCCGAACACCTGTTCGTGACATGTGGTTAATGCTTAACCGAGCTGCACTTTGAACCGTGGTTATATAAGCTGCGGTTTACAGTTAACCGCAGTTCAATTGAACCATGGCTCCGGTTCAAAGGTTGCCTGCTACAGGCATTAACCATGGGTTAACTGTGGTTAACAAACCTGTATTAAAAGGCCAAATTTATCTATTATAACACAGTGCACAGGTCTGGGTTTGAACCGAGAGCCCAGTCTATTTGACTAGACAGTCTAACCATTGCACTAATAGACCATTCTGAGCCTATAAGCATTGTTATCTATGTACTAACTGCCTTCCTGGACTTTATCTTATCTTATCTCCTTAGCTAATAGTACTTAGTTAACTACTTGTATAGGCCTATAGAGGTCTACTGGTGTAGTGGTAAGGGTGGCTGGTTGAATGAGCATGGATTCCTATGGTTTTCAGTTTAATTCCTGGGTAGAACACTTTTGCATCAGTAATTAATTGTATTAAGTCTGGCTACGGATGATAACCATGGTGTAAACCGCAGTTAATAGTAACTGAGCCGCAGTTAATACATAACTGTGGTTTGGTTAATCTGCGGCTCTGGATCAAGCCTTTGAAAAGGCTGTTAATTGCGGTTATGGATCCAGCTCAACTGCGGTTTGAGCTGTGTTCAGCCTTACGTACCCAGGCCTATGAGTGAGTAGACATCAACTGTACCACAGTCAGCCTTCACCGCCAGGCTGTCAGTCTGAGCCTCGTGAGTTTTTGAGCCAGTTTGTATGCTTCAACATGATGGACCGTGGAGGCAAGTTCACTAAATATGGGCATTCTATTATTCTGATGTTAACAAATTAGGCAGGCTAGACCGGGAATGCATCTGTATCTAATGGATGCATCTGTAAAGGTTGGGGTAACCTTGTGGATGCATCTGCCACACTGACAACCTACAAAGGGCTTTAAGGCTGAACATAGGTTCAGGTTATGTACAGGTTGACCTGGCTTGAACCTGCAAAAATACCTGTAGGTTTAGGTACCTACATCATAAATCAGCTATGAATCTAAATCAGCCATTTTAGACAAGCCACCCTTGATTTATAGGTATAGGTTTGAATCACCCATAGGTTAACCTGCAATTGGGCCCACAAAATGCATATAAAAAAGGGGTTTAAGTGCTTTATGTTCACTTTTTGGTCTTGTTTTATATTTATTGGTGTAGTTCTAGTATCAATAATGTTAGATAAGACCTTTAGCAAGCTTTAGGCTTCAAATATAGCTATAAAAGCTCTGTATTTACTATTTAAATCAAATCAATGATTTGACCTATAATTTATAGGTTTATAACCTACAGGTTGTAGGTTCAAAGTTGACCTGATTCAAACAGATCTCAATCAGGCCTCTAAAAGTAGACAAACCTACAGGTTCAGTTCCCAATTACGTACAGGTCAACCTACATTCAGCCTTAAAGGGCTTTACAATGTTCATGATGAAAAATGGTAAAGGTATTTAGACTAATTTCACAATATTCTTTACCATTATATAGGGCATATTACTCTAACATGCACCCTGTGTGAGGTTCTCTACATAGCATCTACTGTACATAGAGTCTCTGTAGATCCTGTGGTCATGGCACTTAAGGGCTACATGAGAAAATCAGGAGTATTTTCTTCAAGTGATCTACACACCAAGTTGGAGCCTTCTTCACACTGCGGGAGGCTTTCCGACCTCAGGCCTCAGGCTTCGTGTCTTGGTTCACTTGACGGCGCTTCCCAGTTCCGGATGCTGGCTGGTTTGCCTTAGGTTTGTTGCCCATGGTCACAGAAAGCAGGCATCAGCAAAGCCGCTAACTTATTAGATAGGCATTGTAATGCCATTAGCATACATTCCAATACAATATTGCTATGGAATAACCTATCCAGCAGCATCACCCATTGCATAGATCTGCAAAGGAACAACTATCATTTGCAATCAATTCCCTTGCAAGGCAATCAATTTCTTTGCATGACAATACGGAGCCTTACCCCCCAGAACATCTTCTTGCGAGGAAGTCATTGACATGCAAGAGAAGGATTCCATGACAAGAATGAATATCCAATGCATATCAGCGCAAGTGGGCAGCATTGTTGCTGACGTTAGGTTCCAAATATCCAGATGGCACGCTTGGGACTCGTATAACATTTGGAGGAAGACGGCATATTATATTAATTCAGTACTTAGTACTAGGCAACTACATACATGCCGTGCTACGAAAGTTCTTGAGGATATGACATACTACTTCGTTGGAACTCTAATTGCGAAACAATCAACAGGTAGCTCACCTATCAGCATACGGAGTAAGTGCGGAAGGATCCTTCAAGGTCAACAGGGTATGATACTCACAGGGCAAAGCGCTGGGATTTGGTATGCACCGGGTAGGACATAGATGAAGCTCACATAGATGAAGCTTAAAGCTGTAGGGTGGATAGAAAGATGGCAGTTAAGGAGGATGAAGTACCTACCATACCTTGTTCGCCAACGGCAACCGTGTGCCACTCGAGAGTGGTGTTACCAACAGAGACTTCCTTCGTGTCATAGCCACCTCCAGTAGTTATGATGGCGGGTATCCCCAGAAAGCACAAACAGGGAACATACCTGCAGTCTGAGATGCAGTGGCCGGCAAAAACAATGTGGATGATGGAGAACCTGAGGACGAAGGGATGGCAACGACAGTATGGCTTAAGTATAGCCGCAATTTGATTTCAGCTCCGACGCTGGAACAAGGGAAAGACCGGAAGGGTAAGCGAGCCAGGACAATAAGAGAACTTCGAGCAGAGAGATGAGCGTTGTGAAGACGCCGGGAGATGAGCAACTGAAGTCAAAAGACGAAGCACTCCGTATGCGTGCCTATGGAGGCAAATCGAACCACACGCTTGATGTGTACACTGTAGACTGTTTACCTTGCATGAAAATATAATCGAATGGGTGTCCAATCCGTTGCGGGGCAAGTAAGGCTTTCCAATGCATTCCCTTGCAAGGTTGCAGTTGCCAATGGTCGGGAATACTCTGCAAGCGTCTACCTTGCCCGAATTAGTTTGCAGCGCTTACAGGGCATTGGATATCCAGCCAATGTTTTGGCGGCTTTGCTGATGGGATATGGCAAGGAATTGGAACATAGAGTGAGGTGTGTAGGTGTTACGACTGAGCGTCGAGTAAAGATCAGGGATATGTATGAGATGAGCAGGGGCGTCAACGAGTGCTTGTGCAACGAGAGCGGAGCAAGGCTCGACGATCAGGCTGGAGACAAGTAAGTGTATTGAGTGAAGTATACTACAAGCGAAATACATCGGGGCTTACCTGGAGACAAGAGGTCAAAACTGAGGTCTCCAGGTAGCAAGGGACAGGTGCTATATATGTGGAATAACAAAGGGATACGCAAACAATGGGTAACTGTGAGCGTGGGAAAATAAGGGATAACAAGGGATCTGGGACAATAGCGACAAAGGGAACAATGGGAGCTATTATACTAAGATACAAGGGACAGGTTTACAATACAATGGAGAACTGTAGGTATGACATAGGTAGTAAACAGTCCTAATAGAAACCAACTCTAGGTGTAAGGAAATGAAAATGGGGTGTTCGTAACAGTACCCCCCTCCTAAGGATTGTGTCCTCACGATTGAGTCTTGCCATTGAGCGGGCCTGGGGCTACAGGATGTGCAGAGTGGAATTGTTGTACGAGTTGTGGTGCATTGACAACGTCCGCGGCGTCTTCCCAGCTGTCGTGTTCTGGACCCCAACCCTTCCAGTGTACAAGGTACTGCAGTTTCTTCCACCGCCCGTACTGTTGTGAGTCCAACACGTTCTCTACTTCATATTCCTCCTCTCCCTCCACTTCGATCACAGCTGGTTCCGGTGGGTGTCGACCTGGGAGTTGGCTCTCCTTGTGCAGTAGTAGGAGTGACACATGGAAAATGGGATGGATCACAAGGTCCTTCGGAAGCTTGAGTTCGTAGGCGAGGTTACCCACTTTGCGTGTGACCTGGTATGAACCTGCGTATCGGTCGACTAGCTTCCTTGAAACTCCTGGAACATGGAAGTTCCTCGTGTTGAGCCACACCTTTTGGCCTTCCTTGAACTCTGGAGCATCCCGTACATAATAGTCGTAGTGTTCCTTCATTCGTTCTGCCGTAAGGGTCAATGCTGCCATTGCATCCTCCCTCGCTTGCCGCAACTCCTCCCTTCGTTCGTCCACTGTAGGCACCGTAGTTGACAACATCGGAATGTGGAATTGGGGTTCAAAGCCATACATAAAGTAGAACGGCGAGTATCCGGTTGATGAGTGCTTGTGCGAGTTGAAAGCGAATTCTGCGATTGGTAGCCATTTAACCCAGTCATCGCGGCGTTGAGAACAGTACATCCGTAGGTACACTTCTATCTCCTGGTTCCATCATTCTGACTGCCCATTGGTCTGAGGGTGGTATGCGGTAGACATTGCACTTTCGATCCCCAAGCCTTTGAGGATTGCACGGAAGAGCTTGCTCGAGAACTGAGGTCCACGGTCGGAGATGATCTTGTGCGGTAGCCCATGAAGGCGGAAGTGCTCTCTAACGAAGTTCTGTGCAGCTCCTTTGGCATCAATCTCTTCCGTGCAGGGAATGAGGTGGATCATCTTCCCATGTCGGTCGACAATAAGCTGGATTGCATTAAACCCATCAACATCGGGTAGACCAGTGATGAAGTCGCAGGTAACCACCTGGCCTGGGCCGTCAGAGATCTCGTTTGGCTGTAGCGGGCCATGTGGTTTACTGTGCCATGATTTACCACGTCGGCAAGTGTTGCAGGTGTTAACGTAGTTCTTAATAAACTTGCCCATGCCCGGCCACCAGTAGTTACGAGTGACCAACTCCATCGTTTTAGCTTGCCCTGGGTGCCCTGCAGGTGGGAGGTCATGGTGGAGGCATACAATCTCAGCACGTAGGGCATCATCCTTGGGGACATAAACTCGGCTGCGATAGAGCAGCAGGCCTTGTTCTGTATTCCAGTCTACCAAGTCATTCTGAAGCCGTGCTGGTCCTAGACTCTCAAGCTTGCTAAGGGCCTCTGCCACTTCCTGCTCACGTTCTCCACACTCTCAGATGCGTCAAAGCAGTCCTTTCTCAGGTACCACTGACAGGTGTCCTCTCTTGGCTGCCAACACCCAGAAATGTTCGGGTTGCAACAGTATGCATCCTAGGTTGTCCTCGGTGTCACCGTGCTGATGATCGGGTCATCGTGACAGGGCGTCAGCCCTTCCATTGGATGTTCCTGGCTTGTGCGAGATTTCGAAGTCAAACCGTGACAGGTAGAGGGCCCATTGTGCTTGTCGGCGAGTGAGGTTCTGTGCCGTGCGCCAGTACTCGAGGTTCTTGTGGTCAGACTGAATTTCGAACTTGCTCGGAAGGCCTTCGAGGTAGTGGCGCCAGGCTTGGAGCACACAAATGATTGCAAGCATCTCCTTGTTGTAGATCTCGTAGTTGCGCTCTGTGTCACTCATCGACTCCGAGTGGAATGCGACGGGGTGCCATTTGTTATCCTCCCCCTTCTGAGACAGAACCGCCCCAGTTGCGAAGCCAGAGGCATCCACTTCAACTCGAGTGTCACAGTCTGGGTCGTACATCCGTAGAACTGGGCTCTCCATAAACCGACATTTGAGCTCATTGAAGGCAGCTTGCTCCTCCTCTCCCCATTGTCATCCAGCATTGCCCGTGAGATGATCGAGTGGTTTGCATACTGCGCTAAAGTCTTTGATAAAGTGTCGATAGAAGTTCGCAAAACCACAGAACTTTCGTACATCGGAGGCATTCTGAGGGGTAGGCCACTCGGCAATTCCTTTCACCTTCACTGGGTCCATCTCCACGCGGTTCTCTGAGACCAAAACTCTAAGGTATTTGACTTTGGGTTGCTCGAATTCGCACTTCTCAGGCTTACAGAACAAGTCGTTCTCCTTTAGCCGTTTCAGAACTTCACGGACCAGGGTGCGGTGCTCTTCAATACTGTCGGTAAAGATGAGGATGTCGTCGAGGTAGATGGTGACTTTGCCTAGGATGATGAGGTCCTTGAAGATGTCGTTCATGAGTGCCGAAAACGTGCTGGGCAAATTGGCTAGCCTGAAGATGATGTTTGGTTTGAATAACCCTCGATTGGTCACAAAGGCAGCCTTCCATTCATCGCCACTCTTAATCTGCACATTGTTGTAACCCCAGTGGATATTGAGCTTAGTGAAGTACTTGGCCTTCTTCAGTCGATCCATCAGGTCTGACACCAGTGGTAGTGGGTATCGGTTTTTGACTGTGATCTCGTTGAGCCGTCGGTAGTCCTGGACTGGATGTAGACTGCCATCCTTCTTTTTGACGAAGAAGAACGATGATGACATTGGCGACTTCGACTCCTGAATGTAACCTTTGGCCACGCTCTCCGCGAGGAACTTGTCAAGCTCAGCTTGCTCACTAACCGATAAGGGATACACCCTCAAGTGGAACATTTTCGCATCGGGTACCAGTTCGATTGCATGGTCGTAGGGTCCGTGTACCGGTAGACGTTCTGATGCCTCTTTGGAAAACACGTCGAGGTATTCATGGTAGTGTTTGGGTATGATTTACTCGACTGGGCGGATCTCCTTCTTCTGGTACTCCTGTTCGGCGAGCTGTTGCGAATAGGTGTAGGCTGCCGATGCAAACAGCTGTGGAGCTCCATAAAGACGTCGACCGTCCTCCCATGTGTCTATGAGAGACTGTTCCATTCCATCCCACCGTGGCAAGAACCCAGGTGGCCAAGGCCGTTCCTCCGTGTCATCACCATCCTCAGCCATTACAGCTGCACATACCCTGCCAACCTTCTTGGCCTTCCTCACCCGTCGAGAACCTTGGCGCACCGTAAGCCGTACCTCCATATCACGCGCTTTGGTCTCAACAGGGTTGGATACCTTCTGGCTAGCCGGGCACGTCTCTGGACATCTCGAAAGGCACAGCGACCCATGCTCCCAGTCTATCTCGGGATTGTGTTCATGCAGCCAGTCTAGTCTGACGATTACGTCCTCATCTCCTATGTCTGTGACGACGAAAACCACCTTCTCTCTGTGGTCTCCTACTGCCATGTCCAACACGGCCACCTCCGTGATCATGCCATCGCGGTTCTCTGTACCGTCGATGTTGTACAAAGGAATTGGCTTCGCCAACTTCCTCGTTATAACCTTGTTTCGCTCTATAAAATGTCTATGTAGAAACTTGGTCATAGCTCCACTATCGACCATAGCTACAGTGTCCTTGTGCCGCTGCTTGCCGATTAACTGTATAGGGATATGAAAGTGTTGTCCATCATGATTGACTTCGTACACAAAAGATGATCCCAGTACTGAAAAGCGACTATGGGGACTCAAGCCAGCGCGTACAGTGTTCAGCGCGGCTCGTATCAAAAATGCTCCTCCTTGGCGGCGGTGAGTGCAGCGATCTCTTCACCCAGTACCTTGAGTTGTGCTCGCAGTAGGGTTACTTCGAGGGACTCAATTTGGGCTCTGAGCGCTGCCAACTCATTGACTTCCGCATCCATAAGGATTGCCATAGAGGTGGGTTAGAGGGTAGAGGCGATATGTGTGGGGGAACTCGCTTCCTATCCCAGGAAATAAAAATGGTGGGTGCAAACCCAACACTGTCTACTCAGCCTCCTCGGCCTATTGCTGTGTCTGAGCCTCAAGGGACACGGGCCCAAGGGTATCCTGCCTTGGCTTCGTTTCGCCGCCTTTCTCTAGCCTCCCACGCCATGAGGCGGACCACTTCTGTCAGCACCGGGGTCTCGGGTTAGGAGCTTTCCACGCACTGTACCACTAAAAGTGGCAAGCCTCGAGTTGAATCAAGACCACGTCCGATGGTGTGACTAGAGCGTGCACTACGCTAGGCCAACACAGAGGATCTAAGTGCGTACCGTGCGAGGGGAAAGTGATAAACGTGTGTAAACTCTGGAAAGGTGGGGAAAGAGGGTTGAGTATGCCAGTGCTCGTGAAGAAGTTTCGACCTAATGTTACAACTGAGCGTCGAGTAAAGATCAGGGATATGTATAAGACGAGCAGGGGCGTCGATGAGCGCTTGTGCAACGAGAGCGGAGCAAGGCTCAATGATTAGGCTGGAGACAAGTAAGTGTATTGAGCGAAGTATACTACAAGCGAAATACATCGGGGCTTACCTGGAGACAAGAGGTCAAAACTGAGGTCTCCAGGTAGCAAGGGACAGGTGCTATATATGTGGAATAACAAAGGGATACGCAAACAATGGGTAACTGTGAGCGTGGGAAAATAAGGGATAACAAGGGATCTGGGACAATAGCGACAAAGGGAACAATGGGAGCTATTGTACTAAGATACAAGGGACAGGTTTACAATATAATGGAGAACTGTAGGTACGACATAGGTAGTAAACAGTCCTAATAGAAACCGACTCTAGGTGTAAGGAAATGAAAACGGGGTGTTCGTAACAGTAGGTTGGGGAATGTGACGCTCTCTCCCTCTAGAAAGTTTGGGGTGTTGGATTTCATGATTTTAGCAAGTGAGTGCTTGCTCACCGGCTGTTCTTGACATAGCATATAGCCTGCCATTGTACATTTTCGTACTCATCTGTTTGCCTCTGTACCACGATGACCCCATACAGAACAACCGGAATATACACTCGGACAACTTTCTTTCGATTGCTCCAACATGGGATAATATCTGAGGTAGAACATATATAAAGGGCATTGTACAGAATGTATTTATGTAGAAATTTTGATTCCCACCTGTTGGAGCAAGCGAAAAATGACATTCGAGTGAAGCACAGAGTATATTCTGGTTGTCCTCTATGGGGTCGTCGTGGTACAAAGGCAAAATGAATAGGTCTGAAAATGTACAACAGTGGCTCGTATCCTACATCGGAAACGCCCGGCGAGCACGCGCTCGCTTGCCAAAACCATGAAATCCAACACCACCTTCGACTGAGGATAGATATAGCAAAAAAAACATATCGCCGACATGACGAGTGGCTCAGCGTCTAGGCTTCCCAAAACGGTCTCCGAGGAGAGAGTGGACAGGTGCCGATTGATAGTTAATTTGGGAGGGTTACATGCAGAAATGTGAGTCCGTGCAGAATCGTGTAGACCAGAATCGCATTGAGAATCGTGTCCCAGAATCGTCCTCAGAATCCCTCAGAATTGCCCACTCTGACCACCTCTAATATGGGCCCACAGACGACGTCGGAGAAGAGCAGCGCGCAGCACCAAGGAAGGGCTCATCTCGAGCAAGATGCATGTACTATATAAGGGCCTGTTCGGCAAAAATGTGAGATGTGGAGGCACCGGTGCTTCATCACGTGCCGTACGACGAGAAAAAGCAGTTGTTGGGGATCGGAAATTCCGGAACTACCAGCGCTGGTCCGCTCCTCTTCCTCGTAAGCAACGTAGGAGAATGTAGGGTGTGTATAACCTTCCTGATAGTAGCTGGAACAAAATTTGCAGGGATAATTAAGTACAAATGGATTGCGAGAGTATAAGATGGGTGCGCGGCAGGTTGCGCCAATAGTGCTCGGTTGGTGCGGCTCACGGATCGCCAGTAGGTGCGCACACAGCGCGAGGGGTTCGCGAGCAGCGCGCGAGGTGCGCGGGTGAGGCCCAAGCTGCGCGAGGTGCGCGTAGGATGCGTGTAGTACCTCCACATCTGTCCTTGCAAGCTGCATGTTATCCCGTTCAAACACGCTCGACGGACGGCTTTCAGTGCAAAGAACAACAGTTGTGTGTCGGAAATTTCCTGGGACTCTTATGAGCGCTTGTAAGGCTCATAAGGTCCAAAATGGGTCAGACGCCCTTGCAACCGAAGCGTCACATTGCGAGCGCCTTATAAGCCCTTGCGACGCGCCTTGTAAGCGAAGTTAGAAGCCAGCTTATAATGGACTTATTATCGGTCTTACGATGCACTTGTAAGGCCCCTCCTAAGGGTGACCTGGTTGGTTATCATGTTCCGTACAAGATGGAAAGTGTTCAGCTTCAGGACCCTTATGAATCAATATTCCCAGCCCGTTATAGGTTTATCACACATAACATTCAATAGAAAACTATATTCTATTCTTAAAACCCATGCAGTTCCATAGCTTTACAAGAGACTATATACAACGACTACTAAACTGTACATACCTGACAACGGCACCGTTAGGCTTGCGGCGCCTAGCCTATAAGATAAAGAGACCGGTGACGTGGCAACCAGGGTGGGAAAGAGGGAGACAACGTCAAGGCGGAACAAGCGAGGCAGGGTAAAAATGGGACAAGAGAGACAGCACCCCAGCGAGCAACGCGTTGCTGATCAAACAGCGCGGAAGACATCAGTCAGGTCACCCTCAGGTCCAGTCAGAGCGATATCGGAGCAAGCAAGGAAGGCCTGAAGATGATAAGGTGGTGTACACCAGAGCAGGTTGTGGGGATGTCCAAGATGAGGCGTTGGTGGTCCGGGGCTTGGATGTACGAGTGGTTGGTGGGCAAGCGCGCTCCGCTCGAGAAAGCGGGACGGCGACGATGAGGTAGCAGTGTCCAGGCTAGCCATAGGGATGTCGAAGAACAGACGCTGCTAGTCGGGTAGGTGGAGCGGGTCGAAGGAAACGGCGGGAGGAGATGACACGTGGTGGATCAGGATCAAGGGTTGACAATGGGGGTCGAGGACGTTGGCGATGGGTTACGGTCGCGCATTGGCAGGGGATGAGATGCGGATGCTCGGAGTCGACGACGGGAGACCAGAAACGTGGCGTTGCCAGTCGGTGGTCGTGCAGAGCAGCACCGACAAAATCAGTTAGCCCTTAAGTCAAAACAGCGACGAGCATGATACCAGAATACCTAATACTCACCATTGGGATAATACCGAGACGTGGAGAAGGGTTGGGAGCAAGAGGAGAATGGTCAACAATGGACTAATGGTGAGGGAGGAGGGAGGACGGAAGAGAGGTGCTGTCAGGCGCCGTTCCATTCGCGTGGCAACGCGTAGCGGGGCTTGAACGTGGCTTGTAAGGAGGCCCGTTTCCTTCCGACGTCGGTACCCTAACCTCACAAGCTGGTAGGGTTCTATTATAACCTATTCAAAGACCTTATATACACTGTCCCACGGATAGTAACGACGAAAATTGTGTTAAATTGGGCCGGAATCCATTACATCGGCAGGCAGAACATTATATGAAAGCAAGCACGCTTACAGCGCGTGAGAAGACCCCCCCCTTGGCTTACAAGGGTCTTTTGAGGACGTCACAAGGTGCTTATCAGGTACTTTCCTTATAAGGTGGTCTGGAAATTTCCGACATGCGGTCGGACCGGCACTAACGTCCATAGAACCAGCGCTATTCCAATCCGAACGCATGATGTCTTGGAAAAATCTCCAATTTCCCGGACAACAACTTACGACGACATCTTTACCATATAAGGCGAGAGGCACCGGTGCCTCCACATCTCACATTTCTGCCGAACAGGCCCTAAGGGCCTGTTCGGCAAAGAGTTGCGGAAAAGAGTTACCGGTAACTCCATCACGTGGGTAATACTGTTTGGAAAAGTGTTTGAGGGGAAGAAGTTTCCGTGAATTTCGGAGGTATAATTGCTGCAGCGCCCACCGTCCAGCCAGTACGCTGGACCCAGTCCGGAACCCCATCCTGGCCCGAAGTCCTCCCTATCGCCGGATATCGAATGCATTTGCGAAAGTAACTGAACCTGGAGGGTGCGAGTCAGGGTGCGGGATGCGCGCGGGATGCGGTGTGGCAAAGGAGCCTTACTTTGGCTCAGGAGTGTATCGCACGTGGACGGGACACAGATACGCAAAGAACTTCAAAAATACGAGGGCGCGTACAGCGCGCACAACGCGCGAGGTGCGCATGTAGTGCGCTCACATATGCCGCTGCCTCTGGAAAATTTTCCCGGTTTCTGTCTAGGATCACACCTGGGGGACCATTGAAACCCTTGAGCTGTAGCGCGAAGTCAAGCAGGACGGAATTAGCGCTTGAAGTTATCGGTGACTTGGTGGTAATACTTATCCGAACGCGTGAACTCTGGGGAAAATTACGAATTTCCCGTTCGACGAAATAGTTACCATATATAGGCAAAGTAGCGGTAACTCTTTTCCACAACTCTTTGCCGAACAGGCCCTAAATGACGACGCATAATTTTATGCGGTCTCGTACCCAGACGGTACATAGGGTACCCCCACCCTAGCAGACCCTAGCTATCGCGGTGGGGGGGGGACCAGAGGGTGCGGACTGGGTGCGCATGTACAGTATAATTATTACCCTATCATACGTCTAGGTTCGAGACCAAATTTCATGCCTGAGTCTGCGCCTAGCGCACGGCGCCGTCAAATGGCCTCTTGGCCTCTCGCAGAGGTGTCCCCGAGCTCGGTCAATGTCCTGAGATACTTAGATGAGTATCTCGGATCCTTGCCACCCGTGTGCCACCAAGACAGAGTGCTGCGTTCTAGATTGCGGAGTGCCATGAGTGGCCACCTCGTGGCATACTTATGCCAGGGATCAAGGTGAGTCTCCACCATCAATGAGGTGATGGTGCACTGCATTAATATTTGTTCGACCTCCACGTTTAACCCACGACCCTGGTCCCTGGACGGAAAGCCTGCGTCCGTGGCCGTCGCAGGCTAGCGAGGACCGAGGTGCTCTCGAACGCTTCGGCCTATGGTTTCTCTGCGAAAGAGAGACCATATGTGTAGAAGCATCCCACAATGGTATGAAGTTCGCAGTTGTCTTGGACACAGCGTAGCCAAGCAGGCAATGAAGCGAGGATTCGAGTCAACAGGTCGCGGCGCCATCAGGTCACAACCGTTGAATGCGGTGACGTTGACCCTGGGTTAGATCCCACCAGGATCCCATGCACAAACCTTAAGTTGACCCTATCACTTGCCTGTAGGTTGCCTGAATATTTTCGCTGCCGTCGCATCCGCGGGGTATATAGCCAATGGCACACCAAGGCACGCTTTGGCCATTCCTTCCCCCTTCCCCACTATTTCTTTTTTCTCGTGCTGTGCTGTGTTGCCGATGTCAGAGAAAGTGAAAGAACAGCCATTCACGCTTTCCGTTCCCGACGCAGCTCTCGACCTCCTCCGGAAGAAACTTGACCTTGTATGCTTTCCGGACGAGCTCGAGGATGCAGGTTGGGACTATGGCGTACCCCTTGCTCACATCAAGAGGCTCGTAGAGCGCTGGAGGCATGGCTATGACTGGCGGAGATCTGAGGAGGTCATCAACAAGCTCCCCATGTTTACGCGCGACATTCAGGTCGACGGCTTCGGCACTCTCAACGTTCATTATGTCCACAAGCGCAGCGATGCTGCCAACGCCATTCCTTTACTCTTCGTTCACGGATGTGAGTCCCCTCCCCCGTTGTTTGTTCCTCCCAGCATTTATTGAGCTGCTCGCCAACAGGGCCTGGTCATTTCCTCGAGTCACGAAAGCTCCTGCCCCTCCTGACAGTGAACAAGGCCGGCAAGCCTAGTTTCCATGTCGTCGCTCTCAGTCTGCCAGGCTACGGCTTCTCAGAAGCACCCAAACGGCGGGGGTTTGCTGGAGCACAGTATGCAGAGGTGTGTACGAACGGCATGTAAAGTTCTCCGAGGGTTTCACCCTCAGCCCGACATTGCAGGTTTGCAACAAGCTGATGCTTTCCCTCGGGTACAATCACTATGGTCAGTACAACCACTTTCCTAGTGGCTGAATAATCCCATCGAATGCAAACATTCCAATTCCAGTGTACCAGGGAGGGGATTGGGGCCACGTGGTGCGTGTACTCAAAACGTCCTGACCCCATTTGTTCTGATGTTCTCCCTCAAGGTCGGCCTGAACGCCGTGACTAGGTACGGGCATCGACACATCAAAGCATGGCATACCAACTGCCCGATGTATGTCGAGTCCTCTTGTGATCACCTTGACATCTATCTAACCCGCTCTGCCCGTATTCTCGAAAGAACCGACGTCGGAGTCTCTGCGCTCCTCTCTCAGCCACGTGTACTGTTTAACATGCTCGCGTACCCTTTCGACAAGCAAGCGCAGAAGGCGCTTGCGCAGACAAAGCGTCATTTTTCCGAGGGTAGCGGGTACATGATACAACAGGCAACGAGGCCCCAAACGATTGGGCATTGCTTGGCCGATTCTCCGGTAGGCCTCCTGGCGTGGATATACGAGAAGCTAGTAAATTGGTCCGACGGGTATCCCTGGTCCGATGACGAAGGTAAGCTCCGCATTTGACTATTCGTCATGCTATCTGGACATCCTCAAAACTACGTCTTTCAGTGCTGGAGTGGGTATCTATCTACTGGTTCTCGCGCGCAGGACCGACAGCCTCGGCGCGGATGTATTACGAGATGACCGGTGGCAACAAAAACTTCTTCCGAGGCGTACGCTGGACGTCAGTACCTCTTGGAATATCGCATTTCCCACGTGAGGTTGCCCGTCTGCCGAAATCGTATGTTCTACTGTCTGCGCCTCCGGCCGTGGTTTGCTCATGCTCGAAATTAGGTGGATGCGTTTGCTAGGGAACGTCGTCTTCCAGTCCGAGCACGATAAAGGAGGTCATTTTGCGGCATACGAACAGCCTGAGAAGCTCGCGGACGATCTGCGGAGGATGTTTGGAGCTGGTGGGCCGGCACACGACACCTTCCCGGAGCTGAAGGCTTACGCGTGAGATGTAAACTTATCGCAGTTCGCAGGTAGGTATGACTTTGAGACGATACTAGACTCCTTGACGACCATAGAGATTAGAGATACTCAGTCAGTTTGGATACGCTATAATGAAGCACTAGTAGCTAGGATATAACCACACATTAAGTAGACTTTTTATTCCATGCTGACGCGTGGCAGACGTTTAACAGTCGTTTAACGTGACGCGTTGTCTGTTGAACGCTAATACAGACCTGAAGGCCTTAAGCTTATTGAGGACCAGGGAGTTGCACGTCACGTCTCGAAGCGCTCCTTCCACTCCGAAGAGTTTCACGAGCGTTCTCAGCACCCTTACCGGCACCACTCGCCAGCCTGTCCGCTGGACGTCTCTCAGAAGCAGAAGCAGTACTCAGCATTCGGTACTCAGCATGAATTCGATGTCACCATACAGACACTACTCGTGATCGTCCGATCGAGGGCCTAACCACATCATCCTTGTACAAGATCACTACGCTACTACGACAGAAGTGGGCCAAAATACCAGTATCAAATAAGTCAACTCCAAGCAACACAGAGAAAACTAGTCATTACTTAAGGTCGTGATCATCTCGTGACAGGTCATGAGTGTCGTAACAAACTACCGCTTCGCCATGTCTGCGCCCGCACCGTCCCTTCGATGCTGAAAGCCATGTCCCGCCTTGTCCTTCACGTCGCTCCAAAACGCATTCCAATTGTGCCCTCTGTGCTGTGGCTGCTCCCCGTCCGTCGATGGAGGGGCTGATAACGGGAGCCCCTCAATGGCACTCGGGTTCCGCGCAAACGCCTCCTGTTGTGCGGCGTTCACCCGCTTGATCGCTTTGATGAGCGAGGGCGTCGCAGGCACCGGAGAAAACACCCGGGTGGTGAGTGTGTTGGACGAATCCGTGCCTGCTTGCGAGACGGCAGCGGACGACGATTGGTGCTTGAGACTATGCCGGCGGATGAAGCCGGGTGTCCACTTCTCTCCATCTCCGCCGTCCGGCCTCCTGGTTGTAAGGTCTTCCTCGTTCTCGGACGGCGGGTCCTCCGTCGAATTCCTCTCGGCCCCTCGCGAGCCCTTTGTCGGTTGCTCCTCCGTGAGCGTGGCCATCGAGTCCGACCTTGTCGGCGACCTCACGAACGGCAGAACAGGCTTCTTGAGGTCCTCGTCCTCGGAATCCGATCCACTATATGGATCGAGCGGGTCGAACTTGATAACCTCCCTCATCCGTTGACGACCCTTGACACCTGGTCGACGATCTTTCCGCAAATACTCCTGCGGAGGCGTAAACCTACGTGTCTTGTCGTTGCGCACGGTGTGGGGGCCAGAAAGGGACTGCTTCTTATAAAGCTTGAGCGGGGAGTCCGGGATCGGCGCCTTGAGGTCGGCATCGGCGGGGAAGACGATGTCTTTGTCGTTCGGTTCCATGCCGCTGTTAAGGCCGAAACGGCGAGCCCAGAATGACCGGAGAGGCTGAAACTGGCCAGCTCGATCATGAGCATTAGGCAAAGTAGCGGCATAGTCCGCGAGGTAACTGTCCCATTTCTACGAGCACAATATGAGCGATGGATTGCGATAAATGGCGCAAGAGTACTCGCCTGGTCCGGATTTTCCCCTAGCTTCCTCCTCAAGAACCAATCTGTAGCGATACCGGCGAGGACGAACAGGCAGAAAGCGGCGCTGAGTCCCTTCTCTCGTGTGGTACCCCAGTTACTTCCATCCTTAGTCCACAACCTCGCCCAGACCTCGACCCAAGAGGAGATATTGGCAAGAAGGGCGATGGACTGAACTGTGCCAAATGCGCCAACGGCAGCCATGCCGAATCGAACAAAGGCATGCTGAGTGCGAGGGATCGGGAGGAGACACATTATTAAACCGATAGGAGTGAAGACCGCGATGAGAATGAGACGCGTAAGGAGGGAGGGGTGAAGGACAACGGCAAATGCGAGAGCAAATGTCGCGCTGTAACAAACGGGATGAGATGATCAATACTGGAATACTACTGGGCAGGAAGTGAGGAAGGGAAGACGTACTATCCAGCAATACCAGCGAATGCAAGAGCCACTAGTCGCCATCTCGCAGCAAGTAGAGCGCCTGCAACGGCCGCAAGCAACCAGACGGCCAAGAAAGCACCAGAGGCTAATGGCTTGGAGGAGGAAGACAGGTTGGGGATGAGAAGAGCGAGGAAGGTGGTAAGATGGACTGTAATCTCATTAGACTGTATCGGACGACAGGGTTTCGGTGAGACGTACGGCCGAAGACAAAGCCCAAGGCGGTGCCACCGACGCCGCCCTCTATTCTGAAGATATTCTTGAACAATACTTGGGCATGTTGGATCCTAGTGGACTCGGGTGGCTGAAGGGCGTCATAGCGAGGTGCGAAGGCCCGTGTGCGGTCAAGAGTGAGGAAGGCGCCGGCGTAGGTGAGAAGCAGGGAGAGGAAAAGCAATGGCAGGGAATAGGCGAGGAGGAAGGAAGATGAGGACAAGAGAGAGGACAGTGTGGTTTGTACGACGGAGGACATGGGGAATGGAGCCCTAGAAAGTGCTGATATGGGTATCGGTCGTGAGCGTGATGATATGGTCGTCAAAGTCGTCGTCGGCTGCGCTATCGGTGGTGGAAACGCTGTGTGGCCCAGCGCACACAGGTGGCCTTGCGTGGTCGGTGGAGGACGGTCGGGTGGAGTGGGGTGGCTAGGGGAGGTCGGGAGAGAGAGAGCGCGCAAGGGAGAGAGAGCGCAAGGGGGAGAGAGAGAGCGAGAGAGAGCCTCAGAGAGAGCCTCGGCAGAGCGCAAGGCGATAGCACAAGAAGGCGCTCAACGTCTTCGGGGGATGCGGCCCGGGGATTCCAGCCCTTGATTTTTCCAACGACGCGACGGTCTCGGACGGACGTCCTCCCTTGGCCTCGAGCTTGCCTGCCCATGCACCACAACACCATCTCTGCTCATCAGCTATCCTATACCAACCACAAAAGTGCTCCCCCTCGCGCAAATGCCAAAAATCTCTGTTATTCAGGGCATCTCAAACTCTTTTCCGAAGCGCAAGTCCCCTGGCCATCCCACTCCCCGCAAACACAAGCGGAACCATCCTTGGGTCGATGTCTCCGACGATGATCTAGAGGTCAAATCCTCAAAGAAGCCGCCTTCTAAATGCAGCAACAAGTCTGACCATTCATCCCGCAAGAGACCTCGTTTGTCTCCGGCCTCTGGTCCTTCTGGCCCCTCCTTCAACGAGCTACAGCAACAGCGGAGACAACTGCCCATATATGCTGGTAGGCGTCCTCTGGTTGATCTCATTAACTCATCCGTGTTGACCTCAACCCCTGCGCGTATTAGGCAAAGACGCGGTCGTCGACTTCGTCCGCCAGAACGATGTAACTGTTCTTATCGGCGAAACTGGTTCCGGCAAGACAACTCGTGAGTTTCGTGTCCTAAACATTCCGCTTTCACTTTGCCATGTTGCAAAACACTAATATCTAACCACACGTAGAGGTTCCTCAGTATCTCCTCGAGGCCGAGCTCGCCGGTTCCGGGATGATTGCTATCACTCAACCCCGAAAGGTCGCTGCCACATCACTCGCATCCCGTGTTGCCTCGGAACAGGCCACCTCAGTCGGCTCCCTCGTCGGTTACTCCGTTCGTTTCGATGAAGCTTGCTCCTCCAACACTCGCATAAAGTATGTCACCGACGGCATGCTCGTTCGAGAGTTGCTTGGAGACCCTCTCCTCTTGCGCTACAACGTCATCATCGTCGACGAGGCACACGAACGCACCCTGCGTACGGACCTCCTAATCGCGAACCTCAAAACGATATTGCACGCGCGCAATCCCTCTTCTAATATCGCTGAGAACGCTGTTAAGAGCAAGGGCAAACAAAAGGCGCCTGAGAAGCTCGACCCTCTCAAAGTCGTCATTATGAGCGCCACCCTTGAGGCCGAGAAGTTCAGCAAGTTCTTTGACGGGTGCGTGCCGCCTTCCCTTTGCATCTCCCCCGCGTTCCTCCCCCGATCCACCCACCCTTTCCTCTGCGCGTCGTTCAGGTCCCCGACCAAACTTCAACCCTATCCCTCAATCGCTCGTGCCCGACCTCGTTCCCCAAATCTGTCAACTGACCTTTCCCCATAGTGCGAAGGTTGTGTATGTCAAAGGTCGACAACATCCCGTAACAATTTACCAGACCGTGTCAAGTCAGCCTGATTACGTCGACGCGGCCCTGCGGACATTCTTCCAGATACACACTGACCAGCCGCCAGGGGACGTGCTCATTTTCCTCCCGGGCCAAGAGGATATCGAGTCCTTAGATAAGTCTATCAAATTCTACGTTCACCAATTACCCAAAGATACTCAATCCGTGAGTCCGGCTTGTATACGGCCAAGAGACCGTCTGTTTATCTCAGATTGCACGCATGCTGTTCAGGTTCTCATATGTCCTATGTACGCGGCATTACCACCTAGCATGCAAGCGAGGATATTTTTCGCTACCCCAGCGGGCACTCGGAAGTGTATTTTGGCCACTAATATTGCCGAGACATCTATTACCATCCCGGGGGTGAAGTACGTCATTGATACCGGCAAATGCAAGGAGAAGCGTTATGTCGCAAGACATAACGGCACTGGCGAGTAGAGTGTTTGACATACATCTATCGTGCCCAAGATCTAATCAATTGGTCCAGGTTTTGATACCCTCTTGACGAGAGACATTACGCAGTCCTCCGCCGTCCAGCGCGCTGGCCGTGCAGGTCGCGAGGTGAGTCCCATCGCTTCCTGTCATAGTTTACGTTGGCTGATAGTATCTGCAGGGTAAAGGCTTTTGCTTCAGGCTCTACACAGAGGAGGCCTTCAATGCCCTACCGCTAACCGCCGAACCTGAGATCCGTCGATGCACACTTGCCTCCAGCGTTCTCCAGCTCCGATGCCTATCCCAAGACCTCGAAGACCTCGACTTCATGGACAAACCCGACGAAGAATCTATTTACTCCGCTCTCAAAACGCTTGTCCTCCTCGGTGCGCTCGATACCTGCAAGACACTCACGCCCCTCGGGTGCAAGATGGCCGCTTTCCCCCTCGAGCCGCCCCTCGCGCGCGCACTCCTCGCCGCGTCCGAGCTCGGCTGCACGGCCGAGGTCCTGATGATTGTCTCGGTCCTCTCTTCATCCTCGAAACTGTTCGTGGACTCGCATGACACGCGGGACGCGGCGTCCGAAGCCCGGCAGAAGTTCCGCCACCTGTCGGGGGACCACCTCACGATCCTGAACGTCGTCCGCGCGTATGAGGACGTTGCACGCGCGGAGAGCAAGGCGGGCCGCAAGAACTGGTGCCGGAAGATGTTCCTGAACGAGCGCTGTCTCGCCGAGGCCGTGAGCATCCGCGCGCAGCTCCGTGACGTGTGCGAGCGGCACCAGGTTGATTGGAAGGTCAGCCTCAGCGAGCGCGAAGGGAGCGATGGGGGCCAGGCGGCGATCCTGCGCGCGATGGTGCATGGCCTGGTGCAGAACGCGGCCTTCTTGCAGCCGGACGGGACATACAAGCAGTTCATGGGCCAGACGGTGAGTCGGTCTTTGGTCGTGCCTTTTCGATATGAAAAAAAAGCCACCATCTCACATAGGACCGCCCTACAGATCGTCAAGATCCACCCAAGCTCTTCGCTGGTGGACAAGAAGGTACCGGCGATCATATACGATGAGCTTGTAGGTCGTTGCCTTGTTGTGACCGCGAGGGGAGGCTGAGATTGCGATTGGCGGTGCAGGTGTACACGTCACATGTCTACGCTCGGGGGGTGTCAGCTGTGTCGAGGAGCTTCATCGCTGAAGTGCCGATCTTGAAGCAGCGGACGGTATGATCATCGACGGTCGAGCGCGACGTACGTAAATCATTATAAGTACTGTACGCGGGCCTGGTTGGTCACGTACTGTCTCGTACTGTATGTCCATTGGTCGATGTACACGTGGTAGGGTTTTGGTCAGGTTTTGGCACGACGGGCAGGGCGTTATTAGTTGCCCAAGAAAATGTTTGAAAAATCGGACCCTGTTGTAAGACTCAGCGCCAGGATTTGTCGGGAACAATCCGGGTTCGGAAAGGTGTTGTGACTGCCTGCATTTTCCCCTCAGTCTTATCTAAATGCATCAGATTAAATCACACCCTGTGGAAAACATTGGCGAAGTTCGATACTACCAAGATTTTTCAGCATGCAAAGGGGCGGGTAGGTCATAAAAACTGAGCACAAAGACTTTTCGGCCTGTCGAATTCAGACATAACGCGTTGGAGCGCCCACCGGAACGTCAGGCGTCTATGGGTACATACCCCGGCCCGGTGACCTCCCTCTGAAAAGCTCACAGAAATTCTTTGTTCCTCAAGGAATAAAACTCTCGTGATCAGTTTGTGGCATCCAATAGTCCAAAACTCTTGGTGAGTGCCATATTTCTCCTGGATTTTCTCCTTTGTGCCATTTAATCTCATTTGACCGCAAGAGAGTGGCCGAAAAATGCCGGTAGTCATGATATCCTTTCCAATGTCGATTATTCCCGACAAGTCATAGAGCTAAGTCTTACAACAGGGTCCGATTTTTCGAACATTTTCTTGGGCGACTAATAACGCCCTGCCCGTCGTGTGGTGCACCTCCGGCATTTATGCTTATTGCACGAGGCAAGGGCATGCCCACAGGTATCCGTATCCGGGTAGATCCGGGTGCAGCATCAGATCAGCGCTTGCACGAGGACGGGCCCAGAACGGCGTGTTTTAAGTAGTCGTAGACGAATTGATGGCCTGAGTGCAACATATGGTCTGAGCGTAACGTACTAAAAGAGGACCTGAACATATCAAGATCAGTTGCACATGATATCATGCTTTGGAAGCTGACAGAATGTAATCAAGGGATGTGCACCATGACACGACGGGCAGGGCGTTATTAGTCGACCGAGAAAATGTCTGAAAAATCGGACCCTGTTGTAAGACTCAGCGCCAGGATTTGTCGGGAATAATCCGGGTTCGGAAAGGTGTTGTGACTGCCTGCATTTTCCCCCCAGTCTTATCTAAATGCATCAGATTAAATCACACCCTGTGGAAAACATTGGCGAAATTCGATACTACCAAGATTTTTCAGCATGCAAAGGGGCGGGTACACTAGGTGCAAATCAGGATACTCCATCCGAAATACGGTAAAGATTACGGTAAAATTAGTCTGAATAACTTTACCATTCTCCGCTGCAATAACTGTATCACCTCATTGTAGTGGTATACGGTCCTATCACCACGTGCGCCACTTTTTACCGTCGCTATACAACGGGCTTTACAATGTCCATGGCGAAGGATGGTAAAGCTATTCAGACTAATTTTACAATATTCTTTACCGTAATATAGGGCACATTACCCTGACATGCACCCCGTGGTAGGTCATAAAAACTGAGCACAAAGACTTTTCGGCCTGTCGAATTCAGACATAACGCGTCGGAGCGCCCACCGGAACGTGAGGCGTCTATGGGTACATGTCCCGGCCCGGTGACCTCCCTCTGAAAAGCTCACAGAAATTCTTTGTTCCTCAAGGAATAAAACTCTCGTGATCAGTTTGTGGCATCCAATAGTCCAAAAATCTTGGTGAGTGCCATATTTCTCCTGGATTTTCTCCTTTGTACCATTTAATCTCATTTGACCGCAAGAGAGTGGCCGAAAAATGCTGGTAGTCACGATATCCTTTCCAATGTCGATTATTCCCGACAAGTCATAGAGCTAAGTCTTACAACAGGGTCCAATTTTTCGAACATTTTCTTGGGCGACTAATAACGCCCTGCCCGTCGTGTGAACGGGACGTTCGAGGACAGTAAGAAGTCAGGTAAGAAGTACACCCAGAGGGCAGAGGCTGGAGGCTGGAGTACGAGTATATTAGTGTCACGGTACTAGTACTCGAGTAGAGTACGAAATGGAATGACCAATCCGGGGAATCCGGGTCGGGAAGTTAAACTTACTTAATGGCTGCGGGAGTAAGTGTATGCCGGGGTCCCTGACTACCCGGGCGATCGGTCGTCGTCGAGTTGAATCGAGATATTTATATTTTCGATCGACGAGCCCTAGTGCTGGCACACACTTGGCACACCAGTACAGACCAGTACTGGTACCGGTGATAGTACTGAGCTCCATGCTGTGCCCCCCCACTCTCCGATACTGGCGGAGTGCACATATTTTCCAAAATCGACCACGCAAGAGCGGATATTGTACATGTGAACTGTATTCAGACCACTGTGAGGAAGAGTGAGGAAGGAGGACGAGGCGTATTCGTATTTTGACGTGCGCAGGATGAGAGTGTGATGGACAGATCTAGACGTGGGATGAGTCGCTGGAAGTCGTGAGTGAGGATTATCATTACGTTGAACGGCCGAGGGACATGAGCCAGCCCGGCAGAGAGGACGCGGAAGATAGAAGGTTCGAAAGGTCGCTGGAAGGTGAAATGAGTCAGAAGAGGGATGGTGGGAGAGGGTACGGTGGCCGCGGAAGATGTGGTCTCGGACGACTGGCGACGGGCTGACAGGCGGACACTGCGCGTGGTTACTGCACTAATACGGCACATAGTACTACTAGTACTGGTCGGCACCTACGGATAAGGCGACAGCATGACTCGATTCGAATCATACTTAAGTTATAAATTTATTACAATATTGGCGATGCTGCCTGCGGGGCCCGGGCCCGGATGTAACGCGTCCGCGTCATTAGTCGCGACGAATCGCGGTCGCGGGCAGAAGGCAGCGAGGAGTGACAGAGAGTGACAGCCGGTGACTCGCCACAAGCTTGAGTACTAAGTAAGCTGACGCGTCCAGTGGCGGCATGGAACACACGGGCAGCACATTGCATCGTCCGATGGCTCCTCCGGATCGGTCACTCCGGGCGCTCTCAATCCTACTGACCTCGCTGGTTATCAGACACGATGAACGTTACGTTGAGGGCCATCGTCACTCGTCCCGACTCGGGGACGCGGAGAGCCAAAAGAGATGGAGTACGCGTGTTGAACGGCATGGGCACAGAGAAGCTGGGAGAAGCTGCCAGTACTATTACTAAGTAGTGGTTGTGGGCGCCGGGGAAATCGGAGGGGACTGAGGGGGACTGCCAGCGCCACTGCCAATGCCAAGCGAGGTGCCCAGTTCCCGATCTGAGATGACCCCCTGCGCCGCCCACGTAAGGCTTCCTCGTCAGCGGACCCGTACTTCCACTCCCCCCACTCCCCCTCCACCAGCCTTTGCTCATGCCTCTGCACCTCCAATCCACCTCTCGTGTCCGGTGGTGCATTCCAGGAGGGCCGTGTTCAAGACACATTACGAAGCAGTATGAGGCGGAAGGATGAGGGACGGAGTAGGACGCGCGCGGGCAAGGGCCCGAGAAGCAGAGAATGTATGCGTGGGTGGGAGCGCCGGGATGCCGCGTAATGGAAGTTTATATAAAATGTGTACACCATCCTCGGCTCTGGTGGCCCTCGCTTGACTTGTCCCGTCCTCGTCGCCGGCCTCTGCTATTTAGCCCTCCGTCCCTCGAGAGGCTCCCGCAGTTCGCTCGCGGTCCTTACTCCTTGCTTCCCATTCCCCCAGCTATGGCGGCCAACTCGCCCAACCCGTCCACCACCAACGAGAAAGCCTCCGTCTCCAACCAAGACCTCCCCTCAACCAAGAACGGCTTCTTCTCTCGCAAGGCCAATAAGCCACACTCCAATGTCTCAAACGAAAAGTCAAACGATACCGCCGTTAATGGCGCCCCCGCAAAGCAGATCCCTCCCGCTTCCTTCTCCTCCCTCTTCAGGTCCGTTTCCTACCCCGCCTCCCTCCAACCTTTCCACCTCTCCTCATCTCTTCCCTCACCAGGTTCGCGACCAAGTTCGAGCTCGTCATCAACGCCATTGGTCTCGTAGCAGCAGCCGCTTCGGGGGCTTCCCAGGTTCGTTTCTCTCTCTCTTACCCCGCCCTTCTCAAGCTAATCAATCATTTTCTCACCTCCCATTCCATCCCCTCTAGCCGCTTATGTCTCTTCTCTTCAGTCGCCTCACCCAGGACTTCGTCTCATTTGGTACGGCCCTCCTCCAGGCTCAGAACGGTGATTCGGATGCCGCTGCGGCCTTGCCCGTGGCCGCAGCCGGCTTCAAGCATTCTGCTGCTCTCAACGCGTCCTACTTGGTGTACATCGGTACGCTCCATCTTCCGCTTTCCGCATCTACCTTCTCCACAGGCTCCTGACGTTCCTCCTCTCAGGTGTTGGCATGTTTGTATGCACCTACGCATACATGGTTATCTGGGTTTACACCGGCGAGGTCGGCGCTAAACGTCTCCGTGAACAATATCTCCGCGCGGTTCTCCGTCAAGATATTGCCTACTTCGACAACGTTGGTGCCGGAGAAGTGGCTACCCGTATCCAGACCGATACTCGTGCGTCATCCTCATCTTACGCTCCACTCGGTGACAGTCGCTCATCCATAACCCCGAAGACTTGGTCCAGCAGGGCATCTCAGAGAAGGTGGCTCTCGTTGTCAACTTCCTTGCTGCTTTCGTCACCGGTTTTGTCCTGGCCTATGTCCGCTGTTGGCGTCTCGCGCTCGCCATGTCCTCCATGCTGCCCTGCATTGCCATCGCCGGGGGAGTGATGAACAAATTCATCTCCTCGTACATGCAGCTGTCTCTACAGCACGTCGCGGAGGGCGGTACCCTTGCGGAAGAGGTCATCTCCACCATCCGCACAGCTCAGGCCTTCGGCACCCAACGCATCCTTGCAGATCTTTACGACGTGCACGTCGACCAATCGCGCATCGTCGACCTCAAGGGTGCTGTTTGGCATGGTGCTGGTCTCTCGGTTTTCTTCTTCGTCATCTACGGTGGCTACGGCCTTGCATTTAGCTTCGGCACTACGCTCATTAATCACGGCGAGGGTACGTGTTCTCTGGATAACTAAATGCATCCAATGTCACCAACACTGATTTTGACTCTTCCAGCTAACGCCGGCCAAATTGTTAATGTTATCTTTGCTATCCTAATCGGTTCATTTTCTCTTGCCCTCCTTGCTCCCGAGATGCAGGCTATTACCCAGGCCCGCGGCGCCGCTGCCAAACTCTACGAGACGATCGATCGTGTCCCTTCCATCGACTCCGCTTCCCCCGATGGCCTGAAGCCCGAGAAGTGCATCGGCGAGATTAGTCTCGAACACATCGACTTCAGCTACCCGTCTCGTCCTGGTGTTCCCATCGTCAAAGATCTCTCTATCACCTTTCCCGCTGGAAAGACCATTGCACTAGTTGGCGCCTCCGGTTCTGGAAAATCCACCGTCATCTCCCTTGTCGAGCGGTTCTATGACCCTCTTGCTGGCGTTGTCAAGCTCGATGGCGTGGACCTCAAGGACCTCAACGTCAGATGGCTCCGCTCGCAGATCGGTCTCGTATCCCAAGAGCCTACCCTTTTCGCCACTACCATCAGAGGCAATGTCGCGCACGGGCTGATCGGTACCCCGCACGAACATGCCTCGGAGGAGGAGCAGTTCGAGCTCATCAAGGAGGCGTGTATCAAGGCCAATGCTGACGGCTTTATCTCGAAGCTTCCCCTCGGTTATGAGACCATGGTCGGCGAGCGCGGTTTCCTCCTCTCTGGCGGTCAGAAACAGCGTATCGCCATTGCCCGTGCCATTGTCTCCGACCCCCGTATCCTCTTGCTCGATGAGGCAACCTCCGCTCTGGACACGCAGTCCGAGGGTGTCGTGCAGAACGCTCTGGACAAGGCAGCGACTGGTCGTACCACGATCACCATTGCTCACCGTCTCTCGACCATCAAGGACGCCGACTGCATCTATGTCATGGGCAACGGTGTCATTCTTGAGTCCGGGACGCACACAGAGTTGCTCAGCGACGAAAACGGCCCGTACGCTCGCCTAGTTGCCGCACAGAAGCTGCGCGATGCCCGCGAGAAGCGCACCCTCGACGATGACAGCGACACGGCCGCCTCGGATGAGGTTGACGATGCAGCAGCGATTGAGAAGCAGGCTGCCGAAGAGATCCCTCTCCAGCGCGCCAAGTCTGGCCGTTCGCTCGCCTCCGAGATTCTCGAGCAGAAGCAGAAGGACCACGAGACGAAGCAGTCCGACTTCTCGATGTACTACCTGTTCAAGCGTCTTGGCTACATCAACCGCGACGTCTGGAAGCAGTACCTCTTCGGGTCGATCGCCGCTATCTGCAACGGCGCGACGTACCCATCGTACGGTATCATCTTCGCCAAGGGCATCAACACCTTCTCGCTCCTCGACGCTGGCCAGCGGAGGCACGACGGCGACCGCAACGCACTCTACTTCTTCATCATCGCCATCCTGTCCATGATCGCCGTCGGCATGCAGAACTACCTGTTCTCCGCTTCCGCTGCGTCACTTACGTCCAAGTTGCGCTCGCTCTCGTTCCGCGCGATCCTCCGCCAGGACATCGAGTTCTTCGACAAGGACGAGAACAACACCGGCCAGCTCACCTCGGCGCTCAGCGACAACCCGCAGAAAATCAACGGTCTCGCTGGTATCACTCTCGGAGCCATCGTGCAGAGTATTGCGACTCTCGTTATCGGATACGTTATCGGTCTGTCGTTCAATTGGCAGCTCGGTCTCATTGGTATTGCGTGCACGCCTGTTTTGGTCTCAGCCGGGTACATTCGCCTCGTAGGTCTACCGTGGTTTTCGACTGTTGTTCATTTTCATTGTGACTCACCGTCCGTTTTTGATAGCGCGTCGTGGTGCTCAAGGACCAGGAGAATAAGAAGGCCCACGAAGCGTCCGCTCAACTCGCCTGTGAAGCCGCCGGTGCTATACGTACCGTGGCATCGCTCACACGTGAGGACGACTGTTGCCGTCTCTACAGCGAGTCTCTCGAGGAGCCCCTCATTCGCTCGAACCGCACTGCTATCTACAGCAATGGTATCTTCTCGCTTTCGCAGTCAATGTCCTTCTTCGTCATCGCCCTCGTCTTCTGGTACGGTTCGATCCTCGTCGCCGACTTCAAGCGCTCGACCTTCCAATTCTTCATCGGTCTTATGGTATGTGCTCAATGGTGATTTTTTACCTGAGACAAACTGACTCATTCGTTCCATTTACAGTCGACGACTTTCTCGGCTATTCAGGCCGGCAACGTGTTCTCCTTCGTCCCAGATATCTCCTCGGCCACGTCCGCGGCCTCTGACGTCATCAGGTTGCTTGACTCCGTGCCCGAGATCGACGCCGAATCTCCCGAGGGTGAAATCCCCAAAAACGTCAAGGGCCGCATCCGGTTCGAGAACGTCCATTTCCGCTATCCCACTCGCCCCGGCGTCCGTGTCCTGCGCGATCTCAACCTCACCGTCGAGCCCGGCACTTACGTCGCTCTCGTCGGCGCTAGTGGTTGTGGGAAGAGTACGACGATCCAGCTTATCGAGCGTTTCTACGATCCGCTCGCTGGCACTGTTTATCTCGACGATCAGCCGATCACCAAGTACAACGTCTCGGAGTACCGCAAGTCCATTGCGCTCGTGTCGCAGGAGCCCACGCTCTACGCCGGCACCGTCCGCTTCAACATCCTCCTGGGTGCGACCAAGCCGAAGGAGGAGGTGACGCAAGAGGAGATCGAGGACGCGTGCCGCAGTGCGAACATTCTAGAGTTCATCCAGTCCCTCCCCGACGGCTTCGACACTCAAGTAGGCGGCAAGGGCTCTCAGCTCTCTGGTGGTCAGAAGCAGCGTATCGCCATCGCGCGTGCGCTCCTTCGTAATCCCAAAGTGCTGCTCCTCGATGAGGCGACATCAGCTCTCGACTCGAATTCGGAGAAGGTTGTGCAGGAGGCGCTCGACCAGGCTGCAAAGGGTCGCACGACGCTCGCCATCGCACATCGGCTATCGACCATCCAGAACGCAGATTGCATGTGCGTCATTCCCTTCCACCGCTTCTCTTCTTTTCACGTAGCTGACGCGGTTCTCTCACAGCTACTTCATCAAGGATGGTGCTGTCAGCGAAGCTGGGACGCACGACGAGCTTCTCGCGCTCAAGGGTGGTTACTATGAGTACGTACAGCTACAGGCGTTAAGTAAGAAGTAGAGTGCGCGGATGCGGACTGTGGACTATCGTACGTTTTGCTCTTTTATTGGTCGCTATCGAACTCGCCTAGAATGTGATGACGCACCTGTATAGTGCCCCACCGCTCAAGTGTATGCCTAGCGTTTCCTTAATACCCGTTTACCCTATCACCGGACCCCTCATCCCCATCCCTCGTCGCTTCACTCCGCTGTCTTTACAATAGACTTCGACGCGCATCCTCCCTCCGCGTCCTTGTCTGCCTATTTACCCTTCGCACCATCTCTCATGACGTCTCACCGTGCAATCTTGTTCACCCGCTTACATTGTCGGGCGTTTTCTCATAAAGTCCTGTGGAGTAGTACTTATAATAACATCTTCCACGAGTCTAGAGAATACGCCACGAACAACTGGAGTGCTGCAACCGCGTGCTGTGCAACTATCTTTGTGCAACTGGGCTGACGGCCATAGCTACGACCACTCAACGCTGTGAAGAGAGCAATGCATTGAAAGGTACCCACAGCAAGTAATAATATAGAGTGCAAGTGCCACAAACGCGCTACGATGACAGAACCTCACGCGCTACGAGCCGCACGACGCTTCCGCGTCGATCTGCCCGACCAATTTTTGGTGGACCCCGAAGCTGAGCCTCCACGCACTGAGCGGCTCCATGTGGATCCAGCGCCCACAGCGCCCCGCTTCGCGTTCTCTGACTTGTCCTTGACTGCTCGTGTTCGGTTCGCCGCTTCCTTCTTCCGCTGACCCTTCTCCTTTCACTTCTTCTCCGCCTCCTTCTCCCGTGCTTCTCTCCGCATCTTCTCCTCCAACCGGACGCAGCGCCTGAGGCCACTTGATCCAGGTACTCCAGGTACTGAACGGCGAGTGCGCTTCGCGGGCCTTGCATTATCATTGAGCGCTGGCAGCGGCCGTTTCCTCAATGCCCGAACGCCGTGGTTTGAGGATGGACTAGGGGAAGGGGGTGGTGGAGAAGGCGGAATAGGGAATAATATAGGGGACGGTGTCTCGTCTTCTAGGCGTGAGGGGAGCTCGTGTACGGAGCGGTTGTTTTGTTCCAACGTGTGCGTTTGGAGAAAGGTGGTCCAGTAGGCGTCAAGATGTTTCGGGTCCGACCATCTATCCTGGTGGTCGTCCCTCGACTCTCAACTCGACTCGTCAACCATCGAATGCTCGTCGGAACTCGAATCGTCACAGTGGTCAACAGGGCGCAGGAAGTCAGCAACTGTGCTTAGCCATTCCCCGAGATGCGCGCTCTGGAACTGGATGTCTGCTGTGAACAACCGAGACCTGTTGTGAGCCTTCTTTCCATGTCCTCCTCGCACGATGCCGGGACCGAATGGTAGCTTCTCATCGAAATAATTGTCGAGGATGCTCTTGAGCCGTCTTGAAGAACAGTCGTGCCCCTGATACATCAGCGCGCAAAACAATACAACATAAAACAAAGCCTCCATGTCGTCCTGAAACATGTGTTTCAACCTATCGCCATCGACGTTGAGCATTCGTATGGACATAAAACGCCATGTGCCCTGGAAAATGTTGAGTGAGGGAATAGAAGGGACTCGCGTGACCGCTCACAGCGCGTCCAACTTCCTGTGCTTCGCCGACATCATCCACTGGGCATGATGCCTCCCAGTCGATCAAGTACCCTCGACGAGTTGGGTGGCCTGGAACCTTGACTAGAATTATATTCCCCAAGCTGATATCCCTGTGGATGCGAGAATCCTTTGTACGTGCATCCTGCATGGCTGTACAAATTGATCGGTGAATATGTATGGTCTGTAAACGACAGATACGTGGACATACCAACGAACACATCATAACATGCACATAGGAGCTCTTTTGTGCCGCGGAGACTTGAGAGTCCATAACCGACGGTTTCGAGTACCAGACGATGATGATGTCTCCTCGATATATGAACCCTATATCCATTCACCTGGCACACCCAAGACGCTTGCCGTACTTTGTTCGTCGAAGTTTCCTGGAATTCGATTTCTGATGGATGTCAGCCTAATGATAGACCATAAGGCCAAACAGAACGTACCTCTTGCTTGTCGTGTCGAGCTCGGGATGTTATCGCATACGTCCCCATACCAAGCTACGCGCGGAACATGACGGACTTCTAAGGCCTGAAGGCGTTGCAAAGTATCAGCTTCCAGTTCGTCCACCGAACCGAAACGCCAAGTGTCCTTGAGGAAAGTGATGCTGCGAGTAACTACGTCGGCAGCCCAATAGCCTCTTGTTCCCCTCCCGACGAAAGAAAGTGGGGAAATGACCGGGCGAGAAACGAGATAACGACGGGTAGTGTCAGTGCTTCCCGTGGAACCGAGACGCAGAATGTCCATGGTGTAGACCCGTCCCGGTGCGTAATGCTCCCGCACCGCGTCCTCAACGGTTGTATCGCTGCCTTCGAGTTGGGCTCGAACGGCATCCGTTACGACGTCCCGGAATAAGACCTGCTCCTCGGCTGAGGCGAGATGGACAGTAGGGTCTAGACCCACCCGCACTTGAAGTTCGCGAAAAACGCCAGAGAAATTCGCATAGTAGATCAGGGTGTTGGCGAATATCGAATGACTCGGTGACCACACAACCCGATCGATCCCAACGTAGTATGCGTGCGAAAGAACCTGACATTGAGATGGAAAAGAGGAAAGTTCGGAATTGTCGGGCAAGGATTTCCGTGACAAAGGTGACGTGCTGTCCGAGCGTACGGGAGAGGTCTAGGACGAGTTCATAGTTTTCGTCTTTTGAGAGCTCCAAGAACTCGTGGGAACGGCGAGCATCTTGACTGATATTCGAGGGTGGGTCGACGAAGAAGTCATGCGATGGGTGCGGCTTGAGATCTATGAATAATTCGGCATGTCCCAACTCGACGCGAGACGAGTGGTCGGAAGCGTGTATGACTGGCAAGTTGTCGGATGCATAGCAACATATATCGGGCTTCATGTAGCCCGGCCTCTTGGGATGTAGGCTGCGTGCAGCGGCAACCTCAAAGACGAAACCCGGACAACGAGCTTGTTTCGGTGTCTGCCTATTCAGAGCGGGGAGCTGCGTATATGAGACGACACGACATCGATTATGCAACGACATACTCACTAATTGGGCGTACATATCGTCAACTGTGGTCCAGCTCAAGGGCACGTCCTTGAAAGCATTTTTGCTCTGCATCCGCCCCTTCCTCCCGCCGGATACGTTCCAAGGAAGAAAGAAGTCGAGAAACTGTTGAGGGGGCATAGGACCCAGAAGGTGGTCGATGCAATCGTGGAGGTGCCGGTTGTTCCGGGCCATGGCAGAAGGGGATCCAACCCGCGCGTATGGGAGAAGGTGGAGTCGAGGGCCATAGGAACATCGTACGGGCATGCTGGCATTCCAGAGGTCATGGTCCAGGTCAACGGGGGGAATGGCGTCCAGAGAGAGGCTCGAAGGAGATGTTCTGGGACTCAGAGCAAGTACTAGTGGCTAAGGGGTGACCGGTGACCGGTGACCGGTGAGCGCAGGACGTCCCGGGCTAGGGGCTAAGCATCATCAATATTAAATATTATATTGGTGCCGCCATGCCCAGACTAAGCGACGACCGAGTGTTCGACTTTGGTTCGACTCCAGTTCGACTCTGGTTCGACTCGAGTCGGACTTGGGCAATAGGCGCTCATCCCATACTACTAGTAAAGTAGTACCGACAAATCCATTTCCCGCCCGCCTTTCAGCCCATCTTTCCTTCGGGGGGATATCCAAGCATTCTCCCTGGTCTTGCTTTGGTGCCTACAACACCGACGCCCACTAGTACTACTCAGCAGCTTCTTGGAGCTACGAGGCATGGCGACCTCCAGGCTAACGAATCTGGAGACTTGAAGACCAAGATGCTTCTCCCTCCATCTTGCGGTGAGCAGATATCAGCATTTACAGTAGTCTCTAGCGCAGTATAAGTACACATATGACCACTCGGTCCATTTCTCAGTCCTACCCGATACTTAGTGAAGCAGATTCCTCCCACTGTGATCTCACTGTAGCAGACAGATGTGTCAACGTTGATGAACCATAAAATTACGAAACACCGTGAACTCACAGGCTAAACCAGCTGCTCCTATAGGCCCGAACCCCTGACCCCTCTCACGCGACTTGCAGTTAAAGTTTCAATTTCCGACCTGGATCTACCTGGATGCGTCTTCTTGCTCCTCCTCGACGTCGGCGCTCTCTTTTTCCGCTTCAGAGATGGCATCAGATTCGTAGGCATCCGGATGATCTGGATCACCCTCCAGGTCGCCCTCCGTCTCCATGAGCTCCGAATCCCGTAACACGCTCGACGCTCGGCTCGAATTCCAGGAGGAAATTGCTTGCACCGTATCGATGCTCTCATTCCTGGGGGCACGCCACAGCTCGGATGTCGGTAGTAGATGCCCTCCACCAGCAACAGCGTCGCCCCAGCCGAGACGTGGACGCTTGGAGGATGAACCGTGCACGTTAACGTTCCCAGATGACTCGGAGGGCACGCCGCCACCGTCACCCCGCATACGTTTGCGGACACCTGATCCTCCCATCATTCCAGTAATAATATCTTGACAATGTGATCGCGCTTGTCAAGCTAAGGCGGCTCAAAGCTACTATCCTCCCTATGTGCGAATAGCAGCTCCAATAACTCCCGCTCCTTCCCACAACGGTAAGTATTCCTCCCGTCTATATTCGTATGTTGCGCGTATGTCGCGGGCGGTGTGCCCAGACCCGGCATCCTCGGCATCAGGCCCGCCTGACATATCTCTGATGTCAACGGCCAGCCTCGGCTATGCTCCCGCTCCCCGCTCGCGCTAGTCTCCCCGCCCGCGCTAGTCTCCCCGCCTGCGCGCCTCCTGTGCAGCGCCCCCCGAGCTCGCTGTCGCCGACGGCGAGCTCGCTATCTTCCGTCTCCCGCCATCGTTTTGCTTCGTTCTTTTTGTAAACTTATATTAGTAGCCCGTGGGGATCTATTTATACCATCTGTCAGTATATGTACCCATAGGGAGGTAGCGACATAAAGGGGAACGCCCAGGTTGGTGACAGAGCGGCAAGTATGATGGGCCCCACGTGGCCACCCACCTCGGGCGGAGTGCCGAAATGGTAAGGCGGGGCGCCGCTTGCCAAATTGAGCGCCATTCGCGGGACTGCTCCCGCTTCCGACGTGTTCCTTCAGCACTGTGACATCCTGATGCAGGAGTGAAGTGCAGTAGAAGTACAGCTTAGAGGGATTCCAAGACGTGCGGATGAGAAACTGCCGTGGCTGTGCTCGCCGCCGCCGCCACAACGGTCGCGATCAATTCCCTTGTGGCGCGCTCAAATTTTAACCCTCTACTCATTCTCAGACATATGGGACGCTCTGCACGGAAACACCTTTCACGCCACGTACAGATCTCAGGACCGGCGAAGGCTGAAACCCTGGGCACGTCGTTTCTCACAGCCTTTCAAGAGGCTAGACATGGGCCCAAAGCCCAGGCGCAAGCGAGGCAGCACGCGCAGGACAGATTCGCGACGCTTACCGCAGGTACGTCACTGATCATATATCCGGATGCTGTCATGCTAATGCATTGCAATTACAGGCTTAGACCTTCAATCGCGCCGAGTCCTTGCTGAGTTACGAGGCGAGCCTTGGCCTGACGAGGAGCAAGACTTCACCAATGCCATGGCCGACTCGTTGATGGCCATCGACGCGGGCCAACAGTTCCTCGGAGATCCCGAAGACCAAGATGCTGATACCAATGCCGGCGACGGCTCGGATGTGCCCGGTAATGATGCTGTGGCTCACGCGATCCGTGATCTCCTGGATCCGCGGTGAGTACAGCGCCTGGAGGAATGCTGCCTGTGGGTGCTAATACATCACCATAGACTCCGCCGCAGGCATCTCAAAGACACGCGGACTTGGAAGCATCGGCTCCAGACCTTGGACGCTCGATGGCAAGACCTCCTTCCACGCGCGACAGATGCATTCCTTCAGTGGAAATCACGGCTTTCCTCTCCTCTCCCCGCAGCCGAAGCATCGGAATACGATTTTGAGATTGACGTGCTTGATCTCGATACCCTACAGACGGTTCGCCTGGTGCCGAGGCGAGACCTTCCAGCTGCGGAGGCGCTCATCCTAGACGGCTATCTCGCTGCCAGTCCCGAGAAACCTACCATTGCTGTTTCTCTCGCAACACTTGAGACGTTCCGCACACTGCGCCTTGTGAAGCCCTCTCTAAGTGTTGAGGGTTTTACTAAATTTGTTTGCTACAAATATTGTGTAAGTGCTCATCCGAGCGTGAACTTTTCCAGCTAAACTGTGCCTGCAGATCCCTTACCGAAGACGCTTCCGTCGCGCGATAGCCGACACCTTTGACGTGTACCTGACGATTGTGGAGAGGGTTCGGGCTAGGGTCCTCACGGCACTCGGGAGGGACATGCCGAACTGGCGGGTTTTGCATGGCTGTCCAGCCTGCACCTACCAGGTCCGCAGACCGCAGCGCTCCATGATGTCTAACTAACCGTCATCATGGTTACCAGGTGGATGGCGAAACCCCGCCTACGTTCTCACGCATGGTCGTGATGGACGGTAATAACTCGCTGAAGCGTTTTGCGCCGGTCAGCAATCGCGATGTCGGAGACACCCGCACGTTTGAGAGCGACTACTGGCTCCCTATGGAGTTCGTCAACAGGTTTGCGGGAGAGGTCAAAGCCCGCCAGTCGCAGCCCCATGTCGCAGTCCCAGAAGTGGAAGAGGACGGCGGGGAGAGCGAATGGGAGGATGACAACGGCGAGGGAGATCCAACGGATGGGGCTCCCGATTCCGCATGTGCAACCAATTGGAAGGCTGCAGCTTCCGATGAGAAGAAGCGCTCATGGTCGGCGTTCCACGAGACCGGGATCTTTGCAAGCTGCTGTCGGCATGGTGTCATGCTCTGGCTCATTGACATGATCCGGAGCGGCGAGCTGTGAGTCCGTCGTCATCTCGATTATCATATCGCTAATGCCTGCATTATCTAGGGCCAAGCTACCCCTTGCCATAGTGGCCAAGGCACAGGAACTATTCGATAACCTCCTCATCGCTTTCGACATCGGGTGCGTCTTTCAGACCACTGTCAACAACAGCTCTCTTGGCACAAAGTTCAAGGCATCCGGATCCCGTGTCTGCGTCAATGCATTTCACGGCTACTCCCACTCGTACCCGTGCCAGGTGCAGCATCACCCCAATGTCGTCAGCGGGATCGGGATCGAAGATTTCGAGACACTCGAGCGGACGTTCAGCAAATCAAATGAGCTTGCTTCCGTGATCCGCTTCGCCTCGGCATACCGTCGGCGTGCCCTGATTCACGCTTTCTTCCAGCAATATGATGAGGAGAAATACACTGCCATCGGATCTATGCTGTACGACAACTACAAACAAGCCCTCGACATCATCCGTGATTCAACACCGAAGCTGACGGAGTCCCTTCGCATTCTCGGACTGGATGTTACTAAACTGAAGGCGCTCGAAGATCAGGAGCTAGCATACTTCAAGTCCCTCCGTGATGAAGCGCAAGAGGACATCTTCGCTGTGGCGTATGTTGAAGGGCTAGAAGAGCTCAGGGGCCTCCGGTATGTGAAGGCCTAGACAGACTTCCCGCAGTATCAATCTGATCCCGATGCACAGCAAGCAACTCGACTCCACGACGACAAGTTTCTTTGCACAGGTACCAGCCGACTATGAGTTCTCGATCATGACGGGCGCGATCGACTACGCCGGTGATCTATCTGCAACCCGCAAACTCGAGCGTGAGCGACGCGACCTTAAGGATAGGATCCAGCAGCTGAACATTGAGCTGCTCCGGATGGAGGCCAACCTCCCGTTGGGCCGACGGTGGGAACCCGACGATCCCGAATACTCGGCGGCCCTCAAATACCTCGCAACGCGCAAGTACCAGCAGGCTCTCGGACGCCTCCAACGCCTTGTCATTCAACGGCTATTTGAATTGCAAAAGATGAACCTTTCGCACACAGGTACGCGCGCAATCGGGGCGCGATCTCACTAGCACTGCTGATCCATATATTTTTAGCTTATCGCATCCGCACGCACCTCGCGAAAAGCCTCCAGAAGCGCTGCAAAGCCATTCGCGTGGCCGTGAAGACTTACAACGCCGCAGCGCTCGCGCTTGAAGAGCCGCGCCCCACCCTAGATTGGTCTCAAATATCCCATTTCAACTTTCTAGAAGAGTTTGTCCTTCTCAACGATACGCGCAATGACCTCCGCGACAGGCAATGGGCCCAACCTCTTGTGCGCGAATCAATGCGAACTGCGCGCCGCATCAAGCGTGCTACCGAGGAGCTCGAGAACATTCATCGTGAAGCACGACGCATGCATACGTCAATCTGCGATGAAGACGTGCACTTCACGCGGGTGCTGTCGGACCTCGAGAGCCGCGACGATATCCTATTCGAAGCTGTCAAGGAATTCTGCTCTCGACGCCGAGCGAACAACGCTCATGTCCTTTCCTACCTCCGCCGGCTCTATGCGCTTCCCGAGTATGCAGGGGAAACAACTCCCGGTACGTACTGCGGACCCACTCGCGAGCGCATGACCACTCCAACGCCGCCAAGTGGATCCGGAGAGAACTCGGAGAACCGTGAGAACGCAGTGTCCCATACCCCCATCCCCGCCCGCGAGCCGGCACCGCATTTGATGGAGGACCTCGCACGCATTGAAGGATCAGCCATAGCGACGGATGAAGACGAAGATGTACCTGACCTGGATGAGGATGAAGAGGGTGGGATTGGCTTGCTCATTGAACACCTAGCTAACATAGCTGTAGTAATGTAGTGTTCCAACTTCTTCTGAGTCTTGATCCCAATGGGCCAATACTACCCCACTTCGGCTTCCAGATGCCATCATCCGTCGGAATATACATACTAACTTTATGCATGCCACACGGTGCCCGATGTAGTCGAGTGGACACAGTCGCTCGGGCAGTGCTACAAGTCAATGGCAATATTGGATTTTATACCAATAGTAGTACGCCGCTCGTCACTGGCAGTCATGTGGAAAATACTATAAGATTACTGCAGAGCCTGAGAACAGATGACGTATTGGAACACCTACATATTATGATGGTATGAGACGACTCACGAGCGATTATGAGCGGCATAGCGCAACGGTATGAATTGGAGCGCTGCAGACGGCGGCGTTCGTTGGAACTGGTTCTGTGCCAATTTTGCATGAACGCTCACTGGAAAATGGAACGCGCTATCTACGCCCCATCCCACTACAATATTTGGCATACCAGAACTTTCAGACATTGTTTTTCATATTTCGTGGTCCTCGGTGCACTGCGACGAGGGGGACAGCAACTGCAGCAAAATATATGGTCGAGCGAGACTAGATCAACAGCCCGATCTCACGCTCCGACTGACCGGACCACTAGGCGCCCTGATCCTTTGCACTTCCGATCTTCGACGTTCACCGCCGACCACCGGACATCCACTCCCTCTCACGTTCTTGACGAGCAACTATCGGTTGCTCCTGCATCCCTTCGATATGACCAACTCCAAGGTGTCTACCGCCAGCGATGATGATGGGCCATTCTGGGTTGTCCTCGGGGGACCGAGAGACAATGCAGGCATTCATCCCGTTGAACGGTACGTCCCCTGCCCATCTTCCGATCTTAGGTTTAATTTCTCACTCCATGACAGTCCAGCCAACACAGCGCTGGGAAAGTTCCCATCGCTTCAACCAATCGTCGTCGTCACCAAAACGTACTCGGACGCCCTTGTGGTCGACGGCCTCCGCGCCTCGCTCGCACGGAAGGCGATCAATCGTAACGACTACCCCGCGCTCCGTGTCTTTTTCTTGTCAAACGATGTCTGCGAGCTTCTCAGCAAGTATGACAAGTTCTATGCTATACGGGTGGGCAAAGAAACAGGTATTTGGGTGGATCATAGTTGGTAGGTGGGTGCTTAATAGCTCATATGGAGCACTAACTTCTCCGTAACCTAGGGATGAGATCGAGCACCTGAAGGAGTTTACAGCAGCGAAGTGGAAGGGGCATTCGACGTTTCAAGATGCCCTTCTCTGGATGATTGAGAAGGTGCCGCACAATCGGCCTCCCAGAAAGGTGCGTCCGCCCTTGTCCCCTCTCTCCTTATCTCGTTTATCTCAGTGTATCTGTATCCGTACAGACACCTAGACCGAATGCGGTCCCCCCAAAGCCGGCCACGGCGAGTGACGACCGGGGTAGCGTTCCTAGCCCGGTCCTCATCGCCTCGCACGCACCCGCCACTGTCTCCAATGTCATCGTCGTGGATGGGGCTGATTATGCGGCCGCGGCGCTGGACACTTCGACCGCTGGTAAGCTAACTTACAATTTCCATGTGTCTTATGTCCAGCTGACATGCATGCAGCGATGCGATCGCTCAGCGTTTCCTCTTCTCCCGCCCTACAACCTTTAAGGGTTGTGATTCGCCCTCTCGCCTCCCAGGTCCCAACTGTTGCAGGGCTTTCAGCCTTTGATCTCGGGTCGCGCGCGAATGCCTTCTTGCGTGGTCGTGATGCTGATGATGCCACCATTCTGAAGCTTCTTCGTGCCTGGCTTTATACGGAGTCCTGCAAGGAGTTTATGCATGTTGTTAGCGTAGATCTGAATTGGAAGGACTCTGATAGCAAGGAGTTATGGAAGCTAATTGATATTCCTCGCATCTGAGGCTTTGTCCTTGTTCATTATGTATCTACGTGCATCTGCTGCATAATGAATCCCTGTATGTTTTGCCCAGTTGAATTGGATCACGTGAGAACCCTGCTGAATTACAACTTTTGTGCCTGTCAAATTTGCCACGGCCTGGCTGGCTCTGTCCCCCTTACCTCCGCCGCTTTCCCACTACTACTGCTTCTCTCACCGGGGTATCGCTTCTCGTGCGGCATCAACACTTCTTGTGGAAACGATGACCGATCCGTTGCTCAGTTCGGTGCTTCGTTTACACGCCAAAGTGAAGAACGTCGCGCGGACCCAAGCCCGGAACCCTTACCGGCGCCGCAAGAAGGCGATCAAGCTCACCCAAGAGGAAAGACGTGCCAAGCAGGCGGTTCGGGACGCGAAAAAGATCAGTCTCACGACCGCGCTCATGGAAGCTCGCAAGAACGTCATGGACCTCGCCGCCAATCTCGCACAGCAGTTTCCCAGCCACGACAAGGATCACTATTATAGGTTGATCATGCAGATGCCAGCCACTAAGTCGAAGCGCGTCATTTCGCAGTGGTGCGCGTTCTTAAGCATTGGCATGGAGGAGCACAATGACGGTACGTCAATCATACGTACAATCTCATGTTCTTTCTCAAGCTGACAATAATTTCCCACAGGGATCACCACAGAGAGCGGCGAAGGTGCCCATCGTGACCGAGTTACGGAGCCAGGCGTTCTGAAGGCGATATCCGAGCGGTGGGCCACGATGACCCCGGAACAGAGGCACGCGGCGACCGCCGATCGGGTCAAAGAACTGGAGGAGAGGCGCGAGAACCGCCTGCAAGCCGTGCACAACACCAACATCTCGGCTTGCCACGATGCACGCGTGACACTGAAGAACATCAAGACCGAGGTAAGTCCTGAATTACTTTCGTTATTGCTCCTACCCGGAGTAAACCTTGTTCCGCAGCTCGAGAATCTGCACATGCGCACGGGTACGGCTACTCTGTTGGTGGCCACCCGGGGTAGCATTGAAGCGTTCGGCGACCCCGTCATCCATTACAGCGACACCCGCGTACAGCAGTTCATGGAGTCGACGGTGGGCGCGACACTCGAAGACACGGCCCTCCGCATGGAAGCCTATTGCGTCTCGGGTGTTCAAGGTATATATTGCTTGCTACTGATCCGATGGCATGCTAGCATAATCTCATCATGCTGCAGGGGTCGTGACCAATCAGGCTGAGCGTGCACAGATCTTGAGGAACCAGCTCGGTAACCTCATTTTGACGAAACTTCGTAAGTCTCTCCCACCATGAGATTGCCATCAATATACTTATGTTTCAATGAACAGAGGACACCGCCCGCCGTGCAAAGCGCGGTGAAATCAAGCATATGAATTACCTCAACTTCTCGGACGCGATCACCCGGAAGTGTGGGATCGTCGCCGAGAACTGGACGACGAGGTTCGAGAACCCAAGCGGGTTGTCGTGCCTGGAGGTGGAAATCGCTCTCCGCGCGTGGGAGTCAGGCACGACGCGTTTCCGTGCGTTGACAAACGAGGAGTGGTGCGCATGGCTGGAGGGACGGTACAACCCCCAGGCAGCCTCATCCGACTCGGCGTCCACGCCCACTACCAGCGACTCCTCGTCCTCGGACTTCGCTCATATCCCCACTGTCGCCACCTCCGAGCCAGCTCCATCAACGATCAGCGCGATGTCCCCCGTGGAGAACGCACCTCCCGCGGAGAACACATCTCCCGCTGAGAACACATCTCCCGCCGAGAACGCACCCCCTGCCGAGACTGCGCCACCCACGATTCTCACCGAACAGAGCGTGTCGACACTGTCGACGCTCCCCAAGAAGCGCACACCCTCCGAGGCCGAGGCCACTGCGCCAGCTGCCAAGCGTGCCCGCGCCGAGCCCATGTCCGTCAGCTTCATCAATTCCGTGACTCCCGCCACCGGGGAGACCTTCATCGTCCCGAAAGCCACTCGGAAGAAACGTTCCGATGCGGGTGTCCCACGCGGTCCGCGCAAGAAGCACGCCAATGCGGCTTCCGAGAACGTTTCGCCCGCTGGCGCAACTCCTTCGACGACTCCCAGCGCGGCAGCGCCCGCTGCGCAGGCCTCTAATAAGTCTCGCAACCGACATAGTTAGAAGGCGGCCCCTACGGACGCGGCTACTCCGGCGGCTTAATGCCCCACCTCTCGCATTCCTCCCTCTCCTTACACCTTCCCTTTCCCTACACCTTCCCTTTCCCTACTCCTTTCCCTTCCCTACGCCCTGCTTAGTACAAAGTAATTATAACTTTGATACTTATTAATAAAACTATTGCTGAAGTGCTTACTGCGCATACTCCGCCACTCTGCGCACTGCCCTCCCGGGCGGGGCGCCCGTCGGTTCTGAATATGGGACGCTGCACTCCCGCCGCCCGCGTCATGAGGCGGGTCTAGCCGTGTGCCACGACCTTCATCCCGGAAGTGTATGTCATTTGGATGACGGCGCCGCACGGCAGGATAGGCACCCCGGGCGCTCCTGGGGGCCGCATATGTTCTTGTTCTGGTATGTTTCTGTACGCTGACTTCATAACAGATCACGCCATTGTATTCGCATATGTAACTAGTACATTTTTACAAAAAGAACGGGGGGAAATGATGCAGGGGGAGGGAAGATAGCGAGCTCGCTGTCGGGAACAGCGAGCTCGGGTGGCGGGAGGCAGGAGGCGCGCAGGTGGGGACACAGGCGCGGGGGGAAGAGCGGGACGATAGCCGGGGAAGGGCGCACAGCGCCCATCAGAGATATGTCAGGCGGGCCTGATGCCGAGGATGCCGGGTCTGGGCACACCGCCCGCGACATACGCGCAACATACGAATATAGACGGGAGGAATACTTACCATTGTGGGAAGGAGCGGGAGTTATTGGAGCTGCTATTCGCACATAGGGAGGATAGTAGCTTTGAGCCGCCTTAGCTTGACAAGCGCGATCACATTGTCAAGATATTATTACTGGAATGATGGGAGGATCAGGTGTTTGCGGACGGTGCGGTTGGACGATTGACCTGAAGCGGAAATCGTGGACTGGTGGACGACGCCTTCCATGACTGCCGCTGACTTCGTGGATGTGAAGAGATTTCTGAGGACCTTGACTGTTGTGTTGTCGGACCGCTTGGCAGGCTTCTGGTCTTGGCAATTCGCTTCAAGGAAGCTGCCCCACCAAGCGTGGAAAGCCTTCTCGATTGTGCGCCTTCTGGACGTAGGAGCCCGCGTAGCATCGCGAGCCACCCGTCTTAGAGCCCCCGACAACCACTCTTGAATACTGGGCACTGTCCATTGGAGTGAACCGGTGTAACTCTGGTCCTCCAAGTTGATGTCCTTGAGTCCTGCACCGCGTGCCACCCCATCTTGCCACGGGGTCCAATAATCGAACATGTTTAGAACATTCTTTACGACCCAGGGATCAGGCTCCTTGAGCGGGAGCCAGAGGAGAGCGCAGTATAGGACGACATATATAATGGACTCGATGTCGTCGCCGATGGTATGTCTTTGTCGAGAGGCGTTGTCCGCTCCCACGTACTTGGCAATCGCGGCGGACACAAATTGCCACGTCGCCTGGCATTGTCGATTTAAACCACTGAGTCAGCAAGTACACTTGTGAGCAGATCAGTAAATACTGACCGAGACCGGACAACTCTCGTCGCCAATGAATGACTCGGAGTCCTTGAACTCACATTCACGAGACAGCTCCCAGTCGATAAGGTATCCTTTCCGGTCAATTCCTCGTGCAGGATCGTTGTATAGGATGATGTTCCCTGGTGTGATATCTCGATGAAGCCGTTTTCCTTGTTCAAATGCGGCTTTCAATGCTGGGTAGACACATGAGGACTACGTGCATCTATGACAAGGATTTTTTCATACCTCCAAAAGCATCATATGTAGCGTGAAGGAGCTCATTTGAGTCTTTGAAACGAAGGAGAGGATATCCGGCCGCTCCAAGCACCAATCGATGGTGGGTGCGTTTAATTATGAAGCGTTTCAATTGGTCTAGCGTGCGCCCAGCACGACAAACCCATGAATGCTCCAGGAAGTTCTGGGTCAACGTGGTTTGCACATCCCCTGGTATGTATGTGTTAGCATCCTTGGTGACCAACTCGAACTTAAACAGAAGGTAAACTCTCGCACCGTCAGTATGTTGGATCATGAGTGGATCAACTTCTTCCTCCGACAGGTCATCCACGACGACAATGGACCTTAGAACGTCCCCATGGCGCACGATAGGAGGCACGTTCTCGGTGACTGCATGCAAAGCATGCAAGACATCACCCTTTCGCCCCGAACTGCCGGGCCCCTTGGGTGCGTCGTATCGCCAGGTATCCTTCAAGAGACACACATCTTTTGTGTGGGGATCTACCGCCCAATATGTGCGGGTACCGCGGCCTGCAACCGATAAAGGGATGACGATAGGCCTAGACACAAGCAGGTAGTGTCCAGCCTGAGCTGGCTCGTCGGGCTCAAGATTGGGACAAGTCGAATTTGGGAGATGGATCACGGTAACCGACTCTCGTTCGAAGTGCTCCTTCACGGCACCTGCAAGCTTGGGCTTAGCGGTTGGGCCCCCTTGCCTCCTGACGTGGGCTTGGATAGCAATCTCGAATTCTGTTGCTTGTTCGATAGTGGCTGGTTCGACAGTAAGGTCGTACCCGCGCTGTGCATGGGAAGCCCATGCGAAGCGCCATAGAAAGTCGCATAGAAGCTCTGGATGCTCCCGTACGCTAAAACGCTCGGATACGATGGCACCGGCGCGGTCCCAGCGGATGAAGCGGGCGTAGTGGCTGCATATGGAGATGGAAAAACAAAAGTCCCTATGCTGCCGTTTGCACATCTCGCTGGCGTAGGCCACCTGCTGCCCTAGCCGCTTGACAACCTTTGTGTTCGTCGAGTCGGTCACGAAGTGGAATGTGGCACGGTTGTCCTTCAGGGGGTTTGGGTCGTGGAAGACGTCATGGCTAAGCATTGCCTTGACTTCGATGACAAGGGCAGCATATCCCATGTGTGTGTGCTTCATGGGGACGGGCTCCGATCCCGAGGTGGAGTCCGCGTTCGACTTAGAGGTGGTCGGGCTGGTGTTCCGACGCACAGTGCCAGCATCGCTCGACCCTTCCGACTCCGACTCAGAATCGGCCTCGCCAGCCTCATCGCTTGACTCTCCTTCCCCTCTAGGATCACCATCTTGCGGTTTGTCTTCGTCGTCGTTCTTCCTCTTGGGCTTGGGCTCGTAATTCTTCACTCTGTCGAGGTGCTCACTCGCGTAGCAGCAAAGGTCTGGTTTGCAGCTTCCCGTCAGACCGAGGGGACCGCTGTTGTCCGCAGCTTCTGAGGTGACGCAGAAGGTGAAGCCTGGGCATCGCCCTTGGTTCATGGCTCTCGCCTGTAGATTGTTTGGTGCACAATTCATAGTTCTGGAAAAAAGACTCACCCACCAACGGTTCATAGATTGATTTTTCCAATCTTGTTGCCTTTGGCACAGCGTCGAACGCGCCTTGGGAAGCTGGCATCTCCCCTCGGCAAGCCCATCCATCATCCTGGTTCAGGAACTCGTCCAAAAAATCTCTGGGGGGCATCGGTCCTAACACCCATCTCCTGGCTTCCTCAGCTAGCCGGCAATAACGGTCTTCTTCCGTCTTCGTGCCAAACCCGTACGTCTGCCCACTCGTCTCGGTCATCATTAAGTGGGCAACGGGTACGTTCCAGGCGCCTCCCCCGGTCCCGCTTTTTCTGAGCCTTCGTCCCTGTGATCCCTGCGTTGTCTGGGAAGACTGGGAGGACTCGGAATGCAGGGAATATTGGGAGTACTGCTCGAAATTTTGCGATGCAGGTCGCCCAGTATCGACGCCGCTGGCGTTCCGGATCCGAAGGTTGGCCGCCTTGCTCGGAGTATGGGCAGTGGTAGCCTGAGACCAGAGAATAATCAGCCTGAGCAGCAGAGACAGTGCTAGAATGTCGTACCGGGTCGCTTGAGTGTCCGGCCATATACCCAAATATCGGCTGAGGCACGCAGCAATGAGCTAGAGCTTTAAAGTAGTATGGGGAGAAGGAGCGGTAGTGCAGGAAAGCTGAGGATTTCCTCGCCCTGCGAAGCTATTAGAACGGTGTGGGTAGGCGGTTCACGGCCTTGTCCTGCTTGCATAGCCTGAACGCCGGGGGTGCGCCCCGGGTAAAAATGATCGTTACATACCCGAAACCGATTCTCCCACAGGTAAGACACGGAGCATGCAAGGACAAATTTCGGTGATGGCATTTGGCAAAGCTTGCTTGACACCGTCATCCTACAGGTCGACGTTATAATATCTTCCATATCCCGTCAACACATCGTTACAATGTACATACACATACATAAGTTATGTATTTCTTGTGTATGAGAGAACATCACCAATACCATCTATAGTGCGAATGCAATATAGAATTGTGAGGAGAGCGATGACACACTCCACTCTTCTCACGACAAGGTCGTCGTCGGTCAAAGATCTAGAATGTTATCAATGCTGGCAGGCACAACAACATGATTACCGTGTGTTGTCACCTTGTTTCGCAAGATGTCCAAGGTGTTGGCCCCATTCATGCATGCGAAAAGCGAGTAATACTGTAGTGGATGCACTGAAGTCTCTTTACATTTTCCTCCGCTTCGTACCCTGGTTAACCTCGAAAGCGTTGTCCCCCTTGCGCTTGCTTTGTATTCCTGCCGCCCTCATATGCTCCTTTCGCTTCTCTTTGTCCTTCTCCCCCTTCTTTGCTTCCTCCTTGGCCATCTTTTTTCGATATACGGCTTTCCGCTCCTCCTGCTTCTCACGCCGTCTCGATACCTGATCCTTCCTCAGCGCTCTCACCTGCTGCAGCAATGCCATGGCCTTCTTCTCTTCAGGTTCCATCACCACCGCCCGTTTCTGCATGTACGTCGCCCGGTGCTGCGCCTTCATCAGCTTCGGCTTCGACGCGTATGGCAGGGCGGCCTGCAATTTCTTCGGCACTTTGAGCGGGTTGAAGCGACGGGCAGGCCGCTCGACACGCTTGTATGTCGAGTTGACGTTCGTGGGAGTCTTCAGCCCCTCCTCGCGCCGTACCTGGCCAGTAAGACGCATCCCCTCCCAACGCTCCTTGTCCGAGAGCAGTAGAGACGTCACCGGATTATAGAACTTGCGAGGCTGGATCGAGTACCACGCCCGGAGGAAGACAATATCTGGGACAATGCAACGCCACCCGCATCAGCACACCCCATCAAACAGCCATAATATAGCACGCCAACGATCGGACGCTAGTCAAGGCCAGGGGGGCATTAAAACGCACCGCTCATGAGAATCTTGTCCTCGAACGCCGCTCGGAACGTGCCGTCGGGCTTGGGGAGGGCCTTCTTGACCTGGCCCCTGATGCCCGACACGGTGCGGATGTTGGCGCCCTCGAACTTGGCGACCTCGAGCGCCGAGGTGAACATGTCCTTGATGAACGCCGTGTTCTTGAAGATCTTGAACGGCACTCCGGTCAGCTTGAGCTTCTTCACGATGCGCGTCGACCGGTCGATGTCGAGTACAACGCCCGTCGCACTCACTCGGAAGCCCGCGCTCTCCCGCCCGATCGCGTTGAACGCGCAGAAACCCGTGTTCGGAAGCGACGCGGGGCCGTAGAACGTCGCGTAGCAGTGCATGTGCTCGGGCGTGTACTTGAGCATCCGCATGCGGATGGAGTGATCGTCCAGCGAGTAGATGGGCACCGTCTGGAATCGCCGCCATCCAAGCGAGAAAATGAGCGGGTCGTTGGTCTTGAGCGTCTTCGCAAACCACCGATGGCGCTTGATCCGGACCTGGACGTAGCCGAACCGCTCTTCAGCGGGCAGGAGGCCGCCAACGACGAGAGGGTACGTCGGGTCGAAATTCTCGACCATCTCCGCGGGGACGGGCGTCAGCTCGAGGCGGACGTACGTGCCGGGTCGGAAACCCTCTAGGAGCGCTCGTGCCTCCGGGTCGACACCTTCGAACTCGGCGCGATTCAGCTGCTGTTGGCGGGTCATCGCCTCTTTCGCCTCGGTGTAGAAGTCGGTCTTAGCCGTGTCAGGCTCGTCGTACTGCTCGTCGAACTTGCGCTTCAGCTCGGCCTTCTTCGCGGCTAGAGCGGCGGCGTCATTGTTCAGAGAAGGCTTCAATTCGCTGTCTCCCTCTCCATCGTCGTCCTCCGCGTCTTCATCATCATCTTCGGCGTGTGAGCCGTCCTCATCCATCTCCTCGTACGGTTCACCGTTGGAGTCGAGTCCTTCGGCCGGCGGGGACGACGACGAGCCAGTGATGAAGAGGTGACGGATGGAGTCGAGCAACTCCTCGTTCTCCCACTCCAGCAGGTCCTCAGCATTGACCGGCTCCTTTGTCCGGTCGAGCCCCTCCTCGATCTTGGTCAGCGCGGTGCGCTTAAGGGTGAAGAAATCGACGTCGTCCATGTCAGGCGTGTTTGACGACGACGGCGGCTCTCCCCCGCCATCCAGACCAAGTATCGATTCTGGGGACTCAGTTGAGTGATAGATGAGCTTCGTCCAGTCTCGACGTTTGCGTGTCTGTGCAATCTTCTGGAACATAACTTGAGCCTTCTCACTGAGGTTCGCCTTCCACTGGGGAATATCCTCGTCGTCGTCGTCTTCGGACACCTCGCTCTCCGCTTCGTCGGCGCTAGGGACGTCGAACGTATCATCCCCATCGAAGCGTACGAGGCGTTGAGATGGCCCGGGGTCGTCATCATCTTCGCCGCCCAAGTCGGAGTCGCTGTCAGCATACTCGACTTGACCGCGCTTGCCTCCGCTTGATGATAGCCCCTGCACGAACCGCCGCGCCGTCCGCGGAGCTGAGCGACCTCGATCCCCAAGACTTTCCTCGCCCTCCACAATCTCGGATCCATCGTCCTCGAAGTCTTCCTCGAGGCCGAAACCCTCGTCCTCCTCCCCGTCCAGCTCTTCCTCATCGTCATCCGCCCCACTATACTCCTCTTCTTCCGCGCCGGACTCGTCCGAAGAGGCACCGCTCGAGCGCGAGGTGCTTGGGCCCGCTTCAGGCTGGATAGCGAGAGGGCGTGAAGATGAGCCAAAGAGTCGAATCTGACTCTTGGCCACCGCATCTTCCAACGTCGCATCGACATCTTGGAGGTCAAGGACCATCTGCTCTCCTTCCCCGGGGTCTGCCGGATTGTGAGATTGATAGCGAAGGTTAACGTTAAGCGTCGTCGGTGGCTATTCAAAGCATAGAGAGCAACTGACTTTCTATGCCTCCTTTGGTGAAGGTTCCGGGGACATTGATGTACACGGCGTCCTTGTCGTAGATGACGCCGCCGACGTCGCTCATGGGAGCGTGGATGAGCAACTTCTTCTTCTCGCTCAATTTCCGCCGCTTCTCCGACTCGGCGTCAGGCAGAGGACACGGGTCACCGAGGATCTGGATGCTCCTAACGTCGAGGTCGCCGACCCCAGGGACGTGGACCTTGGTGCCTAGCCGGTAGTTGGTGCCGCGCAGATAGCCGTAGAGGGTGACGGTGCGGTCACACTTGCCTTGGGATGCACGAACTTCCTCACGTGGGGTGAGGTCCTCGAAACGGTCAGCAAGCATGTAGGGATGTTGGTTGCGGAATACGAGGGGGCGGAACTTCATGACGGAGATGAATCGGGAGAGGTTGAGGATTTCGGTATCGGGATAGCGTCCGTTAAGGACGCCGGAGAGGTAGAAGAGCTTGGCACCTTGGTAAATCTCGGTCCAGAAGCGCTTTTTCAACGCCTTCTTTGTAGTACGGAGGGTAGCGGCCTTCTTGATGAGGTCGAGGTGGGTGAGGACGCCGATGACTTTGGGGAAGCCGTGGGCTTGCAGAACGTTGAGGAACTCAAATGTTTCCTGGGAGAGAACTAAGGGGATGAAATCCAAGATAGGTATGTCACGTACCATCTCGAAGCCATAGGAGCCGTCGATCATGAGAAGGACCAAGTCTGCGACCTTGGCAATGTCGATCATGGAGTTGAGGTCGTTGTTGCATTCGACGAAGGTGATGCGCTTCTTCTTTCCGCTGACGACGGTGACGGGGCCATGTATATGGTTAAGGGTCTGCTTGGTGTATCGCCTGATGAGGGATTTCATGAGGGTGGTCTTGCCGACGCCAGGAGGGCCAACGACGGCAACGACGGTAGGAGGGGGCTGGTCATCGGGGGTGCGGTCGACGAGGGGGACATGGAGGCGTGTCTGGTCGCGCTCAGCAGTACGACGGCCTTGTCTGTCTGCATTACGGCCGGACCTTGGGGCAAACGCCTGCCACAGGATGTGAGCGAGAGTAAATATGTGGGGGTGAAGGAGGGCACCTTTTCGTTGAAGCCGTGCTGCTTCTCGATTCCCTTCCCTTTGGCCGACTTTTTTTTCTCAGCCTTTGCGCCGGACTGAGCGGGGCGATGAGCCTTGTGTGTCTGAGAGTCCATAGAAGGAGTGGACTACGCAGGCTGAAGGAGGCTGAGCTGAGCAGGGGCTCGGAGGACTTGGACAAAGTCAAGTTGGACTCAGGGCCAGCTAGTTACTTACTAGCTGCCTGCAGCCTGAGCCTCAGACTGAGAGTGATGGAGAAAGGGCGCTTGTGAAAAATGGAGTTGAACGAGGTTAAGGTTAGGGTACACGGCCACGTGAGAAGCGCGTCGTTGTTTAAGGGCGGGCGCCTGTGTTCGAACTTGGACCGCGGCCACCGAGACCCCGTGCGAGTCTTGTTGTCTCTCAGTCTCAGTCTCAGTCTGCACTGAGCTGAGCCTGCACTGAGCTGAGCCCATCTCATCTCTGACTCTCATCTCTCTCCTCCCTCCCGCTCTCGCTCTCGCTCTCTCACACACCTCCTCCCCTTCATCGCCTCCCTGCGATACCCCCCACGCCATGTCGAGGCGGTCAGCGCATCTCGACTTCTCCATCAGGGGCGACGAGCTCGAGCAGCAGCGTGTGCAGCTCGAACACAATCTACAGCACACCGACCTCTCCCTCCACCTCTCCTCCACCCCAGACGAGTTCTCCGACGTCGAGTACCCTCGCCACGCCTCCGTCCCCTCTCCACCCTTCTCTGCCTTTGCCTCCTTCGACCATCGTTCGGGAGACGACTATGACCCCCACGAACAGAGCAGGTTCCAGGCCTGGTCCTACCACACCGACGACGGCGTGCAGCCATACGCCGCAGAGTCCTTCTCTACAGCCGCACATCACGCGAGCGCGCTCACCATCAGCGCGGGTCTCGGAGGTGGCCGAGGGGCCAGGAGGGATCTTAGCTTGAGCGGCGCAGAGTATGACCCGGAGCGTCCACTCCAGGGCATCATGGCGGGCATAGAGGGCCGCGTCAAGGGTTTCGACGCCAATTCCACAAAGTCAAGGCAGATTGTCAGTTCGTTCCTCGCTTCCCTGCACCCTACCAGAGTTCATTTCGTCAATTTTATAGACAGCAAGCGTCATCGACTTTGATCCCCTCGTCGTCGACGACACTGCAGAGCTCGACCGTGTCCTCCAATCAGGGCATGCACCACCCCACGCAATACGCTCTATCCATTCCACATCCTCCTCGTCCAGCTCAGACGTCACCGAGCCCATCTCTCCTCAACCGCAACAAGACTCACGGCCACGTCTCGCGGACGCTCTCAGCCACCTAACCTTTTCGCCGAAGCGACCACGCAGCGCACAAGGCTTCGCGTCGCCCCGTGTGGCCAACGTCACCATTCGGAGTTCCACCCCAGATCGTTCAGCCATCGCCCGACACCTGCCCGCATCCACCCCACGGCTGCAGCGCCGGATGAACCAGTCCCTCTCCTACGCCCAACACAGCGTCAGCGCCTCGCATGGACACGCCGAGCCCGAAGTGCAGATCACGCCCGCCACGCCTTCCCTTCGCCAGTCACGTCGGGAGCTGCAGCTGCAGCCCGACGACTCGTCCAAGTTCACGACCATAGCCCGCGGGTTGGCGCGAGAGATCGAGGCGGAGGCTGACGCGGCCATGAAGCGCAACGTGCGACAGGCCGTGGCGGAGGTGACACCGCGCGCGGTGCGCCGCCACAGTACGATCCCTGCCCGGAAGCACCAGCACCAGCGCAGCCCCTTGAAGCAGATGGTGGGCGAGAAGTCGGAGAGGATGTCGTTCGCCGCGACGCCATTCAAGAAGAGCGTGCAACTCCCGGACGTGACCGGGCTTACCTCGGCTGTTGCGTCTCCGGCGAAGGTGGACGTGGAGTTCTACGGGTATGATCCTCGGAATACCACAGAAACAGAGGGTATGCTTGAACATGTTGATGTCTCTCTAACCACCGATTGCTCACTTCGGTCTAGCGCGTCTCGTTGCTACTTTAGCCATCGTCCAGAACCAGCTCAGTCACCTCGAAGCAGAAAACAGTGTGTCTCGACGACGCGTTCGAGAGCTAGAGCTCGAGCTTGAGGCGTGCAAGAAGGAGGTTGTGCGAGAGCGAACGCGCATTCTAGAGCACGAGCAGAGCATCAGTAGGGACGTTGAACCGAGCAAGAAACGCGTTTCCAGCCAGCGCGAACGCGTGCAGCAGCAGAAGCAGCAACAAGAAAAGGCAGAGGATGATCAGACGGAGCTTGCCGCTGCAGAGACACGGTACAAGGCCGCCGTCGAGGAGAAGAAAGGTGGGGAGTTCGAACAGCCGTGTCCCGTATTCGCAGATCGCTGACTCGAGTATTACAGCCCTGGAGGCTTTGATCACGACCCTTCGCTCACATCTCACGCGATTAACGGCCGAGCTATCCGAGCACAAGCAACTCCTGCTCGAGCTCCGTTCCCTACGGGACTCTGATGCGCAAGCACTGGCGGACAAGAGCAAGGAGGTAGACAAGTTGAGGCAGGAGGTCGAGCGGCTCGCAGGCGAAGTCGAGGTTCTTCGTGGTGTTGTCGAGGAGGGCCTAAAAGAACGGCGGGGCTTCCGAGAGCAATCCGTGTGCCACGCACAAGAGTCCGTGCCGGTGAGCGCAGAGCAAAGCAATGAGGATGAGAGCGAGGACGAGGAGCCCCAGATCCAGACGCCGCAAGCTCAGCAGCAACAACCGACAGTCGAGTCAGATGAGAGCGAAGACGAAGTCACCGAAGACGAGTCGATCAGTCGCCGCTCTCCTACTCCTTCCCCACGACGAAGGCTGGGTGCCGGCTCAGCGGACAGGACGATGAGAACTGATCGCGCGACGCTCGCGTCCTCCCAAGGTTCAAGCCTCGCTGCAAGTGCGAACGCGAACGCATCTAAACCCTTCCTAGACGAGGAAGAAGTCAGCCGTATTTCACAGGAAGTCGAGGAACGCCGATACGAGCGGTCCATCCAGTCCCGTTCGCAAGACAGTTCGCAATCCGCCCTCGAGCCCCACGAACGATCACGAAGCTGGTCGCATCAGCCCGTACCCAGCCAGTCCCGGAAGGTCTCACGCGCAGGCTCGCCGTCGGCGATGCTCGAGCGCGACGCGTCCGGCTCGACCGCTCCCCCAAACCTCGTCCGCCAGTTCGAGCACTCTGTCCGTTTCGCTACCGAGTCCATCCACGCCCCCAGTAGTCGCCCGCCGTCTCCGCACGCTAACATCACTCACCCGCAAGCACAGCCCCAGCCCCGACCGACCGCGCCCACACCCGCCGCCGCACAGCGTTCGGCCTCCGTGAGCCAGAAACGCAGGGCCCACACCGCGCCCCAGGCAGACGGCGAGCCTGCGTTCCCGCAGATCCGCGGGGCGCGTCTCGAACGGCTATTCTTCTCCGCCCCCGAACACAACGCCGAGACGTGCACCGTCTGCCACCGGAGACGACGTCGGCGCCCGGCCGAGGTCGAGGAAGCCGCGCCATGGTTGAGAGAGCACCAGCGGCAGCCGGATGAGGATGACGAGGACGAAGGCTTTGTGGAAGGCCCAGAAGATGTGCGGGATTGGAGGGCGTATGCTACTAAGGCTGCGAGGGACCGGGCGGGTGATCGTGTGCCGCCGCAGACTGTGCTGGCGCGGGTGCTGCGCGAGCTCGAGGATGATTTCACGCATTACAAGAGGTGCGTCTCCGAAACCGACTCTCTCTCTATTCAACTGTTTGCTAATCAGCCGGGCGTGGCTAGCATATACGTGGAGCTTGCAGACCAGTATAAGGACATGGACCCCGTGTCCAACGTTGTCAAGCGGAACGTCCTTGCCGACCATCTACGAGAAGTCATTGACATCCTCGAGCAGAAAGTGAAGGTTTTTTGTTCATGTTGGAGTATGTTGATTCTAATGTGGAGTTCTACGATGCAGGGTAACCAGATAGCGTCGTTGTACGACCTGTTGACGTTCAAGGACAAACCGGTCAGTGAATCCGTTGTCCCAGACAAGGTCACCAGCTCGAGGAATGTCTTCCCCAACGCCGCTGCATTCCAAGGGCGCCTTCCCGTCCGCGGCTCATAGCCCTAGATTTCTGTCCAAAACGATTGATCGCAAATAGGTAGATGCTGATTTGACTGCTGCCGGCTGTCCTCGCGCATTTACGTTATGTATTATACTGTAGCTTAGCAAGCATCTAGCACAAAATATTGGACGGTCTCAAGTTGATTGTTGTCGTTGAAGATTTCATTACACCTCCGATTAAAGGAAACGCATTCGATTTCTATTTCGTAGTCAAGCAAGTATCGACAAACCCGACCTGAAGGTAGCACCAGACCTAGTTTGTCGAGTCGTTGTGGCGTGTACACACTCGAATCGTCCACCACCTATGCAGGATGGCTCATTGGCACTAAGTTCTGGATCAGGGATGGCGACGCATTGCAGGGTAAGGAGTGCCACTCACCTGGTAATAGTAAGGAGGGGACACAGCGACGCAGGTGTATGGGCTAGCGCAGATGGTCGCTCCAGTGTAACCAGTCCCTACGGTAAATCACAGTATCAGTCCATGGATCACAATCAATGAACAGCGACGGACCTCCACATTGACCCCATTGAGTCTGAGTGGCACCGGAAGCGGAGGAAGTCGTTGCCGGCGCTGTCGACGAAGGGGCCGTTGAAGCAGGAGCGGTGGTCGTGGGTGCAATAGTGGTCGAGCTCGGAGAGGAGGGGTTGGATGCCCCAGATCCGGAGCCGATAGCCGTCGTGATGGGGCCGGATTCAATATACACCCCGGATACGTACCAGTCCTCAGGCGCGTCGGTGTTCACAATGCGGAGGACACCGACATGAAAGTCCTCGGAGTTGGTAGAAGTAGAGGCCGCGATGTTGATTGCAACCTTGGTCAGTGGGGAGGAGCCATTGGAAGCCCACAGACCGACGGTTCCAGCTGAGAACTAATCTAACATTTAACGGGGTAATGATAGGACGAGGAATAATGCTCACGTCGATGTCGTAGGCAAAGTTGTACCACTGCCCGGCAACGAACGGTGTGCTCCACTGAGGCTGTCCACTGACGTGCCACTCTAGATCGGTTGGGTTGGGAGCAACACCATACTTGAGCTACGGACAAAAGACAAACTTCATAAGGCTACGAGCCAATGACACGTGACACTAGAGCTTACCTCCGTAAAGTGGGACTCAAAGAAGAAGATCTGGTGCTCAAGTGTAGACTAGATTCCCCAACCGCGTCAGCAGAAGTTCCAAAAATTCGCGGGAGAACAGTCGCACTGACGTCGGGAGGGTTTGTGCCGGAGTGCATCAAGGAGAAGTGGTAGAAGAGGTTTCCGGTGCCCAGGTTCTGAGTCGTCTGGGGAATTAGCTCGGCTCTTGCACGGGTCAACTTTTGTGAGGAAGCCATCTAGCTTGGGGGAACCTACCTCTCCATGTTTGAATTCCAGGTGGCAGTGGAATCAATGGTCATGCGAAGTCCGTTCGTCTCCGCAGTATCAGCCGGATTTTTGTAGGTGGGGTCCAGGGCAAGGTAGTGCGAAGTAGGTTGGCTGCCATGGATGTACTGTACGTTCTTGTAAGACGCAAAATCATTCTTAGGTGCCAATGCACATACCCATTGGTAGGTTCCGACCTCGTTAGCCCAAGACCCTGCGGACACAACAGTCAATCATCACAGACGACGTGCAACCGTAGTAATACTCACATTTGTCGAAGTCCGCGACCGTAGTAAAAGGGTTGAAGGAGCCTAGAAGGACAATTGTCTAAACTAATGTCCATCAATGGCGCGAATCGAAGGCCCACCATCCCAGACCGTGGTACCACCGCGAACGGCACCTGCAAGAGCGAGTAAAGACACGAAAGCAGAAATCATACCGATAAGGTCCTAGACACGGATGAGGGTGCGCTGGGCATGCGTCTTGACCCGAGCTCTCTTGCTTAAATATGCAACCACGGATCAAAGCCCGGAACCATATAGGCTCGAAGCCGAGCCATGTACATTAGCCACCGCTTCAACGAGCGAGGATTGGCCGCAATGGTAGGGATAAATATCGGGATGACCGGGAGATGGGTTGGGCCCATATGATCACAGTCTCGGATATTGAGTGAACGCGCAACGACAGGTGCACGCGGCTCACGGAGATGCGCTCGGATATATCGTGGATATATATTGGCACGATTAAACTGGTACAGAAGGGTATGTCGTCGGGGGTATGAACTTGATGTCGTTGTGTGCGTGAGCATGCGTGCAAATGGAGAAAGGTGCAAGTATAAGTTACAGTCGCCGCGGGTATCGTGTCGGCGATGAAAGATCCAGCAAGAAGCGCGTGAGTCGTATGTTCATGGGGGTCGTAAGTCGGGGTTATGATGAGTCCCTGAACATCCAGGCTGTCAGCCAGGATTTAGGTTGTAGTGCCTCCTCTTCCTCTTCCTCGTCTCGATCTCGCACATCCTCCACTGCATCCTCTTCCTCGGCAATGGCGACACCATACACGGCTTCCTGGACGGAGATGATTTTCGAACCCGAGACGCTGCCATGGTTGGGGTATACAAACGGCAACGGGCGGGTGGCAGCACCTTCAATGACGGAGAGCACAGACCTCCCACCCATACTCGGGAAACCCCGCGAGGTGCGGAGTCCGAGCTCGTGGTCCACCGAAGCAGCGCGGTTCCGACGATGAGGTGCCGAGGGGAGAACGAAAGAAGACGGCGGACCCGATGGTGGTCCTCGACTACTGGCTTGAGAAACAGACCCCATCGACAGGGAGCGATACCCCGTTGACGAACCAATGTCGAATGTGTGGGGGCGCTGCATCCCTATGTGCGATCCTGCACCGCTGTAGCTGGACCTTTGACGTCTGGCCTGGCGACGATAGGTAGGAGCTGTCTCGACATCGTCCTCCTGCTTTATGGAGTTAACGCGGGACGCAATCATCGGTGGTAACTGGATTTGCTCCGTCCCATCTAGGCGCCTGTAGAAGCTAGGATGAGGAGTGTCGGCATCCTCTTGGTCACTAGCGATGCTAGCGGCGAAAGGAATGGAGAATCCGGACTCGATGAAGTCCTCCTCGCGCCACGCGCCCAATCGGCCGGCACCTGGTTGGCTCGTCAACGACATGCGAAGATCGACAGTATCGTCCAGGTTGAGGATGTCCGTAGGATCTCGGGGAAGCCATAGAAGATTGTCGATGCTGCGCGTGTAGTAAGGGTTCTCGTAGGTATGGTTCAGCGAGGACTCATCCTCCCATGGACGATGACGATGATGTTTCGTAACAACTGCAGGATTCGATGGCAAGGGGTAAGGCCGGTCCTCATCGTTGATGCTAGCTTCCCGACACGTCTCTAGAGTGGGTCTTCGGAGAGGCGCCTCTGCTATTAGCGAGGACACGTTGAGCGGGACTGTAGAGGATGATCGACGTGGTGGGCCAAAGGGATTTGGCAGGTGCCGTGGGGAACGACGCTGTCGACTAGCCATCGAAGCGTATGCGAAGTTGAACTTGAAGGGAAGACGCCAGGACCAGGCATCGCCTGTGGAGTCACGCCCCAAATTGGCCTGCAAGTCAGCTCGACCAGCCTCCCCTCTTGCCGGCGCTGCATCATCGATGAGCTCCTCCGTCGCTTGCCCGGTACCACACACGACCTGAGCTTCCAGAATATCGTCACGCTCAAAGCGAGCCCGACAGAGCCGAGTGAGACTGGATAACCGAAGGCTCAGATGGGTACATCAAATCAGAGAAGGGCATACTCACAACATCTTATAAAAAACGGTGATAATGATCAGAACGGCGGAGATTGCCACGTTGACCGTCTTCTTGTTAACAACCATGTATGCGAGGAACACAACTTGTGAAAGAATCAAACCTAAAAAGACGTTAGCCAAGATAACCCAGGATTCATGCATCGTGCGTACCATCCAAAGAGTACCGAACCATCCGAATAAGCAACTTCTGACCATTGCCTTCGTAGTTCTTCGCATAAACGTGGAGCAGCTGTGAATCGAACTGAGCCTATCCATCATGACGAACATCCCGAGTGGCTCGTACCTGGTTCTTCACGACAGCTGCAAGACGAGTCAGCATACCACAACAACGACAATAGCAATGCTACTCACTCCTTTCCACGGCAAAGTACACCAGGGCGAATGGGATAACAAGGGGGTTGAGCAAGGCAAACACAAGTAGTACATGCATCACCAGCACATGGTTGGGAAGCCAATCTGTGCCACAACTTTCAGAGCGCGCCCCCAAGTATCGGAGGTGCGAGACTCACAGTAATAGTTAAATGTTCGTGGACGAATGCCCATCGCGCGTTTGCGCGGAGTTACTTGACGACGTGTGGTGGGATATACCATAAGCGGGAGCTGGAAAGGGTTGAGAGATTATGTCAGAAATCCATGTAACAGGACTCACGCCGACTACAAATCATGAAAATGGTTTTAGTGAGAATGCCATTGATGCGGTACAAGCGACTTACATAGTGCAAGCTCAATGCCACCATGCATAGCGGTTGTGAAGATGACTACCCAAGCATAAGCAGGTGTCAATTGTGTCAACAATTGAACGCACTTACACCAGCCAACATAGAAGGGAGCAGCAACTGGAAAACTTTGCGCAATGACGCTCACAACCTTGCTCGAGGCGACGGATTTGAACGACAGCAGGAACGACTGAAGGGCCACAGTGCCCACGCAGAAGAAAACCAAGACGTTAACAACCAAGAATTTGTAATATCGGGTCATGATACGGTCGTGCAGAGCAGATAATGTCGCTATCGTGTGTGCGCGTTTAGCAATGAGGACTAAGTGAGTCAGTCGTCAGTGGCATGCAAGGCAAGTGCACAGCAGTATCCACTTACGAAGTAGTAGAGGGATCAAGAGTGATAACAATGCGACTAAAACTGTTGGAACAAACGATTGAAGGAGCTCCTCTTCCCAAGGATGGGTCGAAAGGAAATCCAACTGGAGCACAAAAGTCAGCGCTGATGTGTGGACCCGGCACCAAATGATGAACACACCAATCCGGGCCAAAGCGTACTCAAGTTCTGAATGTTTACTAGACCGACGAAGAACGACACAGGAAACACCCAGAAGATGGTGAAAGCCCTGCGAGAATCACATTCAGAATATGTTAATGTGGGTAGCCAGGCATATAAATCAACATACCAGACACCAAGTTCGACCACCCAGTCTTTGACGAACTAGACTAAAAGATCAGGAAAACAATTTATAAGAAAGAGCGCATATACGTACCTCCACCCTGAACGTCGGTTTCATCAACCGTGTCCAGTCCAAATCTTCGTACGAAGGCGCCATGGTCACCAAGCACTGAAGGGGATTATCCGGGCGTACCGCCAGATACTTGCATGCACGTCGCGCATCTGCAGGGTCGACGAACGTGACAAACGCAGTCGACATGGGCTCGAAGTCCGACAGCTGCATTGACCGCTTCTCCGTGATCATGTTAGTCACAATCTGCAGCTTCGCCGTGTAATAGTCGATGGCGGGCACAGTCTTGCCACGGAAGATCGACGACAGGTGGATCAGTGGCTGGTAGGTGTCGAGGGTGCTCCGAGGAGACTGAGCAGCGCGTCCCAAACAGTCTTCCCATCCTCAGCCGCCTCCGTTGTTTTCTCCCCGGTCGTAGGTTGCGCCGCTTCAAGATCCGGATGGGTCTTGCTGAAGTGACTGCGCCAACTGGAGAGCCGTCCTTCCGACTGCAGGTCAGAATCCAATGCAGGGAGGTAAGGTTGGAGTGTACGAATGAGAAGCTGCATCCGATCCTCTCCCTCCTCCGACCCTTCATCACTTTGATCGACAGCTTGGGCTTCAAGAGGTTCGGAGATGCTTGCTCGCTTGGCAGCTACCGAGACACGCCGTACCGCAGTGCGGAACATTCCAGGGGAGCTGTTTTGACTCTCAAGAGCAGCCTGGACTCCAGCAAGAGCCTTGCGTGCTAGCTTGATGTGGGCGGTCTCCAGTAGGCGAAGAACTTCCTCCCGCCTCTCCAGCATCGCCGCTAAGTCATTCATCTTGCGCACGATGACTACACGATCGATTGCTGGGGCGTCGTATTCTTCCGGCCGGGCATCCTGAGTGGGCGAGGAACGTCTTGAACTGTGCTCTCCAGTGGGCGAATGCATGAGAAGGACCTGAGCGGGTAGGCGAAAGGCACGGTTGAAAAGGAACGCGAAGGTCTTGTTCAAGAAACCGGGTTGGGTCGATGAGGTGATTCCGATTGCCGGTCGCGCGACCCTGCGCGACAAGTAATACTCGAAGTATTCCTTGAGCTCCTTTTCAGACCTGAGTGATTGTGGGACGTTCGTCACCATAACTGTTCGTAGGCGAAGGCCGCGATTGGAGTGGTCGACGTCAAGTGGAAGCAACGCATGGAAGGGGTACTGGGGATGGGGATGGGGGTCGTATTGAGCATGTCGCTCAGCTTGAACTTGACAAGCAGCGCGGTTGGCGGCGGCGAGGATATTCTGTGCACGATAGTGAAAGGCACCTCTGCATATCCAATAGAGCGTTCCGAACCAAGAGAGAGTGATCCAAACGAGGAGGACGATATGAACCCATAGTAAGGACAGACCCTTGGTAGTAGTCACAAGAGAGGATATGGAGGCACGGGTCATGGATTTGGAAGAGACGGTGCCATCTGAGAATGTGACATGGATGGGGAAGAGGATGACGAGGGTCGAGAAGCATTGGAGGACGGTGAACCAGAAGCAGCCGCGGAGCCAGCGTATATAGAGAGTGGCGTCGACGCCTCGCAGCTCGTTGAAGTGGTCTTCGGGGAATTTGAGAACCTGCTTGACCCATCCCAAAGGCCACTTTCGCGGGAGTGGCGGAGAGGGTCGTCTAAGTAGGCTCATGATGAAAAGGAGAAGCAGAAAAATAAATAAAGCAACTCACTTAGCCCAGGACCTGCCTTGGTATAGGCTGGAGACGGAAGTACGAGGTCAAGGTTAATGCGCGGGCTGGGACAAGGGAGGGACTCACTATCCGAATTCCCAAGACTCAACGCTGCCCAAACCGAGGCCATGGGGCCCTTTCCCGCGGCGCCTCCTTCGCATGCACTCATGGGCAGTGATAGTGACGAGGAAGATGCCGCCAGCGACGACAGACTGGTTGATGAGGCCGCTAGAGGTGATGCCATGAGCGCACACGAGGCGTTAGACCGGAAATAGACATACATACCTGTAGTCTTTAGAGAACGGTCTGTTCTGGATGGTGGCCATGACCTCGGCAAAAGTACCGTCGACGACCACTCCGGGTCGCAGACAGGCAACCCTGGGGGAGGAAGAAGGTAGAGACTGGCGGGTGCCGGTGAGAGGTGACTGGAGGGCCCCAGTCGGTTAAATAACTTAAGACGGACTCGCTCTGATTGAAGTTCCCTTGCCCATGCCACGCTCGGGCTGTTACTCCGGCGCGACTCCTTTCTGGGCTGACCTTGTGGCGGCTGTCAATTAAACGCCAAGTAAATAAGCACTGTAAGCAAGTATAACCGGCACCTTCGGATCGAACCGGTTCAACTCACGCCGCTGCGTCGCTCCTCCCTCTTTGCTCGACGCTCGCCCCAACGTTCAGCTCACCAACGCTCGCCATGTCTCTCCTCCGGGCCTGCCAGCAGGCTGTCTCTAGACAACCCATCGCGAGGTCAGGTCTTGTTGCCGCCCGCCCATACAGCACCCCATCCCTCGACCCCACCATTCCCCAACCCGCTCCCAAGCAGGACACCGAAATTGCTGAGACACCAGCACGAGATGTCATCACGGCGGACATAGTCAGCGGCGCACCTAGTGAGCAATCCCCTATACACCGCGCGTGGAGCTTTGAATAAACCGCCGCTGCAGAGGAGCTCCGTCACCGTGCAGTGAGGATCTTTCAGCCTACTCGCAGCACCACCCAAAGTGGCTCCGGCAAGTCCAACCAGTGGAGGATCGACTGGGACATTCTCCCCGGTGGAGGTCGTTGGGAGAACCCCTTAATGGGATGGGCAAGTTCGTGAGTGACAAGCCGCGTTAACACCCAATGCCTCGTTTCGTTAACGCGTACGGGCGGTGGGCAGTGCGGATTACATGCAGGGCACGCGCCTTTCCTTCCGCACTAAGGAGGATGCCATCCACTTCGCCGAGAAGCAAGGTGCGTACTCATCCCGACTTACTTACACCGGCACTAATGTGCCTCGTTGCAATCTGTCTCAGGCTGGGATTACTATGTGTATGTGCTCTCCTAGCAGTTTCCTCCTCGTTCCGCTGACGAGCCTTTCGCCTATAGGGCTCCTGTCGAGGTCACCCGTATCCCACCCAAGAACTACTCGGAGAACTTTGTTTACAAGCCTAACAAGCTCCGTATTTGTCGCACGAAGTAGAGTGAATGCACTTGCCTTACATATTGCTGCCACTTTCTCCCGAGGTATCGGTGGTGCGCAATGATCGCTCGGTGCGCGACGGATTTTCCAAACTGCTGCTCTGGCAAAGAAGTCTCAAGATCCAAGCACGAAAGATGATATACATATCCTGTGCAACGTTCACATAGCGATACACAACGATGCAAAGCACGAAGCAACATTCGACCAAATGACAAACAAGTCCAATCCCATGAAATCAGTCCGACGTCTGTTCCACTCAGTCAGCTCTCCTCTCGCTCAATTGAAACCAATGATCCTGCTCTTCGGCCGCAAGCTCATGACCGGAGCCCTCGGCTTCTTCGCAGTGACCTCCTTCTCCTCGACATCAGACTCCTCGTCATCGCTCTCCGACACATGGTGTCGCGTCGGCCGCTGTCGGAACGTCTGTACGATCGTCTGGCGCGGCTTCTCCTGCACAGGCGACGTGTCGACGGCCTCCTGACCTTGAGCCGTGAGGGGCACCCGCAAGGAGATGGCGCAGTCCGAAAGCTGTTTGACGACGTCGGCATCGAGGTCGATGTTGAAGAGGTCGAAGATGTACCGCCTGACGGGCATCCGGTACTTCTGCGAGGAGATTGTGTGCAACGCGCGGTAGAACATGCTGGGGGAGGCGAAGATGTGCCGGTACTCCGGCCTACTCTTCATCCTGTGCGTCCAAACAATAATCAGCTATTGCACACTATGTGAAGCAATTTCAAGCGTACTTCGTCAGTGTTCTGGACGCGGCGTTGGCAATGACCGTATTGGCGAGGTTGTAAATCGCCGTCATGACCTCCATTTCCTCTGGGCTCTCCGGAGCAGCGAGCTTGCTGTCGTCAATAGCCTCGACGGCAACGCATTCCCACTCCTGTATTGAAACAAATTTGTCCACGTCGACTGGAACGCAGAGGCCGGTGGGAAGACCCAGAGGCGAGAGTGTCGCTTCCCAGTGGTAGTCGTCCAAAATCTCCGCGCCTTGAGGTGTGGACGAGATGAGACCCAGCACGAAAAAGCACGTTCTATGTCCACAGTTAGATATATGCCTAGATCAGAAGGAGTTGGGGGCTGCGCACCCTCGCACAGATAGCACGAGTGATTGTTCTGCTATCTCCAGAATCGCTGGGATAATCTCCTCGTCCTCAAGGAACGGCAGTCCGCGCTCCGTGGCGCCGATGTTGCCCTACGACACCTCAGGTACTGTGATATTAAGAAGAGATACGGAGCTTACCACTGCCCACAGGACGCTCTTCAGCTTAAGGATGACCTCTTGGTCTTCGCTCTCCAAACCGTGTTGTCGGATGAAATGAGCGAACTCCACGAAATGACCCTTCTCCTGCAATACCTCGCAGCCCAGGTCGGTCTTGGCCATGACCCCATAGAAGTGTGGTGGGACGATCCCTTCGAACGTTCTGTAGAAAGCAAATTCGAGTCATGCTCGAGCAAAGGCAATAAGATTCTCACAGTATGTCTTCCTCATCCTCCGTGGCGTTTTGGCTGAAGGCCTTCGCAAGGAAGACCTCAATATGTACCACGTAATGAAGGTTGCGTTCCTACTCTACATCAGGGAAGGCCGAGAGCAATGAGAATATGAACTCACATGGAACCACAGCTCCATCTCCCGTTCGATGTATTCTGCGGCGTACAAGTACCTGAAGCCCGTTGGTGTGGACATAAATCTAGCCAATCGTCAGCCTTATAGCATCTGAAACTTGGCAGATACGTACTTCAGAAGCAGCGGATGGCCCACCTCCCCAAGGTGGTCCAGGGTAGGTTGCATCTCGACCACCATCTGCAGAACATCTTGGGACTCGCAAGCTCCTTCCAGGAACTGCACCGCCATCTCGCGCACTTCCATTGCCGGGTCATACAATTGCGTCAATAACAAACGGAGCGTCCAGGCGTTGGCCGTTGTGCTAACACGGATGAGGGCACCTAAGCGTCCCGTGGCATAGCGGCGAACATGCTGCAGAAGGTGATCAGTCGCCACATGACGCGAAGAGTGCGACCACCTACCGCGTAACTTGAAGTCAAGGCCTTCGACAAGACGATACGTGCATGACCGTCGCTGAGGGGAGAACGGAATCAATCACCACATCGCCAGCGCACATAGGGCGAAAGCAATACGTACATGCTGAAGTCGAGGTTCTCGATAATACCAATAACGAGATCCTCCCTACCGCGGAGCTCGGTCAGGATATAGAAAGCACTGAATAGCTTGAACTTCTCCAAGAGTCTGTTCTGCGGTGTTAGCAACTTGCATCAGCATCCAAAAACTGCCCTACGCACTCAATCCCTTCTTTCCGCCTACTCAACGTCCCGAGCATCTCGAAGTAGCCGGATGTAAGGGTGTCTTGCATGCGCTTCTTGGAGAAAACTGGGTCGGACGTGGGCGTCGGAGTTTGCTGCATGGCATGTTAGAGGCATTACAGACCAGACAATATGCGGATTTCTCACCGGATCCAGCTGGTCGAAGCTCTTGTACAATTGCGACAAGAATTCGTCTTCGGCAAGAAACTTGACTCCGTCCTGGCTCGCCAGGAGCGCGTTAAGCAATGAGCACCCCAGTCGTACCCATCGTACGTTCTGCTAGAGTCCGGGAGTGACAACGTAAGCTGTCCGTGGTCGAGATAAAGAAGTTAAACTATATCTACCTTCGTTTTCGGTAGGCCACTGAATCGATGGGCCATCGGGTGAAAGAATGACATCAGCTTCCGGACATATCTTGATACCTTAATCGCCTCCTCCATCCGCTTGGGGTTGTGTAATGGGCCCTCGACGAGTTCCTGGAGGGTGTCGAAGTTCCACTTTCCGTGGTCCTTCGTCAACATGACTTGAGTGTCAAGCAAGAACGCCTGGAAGGTCTTGTCATCCATCTGCATCCGCATCTTCATCTTCTCCTGCTCGACGGCTCTTTGACCGCGGCGTACGGCGTCTTCCACCGAGTTGGCTCTGCCACGTTGTTAATGCATGAGATTGGTTACTACAGGAACTCATCGGCGTACCGTGGACGGCCGGCGGGGTCCCCTTTAATGGCAGGCTCTAGCCGCGCTCGATGACGGTTAAAGCTATCAAGAGCAGATAAGGCCGACGAGCCTACTATTCTGTGCTCATTTTCATCATAATCGGACGCCAGCTTGAAGACACGAGGTAGAGCCTAGCGTACGCATTCCATGAGAACGCCGGTAAGGTGAGAGACAGAGGAGCCATCCTACCTGGATCTTAGCCGCTACAGAGAGAGGCAGAACGCGATTCGCCTTTTGCAACATCTCTGCCAGGAGGAGCGTGGCCTTCCGTGAAAGTGAGGAACCAACGCTGGACTCCTCGAACATGGATGTCAAGGCCTGCAATTCGGTAGATGAGAGACTACCGATATATGGCCGAGAAACTGCTCACGTCGATCAGCCCTGCTTTAGTGAAAATCAAGATAAGTAATGCGAAATATTGGTCGGTCAGTTTGAGGGTATCTTGCGGTCGTGAGGGTATCTCAGTGGAAGATTGCATGTCAGTGCTCTGTCTTGATCTACGATACACTGAAATATTTCCCGTAAATTATGTGGACGAATGCGAGAAAAACGCCGCTTACTTGTAAGTCGGCGGCCTTCAATAAATGTCTGATGCCATTCTGGAGGTTTGATATTCAAGAGGTCGAAAAACATGTTCAGGATGATTTCCTGCACGGCTATTAGTGGACGTCTAGGAGTTCAAAACAAGGCTACGCACTCGTGTCTCCAGCGACGGTATTCGTAAGCAGTCGACGACGGTTTTAATCGCGATCTTATCATTGATGCAGAAGTACATCAATCCTTTGATTTGGTTAGACTTACGCGTGCATAAGAGACATACAAGCATACGTACCGCTCCATGTGCGAAGCATAGACGAAACTATGCGAGCGCATCCTTTCACTCGCTCACTATGCTCGACACCCTTGCCGTAAGCATCCGTGATGCCAGACAGGGCAATCTACTCTACGCTCAGGGTCGTTAGGTCCGTGGGGAGGGGAGGCTAAGTCGCTCACCTCAAGGTCCGTTCCGGGGCGAAGGTATGTTCTCGTCCTAGGCGCGTCAATGATGTGCAAAAACGCCGCCGAGAGCAAAGGCGCCATCTCAATTGGACCTTCCGCGAGAGCGTGCAGCAACACCCTGATGCCCCCCGTCCGCGCCATGAGATCGATGTCGATGAGCACTGTACCCGTTCCGTGTCAGAACGGCCCGGCTATCTGGGATTGAACAGACTTACATATCTCAGTGAGTGTCTGGAGGCAAATCGGCTTAAATGGGTCTTCTGGATACTCGGCCACCGCAATCACCGCCCTCATGACGGCATCCGAGAGGGCACTGTGCCAGTGCCAACCGCCGAATTGGGAGAGTGTCGCTCCGATCCTATTTCGACGACCGCGCGGATGAGCTTGACGACCTGCTCCTTTTCCACGGTATGCTTGTTGTCGCGACAAAGAGATCTAAAGACGAGGTCAGTACAAATCATGCCCTGAATCGCGAAATATTGAAACCTACTTGACGATGAACCAATCCAAATTCTGCTCGCCAAGTCGTCTTACCGAATGGGCATCGACGAGGGAATGCCGCAGAAGCCTGTAGGCCGTGGCACGAGACTGCTTGGTCGCCTTGTCCGCGAGCGATGGCAGCACCCTAAATTTCGCTCAGAATATGGTGGCACGAAGACGGGAACAATGCTACTCACGCTCGAACGACCTCTCCGACTTCCAGCTCGTACCTCACGCGTAGGTTCCGCTGCAGTGTCCCGATAAGCTTGTTCATCGCTTCGACCCGCGCACGATTGAGCTCTGCATCGGTAGCGGTAGCAAGGTTGGGGAGCGTGGATGTGGAAGGGGAGGTAGATGGTGAAGGGGCCGAGGGGTGTTCATGGTGTCTTGTCAGGTGAAGGAGGGTTCTTATAGCACCATTTGCATAGTGCATCGCTGAATGGAAGTCATCTGAGGGAGGACGTTGTTTGAGCGATGGGAGTGCAGCATTGAAACTTGGACATACCCTTCCCCGCACCCTCTTCCTTCCAAGTGGAAGTTGGGATAGGCTGTCCGGTGAATTTGCGCTTTGGACCCGTCGCAGTCTCGTTGCTCCTCCCTCGGGGACGACCGCGACCTGCTACTGTAATTCCGGCGAATACATGAATAAGTCTTCATCCTTCCAAAGAACAACGCGCTCACAAGAGTCTATATCCCGCTGGATGGACATTATCTTGTTCCTGGCAGTTGCGAGCTCCAGTTCGACTTCACTCCTCAGTGCACCCTTGAACATTCTCGATGAGCTCGTGTGATCAGGAACACGTACGGGAATCTCTGTGACCATAACCGCAAATCCGAAACAAAGAGCAGCATTATCATTTCAGACAGCATGGATAGGTAGTACAAATGTCTCAGCAACTCGAAAGTGCCCACGGAAGGAGAGTGCGTCCAGAAGAGTAGCATAGAATCGTGGTATGATCACAGAGATCCTAACCGCGAGGACTCACAGTCAAGGGCATTTGGAGTAGATTCTCGGCTCCCTCTTTGATCCGGTTCTCGACCTTGAGCTGATCAGAGAGGTACAGCAACTTGAGCGGGAAACGTCCTGGTTAGTATCCTGACCGAAACGGGGAGGGCTCCGGGATATTGTGCTGACCTGTGCCTCCTTGTCCGCTTCGCCAAGCACTGTGCTGTCCGTTGTGGCCCATGACTGTGGAGAAGCACTTTGAACGGTCGACGGAGCGACGTTGAGTGTCGAGCCGCCATCGGTGGAAGTCCTCGGGATGGGGAGCGTGCCATTTGCGTAGTGGCCGCCGACGGTCGCCGGCATGCTCTGAGATGGTTCGAGTCACTGGCTGAGTGACAAAAAGACGACGGAGGATGCAAGTGAAGCGACCAAATGGCACGTTGAGGTTGAGAGAGGGGATACAGTACATATAATAATAAGCACCTGCGCCTGGACCTGGCCGTGACTTTGACTCTGGACGGTTTGACCCTGGTTTGACCCTCCGAGTCCGAGTCCGAGTCCGCGCTGGTCCGCAAGCGCCTACTGCACCTTTCTCTGACTACTCTCATCCATCCAAGCCTCAAGCCCACCACAGCCCACCACCCGTTCAACTTCTTCCCACTGTCGCCTTCGTCACAATGGTATGTAACCTCTTGCTATTCCTTCATGGGACAGATACCCACCCAGACCCCCCCATAGGCTCGGAATGAGGAGAAGGCTCAGTCCATGCTCTACCGGTTTCGCGAGGCCCAAGCTGCCGAGCTCGGCCTGGGGACGCGTAGCGACAGGAGACCGCGTATGGCGAGCGCATGCAAGAGCCTGCGTGAATGTGAGCGGTGGAGAGGAGAAATCCTACGCGAGATTAGTCGGAAAGTATCTAAAATCCAAGATTGTGCGTTTGCCCCACTCTCCCTTGTCATTCCTTTCCATTCATCCACTCATACATTCGTCATACAGCCGGGTTGACGGACTACGAAGTTCGAGACCTCAACGACGAGATCAACAGGCTTCTACGTGAGAAGCGTCACTGGGAGAATCAGATTGTCGCCCTCGGCGGTGCCAACTATCGACGGAATGTGGCCATGTTGGACGACGACGGGAAGGAGGTGCCAGGGACGAAGGGATACAAATACTTTGGACGCGCGAAGGAACTTCCTGGAGTGAAGGAGCTCTTCGTGAGCAAAAAGACGGACGAGGATGAGGAGTATAAAGTTCAGAATTACTACAAGAAGTTCATGAACCAGGGACCGGCATACTTTGGTGACTTGGATGAAACGGACGGAAAGCTGCTGGAGTTCGAGATGCATGCAGAGGAAGAAGGTACGCGTCCACTTCTGCTGAATGCGCTTTTGCTTAATGAACATTTCACCGACTTTCTTACTCGCATCCCTCTATCCTCGCCTGTTTCTCGTGCTTTATCTGCGCGATTCTAACTCTTGAATCTGTTGCAGAGTGGAAGGACGCATACAACCATCTCCGCACGGTCCTTGGTCTATCAGAGGAAGAACCCATTCCCCCGATACCGCGTCCAGCAAAGCATGTCGCGAACATATCAATCGCCGACGCCACCACGGGACCGCCAGAACCCAAGCGCAAAGCACCGGATGAGGATGGCGACGTCGAAATGCCTGAGACCAGTTCCTCTGAAGTCTCAAAGCGCGCAAAAACAGACAGTGTGCCAACCCCCGCAGACGCGTCAAACCTGGCGTCCGACGAAGCCATGCTCACGCATGCGAAGCGGACGGCCGCCTACATCCCCATTCTGTCGACAGAGGTTCTGTTGTCACCAAAGCTACCTACACGCGAGGAGATGGAAGCGTATCTGCTAGAGCTGAGGAAGAAGGCTCTAGTGGAGGAGTACTTTGGAAACGAATCGGAGAAGTGAGCACGTTTGCCTCTCTCTCTCTCCTTGTGCTGTGCTGTGCGTATTTTTTGTATCCTAGTCGTCTTTGTGTAATGCTTCGGATTTCAGTGGTAGTCGCCTCACTGCACCGTAACCCTACCACCACGACCCAGCCCACCACCAACGAGCTCTCGCAGACGGTCAAATCTTGCTCGAATCAATCAATCTAATTTACACTTCTCGTTACTTCTATATCCTCGCTCTATTACCTGAAGTCAAAGTCGCGCCGCCTTCCTGCCAACCTTCCCGCGACCTTTGAAACCCCACTCGATCTGGTGAGCAACCGTAATCGTCACGCCCAGGTCCTCCGCGAACTGCCATACCAAACCCGGGTTCTTCTGGAAGGCCCGTCCAGCCATGACGACATCGGCCTGTCCCTACGAAGCACGACATCGACGTCATCTTTGTGCTCACCAGACCAATCTGTGGTGAATACGAACCTTGTCGAGACATCTTTGGGCGGTCTTTCCGTCCGTAATCGCGCCGACGGTGCTGACGATGATCTTGTCTCCGTGGATCTTCTTCACCGCCTCGGCGAACGGAGCCTGGTACGCAGGGCCACCTTTAACCTTCTGTAGTGGGTGGATGCCCCCGGTCGAGACGTCGATGAGGTCGACGCCGTGGTCAGCGAGGATGCCTGCCAGGCGCACTGTATCTTCCGAACGCCACGACAGCTCGTCCGGGAGGGACTCCTCAAGCCAGTCGGTGGCCGAGATCCTGTCGAATGCACGTCCACTGAGTAAGCAGCCCTCCCCAGACGCAACGCGACTCACCGTAAGAACAAGGGCATGTCGGGCGGGATGACCGCGCGGACCGCGTCGACGGTTTCGAGCGTGAACCGGATACGGTTCTCGAAGCTGCCTCCGTACTCGTCCGTGCGCTTGTTGCTCACGGGGCTCACGAACGAGTCAAGCAGGTACCCGTGCGCGTTATGTATCTCGATGACGTCGAACCCCGCACGCAGAGCACGCTTCGCCGCCGCGACGAACGCCCGCTGAATGCGGCGGATGCCCGCGCGGTCGAGCTCCTTCGGCACGGGGAAGTGCTCGTTGTACGGCAGCGCGCTGGGCCCGACGACGGCGTCCGGCCACCCGCCGACGTCCTCGGTCGCGAGCGCGCCCATGTCGAGCCACGGGGCGACGGTGGACGCCTTGCGGCCCGCGTGCGCGAGTTGGATGGCGATCTTCTGGTTCTGGGAGTGCGCGAACTCGACGATGCGCTGCAGGGGCGCGATCTGCTCGTCGGACCAGAGGCCCGAGTCTTCTGGCGTGATGCGGCCTTCTGGGGCGACCGCGGTGGCCTCGATGATGGTGAGGCCAGGGCCACGCGTGAATATGCCTCCCACTGTGGAAAACGATTGGTAGGCATGCGTAAATGGATTAGTAAAGGAGGCGGATGGATTAGTAAAGCAAAAAGGGATTAGTAAAGAGGTCACCGGGACGTCGAGGAGCGCACGCAGACATACGGTGGGCGAGGTGCCAGTCCGTCAACTGCCCGTTCTGTGCAGAATACTGGCACATGGGGGAGACCTGGGAGAATCGTATCGCGACATCGTTCATTAGCACATCGTGCTCAGTAGTCCCCGTACCCTCCTTGACTAGCTTGACTACTTACCCAGATACGGTTATGGAACTCAACGCCACGAATCTTGATGGGCTTGAAGAGGGTAGGAACCTTACTAGAATCCTCTTCTGCCGCGGCGCCGGACGGGGGGTATTGAGCCGGTGTATAGTAGGATACTCCAGGGGCAGGAGGGTTGGGGGTCATGGCGGACGGTAGGCGGAAGGGAGAGGTTGATTGTTCTACTGACAGTGAAAGACAAAGGGCGGTGGGAGGGAAAAACATCTGGCTATCCGAATGCCTTTATACTCCCGAATTCCTCCCAGAGTCGTCAACGCGGACGAATCGTGCCGGTAGGTGCCGTCAAAATTGCAACGTCATTGGTCTACTTATCCACCCTGGATCTTTCTTTCTTCCACCAATAGCTCTCCCCCGCTTACGGTGACCTAGTTTTACTGCCCATCTCTCTTTCACTGCTCAGGGGAAGTATATACCAGATGGTGACGGTGAGATTGATACGTGGTCCGTGGTTGTGGTGGATATTAAGCCAGAGCTATGAGGCATCACGTCAATGCAAGTCTGCGTCGAAAGCCCATGACTGGCGCTGAGAATGGCGCAAGAATTAGACTGCTGAGACGATGAAGATCAAGACTGCCCATTTCGTATGGCATTCAATACAATTGGTCGTAATAGCGAACCCACCAAGACCGATGTTCTCATGTGCATGTGCACTTGCAACCAACAAACCAAAGCCTTAAATCACGGCGATAATCCTGAAAGAGAATGTCGTGTGAGTGCGCGTGGGATGGGTTCCGTCGTCGAAGGGCCGCTCACCAATGACGGCGCATGCAGCTCGTGCACCGGCATTGCCTGTTTTCGCGGACTCCTCGTCGCCCCCGCGTCCAAGGTCATCAGTACCCTGGTTATAAGGATGAGCCACTGGTCTCGGTCTCATAGTGCAGTATGACAAAACACGTACCGCATGAACCACGAGCGCACGGCTTGCAACACAGGGCATCTATCAATGCAACGCATATATATAAGGACGGAATACGAAGGGCGTACCCCACAATGCTCAATGGACCGTTGAGGGAGATCATTTGGTCCTCGAACGAGAAGGAAGCTACACCCTGTGCGTCCGCCTCAATGTTGCCCAGATCCCCAACATGCCGGTAGAAGTCGGTGGGGGCGCCATGAGTCCTGTCGAGGGGGTTGAAGTGGGGTCCGGCGGACGTGCAACCATTGGTGAGATCACCGGAAGCACTGCTCAAGAGGGGTAAGGAAGGCTCTATGTGGATGGCAGGGGTGGGTAAGGCGAATATATGCGCACTGGATATGGAAGCCATGCTTGGCGGAGGACTTGAGGTTCTTGATCTCACCAGAGATGGTGACTGGTGCGGTAGGGAATGGTTGGATGAACGTGACCGTTCCGGAGAGGGTTTCGCCGTTGAGGACGGCAACGGCCTATGAGACGAGGAGTTGGTCCGTTAGGGCTCGTAGGCGTGATGAAAGAGTAAAAGAGTGTACCTTGGAGGCGATGGGAATGGGGATAACTTGGTCTTGAGGAATGGTGGTTCGGGGCAGGATGAGCCAAACGACGAAGACGGCGATGAGAGTGAAGGAGGCAATGATTGCGAGACGAGGTTGCCTCGACGAGGGACGAATGGTCGGGAAGTCCATGATTTGAGCTTTCTCTGGTGGGTATGTAGGCATGGGAAGAGGACCGGGAGTGGTCGCAGAGAGAGAGAGAGACGACGGCCGCGGAAATGCCTCAGTACTAGTAATAGTAATAGTATGTAAGTAGGAGTAAGTTCAGGGATCACGTCGGCGGTGGCCGCCCCGGCCGAGCCATCACATCCAATGACATCGCGATGTCACACGGCACTCTTTCCACCTCGTCTGCAGCGGCCGCAACATTGACAAACTGGCGACTCTCTTATCTAGGCAGTGTCGCCATCGGGGTAGTACATAAGGGCTCATAGCGCTCATCCATGGCCAAACAGCAGCTAGTAGTAGTACTTTGAAATTTGACCGGGGCCATTTGGCGCGGATCGGGCCGTGACGGTCCGAGGCGTTCGGTTGGCACTTTGTCGGCACTACTTATAATTACGCCAACTTGCTGTGCCTCACCGTGACTGACCAAGTCACCTCACTGACCTCATTCGGCCCCCTTCAAGTTCGACCACAACAAATGGCGGCCCATCCACTTCCGAAAATGCCATGGGTCCTCTCAAACACGGCCACAGGTGATGTACACTTACGAAACATATTCATTCCCCCACGGCCCGCCAAAGATTCTAAATATTCGACGCATGGTCACATTCAATGTCTCCTGATCTTGCACTTTCTGGCCCACAAGGGTATTTCAACAGGCCGTTGATCGTCACTGCGTGCTCAGTTCATTTATGAACTACTAGTACCTCGCCCGCTTTCCAAAGCCTACCATGTTCAGCTTTGCGTCGCTCATCTCCCTGGCAGTCATTTCCTCCGCGGTCGGGGGCGCTGCCGTAACCGCAGAGCCGGACTTTAATTGGGCTCGCACCAAGTACTTCTACGCCTTTGGGGACTCCTACACTTTTGTGCAAGGCACGAAGGGACACGCCAACTTTAGGTGAGCATCTCAGCATCCCGCCTTCGAACCCTTGGTAGACGTTCGCTGACTGCCTTTCAGCTTCATAGGCGATGCTTTCAACTTCTCATTCACGCCCCAAGAGCTTCTTTCAGATGAAATTATACCTAAAAATGTGAGATGGACGATAAACTGAATAAGATGTCTTGCTGATGCAACCCTTCATTAGACAAGCTCCGACGGCTCCAGCTGGGTTAGTTCCTCTGGTCCCTCACACAGTACCCAACATTAATTAAACTTGTTCAATACGCGCAGACAGAGTTCTTGACTGGCTGCTTCGCTGGCAAGCCTTCCGACTGTGTTCCCCACCAACTCTGGAACTTTGCCTTCGCTGGGGCCAAGATCGACAAAGCCCTGTAAGCCAGTCACTCTTGTCGTGGCAACACTCAGATTAACTTAGGGTGTCAATCATTCCCTCAGGCTGCCCTTGCACCACCCCTTCACCGTCGACGTCACAGACCAGGTCGAGCAGTGGGCAGCGTACGCTTCTGACGTCATCCCACACCCTCCCGAAGAGACCTTGGTTGCATGGTGGATCGGCATTAATGACACTGGCAACACCGTCTCCAACAGCACGGCAAGTTTTCTTCCGCAATCTGTGTGAGCCTTGGTCAATTTACCCGGACATGTACTGTATCTGCTCCAGGGGGACTCCACACCTTTCTGGAACCGCGAGATGGAGTCTCTCTTCGGCGCCGTGGTACGTCCCAAGTCTACAACGGCACCTATAACGTTCTGCTGTTGACAGTCATCAACAGCAAAACGCCTACAATCACAACCTCCGCGGCACGTATCTCTTCATCAACGTCCCGCCGATCGACCGCGCCCCGGCCTGGCTCGGGGAGCCCCTCGCCCCCTTCTACAAGCAGAACATTACCGAGTACAATGCCGCGCTGGCGGCCCACACCGCAGCGTTCGCTCAGGACCACAAGGACGTGAACGTACTCACGTTCGACGCGAACGCCTGGTTCGGGAAAGTCCTTGATAACGCCTCGGCGTACGGCTTCAAGAACACCACAGGGTGTGTTTCGATCAATCGAGGTGTTCTGACATGCGCTGATCTGACTTGGACCCCTCTCCGACAGGTTCTGCCAGTGCAGAGACTCAGATTACTTCTGGTTCAGTAAGTCTTTTATGCCACACTACCGTCATCCCGAGCCAATTCACTGAACCAAACGCCCGTAGACACCATCCACCCGACGGAGCACGTCCACCGCCTTCTCGCACGCGCGATCGAGGACGAACTGCAGCGTGCCTGAGGACGGACTGACCTCCGAGGACCTGTTTAGTCATCCCACCCCAGCTTGAAGCTTGAGTCTATCCTTTCATCCCTTCCCGCGGATCCCTGCGGGAACCCGCAATGTCGACCACCCATCAGGAGGAGGCGCTGTATGCATGGTAACGCGTTTTATTGCAGATGAACAGTTGGTTTTCGGTGCGAGGGAGAACGAGGATATAGGCGGACTGGCCACGAGGCACGGGTATCAAACATGTAACACGCCATATGGTGTCATGTAGTCTTTGAGGCGTCGGTGCTAATAAAATACGTACAAGCTGAACACTACCATATGTGATCACTACCGGCGGACGGGGGCGGGGTGTGTGTGGGAGTATGAGTGGGAGTGGGAGTGGGAGAGGACGGAAGGAAATGAATGAAGGGATCGCGATGATCCGGAGATACAGTAAAGCCTAAGGAGAGGAGGGGACTATCGACATCGACAACTGCTGCAATGGTTCGCGAGACTCAACTATACAGAGGACGCTCCGCCCCAGTGCGACGGTGGTGTTTAAGATATTACGCCGTGCGGTCGCTGTTGTATCACCATAGACAGGGTAGGCAAAGACATCGGAAAAGAGAGAACGATACGATTATTTAATACGACCAGTCGAAGGCAAAGGCAAATAAAAAGAACAGACCACAGTATACGTGCGTCCAAAATCAACACAAAGCCAATGCGGGAAGGTAACGTCACGGTGCTGAGCGGCACCCAGAGATAGGCCACGGCTTGAAGTTGCTAATTCCAACATGCCACCGTCTACCTCACCTGACGGAAACGGCGAAGTCCCGGAATCAGAAGAATAGATACGTGGTGACGAACACCCCGAGCGCGATGATGATCACGACCTGTAATGGCACGCCGTCCGGCTGGCCGATGTCACTCCCGACATAGCTGCCCACCTCCGTCCGGCCGCCATATGTCGAGCGGTCGTCATACTCGTACGCGCTGCTGCCGTCGTCCGACGCGGGCCCGCGCCTCCGGTGCCTGAGCTCCGTCGCGCCGGTGACGGACGTAGGGGCGACACTGGGCTCGGGCATGGACGCGATGAGTTGCCGGAGTCGCTCGATTTCCGACTGGGCCTCCTCCAGCTTCTTGACGAGCTCCGGATTTGGGTCCTGCACGATGACCTGCGGGGCTGGGGGAGGCACTGCCCGTGCTGCAGGGGGCGAAGGAGGCGGTGAAGGACGCGCAGGTGGGGGTGCATGCACGTTCACGTTCACGATACCAACACCTTCGTCGCTTGACGGCTGCTCGGGTTCTGGTGGGTGGACAGCAACGTTCGGTGCGAGTGGGGGCGTCGAGGGGGCGTCGTGGTGCTCTTCCGGTTGCGCAGACGGGCCGGGGGCCGTGCTCTCCTCTCCGGCGCTGTGCTCGCGGGTGGCGTGGCCGTTCGTCTGGGGGAACTGACGGACAGTGGCGTAGTTCTGAGCACAAACGGTTGACGTTTCAGGATCATGAAGGAGGATGAACGTGCGACAGTACATTGAACTCACATCTTGTCCGGGTACGAGAAGCGAGCTCATATTTGCATGACTTTCATCCTCCTCAGGCACGGTCTGACCCTCAGGGGGGAGGTATGCCACACGAATCTTCTGGGAATGCACCTCTTCACCGTCGACACCCCACTACGGGACATCGGACAAGCATAAGCCAGAGCTGCGGGTAGGAAGACAACAGGGGCGACGCACGATATCTTGCAAAGACATGCTCTCCTTGTCAGGCGTGATGACAGTGCTCTGGATGAGGAACTTGTCCTTGCACTTGGTATTCAGTGGAAGATCCTCCTTCATAGCTTGCAACATGACTGGGCGGGCGCGGCTCTCAGTCTAGATCAACTGGACCGGTAAAACTGGATATTGTCACGTACCAGCAACCTCGACTGTCTCGCCTGGCTCCACCCTACCAGAGTTGGGCCTTACGCAGTAAAGCTGGGTGTGACGTATGCTTGAGCTTGCGGCTGTTATGACGCTGCGGTGGGCTCACCTTTGGAGCGGTCGTCTTGACTTTGAACGCGACAGAGTTCGCATTGTTGTTGGTGATCTGAAGCGTCCGCTTAACGGACTGAGTGAACGGCCCTGCACAGTCAACCAGGGGGGGTTTAAGGCGAAGATGAGCGAGGGGCGCGGAGGCGGAGCAAGAAGACAGGGAATGGTTTAGCAAATGGAGATGCACGCGGGACGGATCTAATCCACGCACTGTTGAATCCCAGGACGCTGCTGGGATTGAGGGAGACGGACATTTTTGCTTTCGGAGGGCGGCCGAGCGGGGAGGAAGCGGGGCGAGGGCAGGGGGTGTGTTGGGGGGTGGAGGAGAGATGTGCGTGAGCGTGAGCGTCGATGTCAAGTGATGACGGTCCACGAGCGCTTTTGAGCCGCGCCCTCCTCACGCCATCCCTCCTCCGCGTGGCACTGGCCCCCATGCCCGCTGCCTCTTCCTCCTCCCTCTCCTCTCGAGCTCCCTCTGGCCACATACTCCTCCCTTCTATGCACCGGCACGGTCCTCGCGCGCTCGCCTTCTTCATAATACAGAAAAAAACCGAGGTCCTGCACCGCCGCCTCTGGTCATTGTGCATGCGGATCAGGACACGAACTCCTCATTTCCATGCACAACCCGCTTCCGTGCTTTCATCACAACATGGAAACCGGCTCGCACAAGAACGCTGCGCTAAAGAGTACGATGCACGGAACATGCACTATTAGATTACCCTTTCGACACATAGTCTATTGTATGTATGCGGCTACCAACGCAGACAGATTTCTTCTTGTATGTATGACGAACGAACGCGACGAACAGCAGGGAGCGATTAGCGACAATGTACGTATGTAAGGACAGACTGTAACAGCTAGGAGGTATTCCGAGCAGATCCGAGTTATGTGTGAATTCCAAATCGACGAATGTATGGTATACATGTGTATTCCTGAAATGAATGAGATGTAGTGGTGGTGATGAACTCCCCCTCGGGGCGTGACAGTCTACGACGGGCTGACGGGCATATGCGTGCCGTCGTAAGAGAATCCTGTAGTGCAGCGTTGCGTCAGCGGTGGGCTCATTTTCACTCTTCGACGCCGCCTTACCTGCGAACTGAGCCTGCACCGTCTGCGATAGCTGCGAGCCTTCCACCACACTGTCTAAGGGTGCCTCTGTCGTGAACACCGTATCGAAGTTGGACACGTCCTGTGGGAACGCTGTCAGGGACAAGGCGACATAGACAACAAAGTGCATGAAGGCGTACCACTGGGCTCGACACGCTGGGTTTGAACGGCGGCTGGATCTTCTTCTGGATGAGCTTCTGGAAGTCAATATGGTTTGCGAAGAAGGGGTGAGATCGAATCTCCTCTGCCCCGTTCACTCCGAGACGTTGCGTTGGGTCTCGGGTGAGGAGGCCAGTGAGGATGCTGCGTGCCTCTGCGCCGATGTCGTCGCCAAAGATGAGAGGGTCGTGCAGAATCTTCTGGTACATGACGTCCGTGTTTTCTGTGGGCCAAGGGTTGAGGAGAGAAGCTCGGCGGCAATACAGGGAGCTGACAAACCATCGTAGAAGGGAGGAAGTCCGGAGAGCATCTCGTACAAGAGGACGCCCAGGGTCCACCAGTCGATCGTCTTGTCTGCAATGATTCTCTCAGTCCCGCAGTCGGTCCTCGTGACGTCATACGTACTGTATCCCTGACCGCAAAGAATCTCAGGTGCAAGGTATTCTGGCGTGCCGCAGAAGGTGTTCGTTTTGTCCGAGTCCTTCATGTTCAGCTTGCACAGCCCGAAGTCGCATAGCGCGATGTGGCCAGTGTAATCGAGCAAGATGTTCTCGGGCTTCAAGTCACTGTTTTGATTTTGATCATGTTTAGTATCCGACGGTCCTCAAAAGAAGGGCAGAAGCGCACCGGTAGACCACATCGAGCTCGTGGAGATGCTCGAGCGCAAGGAGCAGCTCTGCACTGTAGAAACGTGATCGCTCCTCGTTGAACCTTTGTTCACGTTGCAGGTGGTGGAAGAGTTCTCCGCCGTTGACGAAGCTATCACGATTGTCAGCACAGCTTTTGCACAGCACAGAGGGAGAGGGAGACCATACGCAAGTACAAGGTACAATTTCTGTTCAGATTGGAAGCTGAACTTGAGAGGCACGATGAATGGATTGTTGACACGAGCTAGGACCAGTCGCTCCGCTAGCGTGTGAGTAATTTCACCTCGTTGGACGATGTACTGCTTGCGGATTGTCTTCAAAGCATAGATACGTGATGTATCGCGCTTGCGGACTTGCATTACCTATGGAAAAAGGCAATAAGCACGGGGTGAGAACCCAGAAGAATCTCTCCGCACCTTCCCGAAGCTGCCTTTTCCGATAACGGTGATGAGCTCGAAGTCATCGATGGTGAGTGATTGGCCCTGGAACAAAACTGTTAGATGGATATCTGCACAGATGACCGTGCTGGGCCGAGACTGACCGAGCTCGGCTTGAACGCGACGCCAATCTGGATCCTGCCAGACCCCCCAGCGAGGTCGTACCACTGGTCCTGTGACGCGCCGTCCTCGAAGTCCGGGGTAAAGCGGACACCGCCCATGAAGAGGTCGTTGCCCATATCGTCCGCGACGCCATCGCCGCCGCGCTTCGGCTCCTCTGTACGGAGGTAGCACTGTATGGAAATCTCCGAATGGCGCGACACGTCGCTATGGCACACGTCAGAAACCGTGCCCGTCTTCCCTGCGATTGCCAACGGGATAGCGGAAAGGGGGGGACGACACTCACAAATGCGTCTCGTACATGTACAGCGGCTTTCCAAGCTCGCCGCCAAGAGGCGTGATGAGCACCTGGTTGACCTCGAACTCCATGACGAGGTACGGGAGCCACCAGCACTGGGTCCGCTGCACGCTGTCGCGGTTGCTCTTCCTGTTCGCGAGCCGGTTCTGGGTCACGCTTGACGGCGACACAGACGCGGCGATCTTGGCCTGCTGGGAGGAGAGGGCGGCCTGCACCGCGGGAGGCACGGCGGCGGCGCCAGGAAGCGCGAGGTTCTCCGCCCAAAGGACGCGGATGGCGAGGATGCCGGACTGCAGTTTGCCGTTCGGGTTGCCTGGGGTGGGTGTGGTGGAGCGGGGGTCCATGTCCTGAATGGAGAGGCCGTTGGCGGGCTGCTTTGACCTGCTCTTGCCGATCTTCCAAGACATGGTGATCTATGCAATGAGGAGGTTAGCGGACTAGTGTTGTAGCGTGCCGGAGGGGTTGAGGGGTGGCACAGGCGATGCAAAGCCTGCTTTGCGGACGGGCGATGTGGATGAGTGGGGAGGAATGTGGGGAGGGACGTCGGGTCTTACGCGTGCGATGGTATATACAAGCCATCTTCACTGGCGCCCATTGTCAATGGTCGAAACAGATCGCGCTAACAACAGATTGCGATCTCGCTACCAAGTGTCTCGCTCTGCCACTGCTAGCCTGAGCTGGAGCCTGAGCTGGAGCCTGGCTCTTCGGACAGGGACAGCCTCTGAGCGCTGAGCGCTGAGCCTCTGACCCGCGATCGCCAGTGCCGCGGCAGCCGGATATATATCCTTCATCGTGCTTGCATCAGATCACTCCTCGCCCAATATTGGCGCACCGACGCGGCAATATAATGCTCCATGCGACGCCGACGCGATCTAGCACATACATATACATTCAATGAATACACATCATCCTATAGCTACTTGTCTGCGGCACATATTGCTTCATTGGAGGCACTGACAACAGTGATATGGTACTTATATGGACGCAGTTGCTGATATACATCCATCCAGACCTCGGGCGAGGTCGGCAGCACGACAGTTCGACGTAATATACCAAGGCTACGCGCCGTAACCTGGCTACGACGAACTTCGAAAGACGAGACTGCGGTGAAGACAACAGCCTCGGTTTCGAGCAGGAAGAACCCTCCTGACGCGCCACGTATTGACCATCCGGCGTGGCGTCGCTAATAAGGCGCCGCAAGACGGGCACCAAGCAGGCGGCATCGGCAGATGGCCAAGCGGCAACAGGTTGCGGCTTGTTGACACGGAAGCCAGAAGGCACCTACTCTTTGAGAACAGCGAGAAGTCTCTGCCGATTTTCTGTCTCGGCTTTCGCGATCCATGCGAACGACCGCGCCCCTCGCCCGAATAAAGCTTTCCGCCTCCGCATCTCCTCGTTCGCCTTCGTGTGCGCGCCGAGAGCAGCCTGACTATGCGTAACGCGTTTCTTCGACGCTCTGTACGGGCCCTCCGTCTTCGCCTTCAGCCCTATCCCAAGACGGTCCGACTTGAGCACGGTAGCAATCGGGGTCAGAAGTGCGGTCGGGTTGTGGTGGGAGGAATCCGTCCAAGAAGATTTCGGCTGGCTAGCTTCCGCACTAATATCCATCTCGACGTCGACCACATCTCCATCTCCATCTTCTTCCGAGTCGGACAGAGTGAGGTCCACAACGTCCACCTTCCGTACCTCACGGATATCATCATCTGTCCCCACCGCCACCTCCCGTTCCTCCGTCCTGATGGATAGTTCCCGGTCGTCCAAGATCGTCCTCGCCGGTCTCTTCTCCAGGGCCTTCTGAGTTAGCGTGCGTCTCGGCGCTGCTGCACCCAGGGCCTCGCCCTCACTCCATCCGCTCTGTTGGAGCATGACGAAACCCTTATTGGACGGACCTATGTGGAGGAAAACAGGTGGGATGAAAGGCTGGTCGGATCGCTCCGGCGGCGGTTCCCTGGACAGGATGTCGGCCAAAGTAGGTGCGGGTGCGGGTGCGGGGGTTGAACGGGTAGATGAAGGCGCGGACATGATTGTTCGGGACGAGAACCAATTGTCCTTCCTAGCGGATGGCAGTGCGCGAACCTGCGTAGACGCATCGACAACGGGTGGTTTCGGGGAAGCCGATGGCGTGATGCTAGGAGGGGGAGATGCCTGGGGACCGATCACTGGCACGGTTGCGCCGAAAGCGCGAGGTAGAGACCTGTACCAGTCGCCGACATGAGATGGGGGGCCAGATTCTTCTGCAGGGGATAGCGAAGAAGAGGCATTTCCCATCATATTGTTCACCTCATCGTAAGAAACGATGGCAGGAGTAAAACGAGGGGGGTTCTTGAAACGACGGCTGATTCCAAAGGGTGATTCAGTCAGCCAGGGATCCCGTTCATCCTCCTCGGCTCTGTCCTCCATGACTTCCTCATCCTCCTTGCGTTCTGGCGGATCATAATGAGAGCGTATGTAGTGAGTGACCGTGGCCATGAGGGGTGGTGGTGGACGGAAAGCAAGAGCAAAGTCGACTCGACGCGGCTCCGCACCTCAGGATATGCAGTCACGTGGGCGGAGGATCATGAGCGCTTATCGCCTCCGCCGCCTGCCACCAAGTTTAAGTTAGCTCAGGCCCAGCTGCCCCAGACAGCGAGCACGATACTCCCAGCTGCAGCCTCGTACTCCGTTCACAACACACTGAAAGACGACGACAACGACAACCACCGCCCATAACGATACCCCCATTTGTCTAGATCTCACCCCCCTCATTCTCCTCTGTGTGCTGTCTTATGGCCGTGATGGAACCAAATGGCGAGCCTGAGGTTCTCCGTGTCTGGTCGCTCCTCTCCGAAGTCTCAGAGCAACTGAGCCAGAACCGGTCCTCCGCTGTCAACTTGCACGCTCTTGCGGACGGTGCGAAGGTCTGTCGATGTTTCGGACGTAATGCATAACGGACTCTCATGGTTCAGCCAGGCTCAAGCTATCCATTCACAAACTGGCTTTGTGCTCCGCCGGTACGTACTTAATCACCTCTCGCACTTCATGCATCTAATAGAGCCCAAGCTTCAACCTAGACAAGCCAAAAGGTTCTTATCCTGCGCTTACGGACTCAGTTGTGCTCTCCTGAGAGTCGTGTTTCCCCAGAGGCCTATGACGCCGAGCTAGAGCGTATGAACGCCGCCATGTCCGCAGAGAACCAGGCACTCCTCAACGACAACCGCCAGCTCAGCGCACTCATCCGCGAGTACGAGCAAACACTCGAAAACGTCATGACAACGTTCCGCACGCGCGCAGTAAGCCCCCACGCTGCTCTTCCCCCGCATTCATCCCCTCAATCCTGTAATGATAGCATGAAGTGCAACAGCGCGAGCTCACCCTCATGCGCCAATGCGAAAGCATCCTCGTCCAGCGCGAGAGTGAGGCGCTCAATGAGGCTCTCTGTGTGAATAATGCACGTTCGGAGAGCCTCGCTCGGGTCGGCCGCCTACTACGTGCCGTGTTACGACGGCTGGGTGGGGAGGACATCCAGCTATACGAGGCACATACAGCGCACCTCCATGCTACAGGGGATGGAAGGAGTGCAGGCCCATCCCGGGAGCCCTCGAAAATGGGATCACATCCAGAAGAACCATCAGAGAAGACGGGGGCGGAGGCCGAGGGCAGCGGAGAAGGCGACAAAGGAAAGGACGACGACGACGACAACGAGACGCACGAACCCGACGAATCCCGTCCAGAGTCACCAGATCAAGACCAAGACGTCAATCGTCTCCTAGAGGAGGACGAGGATCCGGAGAAGCGGCTCGCGGCAGCCGAGTGGGCCCTGGAACGTGAGTGCGAGCTCGCCCGCCTAGAACGCGAAAACGAGGAGCTCCGTGCACTGGTGAACGGGCTGCTCAAGCCTGCGGCGCCGAGCGCCGCTGTCGCCGTCACAGCGGCGTCGCTGTCGCAACGGACCCCGGAACCGACATCGTCGACCACACCAATCCCCATACCCAAACATGAATACGAACACGAACACGAGCATGACCATTCGAGCGGTGAGGACGAGGGCGAGGCCCGGAGTTCCGATGACCACCCTTCGTTCTCGACGTTTCCGCGGCCGCAACAGCGATTGCTGGGTGGGCCACCGGGCACCGTCGGGCCATTTGGAACGTACAAGAAGAACACGCTTATCCGGGTGGACAGCCGGTAGCTGGTGAGTGCGTCACCCCTGGTGATACGCTCACCGACCAAGGGACCAACGCCGCCTTCACTCCATTTTTCACACCTAGTCTTTCATGTATCTATTCATACACGCCACGCCACGCTTTCCATCGGGACACTTCGTTGACTTCATTCCTTCGTGGAAATATAGATACATTACTATGGTATAACTGCGCACAGCGGGGAGCGTTCTCAGCTTTGTGAAATCCAGCGAAGAGCAACGAAGAGAACACGAGAGCCATAAGCAAAATACAGCCGCCTTAACTTACACGTGTACACGACCGCGACAAGTAGCGTGAGCGGTGTGCGAGCAGCGCAGCACGGCGCAACGCCGGAGGGTATATCACAACCAACCAAGCTCAGAGATCACAGCGGCCACCAGATAAAAACTTATATCACCCTCCCTTCTACCTGAATTTCCCTGGAGTTGGATTCTGGACCGTCGAGACGTCCCACGCGCACGTCCCCATGTCACTGTCGTGACATGTCCGGCTCGCCCCAGACGCTCTTGACAGGCTCGCACTTGACCTCCGCAACGTACATGCGCAGCCACTGCACCATCTCCTTGCTGATCTGGTGGCAGCGCGTGAGGTCGATGGACTCGAGCCGGACCGGCCGGCCCATGGCTTGCGACGCGGACGATAGCACGGGCACTGACGGCTGGCGCGACAGAATGTGGGCCAACGCCGCGAATGCGGATGCCGAGGACGAGGCAGAGGACATCACCCCCGCCGACGACATCGCCTGGCGGGTGTGGTGCGGATGGTGTGAGTGCGAGTGCTGGTGCTGGGCGGACGCGCTGGACATGGCGACGGCTGGCTGCGTGGCCGACGCCTGTGTAACGTGGAGAGGGGGTTGGGGCTGGCGGGGGAACGCGCGGGAATGAGGGGGCAAGCGGGACTCGATGATCGAACGGAGGGTTTCCCATTCGAGTGACGAGCATCCTTCGACGGACAGCGTAGTCAGCTTCGGGCACACCCATGTCTGTGAGACAGGGGGGGTGGCGAGATTCTGGGAGGAGCACGAGGAACGATCGTCACTACCCCCGAGAGCCAAACGAACGGCGGCACTCACCCGCATAAGGTTCGACGTTACGTCCTCCACGTCGACGAGCTCCAGGGACGTCAGCGCGGGGAGACGCGGGAGCAGCCGGGCGAATCGAAGCTCGTTGAAAAAACACGATTCAACCCGCAGGTGGCGGAGCGGGAGCACCGTCAGGGATTGCCGCCGCAGGGTCTCCAACATCGGGGAGACATTATCCAGGTAGCACAGTTCGAGGCGCTCCAGCGCAGGGAAAGAGAGCAGGGTGAGCACGGTTCGGGTACGCAGATTGCCGGAGTAGTAAAATGAAGCCTTGCGAAGCCGCGCCAGGGAGATCGAACGGGTGTCGGAGACGCGTGCAAGGACGTAATCGTCGTGCTCCGAGGCTTCGGAAATGAGCGTCGTGCAGTTATCCGGGTCGACGTCGGACATATTCCGCAGGACAAGCTCTTCCAGCTGTGGGCACGATCGCAATGTCTTGAGAAGGGTATCGACGGACGGTGAGAGCCCGTTCCAGTAACCGCCGAGCTTAAGCACGCGCAGGTTGCTGAGGAGCGCGAGGTCCCAACCAAAGTTGAAAGAGGTGAAGGAGGACGCCCGCAGCCGTGGTGTTGTGCGCTCGAAGAGGGGAAGGGGCGCTTTCGAATAGTGGTCTTCCTGCATTGAATGCGAGACGCGGACGGAGAGAACCTCGAGCTGTGGTGCCTGTTCCTTGCACCGACTGAGCGCGACATGAGCCTGTGGCCGGCTTGGTACAACGAGGTGGAAGGTCTTCCAACGCCATATTGCGGGGCGCACAAGCTCCATGGCCGTGACGATACTCTCGGTGGAGACGGTGCCATGTTCCATCCGGGGGCTGAAGTCCAGGCAAATGTGTAATGGCGCGGTTCGGGACCGGTCGAGCTTGAGGATCGCCCTGTCTAAGGAATGGTGCGTACCCATTACGATGCGCGTCCAGAGCATCGGGGAGTTAATCGCCACCTCCCGCCAATACCGGCACACGAGCATCAGGTTGGAGAGGGTGATCGAGTCCTCGTCTTCTTCCTCCAGGACCGCAATCGAGAAGATCGACGCGAGGAGATCGTTGGGGAGGCGTTGGACGGGAGAATTCATACGGACCGCGTGCTCAAGCCTGAGCTCCAGGAGGTCTCGCTCATTCAGGAGGCTCGCCATCTTCGAATCCAGGGAGAGTATCGCCTCCCGCAGGTGAGGGATCGATAGATCGAGGGCCGACCTCCGTGGGCTTGACACCCATGGTGTGCGGGTGCGCGAAAAGTTTCCCGGTGGTGGCGGGACATCGTGTGGACGGCGGCGAGGCGAATTCTTGTCCGAATACGCGGCAGCCATAAGGGTGGCGGTATCACACTGATCGTATGGCGGCGGCTCGGTGGAGTACTCGGTCGTCCAGGACATCGTGGTTGGTACGCGGGCCAGAGGTTGCTCGAGGGTAGCGTAGGACATGGCGGAGGGGTGCAGGCGGGGAGTTGGATGGATGAGAGGTGTCTGGTGCATGATACGGCCGGAAGCGGGGGCAAGGGGAGCGTCCCGGTAGACAGCGCAAGAGAGCCTTAACGAGGTGGATGGCGAGGAGGTGGACAGAGGCAAAATTGGGTGCGGTTTCGAAACCTCGCTGTGAAGAATGCGGCGCGGCGGCCGCGCGAGGATCGCTAGCTTGATTTGGCTTAAGCGATAAAACGGAGGCCTTGGGCAACACGAAACGCGTGCACGAAGCCGAAGGGCACAGTCCTTAGGCTGCCGCGCGCGCCGTAGACACAATGGGTGACAGTAGGCGCGTGAGGGGAGTGCTGAAACAATAAGACATTGGGATGGTGTTTGGGATGAGGGCGAGCAAGAGGATGAGGGCGAACGCACCTGCGAGGCGTCGCTGGTGGCGAATTCACGGTGGCGACGAAGGAGGACGAGCGAGGAGAGCGAGAGGGCGCGGTGAGCGGGGCAAACGGCAGACTGGGCGAAAATATGGGGAGGGGCCCGGGAGACGATCTGACATTGATAAACGGATTTGTGGGCAGGGAGGGTGATGGAAGAGACACGAGGCTGGGTGCATGTCTGGCCGAGCGGTGCGTGCGATGGAGAACGGGTTGTGGTGACCTGCAACGTGGGACGTCGAATAGCAGCCCGCAACACGAGGGACGCAACGAGGCCGGACGCGAGCCATCGCCAAGTCCGCATCCCAAACACTCGCTTCTTGCCTTCGTTCCCTCCCCACGCTCCCAGCACTCATCCAACGCCTTTCGTCACCCGCCCTATCCCCTCACTTTCCCCTTATCGTCTTCTCACCCCGCCCGCCCTGCACACGTCCATCGGAAGCCGCGCGACGAGCCCGACAGTCTCCTCTGGTGTACGTTCAAAGTCTCTTTCTGTCTGACCGCACCCCCGACACTCAGTACTCAGCTACTAACCTGCGACATATAAGTGCGCATCATCTATTCGTCCATCATTCGTCTGAGATCCCACCCTCAACCCGCCGCCCCTCGTTTGTCTTCCAATCGGTAACGGAAGAACTGGTACAACACCTAGCGCATGTCCAACACCGTCAGCGCCATGGCCCCGTGCCCCGACAAAAAAAACTCGACGCTTACAAACAGATCCAGGAAAATGGTCAGGGCGCTCCCTTTTCAGATCGCGTATATCCGGCCAACCGTCATGCCTCTCATCAGACGGTTGTTTCTACACCATTCTCGGAGATACACGTACCGGCGATCCAGGGCGCGTTCACCACAAGATGTTTCATCTTCAGCGACGCCGCGAGGATGGACAGGAAGTACGTCGTATTTCCCGAGATGGAATAGACAAAGAGGAAGGGCGAGAGCCCTTCGCACCGGGTGCTCAAATTCTTGACTGCGCGTTCTGGCCTTGAGCCCCTGCACCCTGTCGCTGAACAAAGAAAGCCACGCACCGATTTGCGGAATCCGCGCTCCGACTTTGTGTAACTGTGAGCTTGGAATACTTCCAGACGGCGCACGCACTCACGGAACAGGGCCGCACTAATCCACCCGAGCACCTGGCTTCGCCACTCTGCGACCTCATCTTCAGGGTTCGACAGGGGCGTGCCCTTGCGCGTCCACTTTTCCACACCCCAAGCCACTACGCCGACGCCAAAGACGAAGAGCAGCGCAGCGGCATACCTCAGGGCCTCCAACCATACGGGCCGCCTCGGATACGGTTCTTCGGAGCGATCGCCTCCCGGCAGGAGCGGACTTGCCTCGTCGTAGAGCGCAGAGAGTGATGGATCCTCGGTAACAAGGAGCGGTGTGGCTCGACGCGCCCGCTTCCACCGATAGTAGTAAATTTGGGCGAGAAGGGTGGCGTCGCACACGGTGTACTGTACGTTGCACAAGCCGTATCAGCCGGTTCCCTCGGATGCACTTGGACGATGGACGGGCTCACGTAAATGCCCAGCAGGATGATTGTAGGTAGCAGCCCGGCTATGATTGCTCCAGTAAAGTTGCATATATCACCAACAAGCCAGATGACGACGAAGCCGACACTCAGCCCTTCGCCCGACTGCAGCTGGTAGTTCTCGACCACTTGGGGCGAGTAAACCACCATCCTAATGCGAGACCCATAGATCAGAGGATAAGATAAGGAGACAGATTGTCGCTCGATACGCACCAACACGCGATGGAGACCCAGCCCAGCTACATGAGATGAAAGGTTAACTAACGTCCTCGAGGCCGTCCCGGGTGACATTGCATACGAAATTAGCAAGCTCCGGATTACCCTCGAGGGCCATGGTCGGTCAAAGGTCGGATAACCAAACCGAGCGGCGGTGAGCCCTTGGCGAGAGGTGTCCGGCAGCACTCGAAGGGCCGCGTTACGTGCGCGGAGATGAGAGGAGAGGCACAAGATGATTCAAAGCCAGGCCTGAGGGACAAACTTTGACCTGCCTGTGCCTCGATGCTTCCGACGTGACACTGACAACTGAGTCAGAGAAGCCACCCCCGGCATTTGCCGCCGCCCATCCGCCACGGCCAGTGCCACGCCCTGCCGCACTGTCGTCAGTGCCGCTCTCCGCTCTCGACCTCATTCTCCTCGGCCCTCTTTGCGGCTTCTCCTCCAACTCTGCCCCATGAACTCTCAGGATGCGTGGAGGCGGCTGTCTCAGCAACTACAGCGTGTAAGCACAGGTGGTGGTCCAGGAGGTCCCCGTCTGCCTGTCAGGGGGTTCTTCACCGGCTCCGGGCTCCTCCTCGCCCTCGTAGGCGGTGGTCTTGCCCTCAATGCCAGTCTGTTCAATGGTGCGCACTTCATGGTGTTGTCACTGAGGTTGGCGGGTCGTTGATGAGTGGCCCTGCGCGAATAGTTGACGGCGGTCACCGTGCAATCAAGTATACCAGGTAAGCAGATACCCAAGCTTTGTACGTGTGTTCAATCTGAGAGAACCCGTGCCGTTAGGTTGCATGGTGTGACAGAGGAGGTCTACCCCGAAGGAACCCATCTCATGGTCAGTGCTTACCGATGAATGACGACGCGGCGTTGACACGTTGTCCTTGCAGGTCCCATGGTTCGAGACACCCATCGTCTATGACATCCGTGCAAAGCCTCGAAACATCGCTTCTCTCACCGGTACCAAAGGCGCGTCTGATAACGAACCTACGCGCTACGTTCGCGGCTCATTCGGGCCTCCCGTTTCCTCCAGACTTGCAGATGGTCAACATTACGTGTCGTGTCCTCTCTCGACCCAACATTTCCGCGCTGCCCTCCATCTACCGAGAGCTGGGAACTGATTATGATGAACGCGTTTTGCCTTCCATTGTCAACGAGGTGCTCAAGAGCGTTGTCGCCCAATTTAACGCGAGTCAAATCATCACTCAGCGTGAACAGGTATGCCACACCTTGTGCATTTCCGACTCCTCGTGGCCCTAACCGCGCTCGCCACGGCGACACGTAGGTGTCAAGACTGGTTCGGGAGAACTTAACACGGCGCGCGCTACGCTTTAATATCGTGCTGGACGACGTTTCGATCACACATGTCGCATTCTCTCCCGAATTCACCCACGCCGTGGAGGCGAAACAGGTCCGTAGTCCAGTCTCGCCCTCGAGTCGTGCAGGGCCAAATCCTCATTACGTCCGTTCCAGGTCGCACAACAAACTGCGTTCCGCGCTGCCTTCCTCGTTGATCAGGCGATACAGGAGAAGCAGGTGCGTACCGATCTCTTCCCATGCTAGCCAGGGTGTCGGAGCTGAAATTCGGGTTTCAGTCGATTATCGTCCGGGCGCAGGGTGAGGCGCGCAGCGCTGAACTCATTGGCGAAGCCGTCCGCCAGAACAAGGGCTTCCTGCAACTCCGAAGGCTCGAGGCTGCTCGCGATATCGCGACTCTATTGGCTGCGTCTGACAACCGTGTGATGCTGGACTCGCAAGCTCTGCTCTTGAATGGTATGCGCTTAGGAATACAATCTTACGGGAATGTTGGCTAACGCACGTTCCAGTGGCGGATGATGCAAAGGACTTGCTCTCGCTCAAAAAGTAATTGTCTGGACTTCTGTACGTGGTATTGGTATATCGATGCTAGTCTCTCCGCTCTTTTGTCAGCTGGTGGGTGTAGGCAGTGCGAGGCCGTGCTTCTCTACGAAACAAGCTTTCTTCCTCGCGCGTGTGCTGGCGCTAGGTTCGCGTGTTGGATATCCGCTTCATGTCCGTTAAACGTTTGCCGGTGCCGCTTCACCACTCCGTTGGGACCGTCATCGTCGCCCGCGGGACAACTGCGATTGGCGCGAACACGTGACTCGCGTCCTCTTGAAACCCGACGCGTCGCTTACCATATGTGGCGCTTTTCTTTCTCTACCTTCCGTGTTTCTGTTTCATCGCAGCCCTGGTCACCAGCGCATCAATGCCTCTACTGAAGCACGCGAAACGCCTTCGTATTCCGTCGACGGGCCTTATAGATGAGGAGACGACGCCTTCCGGGCAAGAGGCAAGCCAGACCGACGACAACCCCCGCAAGAGGGTTCACTGGGATGGATGCGATGAAACGCCTGAAGAAGAGGAAGATGAGGAGTCTTCATCGAGCGGCACAACTGAGAAGGTACGCGAATCGGTCACATACCACCCCAACGTAGCATTGAGTCTGCGCTTCAGGTTTGCTTAGCCGCCACATGCCAGTTGTGGGTGTGTCCAAAGACTACATTCGTGGAAATCACTGACGAAACCCCTAGTGGTCGTGTGGCTTGCGCGTATTACGATCCAGTGAAGTGTACTATATATGTTTTCGACGACACCCCTGAAAACCAGCACTACGACCTGACGAAAGCTTGTAAGGGTCATCTATACCCTTTGAACGAATTGTCGCGGGCTAACCCCTCGCATATATCCAGTTTTAGAGCAGGCAGGCCCTGGTATGGTCCTCACCAGTTCGAAGGCGGACGATAACTTTATCGACGTCCTCCGTGACCACGGTATGAACGTTGATGTGATAGGACCTCGCGCATATACTCAAATATCTGTTAGTGGACGGCTCTGGGGGCACTTTCCAAGTTCGACCTCATAAGGAATTCATCCCCTTGAAGGGCCGGGATCGCCTTCTCTCCTTGCGACTCCTCTCTCAGCTACATGTGTACCAGAACGAGCAAGAAGCCACGTCCGAGTTAGGTTCTATGTCAGAACCACGAAACGCGTATGACTTCATGCGTCGTCGTCGGGAGACAGGGAACGACCCAACTATGCAAAAATGGAATGCCTCAATCCGGTTGGCGAGCTTCGCATCGATCGAGAATTCGCCTCTATGCGTGGGTTCCTGCGTCGCACTTCTCATCGGATACAACTGACGTGAATGCAGCTCGGCTCGATTGGGTCCCTCCTAGAATACCTTGTTCGGGCGCGGGCCGTTTCCGAGCTCGATGACGAAGGCATCAGCGGGCTCGAAGTCCGAAGCATAGAGCCTCTGCCGCTAGTCCATGCCATGCAGATCAATATGGACGCACTTTTCTCCTTGCAAATCTTTGAAGACGAGAATCACGCTTCCATCCATTCCGATAAGACCAAGGAGGGACTGTCATTGTTCGGTATCCTCAACGGCACGAAGACGACATTGGGTCGCGCGCTGATGCGTGAATGGTTCTTACGGCCGTCAATGTCCCTCGAAGTCATCAATGCGCGCCATGATGCAGTCGCATGTTTCCTCCGCCCCGAGAACATCACCACAAAGAATGCTCTGCAAGCACACCTAAACGGCACGAAGAATGTGCCCAGGATCCTCGCCGCTATCAGAACAGGGAAAGCCAAAGTCTCCGACTGGCAAGCGTTAGTGAAGGTAAGACATGTTGATGTAGGCCCCTTGTGGTGCTTGCTTTCACGGCCAGTAGTTCGCGTTCCACGCATTATTGTTGCGTGATGCTCTATCCGAGCTGAAGTCCGCGGGCGGCATCGAAGTCGTCCGAAAGGTACGTTGCCTCGCGTTACACGTGATAGCTTCCATTTTGACCGCCGTCCATAGCTTCTCAAAGCGATTGATGTGTCTGATTTCTGTCAATTGGGCAATGCGGTGAACGAAATTGTGCTGAAAATACTCGATAAATTTATCCATATCTCTGACGGAGATCGTGCTGTAGATTGATTGGGAAGAGAGTGCAATCACGAATCGTGTGTGCGTTCGGCCGCGGGTGGACGAAGAACTCGATAACTTAAAACACATCTACAATGGTATCGACTCAGTTCTGGTGCGTGACATCTCTTGGTCAGTTTGGTTACATCTCATACGTCCCGAATAGTCGAAAGTTGCGGTCCAAGTTTCTGGCACCATTCCTCCTGACTACACACCCTCTTTGAATGTCGTATACTTTCCTCAACTTGGTACGTGGAGTCCGCCGAAATTGTAGCCATTGCCGTTCGTTTAGAATATCTGTAGGGTTCTTGATCTGTGTCCCGATGCAAGATGAGTGGAGGACCGACGCTGGAATCACAGTACTGGACGGGTGGAGCTTCCAGGTACCGTAATCTGTCTCCACGTTGAACAAACGGGCCTGTTGAATCTGCTTAATCAGTTCTCCTCTGAGTCCGCTCTCTCAGTGTTTGGTAGGCCGAACAGTATCTGACTGCAGTCCTACAGCTCCCATGTTTACTTCAAGTCTCAAGAGATGCACGGTATGTTTTTGGCTCATCTTATAGAACTTCGCGTCAACGAGTAGAACAGATATGGATGTACACATCGGTGATCTTCATCCCGCTATCGTCGGTGAGTCCGCCTACCTACCGGTACACTCCCTTGCTCACAAGTCTGTAGACCGCGAGATTGAGATCGTCCAATCTCTACAAGAGAGGATTTTAGTCTATGACGACGTCATAGGCCATGCATGCGATGTTTGTGCGGAGCTCGACTGCCTGCTTTCCTTTGCCGGCGCTGCGAGCTCCTACGACTATCGAAGGCCATATATGACCGGGGGGAACGTCATCGATATCAAGCAAGGCAGGTGAGCAACCTCGCAGTGCAGCCTTACCAATGGATCTTCGACGAAACCGGCATGGTCTATGACAGACATCCCCTACAAGAACTTGTTGTCGATACGTTCGTGCCAAACGATGCGTACTTCGTCGGTGGCGCTGGCATCGGCGTGGTTTTAGAAGACAACGTGACCGACACTGAATCGGAGGATGAACAGTGCTACGTGAAGAATAGCGTCGTCGTCTGCACAGGTGCAAATGCGTGCGGGAAGGTAAGTCTCCTGTTTAGTGCTCATGCTCTCTCTTGCCAATCATCGTCGGCACAGAGCGTTTACTTGAAGCAAGTACGTTTGCGTTTACAATGGTAGATCACTGCGGTTCAATAACTCGTGGCTCAGATCGCATTGATACAATACATGGCCCAAGTGCATTCATTATTCTGTCATGGCCTGCCTTGCCTAAGAAAGACAACTGACATGCTATGCTATCTTAGATTGGATGGTACGTCTCGCAATGCATTTATTCTTTGGTTGTGCTACATAGATCACTACAGCTTTGTGCCCGCTGAATCAGCTGTCCTTGGCGTTGCTGATAAAAGTGGAGTGCCTCACGGAGAGTCATTTCTGCGCTAACCTATACTCCTAGTTTTCACGCGCGTGCAAACTCGAGAATCGGTATCTAGGGTATAGGCTCTGAAGCATCAAGATTACCCGGAAGAGTACTGAATATCCATTTAAAATGCAGGTGCAATCAGCCTTCATGATTGATTTAAACCAGGTCTCCCTGGCCTTGCGCAATTCAACGTCGCGCTCCTTGATTCTCCTGGACGAGTTCGGGAAAGGGACCCTCCCCACAGGTTCGGATCTCAACGACCTCTGGACGTTCCACCGCATACTTACGCATCTTTTCTACGACACTTGAACTTCGTTTCTAGACGGCGCCGGTCTGTTGTGCGGAGTATTGAAGCACTTGCTGGACTGCGGGTCATCCTGTCCCAAGGTTATCGCAACCACGCACTTCCACGAGGTTTTCCACAGCGATCTGCTCAGCCCATATCGGCTTCCTATTAGCTTCGTGCACATGAGAGTCATGCTCTCATTGGATAAAGAAAGTGGAATTCTAGATTCACGAGAATCGACGACCTCGGGCGAAGAGGACGACGACGTCAGCGACGTTCGGTTAGGACCAGGGGACAAGATTGTGTATCTATACAAGTGCGTTTGTCAGCTCCTTAACCAAATGCTACCGATCCGCGACGTTCACATTCGCGAACATAGGGTTGTGAACGGCTACTCTCTTCATTCACACGCGATTACCTGCGCCGAGTTGTTCGGTGTACCGAAGCGAGTGACTTCGCGGGCTCAGTACGTTAGGTAGGCGCCCCAGTCTCCGCCCAATGCAGTCGTCCCTCACTTTTCCCGTGCAGTCGGCTTCTAGCCCACCATGAGGTGTGCCAGCTCCTGGATGAAGAGATGTCGGATCGAGAACGCCACGAGCTTGAGGTAGCCGAAGAAGTTTGCCGCAAGTTCATAGCCTGGGACCCCGGCGACCGGTCCAGGTCTGTCAGAGACGACCTTGCCATGATACTTGGGCGAGACGTGTAGCCACTAGAGGAAGTAGGCTCCCTGTGTCATCGAAGCTATTGCACAACATGATGTATTCTAGTCCTTCCAGTGTACCGAGTAGCGATGCGTGTGTGTCCTGCCGTCATATATGCGTGTGTGCCAAAGCGGCGACCTCGGATTCTAGGGCATCTCCGTCACTTTCCGTCACGGAATCATCGTCGGATATGTCGTCACGGTCTGTGTACGTCCGGTCGGAGTCGGAGGACGAGCCCCAGCCGTCAGAGGACCCGTCTGCGTCTTCCTGCTCCGCGGGGTCCTCTGGAGGATACAATGTGTCTAGATCGCTCCTATACACCCCCCACGCAGCATGCGTGATACTGAGACCAGGTATAATGTGGACGCAGGGCAGCTCCTCGTCCGCAACGTCAGGCGGGAAAATCTCTGGCAGTTGCCGGTTCCAACTGAGGGCACGATCCAGGAGACGTATGTTCTTCCACCGTAACTCCCCCGCGATCCTTCGGCTCTTGCGCCCATCCATGAAAATACGGCGTATCTGGCCCGCCGGTGAGTGGATCCACATATCAACATACACGAGCGTTGGATGGCTGGGAAGTTCGTCGAGGGTGGCTATGTCGGACGACTGGAAGACGAGGTGCCGGAGAGCGGGGCAGAGGTGGATGTAGTTGATATAGGGTTTCCAAGGCCCTTTATTCCAGCGGACAGACATGTCCAAGTGGTCACGGAATTCCAGGTAAGTCAGTGACCCCCCGAGCTGTTGGAGAACCCTCCCTTGGATGTCAGTTGCCATCGGTAGGATGAGGCGCCTGAGACGCGGGAGCTTCCAGTTGACGAACCGTTGCGAATAGTCTTCGCCACGGGGGAGAGCGTACTCGCGTGAAAGGTCGAGCTCCTCCAAAGAGGCCATCTCCATGCTCTCCAGGGACGCTGCGTGGTCGACGTTTATGGCAAGCGCGATGAGCCGCGGTGCGGACACACAGTTGACTGGCCATGTGAAGTGGGGAGTGCCGCCCAACGGCCACTGCTCAAATCGCACGAGCGTCCCGGAAAGCCCTCTAACCGCAGCGGCGAGGACGCTCGGGAAGTGGTACAGAGCCACTCGCCGGAGGTCATCCTCCATTGCGAAGAGGTTGTCGGTGAAGGCGAGGGCGCGCAGGTCGGTGCACTGGGTAAGAATGTAGACGAGGTCGACAACGACGGGATCCCGCATCTCCGTGGTCACTGGGCAATCCACGATCATCTTCCTGGAGAAGTGACGGAGATTAGGGTTCGCTCGTAACGTGCTGGCGAATGATCGAACTTGGGTCAGGTGGCGGAAGGTGACCTCTTCGTAAAGGAAGGCCGCGGCGATCGAATGCCAGCGACGGCTGACTCTAGCCAGGGTCATTTTTGCAGCCATTGCGCGTTGCCATGGGGTGCGTGAGCCGCGTGGGGACGTCGGATCGAGGAGGGTATTTGGTGGAAGGACATAGCGGAAGATGGTGTGGAGGAGCTCCACGGGCAGATCATCGGTTGAACCGTTCTGGTGCTTGATCCACCGCGAGGCTGTATCTTTGCAGTTGTCCTAAGAATGCCGTGTCCTGTGTGAGTCTAGTAGAATAAAGACAATATAACTGGCTGCATTTACACATATTCGAGAGAGCATGCGCTCCATCCGTTGGGCTTCCCGGTGTTTCGCTTTGAGCTGTTCCCCCTTCCACTTTCGCAAAGATACGAGCTCCTTCAGTAGATCAGAAAGCGGTTGGCCCTGCTGGATGAGAGCGAGGACCTCCTGGTCGGTGATCCCATTGTCTGGCATGGATGACTCCTTGAGAGCACCTTCAAGTGTCCGAGTCTCAGAGTCTGGGGGCATCAGAAGAGACAGAGTTAGTCCAATGTTCCGCAACGTCACGGTATGACATACGCTCCAAGATGTACTGTTGTGGTGTCAGGTAAACGAGAAGGTGTGGTGGTTGTGGGACCACAGGCCAACGTAATAAGTAGGAGTCCGCATGACGCGCCGCTTCGACAATGTTCACTCATCGCGCTTACCGAATCGGGTGACCTCTGGTGCCGTGCCGAAAAGGGCAACCGACCACCCAGGGCGCCTTTGTCGGAAGTTCAGTAGCAACACCAAAGATAACCTACTGCACCGTGTCCGAAGGTAAAAAAAATATCATGGCATCTTGCCAGGGCTGCAATCTCTCCTATCTCCATTCCAACAAGCAGATTTGCGTTGGATAGGATGGTATTCAAGGTCCGAAAGACCAATGCCAACAGACAGCTGGCATTCAGCTTGGGTCCGACAGAGGCAATATGCCAACTGGATGATCTCAATCTTCAAAGTGAAGGGAAAGTTGTATTATACTTTAATAATGTACTGTCCTCTCTGCATCAGCCATCGACACCATGACTTCGAATTGAGTGAGAGAGCAAGGGTACACCAATCCCTGGGTTCGACCCCCCAGAATGGTCCTCGCTCCTCCAGCTTGGAACAGCTGCGGGCTTTGATGCCCCATCTCCGAGACACGGCCCAACTTCGCATACGTCAGCGGAGATGAAGCAACAGCATGGTGGTTTGTCGAATCGTTCACCTTCATCGCCTACGGTACCATTGCTGGAATTCCTGTGGCCAAGCAGCCAAAGGGACCAAACAGCCCGGCCACCCACACTGATGCAGAAATGTGGAGACGCACTTCACCGTACAATGTGACGAATGAATTTGTCTGCAAAAGGGTATCAGTCAAAATTTTATCGAATAAGCAGCACGAGACGAAAACATACCGTCAGCACCCTCCAGCACCATATCGATCGATTCTCTGTCCGGTGACAAAGTAGGCTGCGCCACGCTGGCATCCGCTCTCTCTACCGGCCGCCTGTCCAACACCGCCCTCCGTGCCTGCGCCGCCGGATTCTTCGCCTTCATCCGCATCTGGTGCATCAACTCTAAGCACCAGTCCATCGCGAGGTCCGCGAGATGTTTCAGCTGGAACCCCTTCTCCTGGTCGGGAAACGCGACCGGATGGCGGTAGCTGAACCACAGGTACAGCACAATGACCTTGTGCACCGTCTCCAGCTCCCCGAGCATGCGTACGATATCCTTCTGCACCGGAGCGGCTCCATTGCGGTCGCCCTCCATGAGCACGAGTGCGGCGTTGAGCTTCTTGAGCAGCTGTGCGCGGTGCAGCGCGTCTTCGATGGGGATGCGCAGTTTGTCCCGGTATATCTCCATCATGGAGCGCGCGCCATCGACTGCGAAGGCGTCACGCCAGGGGCAGGGCGAGTTCGTTGTAAGGAGGCGGGTGCGGAGCGTGAGGCAGTCGGCGAAGTCGTCGATGAACTCGAAGCTCTGCTCGAGCTCGTAAATCGACTGGAACTCGAACAAAGGCGACATCCGCGAGACGTAGTGGTACACTTCCGCGATCGTCATGTTGGAAGACTCCCAAGGGAGCACCTCTGTGATCTTGCGGAACGATTCGTAATTCATGTTTAGGCGTGCGGTGTGGAGAGGCTCGAACGACGTGGCCAGGGCTTCACGCACGAAGTCAAGGTCCCCATGACGGAGGGTTGTAACAACCCCTATGGTGTCGCTCCCGTGCAATCCGAACCGGCCGGCACGGCCAGCAATCTGCTTGATCTGCGATGCGGACAACGGACGCATGGCGCTGCCCTCGAACTTCGCAACAGTGTCGAAAATGACCCGCTTGATTTTGCTGAATAACATGACTGTAAGTACTTAAACTGTGCAGAAGGTGAAGCGACCCACAGGTTGAGCCCCATCCCGACGGCGTCGCTACCAACGAGGACATTGAAGTCGCTGTTGGGGTCATTGAAGAGGGCCGCCTGCTCACTGCGAAGTTCGGGCGGGAGACGACCATAAGCGAGCGCGCAACGCATCTTCGCCGCAGCCTCGATGTCCCGCTTCAGGTTGAACAGACCAGTCCTCGAGAACGTGACCACGCAGTCGCCCTTCTTGACGCGCGAAAGGTCCCCGTTCAAGCTCTCGTCCGCGACAACGAGAGGGGTGAGCCGGTTATAGCGATGGACTTCGATCGAATCGCCCAGCTGTTTCACGAGCGCCTCGATGAGGGGAACCGCGGACTCCTCGCCGCAGAGATGGATCTCCTTCGCGTTCAGACCGAGCACGGCAGCCGTCCACGCGCCGCCGCGCTGCCTGTCGGCGATGAGCTGGATCTCGTCGACGACCGCGACGTCCCAACGCGTCGCGAAGGGCGTCATCTCCACCGTGCAGCTCAGGAGTGGAGCATCCTCCGAAACGATTTTGTGCTCCTCACCAGTGATCATATTGCATTGGCGCGCGAATCGCGGGTTGCCGTCCTTCACGACGACTGCCTTGCCCTTCTCCGCGCTGTCACCCAGGTCGATGCTACTATCGGCGTCCGGCTCGGCCTGAGGGTCGGCTTCCATCCCAAGGGGAATGATCTGCCCCTTGTTCAGGCGGTCGAAGATCTCGAACGCGAGCAGGCGCAGAGGCCCTGCATACACGCCCCGCTTCGCCGCAGCGAGCGCGCGCAGCGCGTTGTGTGTCTTGCCGCTGTTCGTCGGGCCAACGTGCATGATGAACTTGCGCGGAGGCGCGCTGCGCGCCGAGGAGTACTCCCAGCCGGCGCTCGAGAGGTCGGCAGCACGGAAGAGAGTTTGCATGCGCGACACGACGTCGGGGGAGACGACGGACTCGAATGCTGCCTGACCCGCCGGAACACTGGTCCACTCGTAGAGCATCCGGGTGAAGTACCGGTCCATAACGTGTGCGGGACCTGAGGTCATGTCGCGCGCGATGCGGGCCAGCTGGTCGTTGCCGTAGGAAAGGTCGCGGAAGACGTCGCCGTTGCTCATGGAGGTAGCATACATCCGAAGGAGTGGCCGGAGTTCATCCTTGGGGATGCCGAAGCGTGTCAGGCGATCGGCAATCCTTTTGTTGTACTGAGAAACCCACGTGTGGACGTTTCTGGAGAAATAGTTTGGGACGTCGTCTACAGGGAGGGGGGATGAACTCTCTGTTTTTTGCACTGCACGCCGTTGAGAGGTACGCAAACGAGCGGGCTTGTCACGAGATTTCGCTTTAAACTTGTACGTTCGGAGAAGCAGTTGCTGGACGTCGACAGTAGTTGAACCAAGGTCATGACGGGATGTTGCTCGCAGTAGCTGAGATATCCGGAGCATAGGCGCAGAGCGAGGGTAAGAAGCTAAAGAATGGGTTATGTTAGAAAGAGGGAAAAAAGGCTGTGAAGATGCGTATGCATATGCGCGTATCCGGAATCGCGAAGGAGGTTTAGACAATGAATATTGGGTCGGGACTGTGCCATATTGGGGCAGGACCCGGCATCGGCAGTCGCATGAATGCGAAGCAAGGTTTAAAATGGTAGTGAAAGTCGCAGACTGCATAATGCACCAAATGGAAATGGGAATGGAGCGTCGTACCTGCGCCTCCGACCAATCATCCACTACTCCGCTGGGTAAGCTTTCCCTATAGCTGTCTTCCTAGAGCACGATATGAAGTCCGCTAGGCGACAGAGAGAAGGAGCAAGCCAAGGAGGGGGAGAGAGAGAGAAAGAGAGAGAGCGAACTTGAAGCAAAGCGTGTGCGGCGGTGACTCGGACGGTGACGGTGCGGCCCGCTACGTCATGAGCAGTTGGCGCCCATGGTCGCGTTGTTTGTACCTGTTAGCATCCCGGGTTCCCGCCTTCCAAACTCGGAAAACTACTTACCTCTCAACCGCCACCACGTCCTCCGCCGGGGTCTACTACTCCTCATCATGGCCGCCGTCGCACCCTCACGACTTGCTGCGCTCACCCGCCTGCGATGCGAGATCTTCCAAACGGCCTACAACCCCACCTCCGTCCGCACCGGTGCCAAATACCTCCGCGCACGCCTGCGTGGCCCTTCCATGATCAACTACTACCCCGAGCAGCTCACCGTCGCTCGCTTCAATCGCATGAGCGGGAACTTTAAGGTCCAGGACTGGGACGAGTACCAGCGGCTGGCCGACGTCGAGGAAAAGAAGAGGAGAGGAAAGGGCGTTCCGAAGAAGGCCAAATCTCCAGGTGTGTGCTGCTGTCTCTTCTGCGCTGGCACGGGACTCACGGTCGTCTTTCCTTACAGCGGACAGTCGGAGGCAGTCTCGGAAGCGGTGATTTGTTGGGCATGCTCTCCCCCGACCATTCGCTATGTGTATATTCTTCCAATGCATGCATGCTCGACGAATCCTGTTTTACGACATGCAAGGTGGTGGCTGTGTGTTCTTTGTCGGGTCCGGGCTTCAATGGAAATACGGTGAGCCTTGTTGTCCAACTGCGATGCCCCTTTCAACCTCAACTACGATTTACCGGGGCGCCTTCTATAAATGTCTTCTCACGGATTGCCAACACGATGGCTTGCGCACCGCGTCGAGCGACTTGGTTCATTGATGATCTTCATACTTCATATACGATGTCGAAGACTGCGTTGTTGCTTGTTGTTCACACATCTTCAACCAAAACCCGCTCAACCGGAGGGTCTTGAGATCTCATGCTGTCATCTTCTCCTGGTGGGGAACTCGACTGGGAGCATTCAAGTGCAATTTCTCCTTCCTCGTGGTGGGCGAAAAACTGCACAATATAGGTTATAATACTTCTACATAAATATGGGGACGGAAGCAACCAGAAAGTAAGGATTTCGGAGTCATATACATATGCCTATCGCTGAACCGATTGTCCAAGGAGTACTCGCATCTATGAAGGGTAGTGCTACTACTCAATGTAGAAGCACCATGTTTCTGGTCCGAAAACAGGAACTAGCTGGCACCCACGATGGCCTCTGGTGGTTATAATCAGAGCATATTGGCGCCGTAAACGCGAGCTGTGTCCGGGTAAGGCAACACTGGCGGCACACTTTGCAATCATCTGTGCAGACTCGACGATGCGGCGGTTGACATCCCCTTCACAACGGCCTCGCTGGCAAACTACGGGCCTATCCCCAATTCAGCAAGGCGATATCTAGGTGTACGGATGGCGAACTCGATGTAGCCCTGAAGGTAAACCAGCGTAGCTCGTCATCGTGAAGCCATGTTGGAGAAGGGCGGGCGGGACGTACCTGAAGGTACCTTTGCCAGAGGCTCGCCAACTCATCGTCTTGTCCAATAGTTTTCTCGACCCTTCTTGCTGAATCAAGAACCTCCTCCGTCAACCGGCGCACGACCTCTAGGGGAGATATTTGTTCTGCTGCAGCACGGAGATGGACATAGTTGTTCTTCTCTCCGGCAACCTCCTCCTTGTAGAAGGAAAGGCTATGTAGCTGTAAGTATGCCGGTATTCTTTTAATATGGTCGTCTGCTTATACTTACATGTCGCTATACATCGTGATGGTTAATCACCGTAGCTAGATCCAAAATGTCGACGAAGATAGACTCACTTTGTCCCCAACGTCCAATGTTCGATATCACTAGAAAGGTCTGGGGTCAGCATCCTGATATAAACCGCAGAAATAGCCACTGACGGTATGATCTGTAGATATGTCTCCGCAGTCTTTCGCCAACATCGCATGAACATAAAGTGCGTAAATTGTGGGCCACCGCCTGCCCTCGTCCGGAGATAGTATGGATACCGCGTCGCCGACGGGCTGACGAACATGTCGGCCGTGGTAAACTCAATCGAAGTCGCCGAGAGGGCGTCAATAGTACCGGTGACGATAGCATCCGCACCGACGTCCGTCCAGTACACATGGGCGTCCTTCAGAAGGTCGGCCAGCCGGTCGAAGATCGGATGGACCTGCCGCTCCCCTCGAAGGAGGCGCTGTGCAAAATGCGAGACGGCGTCGAGATCCTTGCCCCCAACATCTTCGCCGTAGAGCATACAAGCCGTGTACAGCGCGACATAGTGGCGATGTTCGGGGGAGAGGTGGGGGTATGTTGTTTCGGTCAACGAGCAGCTGGTTTGGACCATCTTGGAGACCATATCGGGGTCAATATCCAGTGACCAACTGTCTATTTCTTTGACGACTTCGGCGCGCAGTTGCGCGTCAGGAGGTGTGTTGGGTGGCCGGTAGTTAGAGCCCGAGAGGAAAGTGCGTATCACCCCCCGTAACTCGACACGGCTTGTGCGAGAGTTGTCCTGTCCGAGGCGTTAGTTGCAACGATGCTAGAGACACTGAAGCGCAGGGGAGCGTACGCACGGAACAGAAGTCGGAATCGTCAGACGAGGCCTTGGAGGGTGTGCTGGACGTGCCGAAAGAGGAGGCACAGGCACTACTCGATGTGCCCGTCAGCGATGCGACAGCTAGGCCAGACGAAGGACCGACCTGATCATTGGTTCCAGAGCACGCTTGGAAGGAGTTGTGCGGGTCAGCGCAGACGCCAAGGACGAGAGTGAAGAGAGCATGAGGGGGAAGAGTGTTCGGTCCTCGGTAATGAGGGAAGGTATCTGGATGAACGAGAGCTTTTATAACCACCCACCACTAGCTGGCCCCGGGGGCAGTATTGACCATTGGATCCGTTGAATCAATTCGCGGAGTTGCTAACTTTCTTCGTGAACATGATGTGTTCCAGCATACTGGCAGATCCGAATCATAACGGCCCATGGAGCATCGACGACTTTGACGCTTTATAGCCGTTTGCAAACCGATAAGTAGTCATCTTCGAGTTCGGGAAACCCGTTCAGCCGATGTTGAGAAGGCCCCAAGCCGCTCAGGCCCTAGTTCCCGGCGCCTCCCTCCATGAGGCACCCCTCACGCGCGAGGTTCAATACCTGCGACTCCGAGGCGCGGCTCCAGGTTGGGGGGGTCGCGGCGGTTGTATAGCGCGATTCAATACATGTAGTTGCGCGGCGGATATACATATATGACACTTTTGTCATTTTGTGTATTATAATGTTTGCTGGTGGAAGGTGCTAACGTTGCACATTTGCGCGCACTGCGCGACGAGGCGCGCGCGCGCCACTGCGCTCCTTGGGTGTGGTAGCTACTTAGTGGCTCGGCATGGGTTGTGCCGAGCTTCTTCTTGGGATCGCATCGATATCTATCAGCGGCGGCAAGCTAGCTGACCTGAACGTGTTTTTCAGAAACATCTACTTACTTATCTTATCGTTTGCATACGGCTGTAAAGGAGGCGAGACAAAGTCTGGACGCCAACGGCGGCCTGAGATGTGATGCAAATGTGGCATAGGTAGAAGTTTCAGCTTCTCGAGGCGCCTTGGAGGTGTATACCCTACCAATCGCGTCAGGTCGAACAAATATGTGTCTCCATCCTCTTACCGTTTGCACGACGACAAATTCCCGGCCAACTTCCCGTTATGTATCGCAGACATGGTGGCTTACCTACTACTGACCGACTCCTTGCTGTATAAGTCGGGAAGAACAAAATATTTAGTACTAGTCGGCCTCTGGGTTGGCAGTCCAAGGAAGACGCACGAATTTGAAAGTGGACAGGGATGTCGATGGCGACGTCCATTCTCGACGTATTTTCGTGACCGACCGATTGCTTCAGTGTGCTTTGGTGAATTGGTTGTCTGGGTTGGACAACGCTATAGGTGGTGAAACCGTGCTCACATCATCACGCCTTCCTGTCGTCGTCGGCATACATCGAGCCTGAATACCTGACCATTGATCGTTTGTTAAGTGTCGCATCATCCTCGTCCTTGAATAGATTCGGATGCGAGGACCCCAAACACCAGCCCCAGACAGGCAGAGGCGCCCACAAACCCGTTCCGACAGCGGTCGGAACAAGTACTAGTGATGGAGTGGGGAGCTTGCTGAGGCTCACCGGAACATATGCACCCGCGGCGGGTCCCGGGGTTGTATCTTTCCGGGCACCTTTTTAAATCTGAGCGGTCGCCTTGGCTCGATTAAGCAATGGAGGTGTATTGAAGGCGCTGAGTGGTGCAAAGCGAAGGTTAGTTCCATGAATACGCAGACCTCCCATACACATCCATCGGGGACATCGATTGAGTACGGTCAATTTCTCCTGCTAAAGCTGTGTAGGACGTCGCGATGATAGTAGGGAGATAACGCATGATTGTAAACCCGGTCGGTCCGGTGATATGTCGGGGAGGGACGATGTTCGATGTTCTGATGCATATGTCTGGACCTCACTGAGGCTCAGTGACTCTGGAACTTCTGGAATTCAGTAATTGTATTTGAAGTCCTCGAGGTTATCTGACGCGGACATAAGTAGGTCCTGGGCGTATGGAGAATATTGCGAAAGTCGCCGGAGTTCGCATTAACTGTCCCTTCACCAGTTGAAGGCATCAGCAAAAGTGCATCTGGGTGGGCGGCTCCTTATGTAGTGGCTCCTGAGCTTCCTGTGATACGCGTGACAGGAGCTCCCAGGACCTCACGGTCGTCCATGAGCCACCCAGGAAGAGGTACTTAGGCTTTTGCTGATGAATCGCTTGGGTGCCCTTTAGGTTTTATAGTGGCTGATAGTTAGTATCGGATTAGAGGGAGGGTTGAGAGGTACTACCTAGAGTGACTATTATAAGCGTAGATTCTACAATGGGACAGAAGAATTGAATTTGCTCTCAGGCTGCCACCAGCGGATGACACACGCCGGTACGCCACCATACGACTGCATCCGCTACGACCAACTATGACATAAGAATGTGAGAGATCTTGAACTTACTTCACCGTTGCTACGGAATCATGCTTACATTTATCGCAAGTGATCCACTAACGTCCAGGATTGTTTTTGGATTATATTATGCAGTGTAGCGATCATCTCAGCTCCACCGTCATCGTAGGATGAGGAGAAGAGGCCGTCTGTCGTCCTTGATATGAAACGGCTCCTGCTTGAGCTATTCCATATGAATGTCCCTATGTATGCTCCGGTAGACAAGTAGAGAAGGGTGGTGTTGAGAAAGGGTATCCCAATGTATGTTAGCGGCCATGTTCTCCGACGGCTGGCTTGAAATCAGTATAAGTTCTTCCAAAGAAAATGGTGCGCACTCAACATAAGAAAGTAGAGGGCCCCGATGGATTCGTTTCATGAGAATGGCGACACGAGAACCAGATCGAAGTACAGGCATAGAAGCGCAAGCTCAGTCATCAAGCCTCCCACACTAAGATCGTAGCCCCGCACGATATCTAGCGCGAGCGTATTGACTTCGATTGAGCGGAATTCGGGAGATGTAGAGTAGTCTGGAGACATCCTCGTGGGACAAAGAGGAGACGTACTGGGCAACCGGGAAAGGGCGCACCATTATACGGCTAATCCCTACCTCTGATTCCTGTGCATGACCGCAAGAACCGCTGCAGTCGATATCTTGTCTCCGACCGCAACACTGCTGTTGGAACCTATGTGATAGAGCACCAGTGATATAATAGCGAGACGTGGCAGTGTAGGGCCAGGATCTCGGAGTGCAGTCTGGGACTTGGATTATTCCTCATTTCACATCGGTAGGGCGCAAGGAGACTTACGTGCACGAATTTGAGGATAGTATGTTGAGCTTCGCAAGCACAGGCACTGCGCGAAAGGTCGTGTCAAAAGTCAGTATCTCCCACGTATCCGCACAGGATGCTCCTAGATGCTTTTTACAGTAACATAAACCCGCAAAGTGGCCGCTGATAGTTGTTGCCGTATTGCTGTTACTTTCACGGTTAGAACGCTCGTTGACATGCGTTTTTGAAACGTCGGATCCGGAACACGCACTGCACTTCGTCACCGCTCCCTCGCCTGCCTCGCATTGCACAGGAGCATCGACGCGCTACGCTCAGCGGAGGCAGTGATCATAACCCAGAAAAGCGGGTACCGGAGGGTAGCTGGTCAGCATTCGTAGACGCCCCTTTGGACACATCTTGCTGGCGACTCTCTGGGTGTAGTAAGTGTGCCGGACGTACTTAACATGGCATTACCAATTAAGCACTCACAATGTGGCCATTTACGATAGCCCGGTACCCGCGTGAACTGCACTCCAAGACAGCAAAACAAGTTTTGGTATTGTTACAAGGTATATGGCCCTGAACCGACAACAGATCGTAGGGATTGTACATATTATTTTGCTTCTCTGTCGCTCTAGTTGTTGCTATACTTTCGCAACCAACGGAAGACCTCGTAGTGCCACTTCAAGCTACACAGCAGTCGGTCAGCACCTCCCATGGGAATTCTGACAAGCACAACTGACCTGTTCTGGTGGTTCAACACCCAGTGGTTCTCATCGGGGAAGATCACCAATCGACTCGCGACGCCGCGCCTACACGCCAAACTCGTAAGCCGAAGTACACATAACACCTCCCCTTCGGAGAACTGGTGCTGATGACGTACTGCTGCAGGGCATGGAACGCGCCAATGCCGTCCGTCTCGGGCAAGCGGTAGTCCTTACTCCCGTGGATGATGAGCATCGGTGTCTCCCACTTCTCCACGAAGTTGATCGGGTCGAACTTCTTGATCACCTCTTGTGCACGCGGCTCCCAAGGGCGTCCTCCCCATTCGTAGTTAAAGAAAAACAGCTCGTCGGTGGAGTAGCCGTGGTATTGAGCGCCGAACGCCTGCGCAGCAGTCGAAGATCAGACATGCTCGAATTGGGATGAAGTTGGGGCCCTTACTCCATCGTGGCAGACTAGCGCCTTGAAGTTGAAGCCGAACTCGGGGTGCCCTTGAATCCAGCTGGGACAATGTAAGACGAGATGCGGGCGGAGGAGCGAATCCATCGGACTTACTTTATAGCGTAGCCGCCGTAACTGGCACCGGCAGCGACAGCCCGGTCGGGATCAACCTCAGGGTAGTTCTCGAGAACGTATTTCCAACCCTTCTGGAGATCTGTGGAGTTACAGTTGAGTCTATGCCCGCAATTTAGCGATGTAGCAAAAACACTCGCCGACGAACGGCTTTCCTCCCCAATCCTCGGAGATGGCATCGGTGAACGCTACGCGGCGATGAGGAGAGGCTTAAACGCTGCAACGCAAACCACGCACCCTGCCCGAAGCTAGTGGAGCCAGTAGGGTTGATCGCAACGACGACATAGCCCTGCTGCGCGAAGACTGTCCTCGAATTAGCCCAGCTCCACCAGCGATAACTGCCTACTCACTGTTCAGATTCCACCTATTCGACCACCCGTCCTCCCAAGCGCCCTCTGGGCCTCCATGGATCATGAGCAAAATCGGCCACTTCTTCTTCTCACCCTCTTTGAACCCGGGCGGCTTGAGCACCCACCCGTGCACCTTCTTGCCCTCCGCGCCCGTGAACCAGAAGTCGCTGCCTGTGTCGAGGCTCTTCCCCTTCAGCCCGCTCGCGGCGAAGCGCGTGAGTTGCTCCGCCGCAGGCTTCGCGTTCGCCTCGAGACCACTGAGCACGAAGACATCGTTTGGGGAGGTGAGCGAAGAGCGCGAGAAGAGGAGGCGGCCATCCGCGAGCGGCTGGATGGCGGACGCGGTGCCCGAGGACGTGACCTCGCGCGGCGTGCGGAACTCGGCAGCGAAGGAGGGGTCGGTCGATGAGGCGGATGGGGTCCCGGGCACGGGGAGGGAGAAGATCTTGCTGCGCGCGTGGTCGCCGGCGGTGAAGAAGACGGTCTTATCGTCGCGCGCGAACTATAGGGGGACGAATTAAGCACATGGACGCGGGAGGGTAGCGGTGAGAGCCTGTGTGCATACCGCGATAGAGCTGACGGTGCGGTCCCAGTGCTGGGTGAGGGTATACTTGACGTCCTTCTTAAGATCGTAGATCACCAGCTTCGCGCTGCGAGAGGTCAACAGACGGTCTAGAACAGTACCTAGGAAACTCAACGTACCGGTCACTCTCGTGGCCGTCCCGGTCGAGCTCAGTCCATGCGGCCTTGTCTCCGGCAGCGTTGAAGACGGGGCTATGAGTCGCTCCATGCTTGCCGGAAGTAAGTTCACGTGGCGCAGACCCTCCGTGGATATCGACAATGTAAATCTGAAATCCGTCTGCTAATCAACCATCCTATTCCAAGCTAGATATATGCGCCGATGACGTACGTCTTGCTTAGTGTGCCAAGCCTTCGGGAGTTGAGGATCCTTGGTCGTGTACACCACATGAGTGTCCGAGATGTCGAAGTCGTCAGTGCCGCCAAATGGCTCAACGGGGGCGTGCTATGTTGACTTCCCATGAGTCTGATAGACGCACAGCGGTAACATAGGCACAATGGATTGAGCTTACATGGTTGGTTCCCTTCAAGAGGTTCGTCACGTCGCTGGCAAGAGTCCACTTGCCGTCCGAGCCCTTGCTCAGCTGTACACTGAATAGTGATGGTCTCTTGGGCCCAATCCAAGTGTCCCAATGCCGTTCAAAGGTCTCGTCGTAGACGAAAGCAGTGTGGCCCCGGTTCTCCCAAGCTTCGTCGTTCTCTTTGACCTTCTTCAGTTCGCCATCGGAGTGAACATAATCCGAGAAGACGAGCGTGCCGGCCTTGGAAGAATAGCGGAAGTTGGTTGCTGAGTCCGTGGGGAACTTTCCGATGTGCTGAGAGGAGTCGGAAACGGAGAGAGCAGCGGTGTCGACTTTGACGGGAATAGCGTAGAGGTTGATGACCTTGTCCTTGTCTGATCCCTCCGCAACGGCATGCGCGAGGGTGCGATTGTCCAACCAGAACGCCTCACCGCCGTGTGGAAGAGGGAAATCGACGGAAGAGATCGAGGTATCGAGAGCGGCAATGTGAATAGTCTTGCTGTTCCTATTGGAGGTTTTAGCTCGACCCCACAAGGCGCAAGCTCGCAAGGACTCACTTGTTATCTTTCAAGTTGTACTGAGCGATGGGGACGAACACCAAATCTCCGGCCTCATTGGCGGTTCCAGTACCGGGCCTAGGCAGTTGGACAAGATCCTTGGGGGAAAAGACGTCTGCCCCTTCCTTGAAGACGGTTTTCAGAGCAGCCATGCTGTTGGTAGAGTTGAGGGGCGACTGCAGCGGGACTTGCGCTGCAAGGCCAAGGATGGACATGGGGAAAGCAGGGGGGACCCGCATCGTGGGCACTTGACCTCGAGGGCGTTTTGAATGAGCAAGATCAGGGCAACGTGGAGGATATCGATGTGTGGGCTGATCGTGGAAGGCGTCGTGAACGGCTGGAAGATGAACCGAATGGGTGAGACCAACGTGATCCCACGTCAGTTCCAAGCCCCGGCAGTACTAGTGCTCCGGCCAGAGGAAGGCAGAGGACCGGACCGTGGACGGTTTGACTGTTGACATCATTCCCGCCTCAACATACGCCATACGGAGGCCGTATAATTTAAATCTAATCAGATATGTAGGATACAACCAGCCTTCGTTCCTACCGCCGCTGGCTTTGAGCTCAGAATCCAATTGGAGAGATGACGCTGTACATTCACAGAGAGACTTGACCTTGAAGAGGCCTGCCCAGTGCCCTCCGAGTCGACGAGCGGACCGGACCTGGCAGTGGACCACCGACCAGTGTTGTGTTGAGAGGATGTGACTCGGCGTGACCGGGCCGGGTGACTCTACGTCACGGGGACGCGTACGTGCGACCAAAGCATTAGAGGCAAATTGGAGGCGACGCGCACGCCGAACCTCTCCCTTTCTCCACCGTCTTCCATACTCCCCAGCCATGTCTTCAACGCAACCCCCCAACCCACCCAACAACAACCCCAACAAGCCAGACAGCGCCTCGTCTTCGTCTGCTGTTCCAGCATCTGCTGCTCAAGATGCTGCAATGGACACCACTCCCGACAAACCAGCGGAGGAGTCTTGGGAGGATATTCCCGAAGAGATCATGGGTCTCTCAACGGACGAGATCCTGACCAGGATACGATTGATTGACAACGACCTCAAGGTGCGTTTACTATCTTGGTCTTCGCGCCGACTAAACTGACACTTTACGGTGTATAGGTTATGCGTTCGGAGACGCAACGTTTACAGCACGAACAGAATGTCATGAAGGAGAAGATTCGGGAGAATGGCGAGAAGATCAAGCAGAACAAGGTTTTGCCCTATCTCGTCGGTAATGTTGTAGAGGTGAGCATATCCGCCACTTCCGTTGAACAACACATGTGTGCCTCCCTGCAATTGTAGCCTCTGGGGCAGCATTCGAGGCATGTGTATTCGTGCACGGCCAAATTCTGATATATTCTTTCGAGAGCAAGGCTGACTTCCCGTAGATTCTGGATGTCGACCCGGAAGGCGAGGAGGATGGTGCAAACCGTGACTTGGACTCCATGCGTAAGGGCAAGTGCGCCGTCATCAAGACCTCGACACGACAAACCGTGTTCCTTCCTCTCATTGGTCTGGTCCCTGCCGAGAAGCTCAAACCCGGAGATCTTGTCGGTGTGAACAAGGACTCCTACCTTGTTCTCGATACCCTCCCCGCAGAATTCGATTCTCGTGTCAAGGCAATGGAAGTTGATGAGCGGCCCACAGAGACTTACACGGATATCGGTGGATTGGAGAAGCAGATTGAGGAGCTGGTAGAGGCCATCGTCTTGCCTATGGAGCAGGCCGACAAGTTCAAGACGCTCGGTATTAAGCCTCCGAAGGGTTGCCTGATGTACGGGGCCCCAGGTACGTTAAATTCAGGTCAGACACCGCGCGCATATAGCTTACCTGTTCCCAGGTACTGGAAAGACTCTTATGGCGCGAGCATGTGCCGCACAAACGAACGCCTGTTATTTGAAGCTCGCAGGTCCCTCACTGGTGCAGATGTTCATTGGTGACGGTGCGAAGTTGGTTCGGGATGCGTTCGAGCTCGCCAAGGAGAAGGCCCCCGCTATCATCTTCATCGACGAGTTGGACGCCATCGGCACCAAGCGATTCGATTCAGAGAAGAGTGGTGACCGCGAGGTGCAACGGACGATGCTTGAGCTTCTGAACCAGCTTGACGGTTTCAGCAGTGACGAACGGATCAAGGTACATGATTTCATTTTATCTCTATTGTCGCTGTTCTCCGCGTATTCACATGCGATACCGCAGGTCATCGCAGCGACGAACCGCATCGATATTCTTGATCCTGCCCTGCTCCGGTCCGGCCGTCTCGACCGGAAAATCGAATTCCCTTTGCCGAACGAGACTGCTCGCGCCCGCATTCTTGAAATCCACTCCAGAAAGATGGCCGTCTCTGCGGACGTCAACTACGAGGAGCTCGCCCGGAGCACCGACGAGTTTAACGGCGCTCAGCTCAAGGCGGTTTGTGTCGAGGCCGGTATGATCGCGCTACGGGAGGGTGCCACGAAGCTGAGCCACGAGCACTTCCTCAGCGGAATCGCCGAAGGTGAGCCTCATTGCTCCTGCATCGCCTCGTTGCGTCTTTACCCGCGTTCTGATCCGCGTTCGTTCGCGTTCTCTAGTGCAGAGCAAGAAGAAGAACCCCCTCAATTACTTCACGTAGTACCTGTGTTTCCCCTTTCGCATTCCGGTCTATGGATTCGCATCGCATCGCAATGTATTGTCTTTTAGCTCTCGCATCGCACAACGTGCATCAGCGTCTCTCCGTCGCCGCCCTTCGCGTTCTCGCATTCTCAAGCCCTTTGTCGGACGCCTCGTGGCCTTGCGTCAGCGGACAGAGTTGAGGCCAGAAGCCCTGAACGTGAGACTGGAGATGCGCCGCCGCCCTTCGGGAAGCAAGTTAAGCCGACGTGATCACGATGAGAGGTGAGTATTCATTCCCCCGACCGTTGGACGCCCTAAGTCCATCCAATCTGATCATCCTTCGTGTCCAACAGCTTGCGCGGCGATATGATACATGCTCTTTGACATCGGCGGAGTGGATGACTGGTAGGCACAGTATCTGGCGCCTCATTCGTGTTGCAGAAACATTCGCGGGATCCGGTCGCGGTCGGTTTCTGCTGAATTCGCGTTCCATACTGCGCTACAAGGCGTTGAAGCCGGCTCCGTGCCGCGACAATGTCAGAGCACGTCTCAGTCGTTCGGAAAAGAGCCCTATACCACCGACCCACCGCCGCAAAGGTCGAGTAGCTGGGTTGAACATAATATACATATTGTGGTAAGCATGTCTTTCAAAGTTTAAGATCCATGTTTTCGGCGGTCTGGAAGGGCATTTTTGGAGTTAGCTCTGGGCATGCCCAGCAGCCGCAATTCTTGCACACAAAGATCCAGCCTCAGTCGGCCGTAGCGCTCCGTCCATGTGGGACCTGGCATGGTCTTCCGTGATGCCAGATTGCTGACGCCATGTGTCCGTGGGTCTCTCCCATTTTGGTTGCAGTCTGATGTTCAGCGCGTGACCGAAACGATGCATCGCGAATGAGCGCGAACATCTGCTCCCGGTCCTGGTTGAAGGCCAGGTGAGTCCTATAAAATCCTGGCGCCGTCTGCACCCTGACCTTCTCCCTACCGTAACGGTCTTCCCTCCACACCCCCTACCCCACAAAGGGCTCCCTGCCCTCCAGTTTTACCAAACTTTTACGCCCCGCGTATCCCCTTCCCCACGCAAATCATGAAATTCCTTCCCTCCGCCCTCGTCGCCGCTCTCACGGCCTTTGCCCTCGCAGCGCCCACGCTCGCCGGCCAGGGCGACATCACCCTCCCGCACCCTGGCACGCACATCGCCCCCGGCGCGGCGTTCAACTTCTCGTACGAGATCCGCGGCGACTACTGCACGTCCTCGTACGCGTACTCGGTCTTCCTTGTCACGGACACTCCCACCTCGTTTGCGCCGTCGGACGTGTTCATGGGTGGGTACTTCTTCGGCCGCTTCGACGCCCCCAACTACCCCGCGGTGCCGTACCCCAAGAACCCCGCGCCGCCGCAGCTCACGATGCCCAACTTCTCGAAGTCGCTCGGCGGATGGGGCTCGCCGCAGACTGCAAGCGACAAGACGTGGCAGCTCGCGGTCGTCGAGGAGTGGGACGGGTGCGACGCAGATGTAAGTGCCACTTTTGTTCGTCTTCCCTTCCCTGTAATCCTGCCTCTTCCCCGTCTCGGTCCCCCGTGCACGCCAGGCAACCGCGTGTTCAGACACACGGTTGTTTGACGATGGGGTTTGATCCTTGCAAAGAAGAGTGGAGCGTGATGCTGACGCATTGTCTTGCAGGGTCCCGTGGGGACGAAATTCAGCCTTACCTCCGTGCCTATCGTATATAATGCCACCGCTGGCTCTTCCTAATCGTTTCTGTTCAGCTTGGACACTTTCGGACCAGTTGCTCATGGACAGCATGTTGTTTGCGGACCCTCCATCGTCGTAATGGACACTATACGGACACTAGTTACGCCAAGCTTTTGACGCTAAAACGGTGCTGATGATTTGTAGTCACGTTCATAGTTCACGGACATCTTACTTATCTAGTGTAAAATGGCTCTCCCTCTGCGAGACCTTTCAGTGTAGTCGCCTTGCCAAAATGCCTCCGACCTTATGTCAAGAATCAATGCTTTGTGTCAGGATGTGTTCGTTTCTGTCGGATTCTGACAGCGGGGCTTTCGCCAACTACAGCCCTTGGACGGCGAGCTGTCCTCTGCTGTCCTGCAAGCTTATGTTGACATGCCGTTCGGCGACATCGAATAGGCTTTGATCATCCTCGTAGCCATCCAGAAGGCCAGGAAGACCGTGTGCGCACTGCGGGTACTGCTGCATAAAGAAGAACATGAGCTAAGAACACCATACATATGAAGTCCATCTGCCAACTCACTGCAAGAGGGCGCACTATAGTATAGGCCTAGGTTCCTACAAGGTCCTGTGCATCGCACTACATGTCTCTACAAAGCGAGATGGCATCGTATAGGATGCTGCGGGGTACTTGTGATACACCACGAAAGCTTAGTATAGGGCCCTACTGAGACTATAGGGCCCTGCCCCAAGCCTGCGACCCACTTTGCTGGCATATACATATCCGAGGAGGTCAGGTGCAGTCCATCATGCATGAAGGAGAGCCGCAGGCTGGCAGTGAGATGCTCCAGAGGCTCGTACCTTGCCACGACCATCGGCTGAGCGAACGCAGAGTCCAATTCGTTCGGCTTCGCATGTGTCCATACGACATAGACCCTCTGCGCGTTTCTGCGGCAAGCATATGCGGGGTGAAGAAGCGGGCCACAGGGATGGTCTGCCGTACGACGTCGGACGCGTGAGGTGTGACCTGTAGTGCAGGGAACAAGCCAGGATATTCAGTGATTACATTTCCGCTCTTGCGTCTTCATTGCATCTCAACTCCATCCAATACTCGTTTTACTCAGTCTCAACCCAGACCTTTGATTAGTGTTGGTTTGACTGAAGGATCACTAGTACTAGCGGCTAGCCTAAGGGTCCAGGGAGCAGCAGCTCGAGGGGACCGTGACACGACGTTAATAATATTAATAACATGTGTGTGTCTGGCACGTGACCGAGATCTCAAATGGAATTAATATGAATTGTGAGTGGCTACGCGTGAACGCGTCCCGTTAACTTACACCCCTGGCCGCGTTCTCTCCAACCAAACTCGTTCTCAGCTCGTTCTCCTCCCAAGTTCTTTCGCGATGTCGAACGATACTCCGTCCGCAGAGGATAAAGCCAAGTATGACACCGCGAAGAAGGAGCTCCTGCACGCTCTGGCCAAGAAGAGGGCTTTGGACAAGCAGCTAGTGTGTCTCCTTCCTCATGCTCTGCTTCTATTATTGACTCTCCATGTACTTGCCTTGTAGGCTTTGCTTGAGGTCCAAATTTACAACCTGGAGACATCTTACTTGACGGATACTGCCGCGCATGGCAGTGGGAACATTATCCATGGGTTTGAGGGCTATCTCAAGAACCAGCCAAGCGGAAGAAAGAAGTACGAGATCACTGAGCAGGATCGTATATTCTCCGTGAGCAGCCAGACGTACAAGAAGGTACGTATCATATGTCTCGCTCCTATCCATGTGCACTCAAGTTCTGTCAGGCGTTGGACCTATCAGGCGAGGGAGAGGAGTCGACTGCAACAGGGGAAGACCAGTCAAGGATGTCAACACCAGGTCTCACCACGATCAACGTCCCTCCCGCCCCTCGACCAGAAGTCCTATCGGCCGCGCAGCAGAAGAAGAATCGAGATAGGGAATATCAACGGAAGAAGCGTGCAGCGCAGCGGAGGAGCACCACCACACCTGCCAGTGACGACGAGAGTCTGTCTGGTCGAAAACCCGCCAAGAGGGCACGTCTAGCTGACGACGATTAGGTGCATTCGGGGAGATTCCAGTGTCACCGTACGTGCTCATTGCACCTTGTTCGCAGTAGACGAGGCCACACACCATGTACGATCAGACTCCGCGCCATGTGTATTATAGTGCAGCTCACACCCGCTCGTTTAAACGTTTACTATACATCTAATGTACTCAGGAGCTTCTTCACTGCGGGCTCATTCATTCCCCCACCGTCCGGATCCACTGCTTCAATACATTGGGCGATAGCAATGACTTGCCTCGGCTCTTTTGCTGTGATCCATACTCTTCCATTGGTGCCTACCGCCGACTCCAATGGAATGCGCGATCCAAGCAAGGGGAACAAAAAGTGTTGTGGATCCAACAACCTATCTCAACTAACGTATCAGCAAAATAACCAAGAAATGGGGGGCAAAAGAAGGACACGTACAATCGACACATTTTGAGACTACAGTGTACAAGGAACCCTCCTTTGAGTTCTCCGAATCCCTCTGCCTTTCGCGTCTGAGCGTCGAAACACTCGAGTTCTGGCTCCATATCTTTGTGCGCCAGAGATACTCGAGCATAAAGCAACGAGCCAACCTGAGATAATCAAGAAACTGTCTTGCAGGTACATGCCGTGGGGACCGGGTTACAACTCACCTTAAGGTTGGGTCTGTTGCGTTTTGTCGCGCCCTCGAATGCGAGCCCGTCCAGGGTGGCTGTATGCGCAGAGCCGATGTCCACCCTCCAGTTCTCACCGCTTCGACCCGCAACGACGCCTACAACGCCTTCTTGCGGCGCAGGGACATACTACCTTATTCTACATGAGCGAGACAGATCGCGTGTCCACACGGTGGCCGCTGCGGTACTCACCCGACGCGAATTGCCCTCTATCCACCACCGACTCCGATTTGTCGAGTGCTGTACATCTCCCGCGCGCGTGGAGACGACCACTGGCTGTCCATTCGCCGACGACTGCTTCAAGAGCCCAGGTCCAAGTTTGAGATTAACATGTTGAGCGGGGACGCGCTCGCCAGGGAGGACGGAGGACATGATCGTCAAACGCGAAGAAGCTGTGGTGGTGGAGCGCGCACGGCTCCTTCACCACCAACCACCAGCCACCATCCCCGTCTCCCTGGTCCTCCATCCCACACCCGCTGCTCGCTCCCCATGGACCAATATCCACATCCCGCAGTCCACACCCGATTGACAGCTGAGTTTCCGGAATTGGCGCATCTATCGTGAGACTACCGACTGCTCAGTGCTTGCCCTCCGTTCACCCAGTCCTTCGGTGCACGCAGGAGAGAGGACCTCGAAGACCTCCTGGCCGACCCGCAGTATTTCCAGGCCGTCTTCCACACGCTGCCGCAAGTGAAGCTGTTGTACCAAGGGCAGGCTGATCTTGGGTCAGCGAACGAGTCGATCGCGAGTGCGTTTCTCAGTCTGCCTGCTCCGTCGCTGTAACCTTGACTGACGGTCCCAGAGAACAACCTCGCACTACAGGACCACTTATATAGGCTACGAAGTGAAACAAAAGAAGCCTTCGACAGAGCTAAGCAGCTCGAGGCTCGATGGAAAGAGGTTGAGAAGGAGCAGCGCGAGGTCTACCAGGTTCGTCCAGTTATTCCCTCCCCCTCTTGGGCTCAAGCACACGCAGCACACGCACACACTATCTGACTCCATGTATCACGCAGCGGTTCGACTCGCAATTCATGCTTATGCGCCTGAGGCATGCTACGACCGCGCAGGACGACCTGTCCGAAGCACGCGCGAACGCGCTCGTGCAAGGGTCTGTCGCGGACCCAGGTGATGTCCCCGTCTCTAACAAGGAGATCGACGACTTCGTCAAGGAGTTCCGGGAGCTGAGGAAGACATATCACAAGCGGGTGATGTGGGGGGACAGATGGCAGTCTGGGGAGGTTGCTTGGCGCGACGATTGAATGACGGTACGGGGGACGAGGGACACTTTCTGTGGCTTTCGACGGTTCGTGCAACTATAGCAGTCCACTCCCTTATTGTCTTTCTTGACATTGCTTATCCGTATGTTGTATTGTAGTGCATATAAACTGTCTTGGAGGCCGAGAGTGGCCGTGTCGCAATCCATCCAGATACCCACAATCAACCACTCAACATCTCAGTTAACCAAACATATTTATCAACACAACGCTGTGGGTTTTCACAGCATTATTGACTTCAGATAAATTTAACGGTCCGAATCCCCAGGCATGTCTTCTATTTCGTGTCCTTCCAGAGGGGCATTCTCGGCAAACTTGCTCGTTCTCGACTCGCCTGACCCCGCCCGGAGGAGTCTTGCAATAACCTCGCTTGAAAGTACCCGTCGGCCTACCGTTTCCTGTTTCCTCAAGGACCATCCAAGTGTCTTCGCCTCGGTCGAAGATCTCTGTGCCTGCCTTGTTTATCCGATCACCCTCATTTTCGCCGGTAGCATAAAGGCCTCGGCGCGACCATGGAGGTCCCCAACCAGGTTTGCGCCGTAGGATCCGTCGAATCGCAGCCAGGCCTATACAAGGACGTTTACCTGACGTTCTCTTATACACAGTTCCCGGTATGTTTCGTGTGTATGGGGGACAAATGACAACCCATGTTGACCATACTTAGTTTAGACCTATCCGTTTCCACTTGCAACCAGCAGTCGTCCCATGGTGCGACATCGTTCCATGCTTCACGTCAGCTCCTGTTCTTCTCTTGCCAGATTCGTGTTGATCAGCTCCAACAGCTCAGTTAAATTATCTGTGCGGCACCGTACTTACATCTGTCTCAAATCCGGCGACTACGTGGGTCTTCTCAACTTTTATCCTTCACTCCAGCCGAGCCTAACCTGCCGTTGCCCAAAGTACAGGTGCCATGAGTGATCTCTCATTGAGGACTGGCGTATGATTATATGAGTCAGGCATATGCCTAGAGTCATGCATCCTCATCTCAATCCACATTCGCTCATGCTCCGCCCGCAACGTCCGCCAGGCGCATGGTAGCCCCTACTGACACAATGTACCGCATCATAGAAGAAGTTGGGTGACCGAAGTCGTAGAAGCATCCGCAGAGATGTACGCATAAACCTCGCCCGCGGATGTTGTACGAGCCTTCGGATCCATGAGGTCCGCACCGACCACCTCGCCTCCGTACCTCATGTTACACTGCCAGACATCTCTTACTCCGCAATCTGCGCTTCAAGAAGCACATGCTGGCATTCCTGTGAGAGCCCCATTTCCTGAAGGAGTCATATTCGTGAACTCTGACCTGTCACCTGACGAAACGACAGATGCGTTGGCTTCCTTGGCCACTGGAAGATTTACTGACGGAGTACCGCCCTCTATGGAGATTCCCTTCAGGAGGACAACCTGCCAGTGGCCCTGTTCGCCAAGATGGCCTAGTAAAGAGGTTCCTCACGCTCATAAAAAAGCATATAAAGCCCACCGTTGCTCCGACATTTGACACCAGGCTCCACCCACTCCACGAAAATGCACCCGTCGTTCTTGAAACTTGCTTCTCTCGTGCTCGCCGCCAACTCGGTCTCCTCCAGGACCGTGTTCTCGGTACGTCCCCCCCTCCCACCCTACTCTTCACAGTCCGACGCTCCAACTGAGAACATGATGACAGGCCATCGCCGTCAACGGTGTCGAGGAAGGCCACGCCGTCGCTGTCCGCGTTCCCACCTCGAACGCTGTAAGTCGAACGCTTCCTGCTCATTCTACCTCAGTATCGTGAGCTGAAAGCGCGCTGTTCAGGCCATCACTGACGTGACCTCGAGCGACATCATCTGCAATACTAACTTCATCCAACCCGTGTCGGGCGTCGTCGCTTCTGTCCCCGCCGGTGGTGTGGTTGCTGCCGAGTTTCACCACACTTCGGCCGGTTATGTCGGCCCTGACCCCTCCGACCCCCTCGACCCCACCGACAAGGGTGAGCGATGAACTTGATGTATGCCTTCCACATTTGTCTAATGTTGTATGCTCAGGACCCATTCTGGCCTACCTGTAAGCCGACACGCGGCTGACCTGATATGAGTTTATCTTTTGACCCGTCGCAGTGCTGCCGTCCCTGATGCTACCCAGACCGACGTGTCTGGGCTGAAATGGTTCAAGGTCAACCCGGTTTTTAAGTTACAAGTTCTCTGTGTTAATATAAATGTGTTATAGATCTTCGAGGAGGGATTGAACACCGCAACGCACCAATGGGGCTCTGACCTGCTATTCATCAACGCCGGCTATGTCAACATCACCATCCCGTCCTGCCTCAAGGCGGGGCAGTACCTCCTGCGTGTCGAGGACATTTGTCAGTGTTCCCTCAGAGTGTCTATCATATAGCTGGCCTGACATTCCATTGGTCCTACGTAGCCCTTGCTGATGCCACCCAGTATCCCGGCGCCCAGTTCTTCGTTCGTCCACCCTACATAATCCTAGTCAGATCAAATGCATCATAATAACCTCCGAACCAGATGAGCTGTGCCCAAATCGAAGTCACCGGTGGCGGAGATGCAACCCCAGAGACTGTTAGCTTCCCCGGCGCGTACACTGGTAAGTCTTCCTCTACTACTTAACTTTTTGAAGTTCCTTAACAACCATGTCTGGGTACTAGCGACGAGCCCTGGAATCACTGCCAACATATATACCGATAGCTCCTACACACCGCCCGGTGAGTTGAGCACTTTTATCTTCCGCGCTGCGGCGTTACTTATGTCTGTTCAGGGCCTGCTGTGTTTACTTGTTGAGGTGACGGGCATGCGAAAAGGTCTCATGTGGGCGAGTGCGCTCCTAATACATACATGTAATTGCGTTGAGTATCCGACCTGAATGTTATATTGTGTCGCACTGGCACATACATGTTATTTTCTTATTTCCACTGTATGTGTACTTTGAGCATATAAGTATAAGGGGTATCTGTGAGGCAAAGTTTGGTTGGTATGTGGACAGAAATATTATAAGACCCAATGTTGATGGCGGAGCGCCTATGCTCTGTATCCTAAACGTTGAACAGCGCCCGGAACAGTGTCAAGAACTGTTCCAGGTACATGGGTGGTTATCAGTGCCACTGGCTGTTACGTAGGCGTTCAATATTTAGTGGCGCCTCGAATGAGCGTGAGCGCCTCTACTTCCTTTTTTGGAAATGCCGCCCGTGTCCGCGTTCGGCCCGTGGCAAGTGCCAGTGGGAGAATATTATTATCAATGAGAATGAGAATGACGCAGGCGGCGGGACGCGTTCGTATTGGACCTCTTGCAATCATGCAGTGAGCGTATACCGCAGAAGCGTACCTCCCTCGCAGAGACCTCTATCCTCACACACGGTCGCCATGTCGACCTTCGTGTCTCACATTGTCGCCGACCTCTCACAAAAAGCTCTTCTAGCGAACGCACCATCCACCAGCACCGAACGCGTCCAAATCGCGTCAACTCGGTCCAAGGAGGCTCTTCGCGATGTTTTCATCAAACTTGAGCAGTCTCAATCTTCGCAAAACCTCCGCGAATGCATCGACGCGCTTCATAATCTCGAATATCACCAACAGTTGCTGTCGGCTGAACTGGCAGATGACGAGGAACAAACTCTCCGCCGTGCAATCCTCAGCAGGCTTGCCGTATGCCTCTACGGTCAGGCCTTGACAACATTCTTGGGCGAAGCCAGTGAAGCAGAGACGGAGGGTCAGTGGTGGAGCGATGTGGTGCGGTCCCGGAGACGAGCCGCGACGTATCTCCTCCAAAGTACGTGCTACATGCATTCGCTATATCGCGCGCTCTGATGATTATTCTATTACAGCACTCCCGCTACGTGTTGTCAACGTCTCAAACGTGATGATCTCTACGTTGCGGAATAGGAACATCCCCTTCCAATTCTCCGTCCTCAAGCCATCCTCCCTGCGCCGATTGTTTCCTTCTGCCAGCACCCTCCGCCCGAACACGTTAACACTCGCGCTCTTCCCTCATCTCCACCATGAGCCTTACTCAATCTCACTCACAACTTCTATTCAAACTCACATCTCCATTTCCTCGTCTGAAACTCAGACAACGACCTCCAGTACTTTCACCCAAACCCTGTATGGCATCGCGCGCGTTTGTGGCACCCTCGCGACTTTACCGGTAGACCTGGCTCAAGGCGAATGCTCATTCAAGCGAAGGGAGCTCACGCGCATCCGTGACGAGCGTGCCGAGGTTCTTGGCCTGCTCGTCGACCTACGCGACAGGCTCTCCACCGCGCTCGAGACGGTTGACAACGACGAAGCCCTCTTTCTGCTCACGCAGTTCGTGCACTACCTGCAAACCATCATCAGCGGACACGAGCTCTCACCCCTGAGCGAGGACGTGTCCCCCGGGCGCGTCCTTGAGTCATTGTCGGTGCTCGCCAACCTCAGCCTGCCATCGCACACGGCCCTACACAACGCAGGGTTCAAGACGAGGGAATTGAGACGTCCATCGTGGCTCGCGCTCACTTGGCCGCGGCTCTTCCTTCTCCCTCCACTGGTCCTATACGGGATCGCACAGCGTACACCTCGCGGGCATCATTGGAAGAACTGGTCGAGGCGCATTTGAAACAGCGAAGAGCTTTTGGGAAGATTGGATCCTTGAGCCCCTCCGCGGCATGGTCCACACCGTGCGCGCAGGTAGGGAAGACGGAGTTATTGTCACCAAAGAGAGCGTCCGCGCTGACTTGGAAGTAAGTCTATCCCTACCGCATCTTGCCGCCCGTGCGAACGTCGGTATTAACAGCATCCTCTTTAATCGATCAGTCACTGGAACGCATGACGCTGGCGCTGGCGGCGGACAAGCTGCAGTACTCGTCTCCGCAGCTCGAGGCGCTCGCCCGCCAGGTCCAAATGGGTGACCTCACGGCGGTGATGCAGATATACGAGGAGGAGATCAAGTCGCCGCTGAAGTCCGCGATGCAGGGGTCGCTTCTGCGGTCGCTTTTCATCCAAGTCCAGAAGGCGAAGGTATGTTACAGCGTTCTCCGTCCTGAAACCGCCCCGCTATCTCGGGCGTGCTGGCGATGAATGAACATGAAGGCGGAAATGCCCTAATCGCGACACAATAGGTCGATATCAATCAGGCGCTGTCCGGCATCGACAAGCTGCTCAAGAGTCAAGAACTCACCTTCGCCTTCGTGGGCGTGGCGCCTGCGCTGGCCATCGTCTACGGGTTCTCCAGCAGCCTCGGACGCCTGTGGTCAGGCGGAATGGGCCGCGGGCGGTACGGCGGTAAGGCGAAGCGCGTCGGGGTGTGGTCCGCCATGAGGTTCGTCGTTGCACCACTTACCGCAGGGCCCCTCGGGACCCTTCTTACTCATACTCACAAGCGCGATCTGACTTTACGAACCCCGCAGACGGATAGAGCGCCTCCTCATCGCGCAGCCGCACCCCCGCCACGCACGGCCGCACCCCGTGTCGGCGCTGGCGAAGTCGGCTGCGAATGCGGCGACCGTGTCCCCGCTGACGTCGGGCTTGCTCCTACTCTCCGTGACGCACCTCCGGAAGTACGCGGAGACGGTGCTGCCGGCGAACTCGCGCCTGCGCGAGGGCTTTCTCGAGGACGTCGCCGATCTGGAGAACCCGAGCCTGGGCCGGGCGGACAAGCTGCGGGTGCTGGATCGGATGTGGCGGTCGTGGGGCGAGCCGTTGGGGTGGAGCAGGATCGCGGTGTGAGCTCGGGCTGGGGATCGCGGTGGGTGCGTATGTCACTGTGTGATGTTGCTCGTATCGCCGTGGTACAGTTTGCGATTTTCTTGGAACGTGGGAAGACATGAAAAGAGGCCTAACGCACTCACGAGTTATCGGTCCAGAGGGATGTTGGTGCGAACGGACAGCTTAGTTCGGCCGACAAACCCCGACCCGGACTTAGTTATAAGGGAAATAGGGATTCTTGTCGTATGCGTGCATTGAATTCAGTTTACCCACTTCCAATAGGGATTGAATAAACCACCGAGCACCTTGGCCAAGATTCGAGAAAGGTCGGCAGATTGCCATTTGTAGAAATGGGCGCTCCGAAGGCGGGGGTTGAATAGCCTCGTGCCCCACCAACTGGCGCGTTTTGCCTTGCCAACTTGGCATCTCTTTCCCTCGAGCTCGATCTCGGCAATTACTTACTGGCAGCTCCAAGGCACTTGAAGTGTATGCTCAGCATGGACCAGTCATGGACCTGTAAGTAGACCTTGAGACGGACGGCCTGAAGTATACCTTCCGGGTTACATCCAAGCCGCGTATCGTCAGGTCCGCCCGGGGAGCTAATCAAAAACGTTTCAGCTGACCAAATGTCGAGGACGCCCTGACACACCATCGACACATCGTCTTCGGAACGTCGGTCGAAACCCCGGTGAAAGTGCATAGACCCCGTTGGTGGGAGCTACCCCTTTCCCGAACGATCGTTTCGCTGCGCCAACACTCTCCCCACTGCCTGCGAGGAGACAGGTGAAGGGGCAGGATGCCGCTCTATTTCCAGGCCGGTGGCTGGCGGTGGGAAGAGTGTGGGGAAGGAAGGGCATCGAAGGCTTCGACCGGCATTGTCCCTGTTGGCAGATGCCACGATCAAGACGATTTGGGCCCCGCGAGGGCCACATGTGAGGCTTTCCCCACATCGCGTCCGTCGTCTGGAGCCTCGCCTGCCGGATCCGTGTGGTCGCCGCACCCAGCTGACGCACCCCGTCTGTGATGGGCTTGGAATCTGCCTGGCACACGAACTCAAATAAAGCTTGCTAAGTATGTAGGGCGTAGCATGCACGTCGTCTGCCTCGAGCGACCACCCCAGCCTGAGCCATCCTCCTCAATCCTCCTTCGCCGTGCTCTTGCTGTCCAGTTTGTTGCAGTTCGAAGAGGACAGCTTGCGTTCTGGAACTTTCCTAGCGCCGCCCCCGCAGTGACGTCGACGAGGCCATCCACATCCACTGTCATCCGATCGTGCTTACTCACCTTGGATTGAACACCGACCGGCCGGCGTCGCACATCTCTCGGCCGCGAGCGCTGACCAGGAAGTGCCCAAAAGGTGCCTACTTATTTTGTGGCTTATTCGCTTCCGAGCGGAACTCGTCCTTGGCTGCCTCGCTTCACGCCCCGTCATATAAGGTACCCTGCCCACATTCCCGCACCTGCCCAACAACCTTGACTATCCCCAGCGATTCACCACCCCTTCAGGCCATCCTTCCACCTTCCCCCTACACACCTATATTCCACAATCTTCGCCGAATTCATTCAGGATGCCCGTTCCGACCGAAGCCCAGCACAAAAGCCATCGCCCGACACACACTCTCCACCATATCGCGACGCACGATCTCCACCACGGATCTCCAACAACTCCGTCCAAGTTCGAAATTGAGCGACCGCGACGCCGCTCGCTCTCCCCCATCCCCGCAAGCCCGTTGGCTGCCGAGGCGTCCTCGTCCAAGTCGGTGTACGTGCCCCCACCGCCGACCTGGCACAATGCCGCCCAAGACGCCATGGCGGGCATATACTACACCAAGGATGCGTTCCCCTCATCCAGCTTCTTGCCCCCACCATTCTCGCGCGAGCCTGTAATCGTCGAAGCGGGTGAGCGCATCGAGCTCCTTGAGGAGTACGACGACTACGCCGTGCGGGTGCGCGTCCTACGTACTGATGTAGTCGGCCTCATTCCTGCGTGGAATACCGAAGGCGCACTGGAGAGATTGACAAGAGTGAACACGGCGTTCAACGAGGCGGTACGCACGTTTCTCGCATACCATCACCCGAATGATACTGATATGCCTGCTCTGATGCTAGGCAACTTGTCCCGTGGAGGCTCGCGCATTCCGCCGCTGTGGCAGCGAATCCTCGCCCGGAACCAGCTGGGATGATGCAGCGAGCTCTCCGAGTCCCACTGATGGTTCCCTCACGCACGTGCATTCGCGCTGCATCCCGTTCTCTACGCGCGTCCGCTTTCCCGACTATTACGGCACCGCCAGCGCGCTCAGTGACGATGACGACTCGGACTCGGACTCTCCCCAGTCCCCACCGGAGTTCGAGCGCGGTCGTCCTTTGCAGGCTCACCAACCCATTGTGTTCGAGGCGCCGCCGCAGACGCTCGAGAAGGGCGGTATATCAGACGCGCCTCCCCGCTCGCGCTCAGGAAGCAGGAAGTCCGTGAACTTCGCGGCCGGCGAGCGTCCGCAGGTCGTCTTCCGGTACCCGTCGGAGGACCTCTTCCTGACAGAAGATATGAGCGCGGGGGCTGAGAATCCGGAGCACGCAAGCGGCGAAGAGAATGAGGAGGACTGGTGGTGGCAGGGGTGGGAGGAGGTGCGCGAGGATGAGGAGGAGCAAGAGCAGGCGGATGGCGGCGAGGCAAGCGGCGCAACAACAGAGGAGGGAGAGGCGGAACAGCGGATGATGGACATCGAGCTCTTCCCGTTCGCGTTTGATGAAGAGGAGCTTTGACGACGCCCGACCTCTACCAGCTTCACAGTCGGTAGGGCTGTCGAAGTGAGAGGGCGGGGGATTGGCAGGAGATGATATAAAAGGCGGGTCAGGACTCCCGCATGGTACGACTCACGCATGATATTTATGGCTCTTACGACGGACACCAGACACTCACTCCAGATCGTTGTAGTTATCGCTCCACTGTTGGCGTTGTTGTATTCTAGCTGTAACACGTAGCGACTCTATACCCTAATTACCAGATGTTCCCTCGATGATACATTGATAATTGATGGTCTTGTTGACGGGTTAGCACCGTCCTCGCGAACTGGTTACGAACAGCGTCGGTGAGTATGTACTACAGTAGTAGTACTAGTAGTACTACGCCGACGACAGCGACGGAATACGAAGGGTGTGGCACGTGACCGCGTCCATACCTATGACGTCGTCGCAAGACTCCACTGCTTAGTGGAACGCTCCGCGACCGACGCGTACGCTTGCCGCCGCGTCCAGATAGAAAATATGTGCATATATGCACAGACATAGACGCATCACACCCAACTCATTCCTTATCTTCTCTCACTTCCTCGACTCGAATGACGGGCCCGGAGGAAACGCAGAAGGCTTGGAAGCCACCACAAACGCCGGTCATCCCACAATTTACTGCCCGAGACTACTCGTCCTTCTTCCTGGCCGGTGCACTATGCGCGACGTGAGCAACAGTTTTCTTATGATATCTCAGAAGGGCACATCATTCATTAAATCTTCTCGAAGCCTCACCCATGGCGCAATGACCCGTGAGTTAAGAAATTCGTCGTGGCTCATTCCACAAGATTGAAAGCAGGGAGGGGGGCATGGACGTTATCATTGTAGCCATTGACGTCGTGAAGACGCGCATACAAGTTGACCCGGAGATGGCGCGCATGTCGCTGCTCTCGGGCGGGAGGAGGATCGCCGCGCAAGAGGGGGCCGTAGCGCTGCTCACCGGGTTCGGGCCAACCGCCGTGGGGTACTTCGTGCAGGGCGGAGGCAAGTTCGCGGGGTACGAGTTCTGGAAGAAGCAGTTCGCGGAGCTGTCCGGGGGTCAGGAGATCGCGGTCAAGCACCGCACTGCGATATACCTTGGGGCGTCGAGTGCAGGAGAGTGAGTCGCGCGAGTGTCGTCTGGCAATAAGCAACACCCGCTCACCAACTGTATGCGCAGGTTTTTCGCCGATATTCTCCTCACCCCACTCGAGGCAACACGGATACGCCTTGTGTCCCAGCGGGGGTACGCCACAGGCCTTGTGACCGGCTTTGCGCGCATGGCGCGAGAAGAGGGCCTCGCAGGCTTCTACGCCGGGTTCCTGCCTATTCTCTGCAAGTACGTCGCTACCAGGCTCCCAACGCACTCGCTCCACCTCTGACGCCTTCTCTCCCTCATTTGCGCACCGGTTCCCTGGACGTTACAATACGGTGACGACGTGCAGACAGATCCCGTACGCGATAGGACAGTTTACCGTGAACGAGTTCTGCCACGAACTTGCCTTCCGGGCCATGTCGGAGGAAACAAAACGCTCCATCAGCCGCCCCGCCAAGTACGCGGTCAGCCTCGGGAGCGGGATCGTCGCCGGCTTCGCGGCTGCGATCCTCAGCCAGGTGCGTCTTCGTTTGATGGCTCACCTCCTCCCCCCTTCCCTTCGAGCGCCGTGGGGCCACGGACCCTTAGCTATCGGGCCCGAGGTTGGAGATGTCGCGTTTGAGGGCTAGGCGCTGACAACGTGCGCCACAATGTACTATGCAGCCCGCGGACACGCTGCTCTCGCAGATCAACAAAGGCCACGGCCCCAAGGGTTCTATGCCATACCGCCTGCGCGTGCTCGCGCAGGAGGCGGGCGTGCGCGGCCTCTTCGCGGGCCTGGGACCGAGGATGATCATGACCGCCGGCCTGGTATCTGGCCAATTCCTCATGTATGGGGCGATCAAGGACGGTGAGTTCGAACTTCGCGCTCGTCATCTTCCGGATGCTTGCTTGGAGGTTGGGACGCTGACCGCCCGAGAATGCGATGGCTGCTATAGCTCTCGGGGCACCACCAGGGTTGGAGATCCATAAGGAGGGAGCGTAGATCTGTAGGTGGAGAATACGATTGGGATCTTAGATTCCAGTATTCGTGTGCTGCTGTACGACCTTGCTCCCACCGGACGATGCCGGCGACATTGAATTTTTTTCAATGCAACGACAACAACTTGGGAGTCACCTCTGGAAAGATAATGGTGTATGAACGCCCGTCAAACAAGCTTCGACGACAGTTCGAATTGCGATGGGAAAGCTCACCAGTCGACACGTAATATATGGTCAGGAATGGCTTCTCTATTCGACCTAGCGTCGATTTCGGACCCTCCAGCCAGCCATCCAGTATCAAGAAAGACATGAAATCTTGACTTGCGTACACGATAAATGGACTAGAGAAAGTGTGGAGACAGTCCAGGACTTAGTACTGAGTCCGCGGCCGAGTTGGAAGTGGAATACTTGGTAATGTCTGGCATTGTTGAAGTGACATGTACAGGCGCCTGAGCGACCAACGGACGCTTATCGGCAAAATCCGGAAGTCGTGCTGGGTTGCGTGCTGGCGCCACTTCGACTGGCGGCAGCTTCAATTGCAAGTTGCACTTGAAAATGAACCGTTATTTATCTCAGCGTTGCAACGTTGATACGCCGTGCCACAGAGCCAGATAACGCATATACCAAGCTTCCATGAGATGCTCCCCGCGAGTTGACGATCATTCGGACGGCGTTTCTGTTCTGCCTGAGGCGAGTCAACAAATTTGAATGGAATCTGTGTACGTTCGGGGGGTTTGGCTACTCACCATCATTCGCGTTCCCCACCAGAAATTTGAATCTGCAAGGCCCGCGCAACAGCGCATGGCGTTAGCGTGCGAGACAATTCGAGTTCACTGACGCCATTTGAACATCGTCCGGAAGAATGGCCTGTGAACATCTAGCCTTGCCGCCCATAACAATGTTGATGTTGGCTGGAAGTGCGGGTGTGTAGCCGGGTTTGTCGGCTCGCCAATCAGTGACAAGGATTGTCCATCGATGGTTGAAGGCGCCAGCACACCTGGTATGTGGAGGTCATCCCCCGCAATGCTCTTATATGTTACCGCTATGCTCCCTTTCCCTAGCTCTCAGACTGTTTTTCCCGGACCATTGGAGTCCCCCTGGACTCACTATGCCCATCAACGGCGTCAAGGACCGAGGGCCCATGGCGGCATCGATCAATGTGGAGCTGGGTGACCCGATGTCCACGGGGAACCTCGGCGCTCTGATCTGAGCTCCAGTCCTGATGGGGCATCGTGCCTACGCGCCCCGTCTGTTACGTAGCGACCACCATAAAGAAATGTACCTCAGCGTGCGTTGCAGTGGTGGTGTATTCTCTCTCTTCTTGATTGACCTCAGGCTGCCGCAAGGTACAACCTTGACAACATATCCGAGTCCTTCTAACTCCTGCATCAGATTGGCGATGAGTATTCCCGGCCGCTGTCATGATTACATGTTTTTCGCTCTGGTAGAGTCCACGCGATTTACTCGGGTGAAGGGTTCACTGACGCCATCTGAACATCGTTGGAATGTTTATCCCCATAACAATATACGTACACGGCCAATGAGTCGATTGTTCATCGATTTGCGGCGCTGGTATGTGGAGGTCATCCCCCGCAATCTCATCGCTATGCTCCCTTTCCCTAGTGACTGATCTAACATTATACCGGAATGGGGAAAATGGATGGACGTGCTCTCAATCCTCGGTTACGACGGGTTGTACACCATGTCCGGTCGTCGTCCATCAGATTGGCGATGGGCTGTCATGATTACATGTTTTTCGCTCTGGTAGAGTCCGCCGTCTCGTCAGTCGTGCCCATGTCGGCGGAAAGGGGGGCCACTAGCTGTCTCGTCAGTTGTCAAGTGACTGGGACCGCGTGGGCGGTGCTGCGTTCCTCTCATTTCTTTGGTGGTTGTAAGTATATCCCCGGTCATCGCAGGCTGTACACGCACCTTCTACCGCGGAGCTGGGAAAGAAGAGGCACTTGGGAGACATCGCCTTGCACGACGGAGTTCGGCCATGATCCGGTGGGAAGCTTTGCTCATATTATGTGTTTATGACCTCTCACCATGTTTCTTCCGCATGGAGGTTTTCACCAGGTCTCTCTGGACCTGACTGTTTATGGGCACGACCATTCTTGGAGGAGGAATGTGGGATGGGAAATCGCGATACGACGAGCTGCCCTGTATACACGTGTCCGACCGATCTGGTGCTCTGTGGAACTGACTTTGGAAACTGAAACTAGTTCGGGGGCAGGAAATTGTTGTGAGTACGATTCAGTCCCATTCGAAATTCAGGTCGGGGGAACTCATGAACCGTTTTTCGAGCGACAACGAGACGTCCCATTAATTTTTCAGGCGTTGCGCTCGGTCATCTCAGAGTGGTTGCGGACCAGGTCCCAACGCCGATCCATTAGAAGGTGTTCAAGTCCGGAAAGAGCCTGGTGTTTATGGTGCCCCTTTTTTTCGCGCCCACTAAACCCTCAGCAATCGACCACGGTCCTGACTACAGTGACTATCATCGACTAGGTGGTGTGCGGGTCGTGCCTAGCCTGGAAGCCAGAACAGCACGGGTAGTCACCGGTGATTATAGCGGCCGAGGAGCGCCCCTCCGAGTCGTTGGCGGGGACATGGAAGCCCCATCATTGGCGTGACGCCGTTGCCTGGGCCGCAAATTACAAAGTTTTCCAGGCAGACGGGCGTCGGATGACGATCCAGAAATGCATCACCCAACTTGGACATCTGCGGGGAATGGGCAGTATGACGTTCCTGTTCTTCAAACGTAACAATGTAGGCTTTATCCCCACTCGCTGACATCGGTGCCGGAACGATCCCGATGCTCCGCGGCAGAAGCGAGATATCGCGCTTTGCGTCTGTGTGTCACGATATTAACGAGGCACGTTCATATTCATTGGATCAATCTTCAAGGTTTGGTTGATTATTGATATGGTATCTCGGATGCTTTAGATGAGAGTTCATAGTCTAGATGAAGTCCACCATGCTGCAGGGCGGCTTCCATTCGTCCAGGAATACTTGCGACGGCACCTGCGGTGCGAACGGAGCTTAATGCTCTGCAGCCGTCGGGGTTCCGACGCTGGGAGGGGTAAGATGTTTGTTTCTTCAGTAACCAGCGCTCCACGGCATGGTGCGTCCAATGGTGGTTTTGTTGGGCAACGCAATGATAGCGGGGTCACCGGTGACCAACAAAAAAATCACCTCTGACAAACCGTTTTCCGTACATGGCAGGTGCGGGTCGCGGATATAGTGAGCGTTTGCGTAACGTAAGGGGAGGTGCTTCGAAAGCCACCCAGCACCGCCGTGCATGTCCGGAGCTACTCTCATGGTGTTCGGCCATGAAGGAAAAGGCTTTCTCCGGGTGCATTGACATGATTTCAGGTGACATTACGGTCGCTATGATTCCGTGCAAGCAAACTGCCCCGCTCGAGTTGGGCTCGGGCACGATGATTATTGATTGCCATTCCCAGTCAACCCGGTCCAGTGTCATTGGACTATATAACCTGGACTGGTTGGGATACTATTGAGCCAGTACAATCCCCAGTCTCGATCTCTCTCACCATGCTTGCATACCTCAACGATCAGCCGTCTTTCATGCCAGGAGGTTTCCGCGATGTGCCTCTCCCTGCGTGAGTGCTTACGTGTGGAATTCACTTAGTTACTTACCCACTCATATCAGACGAACTTTAACGGCTCGCAAGCATTCACTGAGCAGCAACGTGGCTTCCACCGTGAGTGAAAGTCTGGTCAATGGTTACGAGAGCCTCTTCTCACTCGGCACTTAGGATCCGACCATAGACACTCTGGACGCAACAAAAGTCTTAGTACGGGACTTCATTTACCGACTTCCATACACACCACCAGAACTTCCGGCCAACCTGGAGCTCAGGCGCGAGATCGCAGATATCATCGCGTCATGGAACGTCGGCGTGGACTGGGAGTACATCGAGGGCTTGACGGATACCAGCTGTTCGATCGCCGAGTCCGCTTACGCGCACACCGGCTACGAGCACCAACGCTTGGTCGCGATCTACACGGCGTGTCTTACGTACGCTGACGATCTCGGGCATCGCAACCTCGAAGCTCTCGGACAGTTTGTCCGGCGGTTCACTCGGGGCGAGCCCCAGCTCCACCCGGCGCTTGACTGCTTGACGAAACTCCTCGGTACCTTGCACGAGTTCTGCCCCCGCATTAGCGCCGATGCCATCATAACCAGCACTATCGATGCGGTCACCGCGATGTACATCGAAGTCGTTTCCCAGGGCGACGTCATCTCCCCCTTTGCGACGAGATATCCCTTCTACTTGCGCCTTAAGACCGGAATTGCGCCGGCATACGTCCACCTCAACTTCACAAAGAGCTGGGGAGATGCGATCGGGACTAGCTACCTGCAGGTCATACCGTAAGTACCCCAGCTATTAGTTCCGGGGTCTGCCAAACTAACCATCTCAAAAGGGAAATGGAGCTGGTTACCATTGGCTTCAAGTAAGTCAGTTCGTATTCTGATATCTAAGTTGGAACTGACGTATCGTTTGATCGGCGGTAGCGATATGTATGTGTATCATGTCCTCCGAGTCCACTCCGTTTTCTCACAGGTCGCATAGCCTCTCGTTCTACAAGGAAGAACTGGCAGGGGAGACGGACAACTATATTCACATGCGCGCAAGTGCAGAACAAAAACCGGCTACTGCTGTCCTCCACGAGCTCGTCGAGGAGAACCTTGAGTCGTGGTTCAAGATCAAACAGCTCGCGTCCGTTCAATCCGGCCTGGTGGAAATCTGTGTTGGTTATCTCATGGTAAGTTTTTAGGCTCCGAGGCTCAGTCAAGAACTACGGCGCTGACGCTCTAGAATGTGTGCAGGGTTACGTAGAGTTCCACTTCAAAGCACGCCGCTATCGCCTACACGAGATCGTAGGCCGGTCTGAATCTTGATGTCCAACCTGAGCGTTTAATCTGATGGGGGACTCGTGGATTATTTTCATGCTATACACTGTGGAATGGTCGTTCACACTGTATCGTCGCCATTAATCTCATAGATTGTACTAAGCTGGCTCGGACACGCCAGCCGCAAACACTACGCCAAAAGGCAGAATAATTGCTACCTTCTCAACCACCGGCGGATGTATGTGCACATCCGGGTCTGTGCCAAGAGCGCTCTGCCCTTGCATAGATGAGCTTATCATGATTCCAATCACCAATCATGGGGATCAGGGATAACAGGCGTGACCGGGGACTCTCCACCACCGGGCCGCTGCGAGTGCTCAATCGCTCTCTAGACCACGCAGCTATACATACTGTAGTATTGGTATACGTAAAAGCCCTCCGGCTTGAGAACTTTTACCGAATTAGCAAGTACTGCCAGGGCCCGCAAGATTAATAGTATGACGACTCAGGCCTAACGACTGTTTTTTTTTTCGTGCACCTGGCAAAGTAGGTACATGTCATTGACATTAATGATACAGCTGTCGTCATTTTGTAGCCGTCATAAGTCCGAGCTTGTCAAATTCGTGGCCAGAAACGGCAAATGCCGTGCCAGCGCCATGCACAGCCGCTCGGAAGGACGCCCACCGAGTCCTTCAATTCAAATTCAATTACAGTATTCCCGTCATCAGTATTAGTATTTTGAAATATTAATTGAAACCGCACTCGCAGGAAGGGGAAGGTAAGTAGGTCCCCGGGCCCTTCTCTTCCGTGCATTTTCAAGGTCTTTAATGGACATACCCTTCACTCCTACCAGGGGCCACTCCGTTGCCTATCGACTCGTTGCGATGTCGCCGATTATACCGGTTCTGCGCCTCAGGCTGCCGCAGCACCGACATCGTCAAGTCATCGTTACGCATTACTACCAATTGGTTTGGCATTCGGATTGCTTACGCTTTGGAATAGAAACGAACTTACTTACATACTGTGCGCCGACTCGGACACTCACGGCGACTGTGAGTCAGTTTCTATGGGGCGCCTTAACTTGAAGCTTCCATTCATCTCTGTCAACCCCGGCTAGTTTGATGCAGCAACTACTCTGCGCCATTGGTTTGCACGGCGAGTGGGCACAGCTCCGCGATGACTACTGCCTAGTTCATATCTCACTTCAGGGTGTCATTCATACTTATTGGCTGAGCGGCGAGGACGCAACTGAAGAGAACGCAGCCGACGCCAGCGGAGCATTTGGAACCGAATTTGTCACTTGGCGAGGAGAGTAGCGCCGAAGTTTGTGCGGCATATTGAGCAAACCCGTTATGACAACACGGACCGTACAGGCTACGGATACATAGGCCCAGTTTTCTGTGAGTTTTGTTCTAGTGGATCATATCCCGTGTACTAGCTGTGGTAGGAGCTTTGTAACCCGCAGGCCTCAACCCAGTCCGCTGTGATCGTCGTGCCAGGACTCGGAGCACAAAGAGTTGTCTAGTCCATGGTCACCCCGGGAAGGCCGACACGTCACCGTGCCCGACTCATGTATCCGAACTCTACGGATGGCCACCATAGAATGGAATCCAGTCCTTCCGTTTCCAGCAGTATTAGCACCGGTATTCGTGCTGAGCTTCCTCCGATCTGCTGGTACGTCTCTCCAACAATGATCAATTATGCCATCTATCCCACCTGTGGTTCGGGAGAGGAGGAGACCAACCTGCACCTATATAAACTGTTCCATATTGGCGTTGATCCAATAAGCCTTCTTCTCTGAACTAGCCAACCGGCAGTACCACCGCGATGCTGGCCGTACTCTCCCCCTTCACATCCGGTGTTTATTTTCCTGCCGTATCCGCCCCAAAGGTATGTCAAAGCGACCCGTGTGACGTTGACTGCGTAGGCTCAATCTAGGCTTTAGGATCCCGAGGACCCGCTTGACGAGATCAAGGTCCTCATCCGCGACTTCCTCGGCCGTAGCGACTACAAGTCACCGAGAAGCCCTTGCGACCCCGAGCTTCGCAGGAAACTCACCCAGGAATTGTCAACTTGGCCGTCCGATATTAAACCCACCCTCGTCGCCAAAATTATGGACGGCAGCTGTGTCTACGCGGAGACTACGTATGGCCACACGACTCACGACCACCGCTACTTCATTGCCCTTTACACGGCGTGCCTCATGTACGTCGACGATCTCGGTGAACGCGACCTAGACTCCGTCAAACGTTTCACGAGTCGCTTTGCGAGGGGAGAACAACAACCCGATCCGATCCTCCGACGCCTGGCGGAACTACTCGGCAGGGCCCACGACCTGTGGACACAATTCGGTGCGGACGCCATCGTCGCCGGAACCCTCGATGCCGTAACGGCTATGTACCTCGAGTTTACGACTCAAGGTATGGTGGTGAAGCCGTCGGCAACCCGCTTCCCCTACTACCTCCGCACCAGAGCTGGACTCGGTCCCCCGTACATCCACTTCATTTTCATGAATGACTGGCGTGCGACACCGGAGTCCTATCTACAAGCGCTCCCGTAAGTCCCTTTCCATTTGTAAATCCCCTTATCCTGCGTGACGTGCATTGTGTCAGATACATGGAACACTGGACTCTAGGCACCAAGTGCGTGCCCACCCCCCTGCTCATATTGACGTAGTGTAACTAAAGTCTCTCTGCTGCTTTCTCACAGTGACATGTACGTATTCTGTCATCAAAGTCGTTGATCACTGGGAAGTCGTTGCTGATCCTTATACAGACTCTCATTCTACAAAGAGGAGCTTGCCGGAGAGAACGACAATTACGTTCATCTCCGGGCTAGCGCTGAGCAGAACTCCGCAGCGAATGTTCTGCGTCATTTAGTCGAAGAAGTCTTGGAATCAGCGGAGAGGATAGGCGCGCTCACCTCTGAGGATTCGGAGTTGGCGGCTTTGTGGCAGAGATACTTGCAGGTTCGTAGGGCCGCACACCCCAGCACCACCTCCTGCTCATATTCGCTTCCCAGGGATATCTCGAATTCTCCCTGAAGGCCAAGCGTTATCGCCTGGCTGAGTTGGGCTACCACCCTTAAAATGGACTCCTCAGCCAGAAACAGCTATGATATGGGTGCAGAGCAAACCTTCACGGTCTCCGACCCGCGTCGAATATGTGTACGTTTCAATAATAGGTCTCAAACACTGTCCAGAAGTTATCTATGAGCTTCCGAGTCGGATAAGCGAGGAACAGTGATTCACTGTTATGTACCGAATGACTTCATACTTCGCACGCCCAGTTCTAACTGCGTATTGCACGCCGCCCCAGCCATCGTGTCACCCGTGGCCAGGACGCTGACGATGAAAACCTTGTTCTCGCTATGCATGACCTCGCATCCCCAAAATTAAAAGCAAGAAGCCGCCGGTCAACGAGTAATGCCGGCCTCAGTCCGCGGACTCCCTTCCAGGTGTCGTTAGTCGTAATGGCATCGCCATCTTGGCATTGGACTCCCACCCTTACCAGCTTAGTGGACAGATCCCCTTCCTCGGGAGTCGGGGGTTGGGCAACAATTCGGTTGATCGTGTTCAAGCCGGTGGCTTCGCACCCCTTCACGCCGCAGTTCAGGGGTCACTCAATTTCGACAAGAACGGTACACGACAACCTTCGGCCTCAAAATGTGCTTGGTATTATAACGGTGCTTCCATGAGTCCTCCATATAAGATACCCAGTATTCTTGTTCGGACCGACCCTCACAACACCTCCCCACAGACCACATGTAAGCAACTTCTCGACAACTACAGTGTCGGCATCGCTATGCTCACACTTTCATCGCCAGTACCCCAACTTGAATTTAACCCATGCCCATGGTTCCCACTCAGGCCGCTCTGGAAAAATCAACTCTCAGTAGCGTACGTTGGCCCCTTCTTCCACAAGATCTAATATTTTATTGACTGCTTGTATTCGGTGCGCTATGTATGGACAGGACGCTGCGACACGACATGCTGAAGTTAAAGAGATCTTGCGAGACTTTCTTCAACGCAGCATGGCCACAGTGCCGTCTACTAGCACTGCTGAAGCCCATCCCGGCGGTGGTAAACTGTACCGAGACGTCTCTCGCAAGGTCTCAGACTTCATCCACGCAGCTGGCGACGACCCAAAGTTTATCCAGAAGTTCTCTGTGACAGGCTGCGACTTGGCCGTCATCACCTACGGACACACCAGCCCCGAACATCAATACTACATCGCTCTGTACACCGCTTGCATCCTCTACGTCGATGACCTCGGAAACCGTCACCTCGACGCGTTGGCCCAGTTCTCCCATCGCCTCGCAACCGGGCAGAAGCAGCTGAACCCGGCCCTGGACGTTCTCATCGACCTTTTGCGACAGTCATATGACCTGTGGCCGCAAGTGGGAGCCGACGCCATCGTATCCGGCACCCTCGAAGCCATAGCGGCGATGTACATCGAATGCACAACGGGCGATATGGAGGTCACGCCGCAAGCAACATGGTGGCCGAACTACTTCAGGAACAGGACCGGTATCTGTCCGCCATACGCCCACTTCAACTTCATGAAGGGTTGGCGGTTGACTCCGGAATCGTACCTGCAGCTGTTACCGTGAGTTTATTATCCGAACAACCAGCAATGTTATCACTAAAGCCCCCTTCAGGTATCTAGAATTTTATATTGTTGCGGGCAAGTAAGTTTCGAAGGCATCATTACTTTCCGAGCCGTACTAATTCAACAACCCTCCCCCTTACCTCCAAAATCAGCGATGTGTGAGTAATGTTCATCGCGTTATGATAACCAGACATCGTTGCTGATTTCACGCAAGTCTATCCTTCTACAAGGAGCAACTAGTGGGCGAGACGAAGAACTACGTCCATTATCGAGCCACCACGGACCAGACGACGGTCATCGACATGCTGCGCTCGCTAGCGGATGAAGTCGTGGCTTGCGGGCAGAGAATTAGACTGCTCATAGGCAGCGAGGACCGAGAGTTAATGGCGATCTGGCATTCGTTCGAGCAGGTACGCATCGCGGGACGTAGTAGTTATGGTCACTTAACTAGTCCAATCGATAGGGTGTCCTAGCCTTCCACGTAAAGACACAGCGGTACCAACTCGGGGACTTGGCCATCTCCGACGGTGACGAATAGAGAAGAATCCCTATCCATATAATCCAGTAGAATACAGGGAATGACATTATACTTTTGATTTTTGAACCATCTGCCAGTGGAATATGCGCATCCTTGCATCTGTATCCACACGTTGAATCTGGTAACCTGTGAATGGTTGAACCTTGAAAGCTTGACGAACGTACGCATGGGGCATGATCATTTGTCCGACATTGCTGCTGAATCTAGAACGACTGTAGAGGATAGTCACCAGAAAGCCTCAATGACATACATTCCGAAGGAAGATGAGGAGAATAACAATATGCGAACTAGAATGACGAACGGTACATTGTTACTAGCCTTTTCCTGACGTCCGCCCCGCCCCGCCCGCAAGCGCAGCAGCGCCAGTCGGTTGCGAACAAACACAGAGGAAACAGGATGTGATGAGAGTGTAAAGTGGATGCTAGTATGAGGAGAGTAACGGAGTATATGAAACATCGAGGGGGAGAGATGTGGCTAGATGGTGAGGGTTATACGGCGAACTACCTGGAGGACCTCGTGCGTGTCGGAGGCCCAAAAGACACTGGTAAGACGTGATGCATGCGAGAGTCCATTAGCACGGAAGGGAGTCGAGAAGGGCGGATGAGAAGATTGTAGGTATGTATGCGAACAACACAAGTACAACGGGGAGTGCATTGATGCAGTTTACAAAACGATAACGCGAAGTGCAAAGCCAAACGATGATATGACACGAGGATTGACAGGTACAATGTAAACGTTCAACAGAACGAGATGCTATGAAGCTGGGGTCGGGGGCATGGATTGTTGTGACCGGCTCGCCCATGCGAAGAGCTGCCGTGGTACGTCGCTGCTTGGAGGCGGCTCAGCCGATTGCTTCGGCTCGACGAGAAGGCTGCGACGGTAAGGTCCTGCAGGTCGCCTTGCCTCCGAGACTTTTCGAAGGCGTCCCGAAGATACACTTGGACCTCGGGGATCTCCTTCAAGTTATATGGGACCTGGAAGCGCTGCATATCTATGAATGCAGACATGAGGGACATAGCCAAAGAAAAAGTAGACAATCGAGAAATTGCCATACCTTGTACGATACGAGCCAGCTTGTGGTATTTGTTGAAGTTCAGCAATTTCTTGTCAGGCGACTTTGGAGATGTTCGATGTGAAGGATTGCCCTCGCGGCAGAAGGTTATGTCTGTCAAGTACAGACCTACGCCACACGCGTGACTCAGGACAGAACTTGACCCAGCGGCGTGGCACAGAACTCACCGAGGAATGGTACTGCAGGCGGCGCAGTATTTCGCAACCGCGACCGATACTCGTGGTAGTTCCGTGCGTGGTCAGCGAGTTTTCGAAGCGCCTCGAGCTGAACCTTGCTCTTCTGCGATAGACCCTGGATGTGGCGTTATACTCAGCATCCAACTCGATGCCGAAATTTGTAGACGGGGAAACTCACAGTCCAAGTCTGGTGCAGCCTCGCGATGGTCGACGAGTCGAGCGCTGCCAGGATCGAGCGCGGTGTCGAGTAATTCCTCAACGAGACACACCGATCAGCGAGCTTAATGAAAAACTTGACGAGTGCCGTACGCCTCTTCGTATCCGGCTCATTCAGGATGCTCTCCGCGACCCAACCCGTGACCGCCGTGCTGAGTGAAGTTACGGCTTTTACGTTCACGTTCTGAACCACGCCGTCCTTCGCCTTCGCCCCGCCGCCACCGGTCTCGAGCACCTCTTCGGGCTGGATCGCGCAGTACAGGAAGCACTCCATGACCGTCATCTGCCTTGCCAGCTCGAGCGGATCGAAGTCCGTTATCGCGACCGACGCGAAGTTCCTCGCGCGCAGTGCGGACAGTACCGTCTTCGTCATGATTGGCCGCGGGATCTCCGAGATGGGACCAGGCAGCGTCGGCGGGTTAAGGGGCATACCCGCGTCGCGCATCCTATCGCGATCCACGCGTGGGCTGAGGGTCTCGGCGCTACCCGCGGCGACGCGTTGGTGGACGAGTTCGAGGATTCGCTGTGACGGCCCAGGGAACATAGCCGCGAGCGCGTCCTTGATGAATGACACGAGGGTTGGAACGACCGCTGTGTCTGTCGAGTGTCGCCAATACGTCTCGACCCAGGTCTTGATGAAGTTGCTCACACGGAGCCGGACGGGCAGGCCCTTGCGCTGCTGCCACAGGCGGAGGTCCGCGTCCAACAATCCGGGTGGGGGGAGGATGTTGTAGCGCGCGATGACGGCGTCCAGGAGGTCTGCGGGGGTCGTGAACAAGCGGAACGTCATAAAGAACACGGCGGCGAACGGGGGCTCGACGAGCGCGTCGTGCGGCGTCATACGTTCGACGAGCGCCTCGAGCGTCGCGCCCACGAGCTGTCCGTCTGAGTTGTACGCGACGTCTTCGGGCGCGTGGTCGTGCGGGAATGTCCAGGGCAGTGCCGCTGCGCCGAATGAGTGAGCCCCGTGAACCACGTGGAGCTCACCGCTGAGGAGCTGGTGCTCGAACGAGGCCGTGCTGGTTGGTGCGGCGCCGTGGCGTTGGCTTCCCTCCCACGTCGTCCTGTCGTCTTCCGTAGGTGCGTATGAGTTCAATGACGTCGTGTCCGACCTCAACGTCACTCTGTCGAGTGACGGGCGGGGCTCTGGCAGTGCCTTCTGGCCGAGAATGGGCGAGACGACACTGGGCGTGACCGGCGTCGGGAGCTCGTCCACTACATCAACCTCCGTCTCCGCCTCCGCCTCTGTCTCCGCCTCCACGTCCGCGCCAGGCGACGGACTGGGGGATGGCGGCTGCTCGATGATCGGGATCGTCGCATCCGACGCACGCTTCACACGCATCGTGTGCTCCGAGTCGTCCGCGCCCTGCGCCTGGATCGTCACGTCCTCGTCCTCCCTGTCCCCCTCGCCCTCGACATACACTCCGCGCACCACGTGCAGACTGCTCTCTCTCCGTATCCGTGGCCCGGGCCCATTGTCCCTGACGCTCATCGCGCTGCGCGTGCTCGCTGTCGACGGCCTGTGCGCGTGGCCGAACTTCCTTGGGGTGTACACCATGACGCCGCTCTCGGGATCGTGCTCCCCAGGAATAGGCAGCGTGAACACAAACGGCCGCTCGCCGCCCGCGCGCTGCAAGCACTTCTTGACCGCGTTGACACAATCCGAGCCCGCCTTGAGCGCGTCCGTCGCGCATCGCAGCAAATGCTCCTTCTCCGCCTCCTCCCCAACGTCCGCCTTCGGAGGCGCGGTGAGGAGCCTGACTGAGTCTGCAAGCGTGCTCGTGACGTTATACAGCCCCTCCTTCGCCGCGCGCAGCCCGTCCGCTTTGGCAGAGGGGATGTCGGGATGTCGGAGGACAGCCTCGACGATGGTGAGCAAGCGGCAGACCATGTCAACGACCTCGCGCACGAGGTCGTACATGTGTCCGGTGCTCGCGGCGTGCGACTGGCGCGAGTGCGAGTGCGCGTGCCCGATGAACGCGGCGATCGTCGACAGGAAGCTGTCGTGCGTATGCCGCAGCGCGTCCATCACTTCCGCCGTCGTCGCCGGCCCGGACGGGAAGACGGGCGTCGCGGGCGTGCCGATTGAGTCGCTCGAGAACGAGGAGGAGGAAGAGGAGTTGCTGCTGACCGAGTCTTGTGCGGGCCGGTGGTGTTGTCGTGGGGTGCCCTCGCTGAATGTCCGACGCATGGGCGAGGTGAGCTGTTGTTCCGACAATTTCCGTTGCGGGATCTTGAGGGCCCCGACGGGCATAGGAGGATAGTCTGCTCCCATCGCGACGCGTTTCGAAATCTTGAGGTCGCCCAGACTCTTCGGTCTTGAGGGAGTGTTCGCAGCGTCCGTATTCCGCCTTGCCCTCATAACGATGCCGTTGGCGGTGCGCCCGGGGGTGGCGAAGACGTCCTCGCTCATCTCATCATGGCCCAATGTTCCGAGCTGCATTTGTGACGATTCGGCATCCGTGCGCGCGGCGGCCGAGGGAGAGGGGAGGTTCACACCGCACTGCACAGCAACCGCAAGGAAGCCGCGGACATGCGCGAACAGCTGCCCCGCGAGGCGAACCATTGCCTGGATCTCCATGTCGCGCGTCTCCTCGGGTACGGCGACCGCGTCGTCGGACGCGCGCTTCGCCTGCGCGACGAGGGACGCGAGGTCGGACAAGATGCGCTTGCGCTCCTGCGCGAGCACGCCGTGCTGCCTGAGTATTGGTGCGTCGCGCGAGAGGCAGCCGATCTCCGAGAGCAGCGCGCGGACGCAAGAGATGATGCACGCAGTCGCGGGCTGGAAGTGGTGGACGCGGTTCATGCGGACTGCGTTCTGGAGGAGGGAAAGGGCGCGGAGAAGGGGGACCATAAGTGGGGGGCAGTACATGTCGATGGTGGGGCCGAACGAGTCCGCGGCCGTTGGCCGGTGGTCGTTGCGCGCGAACACGGGTTTGCCGTTCCGGGAGGAATTGCTGGCCCACGAGGTCGTCGAGGAGACGGAGATATTTTGCTTGTGCCCGAGGCGGGGGTTCTGGATGGCATGGCACCCGTAGTCAGTACTTATGAACGTGTGGAGGGGAGTAAGAGGAATTCCCAGAAGACTTCAAAAAATAGCGATGCAAGTAAGGTTGGACTGTTACAACCCGACGCCGCCGCTATCGCTGCGGCGGAATTCCGGAAGAGAAGCTGATAGAAAAAACACAACAAAATGACATGCAGACCTGTCCGCGTCACACAGCCGACCCAGGATTTGCGAGAGACTGCCACTAAACGCTCTCAGTAAAGTAACTGCAGCGTTATAGGCAGAAGATGTCATGCCTGACATATGCGATAGAGACTGACACTGGGTCTCCGATCTGCCTAATGCGCGCGGAACGCAACTAAACGAGAGCGGACATGATGGATGGACAATTGCCATCCCCAAGCTCCGGGCGAACGCGACCGCAAAGAATGTGATCCGTGGCAACGAGATCAACCTTCGCTGCGATAATAGCAGGCATACACCCAGTCACGCATAGCGGCACACGGCCTGTACCTTGCGCGCGTGTAACATGACATACACAGCGAACCGATCACTGACGGCGACCAAAAGCACGCGATACTTTGGGTGACAGTAACACGGAAGACAGGAATGGGCAGAGGAAGAGAAGAGTCGCGCGACGACGACGAAACCGATTGAACGAGACGGGCGGAAAGAGTTGCAAGCAGACATAAGTTAAAGACACACCTTCTTCCCGGGAAGCTCCTCGTCTGTTAACAAGCCAACTTCAGAAGTGACATAGTTGCTCGGGAACCAACCCCTCCTGCCTTCTAGCTCACCATCCCACCAGCCGCTAGAATCGCGATTGAGAACGTGGATGACCTGACCGGCGCGGAAGCTGAGGCAAGTTACGTTAGGCTGCTGTGGAGAGAAGTCATGCATGGCAAGGACGTATTCGTCGGCGTTACCGATCGCCTCGTCCTCGGAACCGGAATCGTTTGTATGCCATGCAGACGAGGGTCCTGGGCAGGACGAAGAAGCCGAGGGTGAGGGGGAAGTTGGAGTGGTGGGGATAGACTGGTGAGCGGCGTGTGGGGAGAGGTGGGACGCGCTTGAAGGGGCACGAGAGGTGGTAGAGAGAGCGGAGACGGCGGATGAGGAGGATGCGGAGGAGAGAGTGCGCATACGACGATTGGAATAGTTGCTGCGGGTGGAAGAGGGAGTACGGAGAGGACCTGGGCTGAGGCCATCACGGGAGGAGTGGGTTCGGCTCGAAGAAGGGCCTGCAGAGGCGATAGAAGTGTCGATCCTAAGGTGAGTTGTGATAGGCATTCCTCATTCGCAAGGCGGGGGAGAGATGAGTAGAGATGGAGGAGTAGATGCCGACAAAATGACTGGATGGATATTGAGCGTCGGAGTGAAGAGTTGAAAGCAATGCGAAAGCGGCCGAAGAGAGACAGAGAGAGGATGGGGTGAGCGAGCGAGGATTCGGGGGATGCACCAGGGAAGAGCAGGCGTGAAGGTCGTGAAATACGGATGGCGGTGACAGAGTGCTCCGAGGGGTGGGAGGGAAGCCGTCCGCCGGGAAGAGGGTCGGGATCCGGGGAAGAGGGAGAGGGAGAGGGAGAGGGAGAGCTCAGAGGGATGCACAGTCGACTCACGGGCGCAGCGTTCTGTTCTCCGTGCGCGTCCAGACGACTAGTACTAGCTAGCTACTACATACTCGTAGTTCGGATTCAGTCACGCCTGCGTTACATGCCCGTGACCCTCGTCCCCAAGTCGTCGCGCGTCACGCGTGCGCCACCCGCATCCAACTTCAACCAGGCTGAGCCTCTGAGGCTCCACACAAGCTGCACCTCAGTTCACTGTTTACTCTGCTTGTATCCCTTCTCACAACCTTGGCTCGCCCTCCATTTTTTCAATGCGTGCTATACACCAACGACGCACCCTATTTTTACCAAACTTTGCCCTTGTTTTACCTCCCAATCTCCCCCGATCCAAGCCAAACTCAGGACCCCAAATCGGGGCCCGCCCCGCACACTAGAACTTATGCGGATAACCGGGGGCAACTCCAACATCTGTTCAGGGACGTCCCCGGCTTTTCACGAATTCACACACCGTACTTACTGCGCTCACGGGGAGGCACTCGGGACCAGACGCAAACCGTCCTGCACGCTGTGGAGGCAAATTATGGTATGTAAAGTCTACCGCCGCAAATGTCAAACCACGGCCGTCCGAAAAAGCACACGACCGCGCTCAGCATGGCTTCTTGAACCTACATTACCATGGCTTTAGTGTTCATAAGTCCGCGTGATAATCACCTACGTCTTAAGTGCTGGACAATCCGGGCCGCATATTTTTGTCTTTTTAGATCATTTAGTACCACGTACGGATTCGCGTGGATATTGAGCTGAGCTTCTCCGATGTCACGTTGACCGATATTCGATACACAGCCGGTCTTCGGATGAGACTGAGGAAATCTTTGCTTGGTCGATATGCACACATGATTGTAACTAGGGCAGACGGGTGTATGGTGGGGTCGTACGCATCTGCAACTTTTAAATATCCTATCCGTCGCGAGGGATGTTCGTTCAGGCTTATCTCCTACAGAACCCGGGTAAGTTGCAACCTAGTTGTTAGAATGTTCGTTCGCTAACTCTGATGATGATACGAATACGCCTTACCTAATGTACTTATCGTCTCTCCCTCGACTGTCCTCGCAGATCCTCCGCCCACAAGCGCTCACCGTTATCTCTAGCGCTTATGGACCCATCCTCGCATTTTCATGGAGACCCAGCATGATAACGGTGTAATATATCTCTCCCCGGTACCTCATCGACCGCAAGACGAGCAACCTCGGGAATAGCCTCCGTAGTCTCCAGAGTCCAGACTGCCGCCCCTGGAGTCCTGGAGTCCTTCTAGTGCTAGCGCTTGTGATCACGACCCCATGCCCTGGCGCCTAGCCAACTTGAATCTCGTCTATCTCCCCCGACTCACGCTCTTCGGCCGCTCCATCCTCCTCCTGGCCGCAGAATTGCTTGCAAATGTCGTTTGCTGGATCACCACCGCGGTTCTCTTCGGCAGGACGCCGGGCACCCGTCCGATTCTCTCGCTTGCACTGTTAGCCTGGGTTAGTGCGGTCTCCACCTCCTTCCCATCCGAGGATATTCAATGACCCTCACGCTTCGTCTACGCACACCCTGTCTAACAGACGATTGGACTAAGACATGGTATGTACATCCCTGTTCCCTTGAGGTGAAGAAATATCGGTCGGTGGCGTCTGGGATTTAAGTTTTAGTGGTAGAGAGGCGCGGGTTCGGGTTCTCGAAAAACACGCAGAGGCCACAACGCCTCAGCGCGTTTGAGCAAAGACCAGCTGCCAAGCATCGAAGGCTTGCATATCCATAACTCAAAAGTTTTTTCCCTCACCGACATACAACGGTAGACGCCGATGATATACCTATCGCCCGGCAACTAAGTTCATTTTGACGTCATCCTCCGCGTCCACCTCGGACTCGCACCGTAGCTAGACGCCTCACTGAACCTTTCGTCCAACAGCCCTCGACGCCGACCACATCAGGTACTGTCCCCCCTTATCCCGTACGTGCCACATTTCAATCACGACTTCTTTTCGGCGCTGGGAAGGTCACTCAACATCTTCCCCGCCCCCACTATAGGACCCGCCCCAATTATAAAATTTCGTGGCTAATGCGTCTTTCGCCCTGCCGCCGGGAAGTGCTATTGATAACGCGACCCGCAGTCTCATCAACATGGGACAGCTCCCGGTGACTTGCGGGCTGTTCTTTTCGCTCGGGCACAGCACGATTGTGATAGTTGTGGTGAGTGTCCGGCCCTTCTCCGTTGTTCGTTCGCAATCGGGGACTTGTGAGACGCCCCGATGTCGCATGCAATGAGTAAATTTCGAAGCTCTTGTGGCGGAACGGAACGTCATCTCAACAAGCGTGTATTTTTATTACTCGTCATCTTTGCGTAAGGTGATCTCGGACTTCGTCGATTCAATGTCGATATCGCTCAGCTGATCGAAATAGCAATGGGGGCCAGTTTGTTGGTTTGAAACCCGCACCGGCGGTTAAGCATTTGCATTTTGTGGTTAATCTCCGCGGAAACCCCTCTCTTCAGTATTGTGTACCGTAATAGTCGCTGACCTCCAAATCATCCCGACAGAACGTAGCCATCGCAATCAGCACCGACGTCTATGATCGAATGCAGACTGTGGGTCAGGTGGGAGGCATCGTAGGTAACGTGCTACCGTGTCTTCTTCCATCGCCAAGCAACAAGCCTAACCCTGTCTTACCGCTCGATCATTCGGGATAACGCCACCATGATTAAATTAGGCGCGGCCGTAAGCGCGAGCTTCTTGTTCATCGTCGGGCTGGCGAACTCCATTATCCTGTACAAAATTCTGCGGAAACGCCGCCAGGTAAGCTCGCGTCAAATTCCGTTTTTCCATGCATATGATTAAGACACACCCCTACTGATCCAACTTCCCATTATAGATCAAAAAACGCGAGGCAGAACGGCGTGGCGGCGGGACCAGCACGGTCGAGGAGGATTCCGAGGATGCCGACGATGACGGCTCACACCAGAACACACTCATGATGAAGCTTATCGGCCCCGTCATCACCTTCGTCGACCGTCCGTGGAAAATGTACCCAGTAGGCGTTCTGTTCGGGTTCGGTGAGTCGGGTTTCTCTCCCCCATTTCCGCAACGGCTTTTAACTATGCCGCTGACATCCCGATTGGCAAGGCTTCGACACCGCCTCGTCCATAGCCCTCCTTGCCATCTCAGCGATCGCCAAACACGCCCCCGACGGAGCGCGAATCAACCCCGCCGACGTCATCATCCTCCCGGTGCGTATCATCCCGAGACTTTCACTTAGAACTCTCTCTTCTAATTTCGAGTCTGATTCCCAATCCTCGTGCCGGCGGCGATGATCCCGCACCACCAACTCGGATATCGATCTTCGATCCCCTTGCGTCTGCGCAGCTCCTGTTCACCGTCGGCATGACGCTGATCGATTCGCTCGACTCGATCATCATGCTCTATTCATATGCAGGTTTCCCTGAGCGGTCCTTTGCGATTTTTGAGCCGTGCCACTACCCCAGCCGTGGATCTAACCGCCGCATTGGAACCTCGCCGTGTGACCCCCTCATCCAGCCGGACGGCCCCAACGCGGTCGAAAGCGCGGCGGTGGACCTGGAGGGTCGGTTGGAAGTCGCACCTGAACCGTTGAAAAAATCGCCAAGCAACACCGCGGACGGGGGAGCGGTGGTCGTCGACGTCCCCGGGGAAGACGACGTCGGCAAGGACTCCGATGCACCGGAGCACCGCCGGACGATGCATGCGAAGCGGAACGCGATGTCGAACCTGAGCATCATCCTCACCACCATGAGCATCGTGGTCGCGTTCAGGTAAAGCATGGTGCATAGCCCGCCCGATAAAGATAGGAATAACTGAACGAAGGACGACAGCATTTCGTTGATCACCATTATGGGGCTCATCGGCGATCAGTGCACCCCGTGCCAGAACGCCGCAAACGCGCCCGACGGTGGCGGGCTCGCGGGGAGATGGTGGAGAAGTTGGGCGAGTGTATGTCGAGTGCGGCCAGCTCCCTACCTCGCAGCTCTGACATATGATATCTTGTTTCAGGCCAACGACAACAGTGGTTATATCGGCGCGGCGATTGTGGCCTCGTTCATCTTCGTGATCAGTAGCTGGTATGGCTATCGATTCTTATACCGGAGGTGGCACGCACGGCGGAACCTGACCACGTCACAAGTGGAATAGAACAATCCAGGGCAAGAAATGGGGATGGCAAAGAAGATATACAATGTATCCATCACCGCATCATACATACATACACCAAGTGAATGTATCACATAGTCCTGGGTTCTTCCGGATCATCCACCATCGTGGTGACTAGAGCCTGAGCCTATGATCGCCAGCCCATTCAATAACACTGGCAGCCGCAAAGTGAGGCCGGGCTCAGAGTGTTTGGAACATGGCACCACTGGTTGAAGATGGACCTGCCATTAGATGGTACCACGAGAAGGGCTGATCAATTCCAATGCTAGAGCTGACTGCCTTGTGCCCATGCAATTGCAAAAGGCAAAGCTGAGAGCTACGAGGGATATGACAGACCGGCCTTTACTTCTGTACCGCCCGGCATCGGAGCAGCCATCATTCCAAGCCTCCCTTCATGAACGAGGACGTCACTGAACGAGGACATCACTAAACGTGACACGCAAGCTGCATGAGGGGTGGTTCTGCACTTGTCTCCCCTAATTCCACACCTGGAACGGCGCTATCATGATGCAAGAAGAGGTAGAACGAGGCTTGTGTCCATCCGGGCGCTATATGCAGCAGCAACGATAGAAACAGGAGATCTAACTTCCAGTTGCGTTCTCATCGGCTGTTCCTCGTGAGGCCTATGGTACGGTAGTGAGCGTCGCCGTTGAAGGGAGCCCTGGACATTAGCGCTAGTAGTAATCATGGTGCAATACGCGCCCAAAGTTGTGGCTGCTCCGATGCCTCGGCCGGTACAGAAGTAAAGATCGGTCTGTCATATCCCTCGTAGCTCTCGGCTTTGCCTTTTGCATGGGGCCGCCACAAGGCAGTCAGCTCTGGCATTGGCATTGATCAGCCCTTCTCGTGGTACCATCTGATAGCACGTCCATCTTCAACCAGTGGTGCCATGTTCCAAACACTCTGAGCCTGGCCCCCTCACTTCGTGGCTATTGAATGGGCTGGCGCGATAGGCTCAGGCTCTGGCCACCAAGTACGCGCACAGCAGGCGGGCTGAGGCAGCGTCTCTAGCCTCAGGCTTGTTGGGGTATATAAGTTCCCGGCAGCCTTCAAATGTCCTCACAACACCACTCATAGCTCGCACTGGATCCATTGTGAGGATGCCCTATACAACCTCTCGCCAGCTTCACTATCCTCACATGTTCTTCACCAGGTCTAGCTCTATCAACGTCATGGCGGCTACTCAGTCTCCTCTGAACAACACCGTCGGCAACGTGCGTTGGTCTCCCCTTACCATTTGACTCCATATTGCCTAACTGCTAGCATGTCATCTCAGGAGGACGCGTCTCGCCAGAACCACGGGATCAAAGAGATCTTGCAAGACTTCCTGAACCAAAGCATGGGTACCAGCGACGGGTTCCGCGCCGCCGAAGCTCACCCCGGCGGCGGGAAGCTGTACGATGACATCTCCCGCAAGGTCGTGGATTCTATCCAGGCCGCGGGCGACGACCCAAACTTCATCGAGAGGATCACAGTCGCCGCCTGCGGCTTCGCCGAGATCGTCTATGCGCACACAAGCCTCGAGCACCAGTACTATATTGCGCTTTACACCGTGTGCTTCTTCTATGTCGACGACCTCAGCGATCGGCACCTCGAGGCAGTGGCCCAATTCTCCCGCCGCTTTGCAGCGGGAGAGAAGCAGCTGAACCCTGCTCTAGACGTCTTTGCCGACCTCCTGAGGCAGTCTTACGAACTATGGCCCAAGGTCGGCGCCGACGCCATCATCGCCGGCACGCTGGAGGGCGTTACTGCTTGTTATATCGAGCAGATGGACGACATGACCATCACTCCACGCGCAACGTGGTGGCCAAACTACTTTCGACCCAAGAGCGGGTTTGGGGCCCCATACGCTCATTTCATCTTCATGAAGAGTTGGCGCTCTACGCCGGGTTCGTACTTGCAACTGTTGCCGTAAGTTTCTGTTGGACACTCTTGGCCCGGGAAATATGTCACTGAAACGCAGTTCAGCTATCTGGAATTCTTCCTCGGTGGAGGCAAGTAAGTGTTCGAAGATATTCCTGTCTCGCTAAACGTACCGACCTAACCACTGCGCCCCGCTCCTCAAATCCCAGCGATCTGTGAGTACGGTCAGTTGTCTTAATAACTAAAACACCACTTACCTTGCGGAACTCGAAGTCTGTCTTTTTACAAGGAAGAACTGGCAGGAGAGAAGGCGAACTACATCCATACCCGAGCCGCTACGGACGAAGCTACCGTTATCAGCACGGCGCGTGTGTTAAAGGACGAAACCCTGGCCTGCATGCAGAAAATCAGTCTGCTCATAGGCGGGGACCGTGAGCTGATGGCGCTTTGGCGTTCGTTTGGACAGGTGAGCAGCCATGCACTGAATGCCGTGATTGTGATTTAACCAAGGACTCCTCGCAGGGCTATATAGCCTGGCACGTGAAGACGCCGCGATACCGACTGGCTGACTTGATACTCTCCCAAGATGATTGAGTCCGGGTGCTCAGAAGGGCGATGTCCGTAGAATGTTTTTAAGTTTGTGCATGTCAAGTATCCTGAACGCAGCCAGAATTGCTGTCATTAGACTATATAACAAACGATATCGTGGCTCTAGCTTGCAGATTACCGCATTTGCACCTGCCGGACTGTCACCTCCCACCGTTCATTGCTCTAGCTCCTTCATGGGCAGTGAACCTCAACCCCCCCCCATTCACTACGACACCCACCTGCTCATTTGTGTCTACAATGGGTGAGCCACGCCGTAAACCGAGGCTGAGCTCAACCTTCGATACCTCTTGGTCATACGAACTGCTGCTATGATTGCTCGGGAAACGACGCCACTGAGGGTGGGGGAGCGGTGGTCGTTGTCGCGGGGGAAGATAGAGGATGCACCAGAATACAGCGGCTATAACGGCGCAGCGATCGCGGCGTCCCTGGCCTTGACGGTCACCGAACGACACGGTTATCGATTCATGTACCGCAAATGGCACGCACGGCAGGACCGACAAGAATACAAGCGGAGTAGAACAACTCAAAGAAAGCGACCAGGGAGGCAGGGATTGACATGTATCCATCATACAATCACCCAACGAAATGTATCACAAAGCCAGTTACGCATCATCCACCATCGCGGGCGGAGCGAACATGAACCTCACCGTCTTGTCGTTCCTCCCTAGCAGCGTCGAATCGTTCTTGTTGAAGTTAATGTCCTCGCCCGCAGCGGCGCTCTCCCGCACCCTCGATGGATGCTCCGCCTCGCGCATGACGATCTTCAGTCGAATGAGCTGGTCCGCCTTGTACGGCACTGGTAGAGGCCTCGGAGGCGCCGGTTGTCCGACATTGTGCGAGAGGTGGGGAGAGGGCGAGGACGGGGTGTGGGGTGAGGTGCTCGCAGCGGGGTTTTGTGAGGCGGAAATAAGGAGGTCAATGATGGCGTGGGCTATCTCCTCGATGTCTTCAATGTGCGCTTGGAACTGGCGACCCCAGTCGCCTGACTTGTTCAACGTGGCCGCTATCTGGTGGGCGGTGTTGTGTCCTGGTCGTTCCGGTGACGTGCCGCGCTCAAAGGATGACAGCATGGAGGCAACGTATAGACAGCCGAGCGCTACGACGTGGGGCGGATATTGAAGATTGACCAATGTTCTGAAGCTGCACCAGAATGAACACATAGTATCTTGTGAATTGCGAGAGAGGATTTACCTGTCAGTCGTCAGTCGGTATGCCAGTTTAGCCAACTTCTTCGTCGCTGTCAGAGAAGATGAGAAATGGTACGAGGATATTAATGCTACTACTTACCTCCGAATGCGCGGCTGATCTTGATAACGTATGGAAAAGGTGAACGAGTATTGAAGTTGAAGCAAATTGTCTCGACGATCAGCCGCTCTATGGCAAGTACCCTTTGTCGGTCTCCTTCCATAACCTTTCCTTCATGAGCGAAGAAGATATAGAATAAACACCAGGGCTTACATTAGGGTCTATATCGATCTCGCCACCCATTGACTTCGCTTTCGCGGCTCGTTCCGGGTACCGTACTCCGTACGATGCTACAAGAAGATCCCGCGTCTTCTTCAAGGTGTCGTGTATCTTGCATGACACGAACAGTGCGGCTAAGCATACGTCCTAGACATATTTTATAAAGAAGATGCGACGCCGAGAGGAGGGAGGGGCATACGTGATATGCGAAGTCTTTACGAGGAAAGAACAGGTGGAAACGATGATAGAGGTTCTGCGCCGTAGCGATGGTCTTCCTTGGGCTATCTCCTTTGTAAGCTCAGCTTCAAACGCATCCTGCAGCATAGACAAGCACTCACAATCCGATGTCCAACCCTATTGCTTCTATGAAGCCACATGCCTGTTGTCGGGCCTTTTCCTCCTGTGTAACTGACAGCTTTCCTCGCTGCTTCTCCGAGAGCCTTTCCACCTCCTGAGGGGTGAAGTACGGCAAATGGTACTTGAAGTAATTTGCAGGAATGAGTGGGGGTGGGTCGCCGCGGTAGTCGATGGCCATGGTCGCGGTTCGAAGTCAGCATGTGGATGGGCGCCAACCTCATCTGCGACTTGCTCCTGGCCGCGTCCATGGACGGCGACTCCGACCCCACTTTCCTTGCCCTCGCTGCCGTTCGACTCGCGCTTGCTTTCGCACCACTACCTGATGCCCTTGAATATGACCAGCAACTCTCATCTCCACTGACATCCTACTCACGGTGTGCGGGTGTTCTTAAATGAGGTCATGACCGCTCACTAAAACCCTCCCGCAGTGCGCGAGGGCATTTATCTGTTTGAACATGGGATCGACCCATATTCAGGAGGGGCGTTCAGACATGTACGTGACCAAAGGTGTTTGGTTTCTCTGCTGCTTACAGCGTTACACTGCCGCAGTCCCCTCTCCTGCTGTCGCTGTTCTCCTCAGCGCTACCATTGACGCCATACACGTCGCCAGTGCTTTGGGCTGCTGCCGACTCTGTTGCGGCATGGGCCCTGGTTCGAATATGGAGGTTACGGACAGGAGCAAAAAGCACCACGAAGGACTGGCAGGTTGTTGCATTGTACGTTCACTGGTCTCATCGTGCTACACACCTCTCATCTCCTCTCGAATAGGTATCTATTCAACCCATATATCCTACTTCCCAGTTTGGCGTTTTCGACGTCTTCGTTAGAGAACGCACTTTCTCTTCTTTCCGTCATGTGTGCGTCCAGCGGTGAGTGACAATGGTCCTTTCCGTCGTGCGGTCAGCCCTCTTATCCTACCTTAGGACGAGCGTCGGCATCGCTCTTCACGCTTGCAGCCCTCATCCACCTTTCCCTACCATCAATACTACTCCTCATGCCCATCCTGCTGCTAAACATAACCAGGCCTGTGTCTCGTCTTGCGCTTCCACGTCCATTTGATGCAGACCTGAAGCGCACATTGCCACTGTTCATCGAATTCCTTGGGTACGCTACACTCCTAACCCTTGCGTCAACTGCGGTCTGTGGGAACTGGTCTTGGATGGGGCAGACGTGGGGAGCCTTGTAGGCCACATCTTCCTCTTAACTTGACGCGGATGTTCGCTGAATATTTGAACAGTGTTACGCTCCCAGACCTCGCGCCCAATCCCGGAATGTGGTGGTACTTCTTTACGGAAATGTTTGATCATTTCCGACCATTCTTCCTCATGGTGTTCTCGGTGCGTGATAACATCGTGAATCTAACCTACCCTACTGACGTGAATTCGCAGGTACATTTGCTCATATATGTCGCACCAATGTGCATCAAGTTTCAGTATGTGCACCACCCATTACTCGGCTTGCTATATCCTCATTACTCTTGCTTCTCAGGCATGACATCCTCTACGCCTCGTTCCTTCTCATTGGCGTCCTGGCACTCTTCAAACCGTATCCAACACTTTCCGATCCTGGGTTGTTCCTCTCGATGCTCGCCCTGTTTCCGGAAGTGTACCCCTGTAAGAGACGATTTTGTTCCTTTCTTTCCGGTGATTACTGAAACAACGTGTCGTATTCAGACCTTCGCCATCCGATCGTAACTGGGTTGATACACTTGCATGCGTCACTCCTGTTGCCTTTGTTCAACAGCCTCTGGCTGCAGCAAGGAACCGGAAACGCAAATTTCTTCTATGCCTCGACGCTTGTGTTCGGGATGGGCAACGGCGCAGCTTTGCTAGATGCGATATGGGCGGGGCTCCGGATAGCCGTCGGAAAGCTGGAGGATGGCTACGAGGTGATACAGGAGTGAATGTGGCTTACTTTTAATGTCATTCTCTTCCTCATGAGTCTGATACCGTTCAATCATCACTTAGCCGCTACCGTGCACCGGGTTTTTGTTCGCACCGGAGGCCCTTGCTTGGCCCTTGCCCCTCCCAACCCCAGGAGGAGTCTCCCACGGCACTGTCAAATAGAAATCCCGTTTCCAAATAAGCATGGTCCTAGTCGACATCGTGAGGACAGATTAGGGACAGATAGCTTGAAGTGGCCGTTAGCCGTCCCTGCCTTAATAGCCGATAAACAAAGCGCCCGAATGGTCAAATTTCCACTCGTTTCCACAAGGGAGAAAAGTACTGAGGCCTCGGTAATGATGGAGATGAACCATTACTCTGCCAGCATGTTGGAATTTGTGTTATGTAAGCGAGCTTGCGTCGTGCTCGCGTCTCCGACTCACTCGTCTTGTCCGTCTTGTCCCCGTCTTACCTGTCTTATACTGCGCGTTATTACGAGTATTGTTCACTCGTGTATTTAGTACCAGCCGCGACGAGTCGTTCCCTACTCGTTTGCATCAGTGTTCAAACGCGACCCGCTTTTCCCCTCGTCTTCTCGCCTCCCGCGCGGCCGTTCCTTCCCACACAGTAGTCACCCTCCGGTGAGTCTTGCCAAGAGTGGAGGAGCGACTCAATGGCTTCTCGTTCGCTCCTACAAAGGTTCTCACTTACTAGTATTCAAATCAGTACTGAGTACATACTGGTACGATTCGAAAATCAGTGACAGCGACATATAGGCAGTTCGAGTCTTTAGGCTGATGGTGTCATTTGACCATTTACAGTCTTTAACCGGTCCTCGGCGCACCCAAATGTTGTTGGCCTCCGTGAGCCGTCCCCACCGCTCCCTTGGAAAATTAAAGTAGAGGGTCATGTTTAATTCTATTTCATTGGCCTTACTACGAGGTTTTGTGGCGAACGGAGGCGTTGGGACTGGGATCGAGGGACATCTTTGCGAAATCGCCTTATCGCGGGTCCCCTAGTCCTCGGTTCAAGCGCTTAATTCCTCAATAAGGGAGTTGGCTGATCTAGCCGATGCTAGCCGGTCCCTCGATATGGCAAATCTCCCATTTAGCGCTGTCTCGACGAGACCAGGAACCCCCTCCTCGTCTTTTCTGACAAGGATTGACCCCACACGATCTAGTTTCGCCCTGAGTTTGGGCCCACATCAAAATTTATACATGTTTTCATGCTGTATTACAAATTATGGGGGATTCTATCATAGTGTCGCAGACATATTCAGCGGAGATTGCGGCGAAATTTCAGTTTCTCTGTAATCTACCCAAAGGCGACGAACTGGAGAGCGCAATATTTTGAGTGCGCCCTCTAAATTCGATATCTGAAGAGCTCGTACAGTTAACCATGACAATGTAATAAAATTGAGGCCGACAGGGAGGAGCGCAAGGGACAAAATTCGCAACGAACCGAGGACCCATGTCGAACCGAGGACCGGTTAAAGACTGTAATAACATTTATCGTCGACTCACCAGATATTCGTTCACTCAAATCGCGGAGATTGCAACGAGGCTTTTGCGAGACGCTCGTGTGGCTTCTACGTCTCATACGACGCTTGGAGGGCATAGCCCAATGCTAAGGGTATACTTTCTTGCATCTTGCAATGTAGACCGCCAGAGAGCTCTGGATTCAAGGACATCATACAACTTGAAGGAGGATTCTAATTGCCTGGGGGATGCATGACGATTAGCTAATAAGCACTAGTAGCCAATGGAGGTTACTGTTACAGGGTCTGTTTATTTTTATTTTTAGGATAGAGTTCCAACAGTTCGGACCGTAGTAACCCAACGTGGCAGTAAACGAACTTGAAGCGTGACGAGCAAGGAAATCGCGAGTGGTCCGAGACCGAGACTGAGACGGAGAGCGCATATTTCTCCTGCAGGCGGTCACTGTGGATTGTAATACCAACCCATTCCCCTCTCCGCTAGACGTGCCTCCCATTATTCTCCTTCCTCGAAACCCATCAACCATGTCCACTGGCAGGAAGGACGTCTACCTCGTCATCGGCGGCAGTGGCTTCCTCGGACGGCATATCGTAGAGGCCCTCCTCGCTCGCGGCGACTCTGTGTCCGTCTTCGACATTGTTCAACGCCACCATGACGTTCCGTTTTTCTCTGGTGATATCAGTGAGGAGGAACAAGTCTCCGACGCGTTGCGCAAGGTGCGCTTTATCATCCACCTGGACCATTGAGCGTGAACTCAAACGATGGATGCCGTACAGAGCGGCGCAACATGCATCATCCATACTGCGTCCCCCCTCCACGGACTAGACGACCCCGCGCTATATTGGAAGGTTAATGTTGATGGAACCCAAGCCGTCATCAACGCCGCCGTGGCCAACGGCGTACCGAAGCTTGTCTACACCAGCTCCGCTGGCGTCGTGTTCAACGGCAACGACTTGACTGACGTCGACGAGCGAATTCCCGCACTCGAGAAAGGAATGGATCCTTACAACGAGTCTAAGGCTAAGGCAGAAGAGATCGTTATCGCGGCGAACGGCAAGGGTGGCCTCTACACTGTCGCACTCCGGCCAGCAGGCATCTTCGGGTGAGTCCCCTCCCTCTCGTCGTCCCGTCCAACGCACCCGTCTCAGCCCACGTTCCAATTCGACCAGGCCCGGAGACCGGCAATTTGTCGCGGGGTTGTTCCAGGTCTGGCAGCGCGGCCAGTCGCACATCCAGGTCGGCGACAACACGAACCTCTTCGACTGGACGTACGTCGGCAACTGCGCCTACGCGCACCTCCTCGCCGCCGACCGCCTCGTCCCGCACTCCGAGAAGGACATCGAGCGCCTCAAAGACGAGCTCCACGTCGGCCTCCCTTCCATCAACGCGACCACGCAGCGCCGGCGTGTCCCCACCTCCCTCGCGCGCCCCCTCGGGCCGTACGTCACCCCGCCCCCCAACGCCGAGAAGATCAAGGCGAACTGGGAGAACCCGGCGTACGAGCCGCCCGTGTCGCGGCCCGCCGTGCGGGGCAAGTTTGACCAGTTCTCGGACGCGGCGCTCGCGCGGGATGCGGACGCCCAATTGCAGGTCGCGGGGCAGGTGTTCTTCATCACGAACGGGGAGCCGACGGGCTTCTGGGACCTGCCGCGCGTCGTGTACGGGTTCTTCGATGCGCACTTCCAGCGGCCGAACGCGAAGCGGCGCTGGATCCTGCCCCAGCAACTGGGCTTGATCCTCGCGAGCGCTGCGGAGTGGTATGCGTGGCTCGTCGGGAAGGAGCCGGGCTTTACGAGGTATCGCGTCACGTACTCGTGTGCGTGGCGTTGCTTCAACATCGAGAAGGCGAGGAGGGTTCTGGGGTACGAGCCGCAGGTGGGGCTCGAGGAGGGGATCAAGAGGACGTTTGAGGTACGTGGCATACCTCTCTCGGAATGCATAGCTGTGAGCTGTCGTTGCTGACACGGACTGCAGTGGTGGGTGGCTGAACGGCAGAGGGCAGAGAAGGCCCAGTAAAAGGCACCACCAACTCCATGGGTCACGGTTTGCCATGATTACGACATTTTAGACGATTTCTTGTTTGGTTATACTCGTATATGCGGGCGCGAAAGGCCTTCTCGCGTCATGTAATGCATTGTACTTTCTATAGGACGATTGGCGAGCTCATGAAGGAAGGGCGACGTCTGGATGAAAACCTCAACTGGCATTGCCGTCAACCGGGGAGTCAGAGTCAAACGCACTATCGTACAACATTCGGAATCTCATGTATGGTGCTCCATACTATCGTACAACATCGGAGTGGTTCGTCCCTTCAAATGTATCCATCCTTTACCTACTCCTCCAGCGCAACTTTGTTCTGACACATGCCATTTCAGGAATGCAACTCAATGAATGGAGTAGAGAAGGAGGTACCTTGTAGAACGCGACATAATCCTTGATGTTGTTCGCCTTCTCCTTGGGCTGCGGGTAGTACCTGCCTCGCCAGTAAACCCATAGCTCGACATTTACAGGCTAAACCAACACCCACCAGGCAACGTCATTCACTTCGGTCTTTCCACCGATAGTAGCGTTGTAGTAAGAGGCTTCTCTGTGCGCACAACGCATAAAACGGGTGAAACTTGGCCCCTGTCCTGCGAGTACTTACCCCTTCCACGGACAGGTTGTGCTACGGAGTACAGATTGATACATAAGACTGTTGACGACGATGGGACGTATGTGGTACGTAGGGACTTACTGGGTCTGGGAGGAGCTGAAGAGGGATTTGTTGACAGAGTCCGGAGGGAAATAGTGGTTGCCCTCGACGAGGACGGTCTTGTCGGACTCGGCGAGGATGACGCCGTTGATGGACGCGGTGACCATGTTTCTGTTTGTTGTGTAGTAGGAGGTAGATGGTCGAGGAGTAGAAGAATTGGATAGGGGACTCGATGCCAAAGTTGTTATATATCGAAGACTAGGCTCATGAGATCGCCTGCCTACCGAATAGAGCATGCATATGTCGTATGCAGTGGGGTGAGTAAGCCGCTGCGGGCGGCATGCTTGATCAAGCGTTTGTCCATCATGAACATGCTTGCTTTGCGGCGAGTGCTCTTGGCTGGCTCTTGGACGTCAAGGTGCGTTGATCGCTGGGACCAGCAGCCTGAGAGTTTTTGAATTGGGTGTGGGTACATCAACGACGGTCGGAATAATTATGATACGATGGAGGCGAACGGCGATAGCGCCAGCTTACGGAAGGAACCGGCTGGGGCTGCTGCTGCTGCTGCTTCCGATGGATTTGCTTTAGCGCGTTGTACCCCGCTTTGGCTTTGGCTTCAGGTCCGTCTCGTGTGCGTTTATTACACTAGTACTTATCTCTTCCTTACAAACCAGTAGCTCGCCCATCGCTCGACAACACAAAACACAGCGAGTGTCTCTCTCATCCTCGCCGCGTCCCTTGCGGCCCCTACCTCCAGGGATGCCTTCAAAAAGCGCAAACAGCATGATCGGTCAGTCTCTTTCCGCAATACCCCCAATCCCGATCCCGAAATCTCACCATGCGCGTCCTGTCCCTTAACTCCGGGGCTCCTCCCCCCCACCCCACCCCACCCTCCACAACACAGCTGGCGCAGGAGGCGGCCTTGTCGCCAGCGTTGCGACCTGCCCGCTGGATGTCATCAAGACCAAGCTGCAGGCACAGCGCGCCGTCCATGGACATGAAGCCTACGAGGGCGTGGTCGGTGAGGGGTTTAACGTTTGCCACCCGCGTCGGCCGTCCGCTCCCCACGGCGGCGGCGGTCGCGCGTGTCCCTCTTCTGTATGCCTATGTCAGACGTGTCGAGCTCAACGTGCGTCCCCTCCCGTCTCCCTCCCCCAGCGACCGTCAAGAACATCCTCAAGCACGACGGCATCCGCGGCATGTACCGGGGGCTAGGGCCGACAATCCTGGGCTACCTCCCCACGTGGGCGATCTACTTCGCCGTCTACGACGGCATCAAGCGCAGCTTCGGCGAGCGGCCCTTCAGCGAGGTTGACGGCGTCCGGCACGTATACCCCGCCGCGCAGGCCAAGGGCTACCAGCCGCTCGCGCGCGAGCACCCGTGGACCCTTCACATCCTCTCCGCCATGGCGGCCGGTGCGACCAGCACTATCTGTACCAATCCATTATGGGTCATCAAGACCCGCTTCATGGTGCGTCCTCTCCCTTCATCCTTGTTCGCATTGCATTCGCCGTCCCCGTTTCCTCGTCGTCCCACCGTACGAGTACGCTTACCGGGACGCGTCACAGACACAACCACGAGAGGAAGGCCGATACCGACATACACTAGACGCTGCCTTGACTATTTATCGGACCGAGGGCTGGAGGGCCTTCTTCCGAGGCCTCCTTCCGAGCCTGCTCGGAATCACGCACGTCGCGGTGCAGTTTCCCTTGTATGAACACCTCAAACGAGTCGCAGGTGAGCGCCGATACATCCTCCCCCCACCATGTCGCGTGCCGCTCACCAGTGTCCCCAAAACAAAACAGGCCGGGACCGTACGGAACCCCTCACAGCGAGCCAAATACTCGGGTGCTCAGCCACAGCGAAGATGACCGCATCGATAGTCACCTACCCTCACGAGGTTGTCCGGACGCGCTTCCAGACCGAGAAGCGGCCTCTCAACGGGAACGGCGGGCACGATCGCAACACCGAGCGTCGTGGGCTCATCCGAATGACGCAGCACATCGTGACGCACGAGGGCTGGCGCGCACTGTACAGGGGGCTGTCGGTGAACCTGGTGAGGACCGTGCCGAACAGCGCGGTGACGATGCTCACGTGGGTACCCTCATTTCGCTTTTATCGCTGTGCTCGCGGGAGAGAACGGGTGTGCTGACGGTCACCTGGCCTCGGGCTCGTGTTTCGTGTTTGCAGGTACGAGATGCTCGTGCGCTCGCTCAACCGTCGATCGGGCTTTTCATGACGCGACGAGTGGGCGTTCTGACGCGAATACTCAACATGTATCACGGGGCGCGCACGCACGGGGGTCCGCGGTTACGACCGGCTCGAAGGGGTCCTGGACCACCACGGGTCACCACATACGGACGGACGATTACTCGACGGTCGCGCGCGCGCGCGCACATGCATGTGCACTTGTCCACGCTCAGCGGTGCTTTCATCCACACACATCGCAGAGGCGAGGCTCGAGACGAGACGCTTCTTCAGTTCATCGTAGACAGGAAGAAGGCAGCATTGTATCATATACCACACGTTCTTTCTTCCCTCATCATCTCACTCTGACATCTTAGTAATTGCTCGTGTACTCATCGAGGGGTTTTTGTAAGTGCTGTAATGCAGATGCATTCGCTTCTACCTTGCGTGCACTGTCTGCGCAAGTGGCAGTATGTATTCGTCTGACGTATTTTGCAAAGAACGAATGGTCGGAGTTGGGTACTGTATGTGACTCTGGCTTCAACGGCCGGCTTCTGCTTCAATTTTTTTTTGTTTTTGAGGGTCCGTCACCGTGTTGAGCCGAAAAATGGCCGCTGTTTTCAGGTTCGCCTAGGTGTGCTGCTTTTCGGGCCCTTCGTCTAGGAGACAACCACGGACATCGGTGAGGACACTCACGATACGATGCCTCTGCCGGAGCCGGAAAGTGTGGAATACGTATCGTTTTCCCGCTGATGTCCATTAGGACTCCTCTCGCGACCGTCCGTTACATAAAATGGCACGCAACGCCATGCCTGTGGTGAGGTCACGCTGCCTTGCCGGCGGAGGCCTGCGCTGGTTGAGGGGGGATAGAAGTTGCTTTCGCTAATTAATGGTGTTGTGGCGGTTCCATGACGTCTGATCAGGAACTTCGAACGGACTCGTGGCCATATGCAGAACAAGGCAAGATGATTACGGCAAGGAAAGAGAAACCACTCGGAAGCGGAAAGAGTTAACGGCCTCGGTCAGGCTCGGTCTACGTACAGTCTCTACTAGTCACTTGGGAGTAAATATGAATAAAGGTTGCTACAAGCCAAGGGTCTACAAAACATGCACGAGCGATCGCATTCCAGTCCCACATACATAGTATCATAACGTACCACGATGTCGACTGCCAGTGTCGAAAGTGTCTTTGGATTCTATGGTTGTGGAACGATGACGAGATGACGAGACCGCAAGCGAGTCCGGAACGGAGACCTTGTTGTGTGAACCTGCACGCCATACCATGATATCCATCGCACGCTCGGCTGTCGACGCCAAGGGGCCAGCGGGAGTGTAGCGCATATACTGCAACATTCCACATTCCTGGTAGGGGAAGAGATTCAAAAAGACACACAGTACGAACGGAGACCAGCATAATTATTGTCGAATTCAAAAGCGCGAAGGGTGCGAGGGCGGTGAAGGCGGAGGTGAAGATGGAAGTGGGATCATGGAAGGGGCTAGCGGGGAGTGGGGTATGGGTATTTGGGGACGACGACGATGACGCAAGAAGTGTGGATGGGGAGCGGACAAACGAGTGTATGACGCCGAGCCACGCTGGACGACGAGTTGGGGGCGATCATGACGGCGAGGGGAGGGGCAAGGGCGCAGCGGGAGTGACGGGAGACAGGACGCGAGAGAAGAGCCGGCGGTGAAAAAACACACGAATGGGAACCGCTCTTTTGGAAAGTTTACAAAACGGCGTGGCGTGGAAGCGATGAATACAGTTGTATGGGAGCTTGTGAGATTAGGCTGGGAAAAATACGAGGCCCGGGGGGTGGCAGCCGACGCCGAAGGGGGGGTGTGGTGCTCGACTCGGACTCGGTGGAACTTGGGATTCGGGGTTCGGAGGAGGCAGCCAGGGCCCAGCAACGCCAATCCGTCCTGCGGTTTCGCATCGCCGAAAATGGAGAGTTCATTCCTGGCAGGACCACATGCATGGAAACCCGAACGTAGGGAAGGCAGCCTGCAAGGATCCCGCACCTGCTGGGAAACGGCTCCAAGCGAGAGGGCCCTGCGGCTCGGCGCCTGAGCACAGGTTGGAGGAGCGAGGGCGCGGCCGGCATGTGCGGGATGGTGTTTGGCATATCTCCGTTCCTCGCGAGCGGGTCCGAGGAGCTGGCGGCGTGGTGTTAGCGGTAAACGAGCGGACGGCCCACGTACTGGAAGTGCGCGGTCACATTGTGGCGGATTCCAAGAATGCGTATGTAGCAGGTATAGAGGGTGGTAGGTGGTGGAAGTGCGAAGGGTCCATAGCCCCCAAAGCGATCGAAATCTCTTTGTGCGGCTATTAATAGTCCGTGGTAAAATAAACTATAATGACCAACGGGGGGTGGATAACGGATGGGCAAGTACAACGGGGAAGGGGTGGCTGAGGAGGAGGGGAAGCGCACACGTAGGACGGGGAAGGGCGAAGGGCGGTGTGTAGCTACTCTAGCGCGATCCAGCGACAACAAACCTCACAGACGACACGGAGAAGGACGAACGCAAACGTGGACAACAGCAAGGACGACAGCGGGGCAGCATCAGATTACAAGGGCGAGAGACAGCGAAAAGCAAGGGTGCATGCATGCGAGATTGCGAAAGCCATGCAACCCCAAACAAGGCATGCACCGTATCAGCGGTCGGACGGCCGCCGATGCTAATGCATGTGGTCTTGCACTGTTGCCGTATCGTTTCCGTCCTCGCTGCTGAGTGTTTCGACGCGTACACCTCTCGAGGAACCCACGCTCCGAATATCCCGACCTTCCTCGGCCAGCTCCTGGTTGAGCAGCTCCGTGCGCGACTGATGCGCTTGTGCTATCATCTCGTCCGGGTCCTCGACAGGTGTGTCCGCAAAGTCAGGTTTACGGAGGGCTTGTCGGAATGCATTCGCCATTATCGCCGCATCAGCGCCCGAGAAAGGTCCGGTGTCGCTTGTCCGCGAGATCATCGACGCGCCGTCGTGTCCGCCGCCGGGGGAGGGTGGCCTGTCACTGTACGTTCCTGCTGCTGCACTCACACCGGCAAGCGCCGCCGGACCAAGGACAGGCGACGTAGGGCCGCCCCGTTCGACATGCGACATCATCGGTGTGGAAGAGCCCATGGAGTTACGGTGGGACAAGGTGCCACTGCGTCGCTGGCGCAAGCGCCGCATGATGTAGAAGGCGAGAACGCCAAAAGCAACGAGCGCGAGGAATCCCAAGACCACGATAACGGCGATCGCCCACTTGGGGAAAGAGGACGAGCCTCCATCTCGCTGCACAGCTCCCGTTGAGGTCGGGCCGTTGTGAGAACCTGTTGACGAGCCGGAACTGGGGGTTGCCGCGGCGGTCAGGGAAGACAGAATGGCGGAAACAGAGGCAGCGGAGGCGGAGGCAACTGACGCAGAGGAAGCTGACGCGGCGGAGGCCGAGCTCATGGAAGCGAGGACGGAACTTGCAAACGTCGTCTCTGCATATCATGTTTCAGCACCCGGCAACGGCAAAAAACGGAAGAATGCGGATGATACTCACGGACAGCAGTGAAGGTCGCCTGAGGAATGTCCGTGTTCTGGATCTGCTTGTCGTTGCGGGTGATGAGAAAGTAGAACGGAAACGATTGGTTCTGGCCATCCCAATTGCTCCCTCGCGGGCCCCACCAAGCGTCGTCGATTTGGAAGTGTATTTGCCCAGCTCTACCAGAAGGATTGGTGACGTTCGTCTGGTTGGCGACCGGGTCATTTGTGTCGGCTTGGAACAGGTAGATATTGACCAGATTTGTCTGGGCCCACTGGGGGAGCCTGCTGTTCCCTACGCACGATAAACGGTGAACTGGGGAACCTCGGGGGGAAAATATAGAGACAGGTGACGTACAGACAAACGTTGCCCATTCATCCTGCGCAAAAGAGGTTGACGAGTTGGGGAAGCAGGAAATAACGTCATTCGCCGACTCAAGTTGACACTGGGTGGAAGCTTGGTCTGGGGCGGCCCAACATCGATACCAACAAGACGAAAACGGGTCGGGCGGGTGGAGACGCGCGACGGCAGGCAAGATCGTGGAGGACGTTCATTGGAAGAAGGAACGGGCGTTGAGATGGAGATAGGGAGAGGGAATAGAAGAAAAACGCACCAATGGCAGCCTGATCAACGATGTTTGTATCCCTCGCCTCATACACGTAGTGCGTGTTGCGAGGACGCCTACGCTTCAGACCCTGCTGAACCGGGACCGGGGGAGGGGTCGGGACGGGCAAGGGTGGAGCATGGCGACTTGAGGACGCGGACATAGGCCGGAAGAGGACGAGGAGGCAAGGGAGGAGGAAAGCTGGAGTCGTGAGAAGGGTGTGGAAAACGGCTGATTAGGGCACGGATGGTGGCAAAATGGCATTATCTGGGGCGGGGCGTGCAGGGAGAGCGGCGCCCTCGGGGGAGGAGGAAGACGTCTGCGGTGGACGTGCTGGGGGGAACGGGCGGGCTGCAGAGGGAGCAGGAGGGAAGGGACGGGACGGTGATGGCAGCCCAAGGCGAGCTCTGCCGCTCGCGAAACGGCGACATCAGCACAAATGCCCACCCTGGGAGAGTTCATCACCCCACTGTCCCACTCCCTCCTCACGCCCCCCCGCCGTCCCCGACAGCCTCCATCGCCCGTCCCTTGGCATTTTCGTCCTCTCCTGGTACCCCTCCTCACCCTTCGCCGCCGTCCTCCTCCAAGCATCCCCCCAGCACAAAACCCCAACACGCGCCTTCCGCGCCCAGCCCAGGCCCCGCGCGGTCCGGAGATAGCTCTGGGAACTCGCCCATCTCTGCACCCGCTGCTCGTAGCATCGAACCGATGATCTCTTTCGCCGTCCGAGCGACCGCTCCCCCCGTCGACGCCGACGCCGACGCCACCTTGGCTTCAGCTGCACAGGCAATGTGGAGGGCCAGACACCTGACTGACTCTGAGACCACCTGCAACCACCATGCGGCAACCGTGGGCCAGATCCAGGGCCATCGAATCAAGCAACTCGTCAGGCACACTTCTTCTCCCACCCCATCACCACCGTAAGATCCGCCCTCGCTGCTACGGAACGCCTTCCCCTCCGAGGCGCGCGATAAAATAGGATAAGACTACTCTCAGACTCTCGGTGCGCCATTCGGTGGCATCACTCGACCATACATATGTACAAAGGACATAACTTCAAGGCCAGAGGTGCGCATGCTCATTCAGTATAAGTATTGTGAACATCTCGACGCAACACGCCATGGAACTTCCTTGACCTGTGTCCATCTTTCGGCTTCCCGTCCATCCTTCCAATGGCAGTGATACCCTTGGAAAGGAAGTAAACTGAACATATATAGTGCACCACTCTATCCCTATGCAGTTCTGTATACATTCACCTCGACTGGTTCCAGCTTATTGCCTCAACATATTGTTTGCGATGATTCCGTTGGCTATCCAATCGGCCATCTAAATCTCATCCTCACTCTTTCCTTGGCTTGCACTTGTCGTCATGTTGTGAGAAGATGGGAAGACCTCATTGGCGACTACTTCAAATTCGAGACTATGTCGCTGCTCTAGCGATGCTTTTTGACACCATCTAACGATGGGCCTAGATGGAATACCTTTGTAATGTAAAACAGGCCACAAACACACACCTCGATAATCAGTCAACCCACCTGACAGCCGGGTGAGCCGTGAACGCGTGAACGTCGCGTGCCATGCTTCATCCTGACGAAAACTTGCAGGCATGAGCAGACCAACTCTAGTCTCCGTTGCTCTACCTGAATAGATGACAGTCGATCTATTGGCTATATGGAACAACTCTGACTCAGCCTCCGCCCAACACACCGACTTCGAACATCGCACAGACACTCAAACTGTCTGTTGGCCGTACGCCGGCACGAAATAATTATAAAGCTAGCGCTTGGCGACCTGCGCGGAGTCTGCGGCCAGCTATTACCTTCTGACTTCCGCACCGACTTCCGCACCGGGTCATTCGCTGATCCTGCGTCTCAATTATAGGACTTCTCTCGCCGCAGCGTGTCCCTTCGAAACTCCTTGGATGCTGTACATAATTCGCTTCGGCATGGAGCTGCCGTTCATGTAACGCACGCTTCTGAAGGTTCTCGACAGACCCGCTGTGGGAGGAGGCGGAGTACGTTTCCGCGCGCCCGCACGGAAGCATGCTCGGTCGGTCACCGATTCGCCGTCATAGTTCCTTCAAGAATCTATAACGTACATTGGCGTTCAGCGTCGCCTCTACAGCGTGGTGGAGCGCTACGGGTGTGGTGGACTTGAGTTGACAGACTTTCATGCCTGGCAACGCAACCATGCAGGTTGTACTGTGGCAATTCCTGGGTATTTCATGACACTGACACTCTGAGTAACTAATGCCGGTGCCTGTGAATAATGGACAGTGGTACGCAACTGGCATCTAATCCGATGCTTTGCATGATCATGGGAATGTAACCTCCGACGCAGCCGAAACATGTCCACCGTCCGAAGAACGCAAGAACGCACGGGCAAGATCGGGACACACAATCTCCATTCATCACATCCAATTCTAGCGCTACCACTTCGTGCGGGACTTTGCCAATTGCATTATCGAGGGTGGGTCACTGGTGAACCGAGTCAAAGCCTTGTCCATCACAAGTACTTGGGCATATGAATACGCGGCACGCACCTGAGGCATGGAGGCGTAAACCTGTGGTATGCACGTCGGACTTCGCCCCATAAGAGCCGCTTTCGAGTGGGGGCGGGTGGACACCGACTCGGACTCACGAGTGACAAACAAAAATGCCCCACGAACCGCATATATGACATATGCAAGCCGTCCATCTCACAAGAGAAGACATACCTAGTTCGTAACATTCAGCGCGTCCCCGCAGACACCAGTGCTGCCTGACATCATGAAAAGATAGACTCGACTCCTCCGACTCCTCACGGCCACGGCCACAAGATGATATCACTGGTCGACGAGCCAACGAGACTCCTTCAGGCCACGTAGCGCGTCCTCCCAGGACTGGCCTTCCTGCCTCGCCACAGAGACCGAGCTAACCACATTCCGCTCCCGAGCTCGATCCACTCCCCGTCCGTCTGCGCGAAGAGGTGAGGGCAGCCGGGCAGGTCGGCGACCCAGCGATAAAGGCCCCCGGCTTCGATCGTCTTGGGCGTGTCCACTTTGAGAAGCCAAAGCTCAGTGTTGGCCGTAAAATAGAGCGACGCGGTTATCGGGATTTGGGAGGCGTTGGAGAGGTGGATGAACCCGTCTTTGCGGTCGAGGTCGCTTAACGGGAGCGCTGAGGGAATGGGGGATGGCGGGGCTGCTGAGAGGATTTTGTAGACATAAGTCGGGAGAGGGCATTCTGGCGTCGCCATTGCTGCGATGAGCACTGGTCACGGAGTATCGGTGGTGACTTGCAAGTTGTCGTTCTGTTGATCACTGTGCAGTGTGCTCCCAGTCGGAGCCTGTAAGTAGGTGCCAGTCCCATGAGCTTAGGCCCTACGGGATGGTGGGCGTTGGAATAGACGCCAATCGGGCCGCTGCTCCGCAATCTCCGCCCTCGGCGGCGGCAGATCGGATTGACTCCTCCTCGGCCCATAGCTCGGGCTATCAGGGCCCATCCCATTGCGTTGACGTCGAGTCCTTGGTCAAGTCTGTTGCTTGCTTCTGAATAGAACCATATGTTCCTTGGGCTCTAAAGCTTCACGACGTCCTATCGAGGCCATGCAACGTTTATATACACATGCCGACTTTTCCTATCACATTCTTTTCTTCTCCTGTAACTTCTCCGCGACATCAATTCCGAGTCGCCGCTTACGTACCTGGCGGCCCTGGACTTCGTGGTGGGTGACTCGGAACTGCAGTCTTGAACTCCCAACCATACACACGACGTCAACTGACAATATATGTAAATGCTTTTTGCACATGCTCCCACAGGTAAAACGGACAAGCATGCATGTGCCTGCTGCATACTGCCCTCGAACGTTTTGACGGACCTTGTGAATTTCTGACGAAGATTCCCGCCGCCTGCAACCTTGTGCATGTGGACGAAGAGCTATCGTCACCCGGCCATTGGACGCACGTTTGTCAATCCTTCTTTTACCTCCACGTTCCTGTCAGTGACGCGGTCGTCTTCGATGGCGTTGGTAGTATAAGTATCGCTCGGGAACATCAAGCACCGGCACCGAGAGTACCCCGAAACTTTGCTGTTCCAGCTTCGCGTGGTGCACGTCCCAGTCCACCCTGGCAACAATGGTCTTAGGCACCTTGCTCAAGGGAGCTTTCCTCGCAACGCTCCAGCAGGTCGCGTGCGCGGTAAGCATCGCTGACATCCAGGGCAGCTCGTGGGTGTCCCCGCTCTCAGGGCAGACAGTCCAGAACCTTACCGCTACTGTCACGGCCAAGGTGCGGCTTTCACAACTTTGACAGAGGCCCCAAAAACAAACAGTGCTTATTCGCCATTCGGTATTATCCAGGGCACCTCTGGATTCTGGATCCAAGAGGCGCAGGGCAAGAACGTCGCCGTTTCGAGCGGGCTCAACGTTTTCACGACCTCGAAGACAATCCTCGCGAGCGTCGCCGTCGGAGACCTTATTTCTCTCTCGGGCAAGGTCACAGACTTCCGGTCGACCAGCGACCCGAGCTACCTCTTCGCCACCGAGATCGAGTCGCCGACGAACATCACCGTTCTCTCGTCCAACAGCACCATAGCCCCGCTTATCCTCGGTCATGACCGTAGTCCCCCAACTCAAACGCTCTCCGGGCTTGACAGGGGAAATGACGGGTGGTTGTCCGTTCCTGGGAACCGGAGCCAGATCGAGGTGGAGAATCATAACCTTCAACCAGCCAAGTATGGGATGGACTTCTGGAAAAGCCTGGAGGGGCAGATTGTGACAGTCAAGAACCCCACTGCCACGGATTTCGCAAATTCGTTCGGCGAGTTCTGGGTTTATGGTGACTGGAACGTTACGGGAAAGAACAGTCGTGGTGGTTTAACCATCACGATCGGTACGTCGTCTCGTTCTCATTTCAGTGTCGCAGGTCAACTCAGAACATGTACAGGTCCGGAAAATGTCCCGGATGCTAATCCGGAGACGATTATCATCGGTTCGCCTCTCGATGGGACCGAAAACCCGACTGTCTCCCTGGGCAAGGGGTTCTCGGACATCATTGGCGTGGTTGTTTACCAGTAAGCCCACTATCACCATACGATTCAAGGGGAAAAGGTTTACTCTAAATAGGTTTGGCTTCTACTACCTTGTGCCATTGACAGCCCCTACAGTCGTTTCGACTCCGAGTTCCGCCATCCCACCCTCGACAATCGTCCCTAGCGAAGACGAGTGTACCGTCACTCTCGGCGACTACAACGTACGCTTACAGCCTTCATTCTCGCGTGCGTATGATAACCATACTCGCCATGCATACCATTGGCTATAGATTGAGAACATGGCCCCGGATTCTTCACATATGTCCGCCGTCGCTAACCACATTGCGAACTTCCTCAATACTCCCGACATCATGTTCGTCCAAGAAGTCCAAGACAACTCGGGACCCACAGACGACGGTGTCGTCATCGCGAACTTAACACTCACGAACCTGTCGAACGCGGTCCAGAGCGCAGGCAACGCGAGCACAGCGTACAACTTCACCGAGATTTCGCCAGTGAACGACCAGGACGGCGGCGAACCCGGAGGCAACATCCGCGTGGCGTATCTGTACGTCTCCACCACCGCATACACGAACCGTTTGTCTATCTAAGTAAGTCGGACGCTTGCAGGTTCAACGACGCCAAGTTCAGCCTCGTCCCCGGCTCTCCCGCGGGCGGAGCACTCGACGTAACTGCGCCTCAGAACGGGACTGATGGCGTCACTTTGACGTGAGCTTCAACTTCCTCCTCCTTCGTCCGCCGAAGACGGGCACATCTTCCCTTCGAATCTTTTCGAACATCACCCTCGTGTACTGACCGTCCTCGCACGCAGCTTCAACCCCGGCCGTATCGACCCGACGAACGCCGCCTGGGACTCGAGCCGCAAGCCGCTCGTCGCGCACTGGGAGACGCCCTCGGGGACGCGTTTCTTCACAATCAACCTCCACCTCACGGCCAAGCTCGGCGGGACGTCCACGCAGGGCGACGCGCGCCCTCCGATCAACGCCGGGGTGGCCCAGCGCACGAGCCAAGTCGAGGTCGTCGCGGTGAGTCGCTCCCACCATCTATTGGGCCGTAATCCGGCCCCCGGGTGTTGGTTATGACGCCATGATATCGAGTCTCTCCCGCGAGTGCGCAGGATCAGCGAGTATCAACGGTTTCTCGAGCTGCGGGCCGCGAGACAATTGTTCAGCTTCGGGCTTAGCGCTGAGGGGCCAGGGCTGAGGCCTGAGGCCTGAGGACCTTGGCATGTCCCGGCTGGGGCTGCGGGTGAGGCCCAGGCTGGGCTCAGGTAGTGCATTCCCGGCGGCACCCGTCGTCACGCTGCCTTGGCGAATTCTAAACTCGCCTGCGGCCACTTACATACATATCGCGTACACAGCGCGCCTGAAACGATTAACCACGGTGCAGGTGGCATGGTAGCAAAGGTGCTGATAACGGCTCTTCCCTTCCCCGCATTCCAGAGCTTCGTGAAGCGTCTCCTGAAGCTGGACCCGAACGCCAACATCATCGTTGCGGGCGACTGCAACGAGTACGCGCAAACGCGCTCCGTCTTCGCGGCCTTCGACGGGCTGCTCACCGAGGTCGACGTCGCGGCGGGCGTGCCCGACGTCGAACGCTACACGTACCTCTTCGATCAGAATGCGGAGCAGCTTGATCACATCTTCGTCTCGCCCGCAATTGCGGCGCGCGGGGGAATCGCGGTGGAGCATGTGCACGTCAACAACTGGGCGGCGTCGTTGGCCGCACGCGCGAGCGACCACGACCCGACCGTGGCGCAGCTGAAGATTTGCTGAAGGTGGGAGGAGAGGCGGAGGGAAAAGCAGGTGGTGTACGATAGGGACGTAGTATTTGGTAGTTGATACATAGGTAGTGCTTTAGCGATACATTGTCATTGAAGTCGAATGGTCGTAGGCCACGCTTGCAAGGAATTCAACCTGATGATGCCATTTCGTTGTCTTCGTCGTCATCAGCCCTGCTCTTCCGAATCTCGTCTTGCCAGGCATCCGCGAATGTCCAGAGGTCTCTCCCACTGCTCATCGCGAGTGCTTCGATCGGCATCATGTTATGCTGGTGAGCAGGCGCATTACGCGTGGCGGCGGGATGACTGGGCGAGTCTACGACACGCAGCTCCGGCCTCTCGGGGCGCGCGAGGAGGATGGTGTGTAACTCATCGTACGTGAAGAGCAGAGGGTCCGTGCGAGGGTGGTATGGATTGAAATCGACGATGTGGCCGTGTGCGAGATCACGCGTGAGGAGGAAGTCGAAGACATCTACAACAGACGGCGGCAGTTCGCGGGTTCAATGGAAGAACAGTAGCGGAGTCAGTTGTCGTTGTATGCGGGTGCAGTGGATGGGTTAAACAAGACGTACAGTCCCCTTGAGTCTGCTCCCATTTTCCTTTGACGTTGGTCTCCCAGAATGCGGTAACGGCGTCGACGACCTTCTGTTGCGTGTCGTGTTCGTTCCAGAAATCGTAGAAATTGGGATCTCGTTGTGAGATGCCTGGAGAGCATCAATAGTCAGGTAGGCGAAAATAAGATGTGCAGCCTGCTCGGAAAATGGTCTCCGCTAACCTATGAGAACTTCTTGTCGCACGAAGCAACGCAACTCTCTAGCACGGTCGACGGGATACCACTTGCGCAGCACGAGCTCGAGATCATATGGGACTGATGGGCTGCTTTTGTGTGGAGACTCGCAACCATCGAACACGAGGTCGAGGTCGAGGTCATGTTGCACGAAGTCCGAGGATTTGAGGAGCAAGTACACGTCGGCTGGAGACATGCATTTCAACGGGGATGATGCCGGTAACATCCATGCAGCATCCTAGAGATGTGTGTGAGCGGAGATCGGGTTAGAAGCTCCGTATTCGGAAGTATTGGACGATGGACACTTGGTCCAGTAGTGCCGGTATACAAAACGACTGCGGGTACGCACCCTCGGAGAGGAGAAGTTGAGCTTGGGGAATACTGCACCATATTCCGCTATCGCCTGTCTTATCTGGGCATCCAGCTCTGGAAACGAGAACTTTCTGAGCTCTTCTTCGTCGTCTCCACCGCTAGACTCGCCGTCGTCGGAAAGGGTGCTCTGGGGCGGTCTGTGAAACGGCGGAGATGTGTTGGATGAGACTTAAGGGGTTGAGGTGTGTGTGCAAATGACTGACAGGTCTTCGGCACCCTCCGGGACGAAAACACCGTCCGAGTCAAGGTACTCTCGGAAGTCAGGAGACAGAGGTCGGATGACGGTGGATTTGATACTTTGCTGGCGGAACGTGGGGTACCAATTCGAAAACTGGAAGGCCAGGACATCGGAAGGGGTGTATGCCGGGAAGACAGGAGGGATGGAGACGGGGGCGGGCATGGGTTGCGGTCAGGCTGGACGGGGATAGAGGTCGGGAGGGAGGGCGAATTGAAAGTGATCGGCACAGACAATATTTGGGTGGGGGCGACGCGTGGCCCGATCAGGCAATAAGGTTAGCGACTAATGGATCCCGCGCAGACAAGCCAAAATCAAGGCTATTTATTGAATATACTTATACTTAATGGTGCGTGTGCTCCTAGCCGTGGCAGGCGGCTCTTACTCTCTCCCAGCTTCGCTCCCCTCGCCTCCTCCCTCAGGCAAGGGGTGTCTCCACGTCACTCTCCCCTCCTCCTCCATCTCTGGTCTCTCGTGCAACGACCATCCACATCCCCCCGTTTGTCCCCGAAGCATGAGCTCGACACAAGGACCCGTGGCGGTCGCGACCTCAGACGAGCTAGCGAGCACATTCGGTGTGCTTCTCATCGGCTTCATCTTCTCGGTCGTCCTCTATGGTCTCACCTTCTTCCGTATGTTGGCTTGTCATCTTACGCGCGCTTGCACCGACTGCTTATGACGCCCTCCCGCGATCAGAAACCTATATCTACTACACCCGCTTCCCCGCGGATGATTTGGGAACGAAGTGCACGGTGAGCCTTCTTCCTTTGCGCGCCGAGAATGTATGTAATGTTGAAAGGTGCCTTTCCCAGGTTGGTGTATTATGGTACGCGTGCTTCACCTGTTGTTGAGAAGCACTCTGCTAACCGAGCTCCCGGCGCGAATAGGGCGATAGACACGGCTGCAACGACTCTCAGTAAGTGGCTTATGGTTTTCGAATGTCTACGACACAATAACCCCCCCCCTCTCTCGCGCAGTATCACATACGTAGGCGGATACTCCGTTTCACGCGGATCAGGTTATTCACTCAGAACTAGCGTATATCGTTACCTGATCACCAACTTTATGACCGCATTCAACCAGCTCAACACCACTCAGTGAGTCGCAACTCTTCTTCTGCTGTGCCAATGCTAATCATATTCCATAGGACTTTTGTTGTAAGCCCCCTCACGGTATTCTCTTTTTCGTATTGCTCAGAACCGCAATTATCAGGCTGAGGAGATCATCTCGGTGAGTAGAATCTTCCGTAACGTTTTTATCCGAAACTAAGTTGTCCTTTGAAGACCGTCTTGATAGTCGCTGTGCAATGGTGAGCTGTCATGCGTGGTGCCTCAGTCGCTGATCTGACTGGCTCTCAGTTACTATGCCTTCCGGCTCTGGTCAGTCACAAGCAAACAAATCGCAGTTCCTGCATTTATCGTAAGTTTCCTCCTCTTCTCTTTCAGTGTGTTTATGTTGACGGTTCGTTCACAAGGGTCTGCTCGCGCTGGTATCAGGCGGTAAGAAAACGTTTGTCGCAAATTTTTGACGTCATTTACAAACATTTCTGCCCTATCAATAGTTCTTAATCTCAGTGAGTGGTCATCTAGCAACTATCACCTAAATGCATGCTCACCTTCTCAATACAGTCGGAATTGTCAACATGTATATGCTCGTACCACTCAAGACGTTGATGTGGAATATTGACCTGGTCATTTCTAGTGCACGACAAGATCTATTCTTCGAGATTGTAACTAATGCCGTCAAAGTCTTCCGCGGGATCGGCCTTGGCATTGCAGTTGCTTCCGATCTCCTGATTGTGGGAGCTATGTTCTGGTACATGCAGCCGTCCCGCAATCCCGGTATGGCCAAGCCGGAAGGCCTGTACGAGAACGCCATTGTGTACTGTTTCAACCGTGGGACTGTCTTCACGTTCGTTTTTACCATTCGTACGAGATAACTGATCATCGATATTGATTTTACTCCCCATCTTTCACAGCGTGATCCAGACCCTCTTCCTGATTATCTTCCTCACCTTGCCCCACTCGCAAGGATGGATACTCCTCGGTTGGGTCACCAGCAAGGTGTACGTCAATAGCTTCCTTGCGATGCTGAACTTCCGCAACACCCACCGTGGGCGCGGCGTACATGAAGAGGACAGTTTGAACCAGGCGGCGAGCAACCGCTCTGGCACGATTAGCGTCCCCATCGGCCCCCCGCACGAGACTAACCGCAGCGTGCAGTTCGGCGTGCCACCCAAGGTATGCATCCTTGTGGAGCTTGATATCTAGGAACTCATGGTGCAAATTGTCTCTAGAATCGCGACCCCACGAATATCATCGAGCTCGATATGGTCGGCTCGCGCGCCGACGTATACGACGAGGAGGTGAGTAGTCTGTCATTCCTTACTGCTGAGCATTTCTGGCGAGGCTGACATCGTATTTGGCGATAGAGCGATAAGGCTAGTGGCTGGCCTGATGCGGAAGGGTCCGGCTTGACCTCGGCGATGACGTGCGACGCTAAGCCATAGGGCTTACCCTTGGGCGGTGGATCTGCCAGTGTGCGTTGCCATTGGCTTGTACCCGAGGCGTACGCATGCAGCCATATACGTGAGTACGTATACGCATCATGTTCAGAACGGTTGTACATAACGTGTTCTCGCACCCGTCCCGTTTGTATCGGCAGTTCACCAAGGTGCCTGATGAGGGCACAGTTCCGGTTGTTCGCATCGTTTCCTGCTGTTTCTCGCGCTATCATCGCTATTCCTCGTTCATTCATTGTACCAACATGCATGTAGTGGTAGTATTAGTACGCGATAATCGTTTCCCCCGGTTGGTCATGTAGTTAATTCACCGTCTCTGGGCTTTCACCGTTCGGGGAATTTAGATTTGGGTCTGTACAGTTTATCGTTCGCGTGTGACGGCGACCTCATTTTGACAACGATTGAACTTGCAGGTGCGAGGGCCGTGGAGAACTGCATTCATCATTACTGACACAGCATCTTTCTCGTAACAGGCTGGCAGCAGTGTCAGCCTCGACTCGGAAGTCAACATCGGCGACCTATCCGATTGTGGACCAGCCTAATTGGTCCGTGTGCTATACCAACTGCAGCCAGCTAGCCATCCAGTCACACCTTGCCTTCATACCCTCATCATCATCCACACGCTGTTATCACCGCCACCCTCTTCGCTGCTGTGCAGTCATTTCTCATTGCCATGTCTTCCAGTTTCAACGCCTTCCCCAGCCCGGCCTTCCAGGAGAAGCCCAGAACTCTCGGTAAGCTTCACAACGTTAATATCGAGGCATACGTACTTCAGACTTCCCTTGCAGACGGCGCCGGCTCAGTCCGCGACCCGCTGGCGATTGCCAGTCCTTCCTTCGACTGGGCCGACGATGCCGAACAAGAGTTCCACTCAGGCTTCAGCCCCGATCCCGACAACGGCGACGGCGACTCTGTGGCTGGCTCTCCGGAATCCGTCCGCTTCTTCCTGTTCATGTCTAGGGAGAATGGCTGCTCCTTGGCCACGCGACTAGCGGCGGACGGGATGGGGGCCGGCGAGGGCGTTGGTTCTCGCTCCATCACGACCGATTCGGCCGGCGCTCGTGGCCTCCTCGACCTCGACCGCATGTTGGCGAGCAGCTGCCCTCCTCGGGAGTACAGAATTGCGTCCGTCCCTTCGCTGTGCGCCATCCAGGAGGACGATGAGGAGTCGGAGGACGACTTCGGGTCGACCGCCTCCGACGCGTCCTCCTTGCACCTGGACCCGAGTGCACCGACCGCCTCCAACTCGGACTTTGCGGTCGACTTCCCGACGGAGCACTTCGATCCAATCGCCTACGATGTCGACTCGCTCCTCTCCTCCCTCACGTGTGTGGCGACCGCGGAAGAAGGGGGAAAGGGGCTAGCGGCAGATGATCCAGACTCTGGCTGGGTCTGGGTCGAAGCCGAGGACATCTACAAGGAGGCGCGGGCGGTACCAATGCGAACGAAGGCCCGTCGTTCGCGGCTCCGAGCGCCCTCCTGGTTTAGACACTTGTGCGACCTTGGTGGGATCCGTGTATCTCCTCGGTGATACAGTAGCTCCTCTGGGCGGCCAGACTGCCAGGGCTCCTGGAAGACGAGTCGCGGATTCGCGAAGGGAAAGGGGGGTGCCAGGGTGTAAGGGACAGCGTGGCGGGCGGTGAGATGGCGACTTGCCGTCCGCGAAGCTGGGCCCTTCTCTGAGTGACGTTCGGACTTGGGAATTGTGACCGCTATGCTTCGGACTATGGGATTCGAGTGACTTGATTTGTTCCGAGTTGTTCTTGTACGAGTAGGTTCCATGGTCTTGTGCGTGTGCAGGTGGTCTTGGGGACTGGAGATAATTCTTATTGGGAGGTGTCGGCACACCGTTGTGCGGTTATGTATGGGGGCGCCGAGGAGGTAGACGGCCCGAATAGTATTTAAATTAGAAATAATAATATTTTAAAAATTGACTCAGCCCGGGGGTTAGCAGGCTGTAGCTATGGACTCACTGGCACCGTTCCTTCTCTGCCCGAGATGAGGTTGGATTTCAGGTTGAATAGGTGGTATGATCTGAATAGTTCCATGCAGCACAGTGAGCCCAGCCTTGTCACGCTGTTGGCCAAAGTGATTGTGACGTAAGTAAGTACCTGGTCTCCGGCGATGCAGAACAGCGCCGGCGGAGACTGGGAAGTTGATGACCGATTAACGAGGTACCAGGGAGTCGTGCACACCCACTGTAGCCGCGCCCGTGGATGTGTGTTTCTATCAATACATTATTCTATCGTCGCATACCTTCTCGTCAGCCACATAACCTGGATCATTAACCATACTGCAGTTTGGGCGCCTCATGTATGTCAGATTTGATCGTTTCGCCACCCGGTAAAATCCGGCGACGAGGATGTGACGGCCGGGCCGGTCTGCTTCCCTTCGGTTGCAACTTGAACTTGCACCACTGGCACCGTCCACCAACCGTCCACGTCGAACGGGACCAGTACTTAGCCTGCACCCCACTGTCCGCGCGTGGAGAGAAATACTTTTCGACATGGCCCCGAAGCGACAAAACGAGTCCCAATCGGCCGATGAGCCCTCCGGACGCGAACGCAAGAAACAAAAGACTGCAATCGCGCGCACCATCGCGGTCCAGCCAGAGGCCGGTCCTTCCTCTCTTAGAACACCTCCAGAGGCAGGCCCCTCAAAGTCTGTGCGTTTTGACAGTGAGTAATCCATTGAACGTGTCGCGATGATGGTGGCCTCATGCGGGTTGTGATGTATCATGGAGGCATGAAAGGGCTTCCCGGCGCGTTGGACGTGGAGAGATTCGCCGAGGTGAGTGTGCTCAGTGCTTGGAAGGTTTCGTGTTTGTCATTTTTGGTGCTGTAGTCCAGGGCATTCGAGATCAATGCCATGCACGAAGCCATGCAGAGCGCTCGGTATGTTACACTGTTTGTTCTGTTCATGAGAAACGGCAAATAAACCTCCGCACAAGGTCGAACTCTACTGCTCGTGCTTGGCAGCAACTTCCCAGACATTTACGACGCCGAGCTGCGAGTCATGATGTGCGGAGAGTGCCGCTGAGATTGCGAGATAAAGCTCGTGCTGAGGTGAGTCCTGTCCCGAGTTTGTGTGGCAACATTAAAAGACGTGCGTTCCCTCAAAGATGGACCCAGCTCGTCGCAAAGCATTGGGCCGCAGCAACTCCAAGCCAGGAAAACTGAAGGTCAAGCGCACCACCTCACTCCTCCGTCGGCAGAGTGAGTCCGAGTGCCCCAATTGCCCCCGTCTCCGCTCATGCATGTGTGGGTCACAGAGGATAAAACATGGTTGGAGACGCACATATGGCACGCGAAGAGAATGCACATGGACAACATGTGGGGTTACAAGCTGGTTTGTAAAGCTCAGTTTTCGCTCAAAGGACGCGGGTCTGACGCGATGGGCTGCAGGCCGTCACACCAACAGAGAAATCCTTTAGACCATCTCACAGAGCATCTGTGCATGGTTCGATACTTCACGACGCGTCCTACTTCGCTACCATTGAGATGAAAGGACCTGAGGACGTCCTTCGAGCAGCATTAGACAACTGTTGTGACTGCCAAGGACCTAGTCCCGGCGCGAAAAGGTACGGTGGTGCTTACCATACATCGCCCGGCACTCACGATACTGCAGATATCTGACAGGTGCCCGTACGGTCGACACGCATATATACGGGTACAACAAATACCCATTCGACCTCATTGGCCCGGCGACCATCATCTGGTGTGCACACGCCTCAGAGCCACGACCGCCAACCATCACCCGGGGCAAAATTGCCGAAGGCAAGGGCAGGGGCAAGGACAGGGAGGACGTGGATGACGGGCCGCGCCGTACACGGGTAGTTTGGATTCGGGTTCACCCGTCGATTACAGAGGTCGTGCATGAGGTCCTCCGCATCTGTCTGGCGTTCGCACTGGATGCCGCGAAGCAGACAGGGCGCATCACGGAGGCAGAAATGGCAGATCTCAGGGAACACTTTAACGTGTTTGAGATCATGGGTCCAAAGGCCAGCCAAGTCATCAAGGGTGCCTTGAAGCCTGTGGACGATAAGCGAGGTGACTTCAAGAAGGTGCGATAACATTCTTTGCCCTGATGCTCATTCACTGACACTCGTTATATATGTATGTAGTTCTGGAACTCCTTGAGCCACATACAATCTGCAGGCGCCGTGCCTAGGGGAATGGTCATCGGTTTTACCGTTCACGATCCCAGACTAAGGTAAATATCCCGCAGTTTGTGCCTATGCGAACCCCTCTCACGCTTTCGTAGCTTCCCTCCCAAGAATGCGAAGCTCGAGCTCGACAACGGCCCCTCACTTTCGCCTGCCTCCACTGTCTTCCCATCTGCGGGCTTGGCTCAGAGCGAGATCTGGGATGAAAACGTCCGGATGGTGTTGCGCATGCCCAAATACAAGAAGAAAGACCTTGACCAACGTCGATCCAACGTAAGTCGTGATCCTCCTCCACATCTGGATCTACCCAAACCGTGTTTCCTGCGGCAGAATCTCGTCCCTGGGACTCCCCTCAAGTCCGAACGCAACGACGATCGCGTCCCCGTCCTCCTCATCCAACGCTCAGTCGAGAACGCCGCTCTCACCTCCACACAAAAATCCCCAACCTCCGCGTCCTCACACCCCCCGTCGACGACCTCCCTACACGGCTGGACGCTGGTCGTTCCACAAGGCTGGGGCATGCCTTTCCTCTCCTCGCTCATCTACACCGGCACGCGCGTCGGCGGGCAGCGCGAGCGCGAGACACAGGCGTTCGAGGCCGGCTGCGCGTACTTCCCGCGCGACTTCCCAGTGACCGAGGCGTACGACATGTACACCGAGGACAGGGCGGAGGAGGAGCGCGACGCGTGGGAACGCAAGCCCCCCGCGAAAAGGCCGAACTACGATAAGCTCGGCACGCTCAGCCCGTGGCAAGCCGACTGGGGCGTCGTCCTTGGGCTCGAGGGGCAGGGCGAGCAGGAGTTCTTGGACACGCAAAGGGAGCAGGAGCAGGGGCAGATGGCCGTGGGTGGCCCCGCAGACAAGAAGGCCGAGCGGTGGCTCTTACGTGGGGCGAACGTGCCGCAGCTCGTCGCGGAGGTCGCGTCGATGCTGAACCCCGCCGCAGGGCTGCTCGTCCAGGTCAACCAGGCGCGCGCGAAACGCGGGCTGGACCCGCTGGCGAGCACGCGTGCGGAGGACTTGTTCAAGGGCGCGCTCGTCCAAGTCAGCATTACGCTGTGTGGGCGGGGGTGCCCAGACGATGTGGCCGTCATCTACCGCGTTGAGGACGACGAGGCGAGGAAGTGGATCAAGGCGGAGGCTAGGAGGCAGAACGGGCTGTCGCTCATTCCCGACGGACCTGAAGAGACGGAGGTGCGCACGATGAGTCTGAACTAATGCATGAACCTGACGGACCGTGTGGCATCCTTAGCTCTCACAGGTCCCGCCTCCGAAAGACGGCATCATTGGTTATGTGACTACGGGCAGCTTCTCGCTTTCTCTGGGCGAGGGACACGCTATTGGGGCCATACCCTTCGCCCAATATTTGGAACTCCGGAAGCAATCACAGAGGTAAAGGACATCCTTGTGGATAGTTGTATCTGTTGGTCCTAACTTCGACCATTCCAGGCTGCGCAACGACAACAAACTACTCATCAAGCTGCGTAATCGTGACGAGACTGTTTGTCGGGCAGCGCTCGTGGATTTCCTGTATTGACGGACTGTCAGACGATTATGTCGTTCAGGGTAGCAAGGCACCGCTGCTGTTCTTGAATACAGTAGTGAACCGAGACTTTACAGTATGTGATGGACAGGAACAGATGTCAGAAACAGTCGGATCATGTGGTATGAGCAGTAGAAGTCCATGCAGGCAAGTATTACGGGTCGGCGATGGGAGACCGGGAAGAAAAGATGACAAGGAGCCCAGTCTGTCCCCTAGCTGATCCGCCACCTCTCGAAGGTAGCCTGTATCATCCGCGCCATATCCTCCTTCGCCTGCTTCTTCGCGCTGTCCGAGATGCCTTCCAGCGCGTCCAGCTCCTCCGGTGACGTCTGCAGTGGATTGAACTCAAGAACGTGTCCGTCTTTCGTCTGAACCGAGACCAGCGCCGAGAACGACGGTACAATGAAGGGGTCCTCCAGCGAGGCCCGCTCGCTAACAGTGGTCCCCTTGAGCTGGTCCTTGCCGAACTGCTGGTCGGTCGGTGAATGCGCACCCACAAGTGTGCTAGCTTGCGACGCCGACCGCGAGTGCGTTCCGTGTTGGGATGCCACACCGAGGCTCGACGACGACCCGGACCGGATGATGATGCTCCGCTGCTTCTTCAGTGTCTTGCTTGCGCCTCCTGCGGCAGTGGATCGTTGATGTCCCCCAGACTCGCCAGAATCCGGTTCCTCCGCGATCGCTTTGAACCAGTTCTTCAGATCCAGCTGGTATGGATTCGCAATGGGGGAGCCGTTCATGCTGCGTAAACGCTCGTCTTTGCGAGGCCAGCGCGGATGTGAAGCTTCAGAGGGCAGGACGGGGTTGAAGGTTGATGACGACGGGACACGGGCGGTAGGGACACGGGCTTGCGAAGATTTTGTGGGGGACGCGAATCGTGAGGGTGTGCGGGGGAAGCCGAGCGGTTTGGGGACGCCTTTCTGTGGACTTGGAGAAACGGCTCCGGAGGGTATGCGTGTCCCATTACGTGTCTGGACAGTCATAGATGAGCGATTGGACACGAAGCACGAAGTAGATCATCCATTGACACGGTACGCACCTTAGCAGGAGTCTTGGTTATCGGGAGACGAGACTTTTGTGCTGATTGTGGTATGACGCTGGATGGTGGCTTCTTCCTGGGTGTGGCCGCGACCGTTCGGGCTATTCCACATTCAACATCAACCAAACCGACGCATATAACCACCTCATACCGTTCTTGGCACCCCTCGAAGACTCCTCCTTGCCGAGCTTCTCCCCGTCCGCCTCCTGACTCTCCACCCACTTCCGTTTGCGTGTCGTCAGATCGATAGTCGTGTCCTCGTTGCCCAAAAGCTCGCGGGAGAGGCCTTTGACCGCGGCCTGGATATCGCCCTTGTACTTGGCGAACTCGCGCATGGTGACGTTGCGGACGATGCGCGGCATGCGCGAGATTAAGCTCTCCTGGTGCCGCCGGAAGTCCTCGAGCATGTCCACCATCCATTCCTCGAACTGTCGTGTCTTGTGCGCCACTGTATCGCGCGGAAGATGTTCATGGGTATAAGCTTGGGCTGAACGCGGGAGAAGACTGACCTTCGAGGTCGAGGTTGGCGAGGAGCTGCTCCCTCTCCTCGCCAGAGAATTTGCGTGTTCTTGATCCTGACATCGCGTGAGGGAGGAGACGGGGGAGGGATAGGCCAAAGGAGGGGATAAACGGGATGGTTGAGTCTTGAGAGAGACACGACGAAGCAGCCACCCGCGCCGTTTAAGCGCTCGGCCGGAATCACGTGGGCCCGTCTAGTTTTATTTTCCGATTCGTACTGGCAGGACTTGCCTCCGCAGCCCAACACACTCACCGATGCCTATCGATGGTCATGCACACCTCCTCTCCCAAGGATGGTCTGGCAAGGGTACTGGTCTCCGCAGCGGCGCTATCACCAAACCCATAAACATCGTCCAAAAGAAGACCCTAGCAGGAGTGGGCAAGGATCGCGATGAGGCGTTCCCCTTCTGGGACCAGTACGTCCTTAGCACCCACTCAGAACAACATATATCTCACACGAGAATTTGAACGCAGCGTTTTCCAGGCTGCCTCGGTCAGCATCCAAGTCAAAGTCCACAACTCGGACGATGAATCCGTAAGACTTCCTTCACCCCAAAGCTCCTCCTCCTCCTCTGCCAGTGCTTACGACTCGCACAGGACTCGGAGGGCAGGTCGACCCCAAATCTAACCCTCGAGCGCACAAAGACAGGCATTATCTCTGACCGCCGACCGACAACTGGCACCCCAGCCCTGTCCGGCGCGACGACCCCTTCCGAGCCGCAGAGTCTGGATGGCAACGGTGCCGTCACTCTCATTCCCCGGCTGAGCATCATGGCGCAGGCCAAGCAGCAGTCAGCCCGTCGGATGCTCTACGCGATGTTTTACCGCGGCCCGGTCTTGTCCACCGACGACGTCGAGAAGGCTGCGCCAGTCTCAACAAGCCTTCTTGGAACCCCTTCTTCTTCCTCCCCAGCACCTGCCGTGAAGAGGCTAAAGGAGGGTAAAAGTAAGAAGCGCAATGCTGCGGCTGTTGATGATGAAGATAAGGCAGAGAGGAAACGACGAAAGCGGGAAGCGAAGGAGGCGGAGAAGCGATCCAAGTCGAAGGGAAAGGAGAAGCCCACGGACGATGCTGAAGAACAAGAAGGGGATAATGAAGACGTGGAGGACCCCAAGACATCGAAGGCGATACGGAAGGCGGAGAGGGCGGAAGGGAAGAGGCTAAAGGCAGAGAAGCGGGCGAGAAAGGAGGAAAGGCGGAAGAAGAGGGCGGTGCGAAAGGCGAAAGAGGCAGAGGCAGCCTCAGCATCCAACGACAAATCTACAGGAATTGGGGAATCCACCTCTCAAGAGACAACACCCGAGGCAGAAGCAGTTGAGCGAGATGCACAAAATACGTCGAAACGGACTAGAGACTCGCCCGAGGATACCTCGTCGAAAGAGAAGATCGCGAAAAAGAAAAAGACCAAGAAATCGTAGTTCTGGTACAATGTTGATATCCTTCTGTGTATTTGCTATCGATCTGCTGTAACTGTAAATTGCATTGTCCTATAAACGTCTCATCTACGCACGTTCGTCTATACACCAAGTCCTGTGCATTACTCGTACGAGTCTACTTGTACAGTCGAGTGAATAGAGTGCTATTTAATACTACTGCAGGAATTAAAGAAAACGTCTCGGTCATACAAATTGATGTCATGTGTGGAGATGGAACGAGGAAGTTGACACAAACACATACGCAACGAATGCTACAAGCTTATTACAACCGCCGCAACGTGTGCGGAGTAAACAGAAGCAAGCCGGCTATAGCTCAGCAGCGACACGCGGCCGCGAGCAGACTCGACACCCGGTCAAGACAGGGGTTGAAAGTGAATAGAGAAGGACTTGGAAGGATTCCGATGGTCGGATCCAACTTGACACGCCCAGTGCGCAACCGGCTGGACAAAGAAAACAAACGAACGTGAGAATGACGTTGGGATGCAGCGGAGATAATACTACAGATGAGTACAGAATGCAACATACGTATGGGATAAACGGGACAGAGCACCGGCGCGGTCCGTCACTAGGGATATCGCGGCACGCCATGCTGCTGCAGCCAGCCCAATTCATAGCTTTACATACGTGTGCCTCTCCACGCGCTTTGCAGCGCAATGCGCCTTGCCTGAAACCGGAGTGTCAGGAAGACCTGCTCCTGAGAATATACGTTGGGAAGGACGCACCTGATCGAGCGTGATCGAGTCTTCCCGGAGCTCGACCTTCTGCCTGCCGCCGTCCTCGTCGTCATCCTCGTCATCGTCGAACATTGCCGACCGGCCGTTGTTGCGCATCCCGCCAAATGCAGCCTTGCCTCCCGCTAGGGAGAATGGAGTTGACTGCACGGCAGTGCCAAAGACGCTTGCTGACGGCGATGCACCGAACGCCTTGAAGTCCGTAACGACCTTACGTGGTGGTGACGAGGGTGTCGCCTTTGTCGGGGATGTCTTCTCCACCGAGGGCCGTGGCGGTAGCGAGTATGGCGATGAATAATACGAGCTCCGTGACGAGGACATCCGTGCGTGCAGGTACTTGTCGGTGAACCGCGTGCCAGGAACCTGCAAAACGCGTCAACGATGGCGTAGGTACAAAGGCAAGCGCCCGAGCTTACCCGCTTCAGATGTGGTCTTGCCTCGGCAAGCGAGGGTGCGTTGAAGTAGATGCTGACGTTGTGCTTCGCTTCCTCGGACTCGCGGTAGATGCTCTCGATCACGACCTTCTTCGTGCTCTCGTTCCGGAGCAGCAGCCGTTCGTGGAGCTCACGCGCAACGTCGTCCACGCTCTCGTTGTTGCCCAATATCCGCTCGGACACCGCCTGGCCAACTTCGCGTACAAGCCGCTCCATATCCAGGTTCTCGAGTACGCTCCCGACGATAGCGTGTGTGAGAAGGTCCGCAGTCGTGAGCGGAAGCATGAGGCCCGACGTGATGTTCGTCAGTGCCTGGTAGAAATCTGTCGCGTACTGTGCATGACGTTAACCCGTTAACCCCCATCATACCAACAGGAAGCAGTGGAGAGGGCGAAAGCGCAACTGACCGAATAGCCGCTCAGCGCGGGCTCGCACGCAACAAAGAACTGCACTTGCTCAGTAAGTGGGACACGACGGAAAATCACAGACACGACGCACTAGAGTGATTCCCCTGCTAGCCATCTCCCGCGCGACCTGCAGCGGATCGTGCCCATCGGGCGAGCCCTCGTCGAAACCTAGATCACGCTGAGTCAAGCACCGAAACCGGGGCGGACCTTGAGAAGGGGGGGACGCTACCGTCACCGTACTCCCCGATCCCATGTGGGGGAGCGTCCGCGATGAGGACGACCATCTTGCTCGCCAGGGGCCGCCAGTCCATATTGAGGACCTCCGCGAGCGCGGCGGTGACCGCCTCGGGGCCGTCGCCGCCGCCGGAAGCGTAGAGGCTTGAGAGGTTTTTGTGGACCTCCGAGATGTCGGACGAGAAGCCAAAGTTCCTTGTCACGTAGGTGTGGTCTTGGGGCGGGTGGTCGCGGTACGCGACGAGGCCGATGCGGAGGTCCTGGCGGGACTGGAGCTTGCCGGACTCGTAGATGTGGTTGCAGATCTCTTCAATATTCTTGGTCGCGGACGCGATGTAGCTGCCCTGGCTGCCGGTGCAGTCCTGCACGAAGACGAGGTCGCTGTGTGGGGGGATCACAATAGAGTGGTTAGTTGTCAGCCAGCTGTACCCGGTGCGAGTCGGGTGCATGCTCCATGCGCAGCATAGGCTTCAGAGAAGCGGAGGGGCAGAGGCATGAAAGAGAAAAGGGTGTGGAGTGTGCATGCACATACAGCATCTTCCGACCATCGTCGAGGACTGGCAGCGGCGGTTGCTGCTGAAACGCGGGCTGGGGCTGGAAAGGCGACGCGCCGGCCATGTCCATGTCTTCATCCATGATTATCGTGTAATCGTGAGTTTCAAGTGGTCGTTAACGGGTCTTGGTCACGTCAGGGGTGTGTTGGGGGTGTTGGGTAGATGCCCCGGTGCAGAAAACGAGGTGCAGATGGATGGTGGATGGCAGTTGGTGGCAAGGGCGGGAGTGTATTGGTTGGGGGAGGATTAGTATTGTAGTCCGCATTGGGGGGTATGTCACTTATGTTGCCCGCTGACGCCACGCCCCCGCCGTGCGCCGTCTGAGTCGATTATCGGATCTAGCCGATTGGCTCCTCCGTCCCCTTTTCGGCCCCTGCGCCCTCAAGGCGTGTATCATCATCTACAAGTAATCTCTCCCGCCGTCCTCGAGCTCTATACCGTCGATAGCTCGTCTCTCGCTGCGGCGTGCACATCCATCCACTAATGATCCTGATCGTCGTCCAGAACAACATGAGAGCAGTCTATACGTCTACAACTCTCGCCGTCCGCCCGAGCTCCCGATCAACCATGCCACCCACTGCCCAAGGCTCCAGCCCTGGCCCATTCCCGGTCCTGGCCGTGCAAATGTCCTGTACACCAGATACAACCCCGCCGAGAGCCCGCTCAGCATCGACGCCAACTTAATATACGACCGCAACCGTGCCGTCGCCGTCAGCGCACGATCTGCGCCGCCCGGGATCGCGGAGTTCCTGTGGGTGGATAGCGAGGTGGGGGTGACGCGAAAAACAAGGGAGAAACGCAACGTGCGCGTCAGTATCAATGCATGAACGTGGTGGCACGCCGCAACGCCGAAACACGCTGTGATCGGCTAGGGGGGCAGACCGCCGGGCAGGGTGGAGGGAGGCACTCACGGGTTCATCGCGACTCTGCACACGGCATGGAATACGTCCGCCGTCTGGCTCGTCTTGACGCTGACCGCGATGGGCACCTGGAGGAATAACCGTCGGCAGTACACGTCCGGCTGCACCTCGTGTCTCTACAGACGCGCCACGTTGTCACAGCCTTCTGACGGAAATGGTAAACGTGGAAACGTACCTGCAATGCGAGGTCGAGGTCCGACTTGGTCGCTACAAAAAGCGTCGGAATGTGGTCGAGGCTATATTGTTGCTGTTAACGAAACGACTCATCAGACCACGTTCTCGCTCCCGAAAAGTGGTGAAACTGGGCATACTCGGAGATTGCTAATGTACGAGAACGAGTTCGTGTCGCTCGAGTCGTGCACGTACACGATCACGTCTGCGAGGTCAGTCTTCTTCGGATTCCGGAGTGTCTCTGCCTCGTACTTCGAGCCGAACTCTTGCAGCTGAAACGCACGACGTAACAATGAATCAACGAATGAAAGGGGGATCGACGCCGAAACCGAAGAGCATACAGAGCATACATACCACGAGGTATTTCTCCGATCCGTCAAGATCAACGGAGTTGACAACACTATTCATCTTCTTCGTTGGCTCGTATATCGGGCTGAACGGCTTCCCCGCAAACGCGCGGAGCAGCGACGTCTTCCCGGACCCCGCCGCCCCACACACGTAGCACAAGAACACGTTCCTTGTCGACTTCCCAGTCCGCCGATCAACCTTCCTAGGACGGGTGACATGCAATGCGGCCGTCCGGGGCTCGTCGGGGTAGCCTAGATAGGCCAAGTATGCAAGCGTCGTTCTGTAGTCGAGCAGCGTCGTCATACTGCGAGATGAAATGCATGGAGTTAGCTTTAGCCGGAGTCAAACCGAGGAATGAACGAGACGAGCCTCCATTGCGCTAGCCAGCCCTGGAGCGTGACCGCGCCCGTGTCATCTGAGACGGTGGTGTCAGGGAACTTTTGGCCGGCCCACGGGTTGCCTGGTGATGTGCTGAATAGCTCGTCCAGCTCGTCCTTGTTCAGCGCGCCATCCTGGTCCTTGTCGAAGTTCTCGAAAATAACCGTGAGGAACTGGTAGCCTAGTGGACTGAGCTCCACTGAGCAATCGTGTGGCACATCGAATCTGTCGGACCGTTAGCCATGCTCTATGCAACGTGTTGACGAAACAGGCTTACTTAGGGCATAGGAAGCTTTCTGTCAGCCGAAGATCTTCCCCGTAACCGAACTCCCGAAGCACCGTCCACGTTGTCTCCAGTCGACCGCGCTGGATAAAGATGGTGTGTAGATACAGAAAGCCTTCTTCCGTCAGTCCGTTGTCGCCCACACCGCCTTCTGAATGCTGCCGGACCATGTCCTTGATTCCTTCGAGTTCTTGGGCTTGAAGCGGCGCATCAAAGCATTTTCTCTGCCAGACACGTACCATGTCAGCTTCGCGCTTATTTTCCTTAGTTTCGGAACGTACCTGAAACTCATTAAGCTCCGAAGCGTCAAGGATGCCGTCCTTATTTGTGTCGCAGAGCTTGAATATTCGCCGGAGAGCAGCGACGCAATCCTTCTTGAGGACCTACACATCCCGACCGGCGGTGAGAACGATTGAGAATCAATGGGGATTGGACGTACTGACGTGATCTCTTGAATCGTATAGGGGTGCGGTGGGGTGGAGGACGGCTTTCTGCGCGAAGTAGAACACTTCGGAGACGTTCAACGGTAGCTTGGCGGAACATTCCACGCATGTCTCGACTTCCTAGCGGACGCTGTTCGCCGTGGGGAGTCACAACATGACAGCATGACAGCGGCGCACCTTGAACTCGTTCATGATGGGTATAATCTCATCCTCGAGAGCCTCGTTCGTGACCTCGCCGCCGCGAAGGTCTATCTTGTTGCCGACTAAGATAACGGGGACCTATACGAAACGCGTAAGAGAAGCATGAGGTGGAAGGACGCGAGGGGACTTGCATTGACGCCAAGTTGGCGGAAGTAGGGTAGCCAGTATGTGGGTATTCGATCGAAAGAGTTTGGGTTGTCGATGGAGTAGACGACGCAGATAACGTGTGCCTTGCGAATCTCGCTCTCGAGGTGTTGCCGGTCATTGTCTCCGCCTAGGGAACGACACGTATGCAAACAGGGGGACGCCCGACAGTTAGAGAGAACTCCGCAGGCGGTGGATGCGATGTGTCGGGGTGGGGGAATGGAAAAACGGAAACCGGAAAACAGATGGATGCGGGGGATGTGAATAAGCAAGGAGGACTCACTGCCGGAATCGACGATGTAAGTGGTGACGTTCTCGGGGGTGACCTCTGGGGGAATGGTGACTTCTGGGACGACATGTTGGACCTATGGAGGAGGAACGGAGGAGGCGTGGAGTTGGATGGAGGCGCCGTGTCGCTGAGTCAATACGAGCTTGGAACGCGCCAGCGGAACGGCGAGACATACACGCGGCACGAAGGATTCTTTGATGAGCGACGTGACTATGGTGCTTTTCCCTACACCGTCTAGAAGTCGACCCTCAGGCCTGAGCATGGAACACGACAGGGACAGAGGACAGCTGCCAGTGGCTGACGCACCGTCACCGACGAGGAGGATGCGCACATCTCTGCGCATGGTGGGCGTCACGGACGCGGAGGAGGATTACGGTGAGCGTATAGGATGCTGTAGTAGTGGAGAAGGAACTGGACCGGGATACGTATGACGCGCACGCGGACCCGGAGTACTGAGTGGCCACCGCGTCTCAGGTCTGCCCATTGACAGAGGGCAAGCGCCGGGCCCCATTGGCATGATGATGTGGAAGCGCGGGTGGAGATCGGGGCGGGACGAGGGTTGGGAATGGCCGGGGGTGAAAGAGCTTCCATCTCACGCTGATCCTCGCCGACTCCCTGAAAGGACTCTCGATCCCAAACGCTGCCAAGCTGGGCTCCGGAACAGTTGTCACGCTGCCAACTCGTCAAACCACCGGCGTCGAAGAACGTTCTTGCGACACACCTCTTGACGCACACGAACACGCTCCCCTGGGAAGACTCTCTCCCTCTGTTCTATATAACACCGCCCTCTCACCGGGTGGGACATTCACTCCTCCTATCTCTGGTATGTCGCGCACACGCTACTACAGACTCTCCGCGCCCGCTACAACTGTCTCTGCCTTCAAAGGCAGGCTCAGGCTCCGTCCCTCCATGTTCGCCGATGTCCTACCCAGCGACATCTGGATCTCCATCCTCTACTATCTATCCGTCCGCGACCTTTCCGCACTCGCACAGACGTCGCGCTATTTTCATGCATTGGTATGTCCCGACTTTGTCGGATGATCGGACAAGCGACTAACAAGCGAGCAATTCATCAAGGTTAACGAATATGGTTGGAAAATACACCTCAAGGCGAACCCTCGCCACACTTGGAGTCTAGCCAAGTCCATGCGACTCTGGAATCCTTACGCGCAGGTTCGGTGAGTGTTCCTCTTATGTTGCGAAATCTCTCATCTTCTGCAACCGCTCCCAATACTCTGACAAATCAATCACATCAACATCATGATGCGTCCCGCATGAGGGTCCAAGTCTTCTCAGACTTCTGCGGACCTAGTCTATCGAATGGCCGTGTGTCTGCGCGGTCCTGCGGCTGTTGCTCAACTTCGTGCTGCGTTCAATTGGGTCAACGCGCCTCGCCATGGCCCCGTGAGCACTGCCGTCCTATTGGCCCCACCGCGCAGATCTTCCGTTCTACATTGATGCTTGCCGAATGGGCGAGTCGCCGGTCTACTTGTGGGAAGATGAGAGCGCCTCGCGACCATGAACATGGCCAACTTCACATCGTGGAGCCCTTCTGCTCCCGCACGTCGTCGCACCTGGACTCAAACTTGATCCAAGTCCCGAGCGAGCGCCGTAATCTTTGACGTTTCCACCGACCTACACCTTGACGCCTAGCCCTCGATGCTGACCCTACCTCTTGCAGCTACAATACAATTACCGACAATAACTGGACCACCCCCCACTTCGTCGCCCGGCCGTTAGCGTCCAAATGGACGGGCAAGCTCCAACCCCACCTCGCCATCAACAACTCTCGCCTCTTCGTGGCTGCCGCTAGCCATATCTACTCCTACACCTTCGGGCGCTCAGAAGACCCGGGGTCCGCTCCGTGCATCCAGTTTGAGTGCGCGTACATGACCAACAAGGTCCTGCAGGCCTCTCGCGATATCACGAGTATACAGTGCGTCCCGGACGGCGGGTTCGATCGCACTGTATACGTGGGGTACGCAGATGGCACGCTCGAGCGTGTTGTTCTGCCCGCGTGCAAACCTGGAGCCCAGAGCCCGGTGCACCCTGACGCCCCGCTCCGGGAGAAGCGGTCGTACCATGGCACGGACGCGGTCGAGAGCATCTCGACCGACGGAGACCACGTCCTCTCCCTCTCCTCGAACGGCACAGCGGTCTTCTTTTCCAACGCCGTGACCGATCCCGCGCCGCAGGTCATCGAGCTTCGTGTCCGCAGCTGGGCGACCCATCTCTCGAAGCGCCATGCGGTCCTCGGCGCGTCCTCCCTAACCCCCCTCACCGTCCATGCCCTGCACGAGTCGCACGTCTCGGCCGCCCCCTCCCACATCCTCACCACCGCCGACCACGACGACCACCCGCGCGCCTCCGCCGTCTACGGCATCAGCGGGGCGCCCCCGTCCGCGCCCTGGGGCTCCTCCGATAACATCATCATCTCCGGGTGGTATGACGGCGTCGTGAACGTGCACGACCTCCGTTCCTCGCGCCGCGCGCCGCGCATCCCCGGGGTCTCTTCGCTCCCCGCCGGCGGCGCTTCGCACCCCGTGATGAGCATGTTCGACCCGTGGCTGTTCGAGCCCGTGTACGACGTCGCCGCGGGGGGCGGCAGTGCGTGCCACATCGCTGCGGGCACCGCACGCCACAGTGTCGTCGCATTCTGGGACGTGCGCGCGGCGACCCGCGGGTGGAGCGTGCACGCGCCGGGTAACGACTCGTCGCCCGTGTACTCTGTCAAACTCGAGAGCTCCAGGCTGTTCGGCGCGACGCAGTCGCGGCCGTTCGTGTTCGACTTTGGGCCGGGGACGAGGGAGGAGACGTATCCTGCGCTGACAAGGCCGCCGAAGGAGGACGGGCTGAAGCGCAGGGACAGCAGCGGGATCGGGTTTTACGTGACGAAGTACGGGCATGCGCGGCCACAGTAGACCTCGAGTGCGAGTGTGATGCGGTAGAAGGAACAGATGTGTGTATAGTATTTGTGTGCATGGAATACTTGGTGACAAATTCCCGGTGGTTCTTGATGGACTACCTTCGTGGAGTAGTACCCTTTCCTGTCCTCGTCATGGTGGTGTCAACCCTCACAAGATGAGTTGCGTTACTCGGTTGCCTTCGCAGCCCTGTAGCGCTATGTGGTTAAGTTTCTGTCGGCGACCATCCACAACCCTCGCACTGGATTTGATCCCGTACGTATCCATCCCCTACCCCATACAATCGGGTCGCGGCAAACACTGCTGCAAGGATGAAGAAAACCACTGATACGATAAGGTCGCGAGGTTCACGGGCCTTGAGAAGCCTTCCACACTGACTGGAGTCTCGCCGGTTCTTTCTTCCGAATATTGTGGCACTTCAGAGTCATGGGACGTCAAATCCAACTCAAAACTGCCCAAATGACTTGTTCTCCTGGCCGCAAGGGGGATATCAGTTGGAACCGCCGACTCGTGACTGCAGTAGACATCTCCCCGACTCGAAGAAGTGCTTGGGGAGGGGGGGAAGGTGGGATAGATTGGCGTTCCAGTGGACGCGCTAGACAGAAGTGACGGAGACCTACAACCACTTACGTACTTAGGTAATCCGAAAACTATCCCACCTCACCCCCTATATGAGACTCCATCTGTTACGACCACGCACCCAGGCCGCACCCCCAACTCAAACACAAGAGATGCCCATCCCCACAGAACCTATCGGATCCTTGCCTAGACCCCAATACCTGCAGGACGCTATCGCGGCATACGATGAGGGGAGAATCACGCACGAAGAGCTTCTGCAAGCACAGGAAAGAGCTGCAGCCGATTCGGTGCGACGAATGGAAGAGACGGGGGCCGAGTTTGTCACGGACGGCGAACAGCGAGTACATATTGCCTTTCCTCGAGACCATTAGTGCAGTCTTGGGTCCAACTAACGCGCGTCATTCTTAAGTCGTCCTCCTTCGCAACCTACCCACTCACTGAGACCCTGGGCGGCAAGGGACTGGCCCCTAATCTCGCCGCCGACGGCCAGTATTTCGCCATCTTCGACGATGGTCACCACAGACAGCTGCCTCGTCTCGTCAAAGGCCCACTGAGGTACAACACCTATGCTTACGAATACTACCAGAAGAGCAGGCCACTAGCAAAGAGGGCCAAGCTGAAGCAGGCAGTTATCGCCCCCAGTATGCTCTATTTGCTCTACCCCTTAAAAGGTGAGCGTACTGTTTCGCGACCGGGCTGAGCCTCACGTTGACAGTGCCGCGGATTCCTCTGAAGGTGAAATTGAGGGGTACCCCAAGGATGAGTTCGTCCAGGACCTCATCAACGAATGCGAGGAAGACATTCGGGGCTGCTTGGTGGCAGGCGCGCCACGAGTCAGCATCGACTTCACCGAGGGCCGCCTCGCAGCCAAGAAAGACCCGCGCAACCCGTGGACGGGCGAGAAGCTGCTGCAGACATTCATCGATCTGATCAACATGGTGCTCGATCGCTTCTCTCCCCAGGAGCGGGCGAACATCGGGATCCACACCTGCCCCGGGGGCGACTGCGACAGCGTCCACAGCAAGGACGTTGACTACAACGAGCTGCTGCCCAGCCTCTTCCAGATAAATGCTGGATATTTCCTGATTCAGTGTGCCAGCGAAACGGACAAAGAGAAGGTGTACAAGGAGATTGGGCAGCACCTCCGGAGAGACGCGAAGGGCGTGAAACAGGTAAGTCGAATTACTGCCGACACAAGTGTCGTGGAACAGGCTCGGTGACCATACTATGGTGATCTAGGTGGCCTTCATCGGCGTCGTCGATCCGCTTAACCCCAAGGTCGAGACGCCAGAGCACATCTGTGAGCAGCTCGTGCAGGCCTCAAAATTCATCCCCGTCGACCAGCTCGGTGCGACGGACGACTGCGGTTTCAGTCCCTTCAGCGTGGACGTGAAGCCGAAGCACGGCTCGCCGGACTTTGCGAGGGACATTGCATTCCAGAAAATTGCCAATCGTGTCAAAGGCGTGAAGTTGGCGAGCGAGAAGCTGGGTGTTTAAGATGGTGGAATGTGTACTCAGTTCGAGTCGATATCGATAGAGTCCTCCGAGTCGCAGTTCTCTGACCTCCCAAAATTCCTTTGCCTAGTATCGCCAAGCACAATAGCAAGATCACTCACTTTTTAGCTTATAGCACATACTAATCTTCTTCCGTAGCACCGAAACTACGAGAAATATTGATACTCGTAGAAAGTATGACTGCTCGCCGGCGTGTCCGGTGGCGGCTGTTTGGATCTTCAATGATGGTACCCGTCTTGCCTTCTACATAGTTCGTACAGGAATGCTTTGAGATCCGAGTCGTCCGACAGAAACACCACGTATGCGGTCCACTAGTAGGTCAAGGCAGCGATGACAGCAGTCGAGGAGAAGTTGAACAGCGTTGAAAGGCATTGAGTTGGCGCTGAGTGTTGGCCTACGTACATAGGTTTCTTATGGCGCTTGTATCCCAAGTCGCGATTGGATGTCCAGCTATGTCTACTCGGTGTTAGTCAACCCATCGGAGACAGATTGAATAATTCACAATAAATATATTGAGGTGAACATACACGCATCGATACAGACGGACAGATCACTGAGATACAAAGAGAGATCGAGATAGTACGGAAAGACGACTAGTCCCGGATCATCCAAGAGACACCGTCGAAGACGAGACAGACGGCCGGGGTGTGGTGGTCGTCAAAGTCAAGAAGATCCCAGATAAAATTTGAATCATGATAGGCTGTGAGGCGTATCAAGGTACGATGGAATGAACGATAGGGCAGAGGAAGGTTGAACACTAACGTCGCCGAAGGGACCCATGATGACTCTATGAGTACTAGTAGTAGTTGAAAGCGCTGCTCGAGCCCGAGCTAGACGAGATTCCCAGGTCAACCGTGACTACTCGCTTCTTCCTCCAGAACCGGAATGTCTTTCGCGTCTTCGCGGGCGGCGTCAGCTGGCGTTCTCGTTCTCGCATCGCCAAGAGCTGGCCCTTGAGCGTCGCAATCTCGATGGCCTGTTCGTGAAATTGCTTCGAGGTCTCTTTCTGAATAAACGAATGAGTCCCGTTGGAGGCATGTATACAGCGTACACGGGAGCGTACCCGTAGTGCGTACAGCTCTTGTTGCTGGCTACGTGCGATCTCCCGAGACCTCGCCAGCTGGTCCTCGAGGTCCGCGCTCATGTGGATCTGGTGGGCCAGCATCGACTCTGTCTCCTGCAGCCTATGACGGAGACCAGCCACATCGCCCGGGAGCTTGTTGGAAGACGAAGTCTTGAGGCTCTTGATCGTCGAGACTAGAGCCCGCTCCCGCACCACCCACGACTCCTTCACGTTCTGAAGGGTGTTCGCGCGAGTGAGAGCTTCGTCTTTCTGCTCGGCCAGCACTGCCATCATAGAGGTCATAGAGGCGAGAGCCTCTTTCGCAGCGTCGAGCTGCGCGGTCAAGTCGGGCGTGCGTCGGGCGAGGGGTCTGGCGAGGGGCATGCAAGGGCTAGAAACGAGGATTTCGTCTTCGGGGGTCAAGGGGAGAGCGACTTTTTCGGACGATTGGGCAGACTCAGAGTCGTTATCCCGTTGAGGACCGAGGCAAGGGGGAAGCGCAGAGAGGATCGCGTAGAAATCAAAGTTGAGTTGAGAACTTCGCAGGTAACGATATGTGGAAGGATGGACTGAGCACGTCAAACTCACACAGAGGGAAAGCGCACCTTAATGTCCCAGTAGTCAAGCCTACCACCTGCGAGGGCGACCACGAAGAGAGGAGGTTGAGTGCCGCGACGGTTGGAAATTGCCGCCAAGACGCGGCGAGGGGTAAAGTTCGAGATGGCGAAGAGAAGCGAAATTCCGAGGACGATAGAAACGGGAGCGAGAAACTGGGGACAGGATGCTGAGCGCTGATGATCCGCAGCATGGTGCCGATAGCAAGGAGGGCGTCACGGTGAAGTTGAGTGTCAAAGATTGGCATTGTGGGCGGTATCGGAGTGACTGTTGTTACAGTAAGGCAGGCACCGCTATAGTGAGGATGCAATCGACAATGGGGATCGAGGAAGCGGGGTTGATTACGGTCGAGAGTTGGATGGAAGGAAAACGAACCGAGAGACGGCAAGGTCACTTGTTGTTTGGCGGTATTGGCACCCGTTGACTGTGCCGATCGTGAAGGTATATGGCACCTCGAAGGGGTGTTATCCCATCCTTCATGACATCACTAGAACTGTGATTATGGTAAGAGGGGGAAGGGTTGAGATGCATGTTATTCTGATCTTCTGATCATCCACACAGCTGCAGGCGGACGGACTTGAAGGTCTCGAATGGAAGCGAAAATGTTCCTGGCTGAATGCCTCCCATGCAAATTTTATCTGTGGGGATACCCGATTTCAGATGTAAGATTTGGTCGTGGCATAGAACGCTGTACATTACCCTCGAATGGGCGAAAATCAGGTCGCCAACATGATACCTCCCCAACAGGAGGCACACCCCCAGGTGAGTCACTGCCCGTAGGAATGCGACGAAATTCCATTATCATACTTAGTATGGGCCTGAACGCGACGTGACGTTTCCTCGTGATCCCTGGTCACGGAGGCGTCGGGCGTGAGAACCGTCACGAACAAACGCCACAGACGCGTCTGCCAGCGTTCAATTGCGCGTGAACGACCTACTGTATGTAGCACGCCTCCCGGGCCCGCACTGGCATCCACACGGCGGGGATTTCGAGATTTTCGACGGAAGGATAGTGGCATCCACCAAAGAAGAGAAAAGTCGAGCTTAAAGCGGAAGAAAGTTCCGACTTTTTCTAATCTGGTCACGTGAAAAGAAAAGTCTTTCACGAGTAATCCCTTTTTGTCGACTTTTCTCCCATCCGAAATCACCCACATCGCCCCACACCCACATCGACGAGGATTATCCACCACGCCAACAGTTTGTAGTGCTTACACGCGAGTTTTCTCTCCAAGCCACTGCAGAACAGCTTGCTACAGGAACTCAGCGGTAACTTGAAACTACTGACTACCACCTTCACCACCGATGATATAGTATCGACCCGGACTGGGACGCATATGGACGGCTGTAGAAGGCAAGTCGGCCAGACACTTCTGATTCACCCCATCATTTATTCTCAATCTCACTGTATGTGTATGCAGCGTGCTTCGGAAGAGTAAGCACAATCTGTTTACAGCTCCCACCGTTTCTTACTCCAAACCCAGCCTTTGGCCACTCGGCATTCCGGGGACGCCAGGAAGAGATCATTGAGGCCGCCGTACTCGGTAAACACTTGTGAGAGGGCCTTATGTCGCCACTGACATTCTTCATTAGGCTCGGATGTGCTTGTCATTGCCCCGACTGGGATGGGGAAGGTCTGTGGCTGCGCCTCTTGCTAGAAGCAGATCCTCTAAAGGTCTTCAACAGAGCTTATGTTTTCAAGTGCCTGCCGTAGCTGCCGACGTACGTGACATGTCATGCATTCTACGCCTGTTGCTGAAGATGATTGGATCAGCATGGCGTGACAGTGGTTGTGTCGCCACTCATAGGTACGCCCAGCGTGGTTCAGCCTTTTCCTCACTAGTTCTGAATCTGTCCTCCCAGCCCTCATGAAGAATCGTGAGGCCATCCCACACAAAATGCGACCATATCTTTAACCACGATTCCTAGAGATATCGAAGCTACGCGACTTGGGCATCCCTGTTGCGTCTTTGACGTCCGAGGTCTCCTCTAAAGACAGGGCTTACGTACGCGTATCGTCTTCATCCATCCAACTTCCGCTCATGGGTCTTTGCGTAGGTACTTCAGGACCTCCGTTCCGATAACCCATCCTTCCGATTACTTTATGGTAAGCCTCCAACTCTTTATTTACACCGTGTACAGACCCTGCCTGATGTTATGCAGTCAGTCCTGAAAAGTTCTGTACTTCGGAGATCCGTAAGATCCTCTCCGGACTGTATGAGAAGGATGAGTTGAACCGTTTGGTGGTTGATGAGGTGGGTCCTTCCATGTGTGCTTTCTATGTTGAAGCCAGCGCTGATCAAAAACGCGTAGGCCCACTGTATCTCCGTAAGTTCCCAACGATCTGATATGTTCGCATCATATGTTGATTTTCACAGGAATGGGGCCACGACTTTCGAGAAGAGTACAGGCGTCTGGGTTCGTTTAGAGACAAATACCCCAACATACCCATCATGGCTCTAACCGCCACAGCGACGGATATGTGGGTGGTTCCCTGGTGTCGAACACCGGTTGAATGCGCCATTAAATATTAAGGGCCTGCAGGGTACAGCAAGACGTTCTTCGAAGCCTGAAGATGGCACCCAACCGTCTCTTCATTGCCGTCCACCCATTCAATCGTGCCAACCTGTACTACGAGGTCAGTCGGGCTCAGGTCAACATTGACTTGGAGAAGCCCTAGGCTTACACGTGTTGCGCTCGACTAGGTTCGCTACCAATCCAATCCCAACCCTACCGCCCACATGATCGACATTTACGAGTACATCGAGAACCTCCACCGGAGGAGAGGACAAGCTTCCTCGGGGATCGTGTACTGCCGAACGCGGGCTCTCTGTGACGAACTCGCGGACTTCCTGCGGAAGAAGGGCATCCAGGCGAAGGCGTACCATCGTGGATTGAGGTGAGGGCCGGATGTTCTGGTTTTCGACCACCAGTTAAACAAACAACATATGTATGCTGTAGCAATTCGGTCCTAGACAAGACGCTGAAAGAGTGGGATGAAGGCGGCACTGGTGTCCCTGGCGGAGTGGACGTGGTAAATACTTCCTAAGTGAGGGCGAGGCCTGGAATCTCAATAGCGCTACTAGGTTTGCGCTACCATCGCGTTCGGCATGGGTATCGACAAGGCCGACGTTCGGTACGTTCCATCGCTGTTGCCGGTCCTTAGGTAATCCTCCGTGTCTTACCGTGCGACAGTTACATCATACATTTCGACCTACCCAAGAGCTTTGAAGGTCCGTTTCACGGACCCATTCACGCTACTAATTTGTAGTCACTGAAGCTGCTGCTACAGGTTACTACCAAGAGACAGGCAGGGCGGGTCGTGATGGTCTCGTATGTGGCGTTTCACGTACTAAGTGCACTTGTGCTGAAGAGGTTTCACATTTATGCCTCGTCAGCCAGCCAAGTGCATCTTGTTCTATTGCAAGTAGACGATGCTTTCTTTCGTATGTCATTGTCTTAATGTACCACAGCAAGAGAGGACGCGGCACGAGTGAAACATTGGGTCTCCGATTCCCACTCGAAGCGTGTCATACGAGCTGAGTCGGATAATGGACCTGAGCCGAGCCAGAGGGCCGCAGGTAGTCTGTCAGCTGTAGGTCCCATTGTTCTCAAATAACCCTCTCCCCTGTTCACTAACCTCGGATCGACGTAGCTCCTTGATTTTGCCGAGAACGTCAATCTCTGCCGACACGTAGTAAGTGCACCCGCCGCTATAGGGCGCGCAATTCCGACTAATGCCTCCCTCCCCCACTGTCAAGCTTGTCTGCAGGTACTTCGGAGAGAATATCGACTTGCGAGATCCGGAGGTAACCATGCAATACTGTAACGAAATGTGCGACGTACGTCCAAGCCACAACCCCGCCATATATTGTTCGTTACGGTGCTTACTTCACTGTTGTTCGTCACATGCGTCGCAGGTCTGCAAATACCCCAACAAAGCGCGGAGCAGGAAGCTGCGCCTATCGACCCAGGAGGAAGTCGACGCACAGCCGTGGCGGCCGGGCAATCGTGTCCAATTCGACGACGCGGGCGCAAAAGCAGACCATGCACCCCCTGCCCCGGGGAACCCCCTCCGCAGGTTTCCCTCGGGAGGGTCATTCTCGGACTCCTCTAACCCTGCGCCTGGTCCGTCTCGAACGTCTTCAAAACGAGCGGGTAGTCTAGACAAGGGCGAACGCAATTTCTCGGGTCCGGGACCCTCGAAGAAAGTCAAGACGGCGCCTCCGCCAGTCCCAGTCCCCATTTGTGAGTGGAATTGGATCGCCACGGGGGATGTTTGTGTGTTGACGTCGCGGATCTTACAGCTGTGTCGCTGAGGCAGTCGATCCGGAAGCCTTTCAAGACACCGTTCCTCAATCCGCAAGCAGCGAAGAGTGCTGTCGGGAGCGACGTCTCAAGTGCTCCCGTTCGTATGCAGCCTCCACCGGCACCACGTCGTCCTCTTCATTGCGATAAAGCCGAGGATGCTGATGATGACGTTGATGGGATTCAGTGGGTGCCGTCCCCATCGGTGGAGAAATCCAAAGGAAAAGCCAAAGCCTCGGCAGCGGGAGAGGCAATAGAACTTGATGCGGAAAGTTCGGACTCTATCATCTTGCGGCCAGACAGCGAGATCGACTCCGCAGACCACGACCAACGAGCATGTAAGTGGTGCTATCCATGCCCATGATAGCTGCTCACCGCTGAATACTTTTTTTCGTAGCGTCACCCATCACAATTCCCGACACCGACATCGAGCTCGACGCCGCATACTCACAAAAAATCCCGGTACGTCGCAGCGACAACTTAGCCCCTCCCGCTATTCGTCCCACTAACCATATTCGTCCAGAGTAACGTCCGCCAAGGGCACTTCGCAGCACTCCGCAGAGCCCTGCACAAGGTCCTCCCAACAGGTTCTGATCCGAGCAAAGCGGGGGCAAGTGTATGGGCGGCGTCCTGGAGCGGCCTGAAATTTGGCCCTGCGGACACTGAGACCAAGAACGGTGTCTTGTCCTCCGTAGCTCGGGAGCTCGAGTTTGGGGTTCACTCGCTCTGCCGCACGACGGCCGGATATAACGAGCGCGCGGCAGGGCAGGTCGCGGCGGTCGCGGTGCTCGCACGGACAGAAGCGTGGACGAGTGCTGATGACGATTGGGAGGACGCGAGGGAGGTGGCCGATGTTATCCGGCAAACGTGCGAGAGGGTGAGGAAGGGCAAGGGGATGAGGGCCACATAGTTGCTGATCCGGATTCCTCGCGGCAAGGCAACTTCACGGACTTCAAGGTGGACTTCAAATTCGACTGTTAGACCGTATTGCTATGAATGTTACACTACTGCCTCTTTCTTGTTACCTTATGCTTCATCCATTGAACAGTCCCCACATTATGCCTTATAGATGAGTGTTGTAGATGGATTCTATTTCGAAGGCCTACTTGAAGAGTTGCAGGTCAACGCGCATATATAAATGCGACTAAGTCCAAATGAAATGAATGGCAGTCAAATCTATATAGTGTACAGGTAGATATACAAGGTATCCAAAGCAGTGCGAGGCTAGCTAGAATCAAGTCTTGATACGTGAGCATGCAAAGCGAAGCATTACTGAGAAGGGGAATCGTCGCGGTCAACAGACCGTAGGCGTAGCACGGGTCATAAAAATGAAAGCATATAAACAACAGTCCGACAAGGACAAGCGGAAAGGACTTCAGCACACTTGTGCAGAGGGCACGATGGTGAAGCCGAGGCGGTCGCCGTCAACTGTAACGCGAACCTGCTCCATCGTGTCCACGATGTAGTGCGCACCACAGTTCTCGATCTTCGCCCTCTCGTGGCTCGTGCACACCGCGATTACCGTCGCGCCCGATGCGACGCCCGCGCGGATGCCCGACGGCGAGTCCTCGAACACGACGCATCGCTTGGCGTCGAACCCGAGCTCCTTAGCTGCGAGCAGGAACGGGTCGGGAGCGGGCTTGCCCGCCTTGAGGCGCTTGTCGTCCGCGGTGATGGTGACTTCGGGGGGTGTGATGCCGACGCGCGTCATGCACCCATATGCGTACGTGCGCGCGCCCGAGGTCGCGACGGCGTACTTGCCCTTGGGGATAGAGCCCATGAGGCGCTTGACCCCGGGCAGGATGCGCACGGAGCGGTCAACGGCGGCGGCCTCGACCTGCCAGGCCTCGAGACGGTGGCGCTTTTCGAGGTTGGCGCGCCAGTCGTCGACGACGGCCTCGTGGTCCTCCTCCATGATGGGATCGTCGAATGTTGCGGCGTCGCCCTCGGGGATGATAGAAGGCATAGCGAGGATGGAGGAGACGCGGGAGAGGAAAGACGGGCGCCGGAAGGTGGCGAGCTGGGTGAGGTTGCCGACGAAGGATGATGTACGAGACGATGAGCGCGAGTTAGGGAGGGAGTTGGACGGAGTGAGGGCGGGTGTCGCAGAGCCGGAAGAAGATACGGGAGATGCGGGCAGGGAACCGGGGCCATGCTTGTTGAACGCGTCTGCGAAGAAGAGGATAGACTCTTCGAAAGCTTGGACCTCAGCGTCCATCTCGTGGGCCTTGATGTGAGGCTTGAACTGGGCGAGGTTGTCGACAGCACGCTTGCCGTGAGTGGCAGCGATGACGTATGCTGGGTCCTGGCCGATGTCCTGGGCAACCTTTCCCCATGCAGCCTCGACGGCAGCAATAGAGTCGGTGAGGGTACCGTCCTACACAAGACGAAGAATGTGATCAGTATATGCCAGAGGACTCGATGGCGGCGGAAAGAACACACCATGTCGAAGAGGACAGCGTCAGCGTAGAAAGTGGTCTCGGACATGATGAAAGAGGAGGTGGTATAGGTGAAAATGTAGAGATGACCTTGTCGAAGAGGCCAGGTGAGGGAGAGAGGACTGTTGTCTAGCTCGCTATGAAGGTGAGGTGAGGTAGTCTGGCACCCGCCATGGACCTTATATATGTCTTGGGTGGGGTGGGCGCGTGTGACGTCAAAGCTGGGAGGAACAATTTCCGGAAATATTTTCGGGGCATAATTGGGCGAATGTGCGTGGCGAGATGGGTGGAAGTGGGGCGATGAGCACGGTCGCGATAGGGAGGGAAGCAGCGGTTGGCACAGGCGAAGGGGCCGCCACTCGGGTGGCAAAGGAAGAAACAAACCCTGTTCCTCTTCTTTCTTCTCTTTGCCGGCTCCCCCTGCCTATTTCGGAGGCGCGTGGCAGAAACCACACTATCGATCGGCGTTGAGTCCCAAAAGGGCAAGTCCGTCTCGCATCTAGCACGCGTCTCAGGCGCAGCCACTGCCAGTGGCGCCCTCTCCGCTTCCGTTTGCTTCCCTCCTCCCAAAATATCAATATCGACGCGCCTCTTCCCCGGCTCGCAGACGTCCAATTGGGCACTTTTCATGCGTGATCCATGTGAATGCTCGCTTGGAGTCTCTGTTGGAGCCGACTTCACGTATTTTATTTGTACGTACTTATCCCGACCTTGTCCACCGCACTAGTACTGGCCGCGCTTGCAAGATAACAAGCCGCCAGGTCCGGGGAGATAATGCACACCAGCAACGGGCAACGGACCCCAGAATGGTGGCAGGTAAGATGGACATCGCCAAGGACAATATCACATAAGTAACTTATTGAAATTTGAATGACCTCACCTCGCCTCAGACAACCGGGCAATTCAGCGCACGACGACTCAAGACGACTCCCAGTTCCAGATTCCACGACCCACGCACGATCGACGCATCCGGAGCGCCCAAACAGACTTTCTACTCCCGCACCCCCAACCGGAAATAGTGCTCTGCCTAGAACACGGCCTCCTTCGCTTTCTCAATGCTTTCTTTCGCCCGCATGAACGCGTCCGGCCAATGCGGCTGAGCCCTCTTCTCCGTCTCGACACCACAGCACTGCGGCTACAATACTTTCCGTCTCGTCAAACGAGGGCTGAAACAGCCGTGTAATCCCGAGCAATTCCATCTGTCGCACGGTGGAGTATGTTGAACGATGAACGTTCGCAGCCTCGTAAACCAGCTCCGTCATATCCACGAGTACCCGCGCTCCATCATCAGTTCATCGACACCCTTCGGTCTCGCTTACCGAACTACCTTCCTTTTGTGATGATACTGCTCTGTTTTGCAACCCCTAAGTAGGCACGTCTAAAAACACATCCTGACCGCGAACTAGCGCTGACTTTATATCTATGGCAGCATGGAGTCGTTCGTCATGCCTAGGCTCCACCGGTTTACCCGAGCATCGGTGTTTGGATACAGGGCGGATATCCCAACCGAGGACGTAGCAGATCGTCCATGCGCTGCAGCACATCGTGCAGCGTCCGAAGCTCCCCTGAAGCCCCCATCACGGCCGCATACCCCGTTTCTACGATGAAGACATAGAAGATAGATACGTACCACACTCCCGGACCCAAATCTTCTCTCACCAAAACGTGCCGACCGAATGGCATGACGAAACGCCGCATGCCGTCAGGGGACACCCTTACGTCCCGCTGACCCCGACGTGCGTCGGCAGGCGGATGTGGGCAGGTCTGCTTCTCGAATGCGCGCCATAGCCCTTCTTCTGCTCGGCATGGCCAGTAGTACTATCCACCCTCGTTCCTCGTTCACCCCAACGCTGTCTTATCTGCGGCGTCGCGAAGCTCGGGCGGCGCGCTCAGCGTGGGTGCTATTCTGCCAAGGCCGGTGAGTAAATCTAGTCAAAGGGACTCTGGTGTGGTCGGGGGTACCAATTCTCTCCCCTCAAAACGTCATCATCTTCCTTCAGGGCACTAAGTTATGACTTGCCGTCCTCCTAGAAGACCAATCAAGCGCCGTCGTGGCTGAAAACGGCACGACCAAACGGCTCGAGGTGACAAAGGCGCGGGCGCGAGCACGAATGATGCTTCCTTTGTTCCGGTTTACACACCATCGCCGTCCATCCGCACCCCAAATCCGACGTTGGGGACGGATAGTGGAGTGCGGGTGGACAGCCATTCTTCTTGACTCCACTGGGCGGCTGATAGTCATCGGACTCGGTGCGGTGAAATTGTTATTCGCGTCGCTTGCAGGTCGAAGCAACGATGTCGTGGAGCTGATCGTTGTCTGTAGAAGAGGGCGGGGTCTCCGAGTTGAGATGCAAGGAGTGGCACGGGTGACGTAGCTACTGTAATGAATGTTTAGCCGCTCGTGACTGTCCCGTTTCGCTTTCGTTGTAGATCCCGTCTGCAGCAGCTCGAGTGGGGGCGATCCTTGTCTTTGACATCATAGCATTGAGTGCGGCACCTTGGCTTGAACTGGTAAAAATTTAGTGTGGAATGCTCTGCACGAAGCGCATAAAATTAACACTAAGCTACCGAAGCCCGAGTCTGGTCCCGATCCCGGCATACTTCAAGCACAGAGATTCGCAGCACATTCAGCGAACTGCACGACGTCATCGATCTAGCCTCGCCCGCCCTCTGCCTTGCCACGGCGAAGGCAAGAGTCCAACGTTCAGCCCTGAGCAGCAGGGACGCATACAGTAGTGCATCCCTGTGCGAGCACAGCAGTATTAGCGCGATCACTGTGACCGGCCGACGTCGACATGCTGGCACAACCAGCACAATCCCAACGCCTCCGCGTCCATATCTCCGAACATACCGCGGCAGACCTGTCCCTGTCCAAGTGGTCTCAATACGTCGCGCTGGACTATATTCGCCGGATGTCCGCCCGCGGAGGGCAGATCCGCGATAGTCCAGGCCGCCCGAGATATCGGAAGCCTGACAGTTTGTGGACACCTATGGGTCCCCCCTCTCTCCGCTCCGTCACCTTCCGTCACGTTGCTTGACACAGCTCGGAGACCGGGCAGGCAACCCGCACGTCGTCGACGCTCGAAGACTTTCCCCCTAGAGCCTGGATCACCGGTACGGGTTCCGACTCGACTCGAGGAGCGCGAAGCATTGACACGGCGACATATTGCTGGCCCGCGGCCCCCGCAAGACGTCATTGCGTCCCCACTGCTTCGAGCGTCCGCTTCCAGTAGACCCGCATCCGACCCGGAACTGAATCCCATCCCATGACGTTGTCAAGGCACTTGTCAACGTACACCGTACCCCACACTGGACCCTGTCAGGGCGCGAGACACGTAAACCGAAGTTGCATCCATGCCCAAGCTACCGACATCCACTCCGTACCGATCAATGTCATGTCCGTAAGGCGTCGTAGCCCTGGAGCGGCACAACGACATCCTCCATGTCGTCATCGTCCTCGCTGCTCTCCCCAGCGAGCTCGTCCACATCCACATCCGTCTGAGCAGCGCTCGCGTTCCCTGCCGCGGTCGTGGGTGTACTCGACTCGAACACCTCCGGGAATGCGTTGATGTCCAAGACCAGGTGCGTCCCAGAGTACGCTGCTATTGGTGGTGGAGGCAACTCGACGGTCTTCGCCGGAGGAGGGGCGGCTGTAAGCACAGGTCCTGGCACCACCGGCGCGGAGCCCGAAGGTTCAGAGTGTGCAGGAGCTGCCGGCGCGGGAGGGTCGTCGTCGTCGTCGTCCTCATCCTCCGCGATCTCCGTGAGCTGCGCCGCCAACAGCGCAAGCTGCGCCTGTAGTGACGCCCGCTCGTCGTCCGTGAGGGTCGTGCGCGGCGCCTCCGCTCGCACCCCCGCCTCTGCCGCGGCGGCAGCAGCAGCGGCGTTCGTCAGCGCGGCGAGCGCTGCACCCAACTCGTCTGCTGCGCTGGCCCCGAGGGCAGGCGGGCTGCCTGGGCGGTTCGCGGACGCGCTCCCGCTCGCGAGGCTGCTGAAGTTGATCGCCTGGAGGATGTGCTGCGCGGCCTCCCAAGCGTCGCCTTCATCCTTCTCCTCCGTAGGCGCGTTGTTCTCTGTCGTTGGATTAGGGAGCAACGCCGCATGTGCGGCGGGCTTCTCTGCGGTAAGCTGTGGTTGCTGGGGGTGTCCTGGGTAGTGGCCGTACGGATACTGGTACTGGTAGTTGGGGTAATGTGAGGGCTGCTGCCCTTTCGGAGGCTGATTGTTGTTGTTATTGTGTTGTAGCGGTGCGTGGGTGAAGGGCGAGGACGGCTGTGGGGGATGATGCATCGCGTACGTCGTCTGCGCCAGCGTTTGCGGTCGTCGTGTCGTACGCTTCGACGTCTAGGACGATGCTATGAGCTCGCAGGAACATAATAGGAACTGAATAGCAAAGCTTACTGCACCACCTTCCCAGTTCGCATTCAACCTGTACTTCCCACCAGATCTCTTCTCTAACCGACCCCTCTTGTATGCCTTCTGCAACGCCTGACTCGCGCTCGGGCGGAAGTTCGTCTGCAGAGGATACCGGAAGCCATCCAGGTAAATAGATCTTTTGGAGCAGCACCTTCAGCCTCTCCGCAATCTAACAAGGCCTCTACGATCATCTCCTCGTACGATGGTAAGTCCTCGCCAGAAGGGGGTGGCGGCTGAGGTGGTGCAGGCGGGCGTACAGGTGGGCGAGCGAGAGGTTGAGAGTTGAAGAGGGGCTGCTGGCCCGGTTGCGGAGGGGGTGGGGAGTGACCAGGTGGAGGTGGCGGGTAACCGGGAGGCGGTTGGTGAGGATAGTGGGGATACGGATAGTGCGAATGATATGGGTGTGGAGAGGGGTAATATGGTGTATGCGGGTAGGCGGGCTGCTGGCCCTGCTGTGGCGGCACAGCGTACCCATAATGTGCGTACGGGTAAGGCGGAGGGGGATGGAGAGTCGCATGCTGGGACTGTCCTTGCGGTTGAGGGGTCCCAGTTTGAGAGACGGGTGCTGCGGACGAAGATGGTCCCCCGTTGGTTTGAGGGGCGGGGGACGGCGCGTGCGATGTGGTAGCAGAGTTGGGAACACTCGCCTTGGCCTTTTCCCTTTCTTCTTTTTCCTTCGCTTCCTCCACAGGATCTCGCAACGAACCCATAGGTGGATCCTCCTCCATAGGAGGGCCAGGCGGTGGTAGTGAGGGTACATAGTACCCGGGTGGATGTACTTGATGCGTAGGCGGCGTATTCGAAGTTGAGGGGTGGGACGCGCCGTTCGTCAACGGAAGCACGGTCTGTCCATTTGGTTGGGGATGTGAGGGAGGCTGTTTCGACTGTTCCTGAGAAGCAGCCTTCTTCTTGAGGTCATTGATAGCAGCCTCGAGGTCGGTGGGCCAAACGGACGTCCTGATATTTGGTGGAACATGGGTCTCGAAGAGCAAACATATCTCGATGATCTGTTCTTGAGGTAGGAGGCTCAAGTACGTCTTCTTCGTATCACTTGGAAGACTACATTCGGAATCTGGTGCCTCTGCATTCGCATTCGATGGTTCCTGAGGGTCAACATTGCGATCGGGGCTTGCGTCTTGGGGAGGAAGGAGAGATGGGGTGTTCTCCGCTGAAGCATTGTGAGCAGAGGGGGATGGACGAGATAGGACGGAATGCGATGTACCTATGCGGTTTTGTGAGGATGAAGCCTCAGGAAGGGTAGGCTCAGTGATGTCGACCATCGGCGGCGGGAGGCTGCATGGAGCTATACAGCCGCTGTGCAGTTTTTGCGTCAAGATTCTCAGCCACACACGCTCCTCCTGGCGCTAACGATCAATATACCAACTCCGGGCCCCAGCGTCGAGCTCCAGGCTCCAGCCACGGCTCTAACAGTCAACTCTATTCAGTCGGTTGTCCTCAAAACGCAGTTATCACGATAGTACATAGCTACTCGGCTCTACAGATTCAATGTCGACCCCAGCTGCAGGGCGAAGAAAAGGACAAACCACGAGGCGCCTGTGAACGTTTGAACTTTGAAGGAAGAGGCGGGAGTCAAAATACGGGAGCGGGCCGCCTACTCCGCCCAGTCGGGGGAACCTCTTGCGCTCCTCTCTCCTCGTTGACCAATTCATGATCACGCGTAGTGTAGGATGAGCAGGTGACACACTGGGACACATGCCTGTGGGTTTATATTGATGGCAATTTGCTCTCTTGAAAGCACTCTGTAGCCTATTGACATCGCGACTCCTTGGCGCTCGAAAGCCACCATATGAACAGGGAAGGCGGATGACCTCCAGACGCCATCGATAACTGGCTTAAATCGACTCGATTGCATTTCGAGATCCGGTATATAAGGCCGGCCTCCAGTCGACGGAGACTCAGAGCTCTTGCGGTCCTCACTCTGACTTCGACCTTGCGCACTCATCCAAACATCCACCTATCGCCATGACGAAGCAGGTCGTTTTCTCTGAGGAGGCTAACCCCCCGCTTCCCTTCTACTGTGAGTACACATCTTTTGTTAGCGAGAGGTACAATGGGAGGCCCTAACGGACATGTAGCCCAGGCTATTATCTCCGGCAAGACCATCTACTGCTCAGGCAGCATAGGGATTGACCGCAACTCCAAGCTCGTTGAGGGTGGCGTTCAGGCCCAGACTGTGAGTGCCGAAGCAGTCCGCTTTGAAACGACGCACGACTCACAAGGAGGCTCATAGCGCGCCGCCATTGAGAACATGACCAAGGTGCTCCAGGGCGCCGGTGTTACCCGCGATGCTGTCCTTAAGTGCAACATCTTCCTTGCAAACCTCCCTCGCGACTTTGTGCCAATGAACGAGGTTTACGTCGAGGTGAGCGCTGAACGACTCAATTCAATTCGAGGGCTCGTCTCATGTTTTTGCTCGGTGTTTGGTAGTACTTCCCCAAGAACCCCCCTGCTCGCACCTGCATCGGTGTTGCATCTCTCCCTCTCGGTGCCGACATGGAGATCGAGTGTATCGCTGAGCTTCCCTGAAGGATACGTGCTTGTAAGGAAGAAGTTCGAAACGCTTACTGTATCGATATGGACATCTTTGAACAGCCTCCGCTACCGGAGTTTGATGTCAAGCTTCACCGCGATGTATGGTGTATGAGATAGAGCACATAAGTAGTGGATACTACTGCCACTGGACAGTATCCCCTCCTACTGAGAAAAGAACGGGCCGTCGGCTGAGGACCATAGACGCCCGCATTTCATTTGGACGCGGATGTTGCGCGGAGGTACGTCATCGCCTCGCGACGCGTCTCCCTTCTCGTGCTTTCGATCGACGCGTCTTCTCCGAGTCCTACAACCCTCGCCCTAAATATCTCCTTCCAACACTCTCTATACGACCGCCACCCTTGTTTCAAATTTTTCCTCTCTTGACCACATTCTCCACCAGCCGATAGATGTCCAAAGTTCAGCTCTACGTCTACGACCTTAGCAATGGCCTCGCCAAACGAATGTCCCGCCAACTGACCGGGAGGCAGATCGACGGTATCTGGTGCGTATGCTTCAGCCCACACCCCGTGGGTCTTATGCGAAGATGATACCAATGAAGCATAGGCACACCTCCGTAGTTGTCTTTGGGAAGGAGGTCTTTTATGGCCAAGGAATCTCAATCACTGGGCCCGGCCAATCTCATGTGCGTATTCTCCTCTTTCTAGAATACCTCGTAACGCTGAACCTAGACGAAAGCACGGAGCGCCGCTGCAAGTTGTGGATATGGGAGAGACAGCACTAGACGAAGACACCTTCAATGAATACCTAAGCGAAATCAGTAGTCACTATACGGCAGACAAGGTGAGTTTTCTGCTTACAGGTCCCTTGGCGACACCTTACGCTCTGTTCTCTCTCAGTACCATTTGCTAGGTAATATACCAAAGTCATCAATGATATATGTATGCTCACCGAGGAGTAGAGTTCAACTGTAACTCGTTCACGAACGACTGCGTCGGGTTCCTCACTGGAGGGTCTATACCAGATTGGATCAGAGGTATGCACCTGCCGAGTAGCCTCAGTCATCCTTGTCCTCATATATACGAGCAGACCTCCCCTCCGACTTCCTCTCTACGCCATTCGGAGCTGCGCTTCGCCCGACAATAGATGCAATGTTCCGTCGTCCAACCCCCGGCGCAGTGCCCACACCTCCGCCAGCTCCAAGCCCTGCTGCGCTTCAGCAAGCAGCGGCCGCATCCCCCGAACCTGCACTTGCGTCCGCTCTTCTGCAAGCCGTGGCAGCACAGGCATACGCTTCTGGTTCGCTGTCTGCTCCGACATCGCTCCCCCGCTCTCCCGCACCCGGCAGCTCTACAGTCGCAGCCCCGATCCACATCTGCACGAATAGCTCTTCACTGCACGGACTCCTTCAGTCGCACCGCGTCGCGGTCGTGTTCTTCACCTCCGCGACGTGCGGCCCGTGCAAGCTGATCGAGCCCGTTTTCGAAGAGCTCGCGCACCAGAAGACACACGGACCCAACGGCGGCCGTGCGGCATTCGTGAAGGTGGACATGGCGATGGGTTCGAGCAGCCAGGTCGGTGCTGAGTGGAGTGTCCGGGTGACGCCTACGTTTCTGTTCTTCCTGGACGGGAAGAAGCAGCACGAGATGAAAGGCGTGAACGCGCCTGAACTGCGTACCCAGGTCGACTTATTGCTGTACCAAGCCTTCCCCCGTAAGTTCGTTTACGTTTTCTAGGAAGTGATTCCTGACTGTCGGGCCATAGCACATCCTCACACGAAGTTGTCCCTCCCCGCGGTTGAGGCGCTCTCGATGAACCCCATTCTTTTCCAACAAGTCCCTCCTTTGGACACAGTATCGAGTAAACTGGTCGCCTCCATCGGCGCCGCGGCGTCCTCATCAGATGTGCAGGCGGCAAAGAAGACTCTTACAACTGTTGTGCTGCCCTACCTGAAGTCCCGGTTCCCCGACAAAGCTGCTGCAGGAAGAAGCCCGCCGTGCCAACCACGCCCCAAATCCTTACCAGTTTCTCCGCGACAACGAAGATCCTCGCCACGGCGCTGCCCCCAACTCAACTCTTCCCGCTCGTGGACATGTGGCGCCTCGTGGTCGTCGACGACACAGCCGCGGCGAACTGGCTGGCCATCCCGACGAGCCCAAACCCCAACGTCCTGCAGCTATTGCTGGACAAGGCGCTCGGGGTCCTCGACACGAGCGACCCCGCGCAGAAGTCCGCCGGGCGCAATTACATCCTCACTGTCCTCCGGCTACTCGCCAACGGCTTTGCGCATGCGGCGCTCGCCCGAGCCCTGCTGTCTCGCGCGCCCCCGGCGGGCAAGCGGGCGCAGGTGACGCGCGTGGTGGTCGCGACGCTGTTGTACGAGGACGCCACGGTGCGGACTGCCGCTGCAAGTCTGACGTTCAACGTCGCCGCAACGCTGCAGAAGAGCAGGGTCGATAGGCTGAGGGGTGGCGCCGCGCTTGTGGGCGTGGAGGAGGACGAGGAATGGGAGGCGGAGCTTGTCAGCGCTGTGCTGGAGGCGCTCTCGAAGGAGGTGCAGAGCGAGGAAGTCGGTATGTGCGCCTCCGTTCTGGGCACTTGTATGTGGTGCTGATTTGGGGATTGTTGTGTTTCACTCAGTGCATCGACTGGTCGCGGCGCTCGCGCTCCTGCTCCGATTATCACCGTCGTACGAGGGCCAGCTCACGCCTCTGCTTGAGGTGCTGCAGTCCCGAGAGACGCTCGAGAGCAAGCTTCAGAAGGGCGGGTGTGGGGAGAAGGGTGTGCAGAAGCCCGAGGTCCGGAAGCTTATCCAGGAGGTTGCTGGGAAGCTGTGTCCTGCGAGCTGAGATTATTAATTATAGGGTGGGGCGTGGACTTTTGGGGGATGTTGTTGTGGCTTGCCTACACAGATGTTCTACGACAAAGTGAACGTAGTTTGGTTGGCATGTATTGTTCTTTGTGTTGCAGGTGAGCTTGAGTCGGCATGTCGGGGCATGCGATCGAGCCGGCGGCTTGTCGGGAATGCGGGGTCGGTCAGGGTCTTGGCGTCTGCTGGCGGGTAAGGACGAAAACTCGTGAAAGATGGTGATGGTGGCCGAGAGGGCCCGCGCATTGTCCAGGTCGCGACGCGCCGGATGCGCGGGGTGGCCAATTGCCGGGCGCGGGGTACATATGCACACTGCACACCACGCCCTGGGCGAACTGCCTTCCATCGTCCCCATCGACTCCGAGCTTGCACACCCCACACCAGAAATGTCGCTGCGTTTATAATCCTTGCTCACTCGACTCTTCTTGTCTTTTGCCTACCTTCTACTACCTTTTCTCTGACTCGCGGCCAAGTTACCACTAGAGCTTCCATGAACCGGGTCCTACACGGAATACCCACTCTAACTCCTGGACAAGCTTTCTGCCACAATACAGACCCCGCATTCGACATTTAAATCGACCCATCCACGACCAGCCGCTGCAGACAACCTCAAATTGCCTCTACTGCCTGCCTACCACGAGTACCCTGCTTATTAGACGCAAAGCACTGTATATGTTCCCCCGCACGGCATCCGCTCGGTCTCTTTCGTTTTTGGTACGTCGATCCCGCTTCTCGTCTTCTCTCTTTTTCTTCATTTGGGAGGCGCACGGAAAGAGGCCCTGGGGCTGCTGTATTTGGGGCGAAGTGAGAGGCGGCGATGGCCGGCGGAAGGGCGAGAACAGCGATGGTGGAAATGAATGGGAGCATGGGAGATGTGAGAAGCGTGCACGTCCAGAACGCTCGAAGAAAGCAGGACAGTTCGCGGACGGCCTGAGGCAGGTTGCCTCGGCTTGGGTCGCACGCGACGCCAGAAGGGAAGAAGGTGGCTATATGCGCGTGCGTAATGGCCTGGGTGTGTTTCGGATATCCTTCGGTCTCCCCTTCATCTCCTTCGCCGCTGCAACACGAGCCCTCGGCATTAGCTGGGCCAGCCCCATTGACACAGCTCCGCGATTTCTGTGCACAACAAGGCCGTCCGATTTCCGTAGCGGGAGGACGAGACATGCTCTCGGGAGGCCGTCTTTCCCTGTCCGCACGAGGCGCGGCACAATCCGCGTCGTTTGACCTTCGTCTTCCACTCCTGCCGCTCCTATCCCTCTGTTGTCCCAGGTGCGCCACACTTCGTCTATGCACAGTCTCTGAGTGCGCACCCTCGCGCAGTGCGAAGGCACCTCATACTGGGCCGGTGCAGTCAATGGCAGCTCTGCATATTCTCTCTCTCGTTCCTAATCCCTCGGTTCCCTCAACGTCACGAAAGGACGAACGACACTAACGCACTTCCAGTCAAATAGACCTATAATGTCGAAGCCGCGTACCCTTAAAACCTCCGCGCCCCGCAAGTCTGACGTCCCGCCAGGGTATGTCGCCGACCCAAGCAAGGGCCCCATGCTCCGCTACGAAGCGTCCCTTCCCCACCTGCCCGTCCCCACCATCTCCTCAACTGCTGCAAAGTACCTCGAGACTGTTCAACCGCATCTGACGAAGGAGCAGTTCGCGAAGACGCAAGCTGCGGTAAAGACGTTCGTCGAGTCGGATCAGGCGAAGGTGCTCCAGGAGCGGCTACAGGCGCGCGCAGCGCAGCCGGGCGTCGCGAACTGGCTCGCGGACTGGTGGAACGAGGCGGCGTACATGGGCTATCGCGACCCTGTGGTGGTGTTCGTGAGTTACTTCTACGTCCATATGGACGACAAGATGCGGCTGGGACAGGCGAAGCGGGCTGCGCAGTTGCTGAAGGCGGTCTTGAGTTTCCGCACGTTGGTCGAGAGGTGCGTTTTGCTCGTTCGCGAACACTAATGGGTTGTCCTGAGTTCTCTGATAGTGAGCAACTTGAGCCGGAGAAGGTTCGCGGTGTGCCTTTGGCGATGAAGTCGTATGAATGGCTGTAAGTGTTCTCTATACAAGATCCATTTGCTGGGATTTCATACGTCCTTTCAGCTTCCATTCGTCCCGTTACCCCGTCAAGTCGGTTGATACCGCGAAGAAGTTCGACCCTCAAACTCACAACCACGTCGTCTTTGTCCGGAAGAACAAGTTCTTCAAGGTGCAGCTCGTCGACAAGTCTGGTCGCGAGTTGTCGGCTTCGGAGCTTGAGGCGCAGATCGACAAGGTCATCGCCCTGGCGGGCAACGAGAAGGCGACACCGGTTGGTGCGCTCACCTCGGATAACCGTGACAACTGGGCAGATGTACGTCTACTTGTTCGGCGCCACACGTCTCAACAAAACTGAGATGAACCTTTGTCAGGCTCGCGCTGCCCTCCTTGCTGCTTCACCATCAAATGCGGCTTCGCTCGAGGAGATCGAATCTGCAATCTTGGTGGTGGCTCTTGATGACACCAAGCCCGTTACGCGCGAGCAGACTAGCTGGGCATGTTGGGTAGGCGATGGCAAGAACCGCTTCTACGACAAGCACCAATGTAAGCATGAGCGCTCCCTTGCCTACCCAGACTTGTTATGAAGCTCAATATCGCGTTGCAGTTGTTGTCTTTGAGAACGGCAAGTCCGGCTTCCTCGGAGAGCACTCCTGCATGGACGGCACGCCCACTCTCCGCCTGAACGAGTTCATCCTCGCCGCGGTCGCCGCCGGCAAGGTTGACCTCTCACCCGCCCCAGCCGGAGCCGCCCTCGAGTCCCCACGCGAACTCGCGTTCACGCTCGACCGCGCGACACGCGAGCATATCGCGCAAGCGGAGAAGAACTTCGACGCGCTCGTCGGGCAGCACGACATGGAGGTGCTCCACTACGAGGGCTACGGCAAAGAGTACATCAAGGCGTTCAGGGCGTCGCCAGACGCGTGGGCGCAGATGGTCAAGCAGCTCGCGTTCCACAAGATGTTCGGCCGTCCCGGTGTGTGCTACGAGAGCGCGCAGACGCGCAAGTACCAGCTCGGCCGCACGGAGGTCATCCGCTCGGCCAGCAACGAGAGTAAAGCGTGGGCCGAGGCGATGCTCGACCCCACCCAAACCGTACGTCTGGCCTTTTCCCGCTCCGACGCGTTGTTGCTGACCTTGACCTCGTGTAATCCAGGACGAGCACCGCGCCGCGCTCTTCCGCAAGGCGATCTCACGCCACCTACAGTACGCCGCGTGGGCTGCGGACGGGCAGGGCGTCGACCGGCACCTCTTCGGGCTCAAGAAGCTGCTCAAGGACAGCGAGCCCATCCCCGCGATATACACTGACGAGGCGTTCGGTAAGACGAACCACTGGGAGCTTTCGACGTCGCAGCTCTCCTCGCCGTTCCTCGACGGCTGGGGCTACGGCGAGGTCGTGCCCGACGGGTACGGGCTCTCATACTCGATCGGGGACCACTACATCCGCTGGACGATCACGAGCCTGAAGCGGAACACCGCTGAGCTCAAGCATTACCTCGCGGAGGCCGCGACGGAGACTCGGGCGATGATGGAGCGGGCGGCGAAGGAGGCGAAGAAGAAGGCGGAGGGGGAGAAGTCGAAGTTGTAGATACTTAATGTGCCGCTCCCCATACGGGGTGCAATATCTTGTGTTATATCGAAGGGCATTATGTGACGGCTTTGCATGCACCATATTATCCACTCCCAGCCTCATATTAAGTCCATGCGCATGCGCTACACATGTGAGTCTACAATCGTGAAATAAAGTTCCCTCCTGTGCTGGTCGTCGCTGTTGCCTCCGCGCCATCGAAGACGGGATGCCTTGGCGGGGTCTCCGTGCGAGCCAATGCTTTGAGGTTCTCGTACCACCAGCTTATGGCATAATCCTTCTCCGCATCCCCGACGTCCTGCGAAATAGCCTTGAATAGCGCCTCAATAAGCTCCTCCCGCATTTCTTCCGCCCTTCGATCCACCTCACACTCGTCTGATGACAAGGGAACGGAGAGGATGATCGCTTTGACCTCGGTCAGCAGTCTCGGCAGAAGCGTAAGAGGGACCGAGGGGACGCTCGCGACAAGGGCGAGATGCAGGTGGTGAAGATGCTCAGACGGGATCTGCATTGACCCCGATGAAGCGGCCATGGAGGAAGACGCCTCGGCTTTCGGTGCGGTGGAGTATGGGAAGGTCGCTTTGATTGGTGCGACGCCGACATGACGAATTGCGTCCAGAAGGACCTCGATGCAGAACCACGCCATGGTATCCGCTTGGGTGGTAGCTGCGTCGTGTGTGTCGCTAGGCGCGACGTTTGTGTATCCAAAGGAACTTGCGCTACGGACGAGAGCAGCGTAAGCCATGCAAAGCTGCACAGTGCTCAGTCGGTCATCTGTCGAGTTCTATGTCGGCGGATTCTGGTCAGCAATGGTTCCCTGGTCTGCGGCAATGGGCCTGCTTACCTCCACCAGACAGTGCGCATACATAGGGACGATCTGTTCTGCAAACGCCGACCCAGCTTCTGATAGTGGCTGTTGCTTAGTGCCGCTGCTCTGGGCATGGGAAGCAAAAATGGCGAGCATGACCGAATGGGCCGACTCGTATGTCTCTCGGTGGCTAGGGTCCCAAAGATGTCTAAAGTGAAAAGGCGATGATCAGTGGCGTCGAATGCAAAGCATAGAGGTAGCGTACGGGAGGCATAGAGGGTACACCCGTGACTGAATGATTCCTTCTGAGAGGACAGGAACCAGCTGCTCGGCGCACGCGAGAACAAACGCCTTTCTCGCATCCAAAAGACGGCGAGGAAGGTTGCCTACCCCTGCGATCACGATCAGGCAAGCACCGAAATCGCGTCGTGTTTGGCGTACCTTTGCCCTTGCCAGTTACCCCCTCTTCGTGGCACAACTCCTCCATGAAACGGTCCGCCTCGTTTTCACTGGAAGAAAGAACATCCAATGCTATATAAAACGCGCGCTTAAGTTCGGGCAGACCGCTTTCAGAAGTTGACGCTACCCCGCCGAACTGCGGCATAACGAAAGAGAGATGTGAGAGGACATGTAGGACGTCCAGGGCTATCCCGAAAGGCGAAGCGAGTAGTGAGGACGAACTATATGCGCTCTCCTCGTGAGGGCTGGGAACGAAGACCACAGCTGAAAGGATAGACTGCGAAAGCATAAGCGTCGTGAAAAGGAGGGTCTTGAGTATGGACCATGTCGCAGTGGCTATCTCGCGCGAACCCTCGTCAGTGAGGTCGGTGTCATCCTGCACTCCAGCAAGAGGGCACCTCGCCCAGTCCCCCTCGACGGTGCTTGTGAGGAGCTTGAGGTGGTCGAGGGTACGGCTTATGGTTTCCCATCCGTGCGTGCGTCTTGACTCAACGAGGACAGTGATGCAGAGTGCAGTGAACTTGGCGAGGGAAGCCATCGATCCGATGGATATCGAGCCTGCGATCGTTCGGATGGTTTGGGCGAAAGCTCCGTCCGTCTGAAGAAATGGTCAGGACATAGTCTTAGACTTGCAAGAACCTGACCTACGTGGACGGTTATCTTGGCATCGGCGTTGGTGCTAGCTGATAGAAGGGCGGGCGCGAGGAACGTGCCACCATTAAATAAGCGATGGATAATGGTCATAAGCGCATCCACAACCCCCTATGGGAGCTGTGAGTGTATGTGAGATGCCTCAACCCACCTCTGGGACGTACCGGCAACGGCAGAGCCTGTAACCTTTGCGGATCAACGAAAAACGCGGATTGCGCCGCGAACAAAAGAGCAACAGACAACACATCTTAAAGAAAGTGATCAAGTCATACACTCACTTGGTGAGCAATGTCCGGACATACCTTCTGCCTCCCTGCTAGCATCCACGGTCCGCTGAAAGTCCGTCTCCCACCCACTTCCCTCCCTGGCATATGCGTCCATAACCTCTGCAAAAGCGAGCACGACCTCCTCTTCGACCTTTGCCCTCGCCTTCGCGTCCTTCTTCTTGACCTCCAGTTCGGCCTCCCAATCCTCCAGCCCGAGCAAAAGCCCCGAAGCACAAGCAAGCCTCGCGACCGCCACGCTCCCCCGAAATCCTTCTAAAACCGCTCGTGTCCATTTCCCCAGCCTTTGCGTAACGTCCACGCCCCGCGAGAGCAACCCTCCTGGGTTCTTCTCCGCCTCTTCCTTGTGGACTGCGAAACGCAAGTGGACGGCATGCCTGAAGGCGACCGAAAGCGCGGTGAGTTTCTGGTAAGTATAGGGGCGAAAGAGCGGGCTGCCAAGTATCGTCGCTGCAAGCGGTGTCGGAGAGCCAGGGGCAGGGACAGGTGGCCGTGCGAGGTAGTGGGCGATCGACGCTTGGAGGGTTTCGAGAGGAAGGGTGGAGGTCGTGCGGGTGAGGTGACGAATGAGGTTGATGTAGCCACGGTCTGACATGATCCACGAGGAGCACGATGATCCAAGCTCAAGTCAAGGGACCCGAAGTCGCAAGGGACGAGTACGACTCTCGGGACGAGTACGACTCTCAGTGACAGTGCAGTCGAACGCGAACGTCCGCCCTTCACCAAGCATGGCATCTCGCGGCCCGGGAGCTCCGCACACGGCTACCACTCAGGTTGGCGCGTTATGTAAAGCCTAAGGGCACTTCCACCTCGAGAACCAGAGTCGTTCACACCGTACACACATAAAGGTCCGGCAAACGCTTTGTGAGGCGCGATGTATTGAACAGCAAGCGGGTACGCAAAAGAATGAAACGCAAGCCAAGGGGGGCGTATCGATACAACATATGACACCAGTAGTATAGCAGGTATGAAGGGAACGTGCGCAGCTATGCTGAAAACACCCAATTTGCTGCCTGCAAGGACCCAAAAGAACATTGAAAACCAAAAAGCCGAGCAAGCAGAAGGAAGCAATGTCAAACTGGGCGACGAGAGGGGGGTTGTGGCCCGGGGACCCTCTCGTGGTCAAGCGTTGAAGTTATCGCTTTCACCTGTTAAGGCAGAAGAGGCAGGTATGTCAGTAACTGTGTACAGCTTGGGAGACATCGGTCCAGCGACGAGCGGTGGCAGCCGGGGTGACGGTAATAGTTACAGTCGACGTGGCGTAGGTCGCAGTAACATCACTCTCATTCGACAGCGATCGCTGATTCCGCGAGCCACTGACAATCCAAAAAGAACACTTACGCAGTTGCGGTCGCAGTGACGGTCACCGTAACAGTGGGGTTGCATGAACTACACGCCGTAACAGTCCACATGAGCTCAAATGGTTCCCCACGTCAACAAATGCGTACACGTACCCATCAGCAGTGGCGGTGGCACTCGCGCCGCTGCTAGTGCCCGAGGAGATACCTGCGACCGCGGCATTGATCTCGTCCGCAGTCGCATCCTCAACGAGGAGGTTCTGCGTGAAGATGCACCCGTTCGGGTCGTTGGCGTCGTCGCAGCTGTTGCCCTTGCCCGTCGAGTCGTTGACGTCGCCCGGTGCGAACGTGCCCGACTTGAGCGCGTCCTGCGGGTCACCGCCGATCGCGGCGATCTGCTTCGCGAGCTCGAGCACGATCGCCTTGTTCGTCGCCGCCGCGCCGCTCGATGCCGGGTCCTGGTGCTGCTGGATCGCCGCGATCTCGGGGTTCGTCGCAGTCTCCGTGCAGAGCACGGACGCAAGGCCGACCGCGCCTGTGTTGCGCTCGAGCGCGCGGAATAGGAGTGCATTCACCATGCCGTCCGTGTCGCCGGCAGCCTTGGCGTTGGTGAAGGCCTGGTCGGCGACAGCCTGCTGCAAGCAGTCGAGGTTCTACGCATTGGATCATAAGACTGGTGGGCAGGGGGTCGGAAGGCGATGAGAGTTCAGACTTGCCTGGATGTCGCCAGCACCAGCGGCAGCCGCTGCGTCACCAAGAAGAGCGAACACGGGGTCGACGATCTTGTCGGGGTTGTTGAGGTTCAGGCTCGTGCGGACCTCGGTGAGGATGGGCTCGTGAGAGTGCTCCTGGGGAACCTCTCGTCGCACTGGGGCGGAGAACGCGAAAGCAGAGAAGAGGGCGACAAGCGCGAACGAGTACTTGATGAAGACCATGGTGAAAGCGATGTGCGGTGACCTGACCGGTGCGGTTGTATCGACGAAGTCACAAAGGAAAGTACGCCAGCGACCTACGAAAGTAAACGCGAAGGGGTCAGGAAAGCCCCGAACACATTAACAAACAGTGGGGAAGAGATTTATGAACTCACAAGGAATGGGCAAGAACTGGAAGAACGTCAAGACCCGGTCTTGGCTGGTAAGTGAGCGGAATGAGGATAGTCAGTCGCGGCCGTATGCCTTTATACCTCGGGACCAAAAACCAAAACGTTTGTCATAATCGGACAAGCGACCGCAACGAGTAAGTACGGACGCTGGCAGTTGCCATGCCGCATGGGAGCGCAACATTGCCCAACGGCGCACGGAAATTGAATGTGTGCACGGTGAGAGATTCCGGGTGATATGTTTTCTAACAGAACGTCGACTGTTTTGCTTCCGACGGAAGTGTTGTCCTGGTGCTTTCTTCATGGCAACTGGAATCAAAGGCGGCAAGTGACCTACCCTATCCGGCCGCTCATCTTCGCATACTGGCCCGGAATTTAGCGGCCCGCTCGGAACAGGGGACTGGGATGGTGGACAGAGAAGCCAGCCGGGATCGCGCAGTCATTGTGCTAGGAACCAGCGAGATATTTTGCGTTCCTCGCCGGGATTCCAATAACACTGCCGGCGGTACATCCTCTTCCCAACCGAAGTGCATATGGCCAAAAAGACGTCCCAGGTCGCGGTTGGACGGCGCTTTGCTCTTCGCCGCAGATAACACCGATATTCGCGTGACGTGATGGAGGGCGTCCGCACATTCCTGATTTGTGTCAAGAGTCTTGACGACACGGTTTGGTCCTAGGGAAACTGGTTTTCGCCGACATTCGCCACCGTGCAAGCCGCCCACGGTGAGCTCGGGTTCGGGCACATTTGGATACATTTTTGGCGTGCTCTAGGTCGCGGGGTATCGATCGGTGTCATTAGTTGCGAGCAAGGTCAAGAGCGTAGAACCCTTCAAAGGACCGACACAATGTCCCCCCTCATGATGTCACAGCAGAGAAATAGTCTATTGGTCTAAACAATACGAACGGTGGTTCCCTCCTTCTTGGAAAGAGCATGGAGATCTTGTTCTACCATGAGAGCCAACCAATGATTAATGAATAACCAACGTTTTGACGAAAAGAGAATGCACTCACGGATGCCCCATACGTGTGCTCGCAAATCGAGAAATTCTGGGTAGGGCGAGCACGATAGCACATTCAACAAACAGACCCACGACAAAAGAGGGGCTAGTGGTGTAAGCTTACCCACGTGCAATCCATCATACAGCTTCTTCACCTCCGTACGCACACGAGAAATATCTTCCTTCGAAGCGGAGGACTCGCTCAAAGCCTTCAGCTCCTTCTCTACCGCCTCGATTCTCCTCACATGAGTTGACACCTAATACAATGTATTCACACCACGAGCGTCACATTTGTACAAAAGCGTACCTTCTGCGTGCTCGTCTGAAGTTCCTCTACGCTCGCCTGCAACGCGGTCGAGGCCAGCTTGTACTCTTCAAGCAAATGGTATGCGGCAAGGGACGATGCCAGAGAGAACCCAAACAAGAAGCCTACGACACTACATTGGCCCATACATTAGTATTAAAGACCGCTCTAAACAATGCACGCAAGTGACGGACCCTCCGCGGAATGCCCCAACAGGTTTCCTCACCGGAGGGACGGAACCCAAGTTCGGTGTGGTCTCTTGGCACACGACCCGCGTGAATGAGATTAGACGAGCTGGAACGCGTTGGGGAGCGGCCTTAGCCAGAGAGAACGAGCGTGAAGCGAGCCAGGAGGCCATGGTGGACGAGGGCATCGTCGTCAACGCTGCGTGGGCATCGCGCATGTCGCGCGACTCGGCGAGGGCCGCTCATGCGCGCTTACTCGCAGTCCGAAACTCATCCGAGACTCATCCGATGGGCGCTCGAAGGCGGTCGAGTGGATTGCTTGAGTCGTTGTCATGATCTGCATACTACAACCCCCGAGAATCCACGTACGTGAGCTCTCTCAGCACGTTTAATGTCTCTATTGGCGGTGTGATCAGGAAGGCCGTCGTGTCCGAGAGCTCGAGCTTGAGCTCGATTATTGTGAAGACAACAACTGAGTACTGAGTAACGAGGCTCCATGAAGACTTGGCACGGACACTCTGACCCAGGCCTCCTCAGAGCTCAATTCCCTTCGTAACCTTTTCCACCACGCATGACGACAACTACTCCTCTGAGAACTACCCCAACTTTGTCGCAACGCTTGGCACATCTCCCATATGCGACTCTCGACGAGCATCCACCTCGCACGTTCTTTTGCGGATTCCGCCTCCCCCTGTAATGCGTCTATTACACTACGGAAATATAGGTCAAGTCCAAATTGACCGGTCGCGGATAGTCGTGGCATGCGCCTCCTCTCCCCATCCCGACTCTGCGCGAGGCTAAGCGGTATACGCGGAGCCCCCAAACACTAACTACGAAAGCCGCGCAGGCGGACGCCGGGTCCGCAAAAATACAAAATGGAAACCACCCCAGGCCCACTACTAAGTCCCACCGAGCCCCAACAGGTTCCATGACTGAGAAGAGGCAAGGTTGGTGGGCGGTAGGTCGCCATCCCACCGCCCACTACCGTGCCATCTCCACTGAACCCTCCTTACACAGAGCCGCAATCTGACGTTCACAAGGCGAAGAACTTCCGGATGACCCGACACCAGCGCCGTTCCCGAGCCTTGCGATTGTTGCATAAGCTTCGTGATTTGGACAGTAGTTGAGTTGTAGAGAGGCTCACCTCGCAGGAACGCATCGGAGGAACCTTCTGAGGCTTGACGACTTCGATACGGTCTCCAGCCTCGACCAAGACCCAGCCCGAGTTTAAATCATCCTCCACCGGACTGTCCTCATCCTCATCTAGTGTTGGGAAAGAAGTGCGAGAGAACCAAAGCGAACCAAAGTTCCTTGAGGCGTCCTCGTCAAAGTGTTCTGACTCATCTGTGTTCAAGGTGGTCGAAGCAGGCTCATCGGAGTCGGAGTTAGATGAGCCCGTCTGGGCGCTGTCGTCGTCGAGCTCAAACTCGTCTTCTTCCTCTATCGCGCCAAGGGATGGGACCGAAGCGACGTTGTACCGACTGGGAGCGGGGCCGCCGGCGAAGATACGGTCAACGAGGCTACGAACATCGGTCGAGCCGGAATCGGTCGCGGCGAAGCTGAGGCCGTCTTCCTCGTCTTCGTCCTCGTCATCCTCCGACATCGCACTCAGGGAGGAGCCACTCTCGCTGATCGTGCGGATACCGGAGGCGAAGAGGCGGTCGACTGACACAATGCTGGCTCGAATGTCGGAGCGGCTGACGTCGAGATCCTCGTCTTCGCCGTAGTCGTCTTCATCGGTGTCACGGGGGTTGGACGCGGAGTAGGATTGGCAGTCAACATTGTTTGCCCAGTCGAAGGAGGATCTGGAAGCCGCGAACCGGTCGCGGCCCCGTCACCTGGAAGGAAAATCTGTAGTGTTTCTGGTCTAGAATCGGTGATGATGAGCTTACCAAGGCAGATTTCGGGCTTCTCCGGGAAGCACGAGGAGGAGTGGGTAGTGGTCGTGGAGGAAGACATGGCGGCAAAGATGTCCTGCACAGCAGTGAGATGTACGATAGGGGGAAGTTGTATAGACCAGGATGTGGTGGATGAAAGTAGGTTCATGATAGATGTTCAGCTTTTGAGGCTGGCTGCAAGATGACAATGCGTGGGTAAGTTCAAAACCCGCCGGTTTACGAGATGTCTCAAATCTGTGCGACTGATGATGTCCACACAAGCATGCAAGTGGTTTGACAAGTGTATGATAGTACACGAAGAGATTTTTCCAAGGAATGATACTGCACACCGGCGTTACGATCCCGCGGATTTTGGTCGCCACCTCGTTCTTAATAGAGCTCCCTAAGCTAGCTTCGGCGCGACGCCATTCCTGCAAGTGCCCATCGAACAAATTCCGGGAAGAACATTACGTCCGAAACGCCCCCGACGGGCCCCACTACAAGAAACGTCAGTAGTAGTTCCAGAATCGTTTGGTTGAATGCTATGATGGACTCACTCGTCAATATCAGGCCATACGGCCCGATGCAGCATAACTTACCTAGCTCTGCGAGCATGAGGGGTACCTTTCAAAATGCTGACTATGCCATCTACTGCGCGTATAGGTTATTATAGACTCACTAAAGCGATGACAACCCGAGGGTGGTATATGTTCACTACAGAATCAGTCGGGCGGATTAGCTACTAGGTGTTTGTGAACAAGTGGTCTCAGACTACTTACAAATGTACAGTCGTCAGACATAGAATCTCACAACCACTTGTTGGCAATGTTTGAACCTCATGGATGGATACGCGACTCACCCTTGGGTGAGGAAGACGATTGCACCCTGTTTGTCCGACGACGTGAGCATGATATAACTGAATGTTTCATGGCAAAAGTACATACCATAGTTGGAGGTATTAGTTGCTTAGAGCATCAGACCGTCTGACTGGACAACATTACAGCACGAGGACTACTCACCATCCAAGACCTGTTGTGTCGGAAGTATCGGCACCCGTGGTCTGACTTGCGCATCAAATGCAAAATAAGTGCCCCACCAAGTTCTTGGTAAGGTTGTTGGGTTGAGATAGTCCCGGATAAGGTAGTGATAGCTAACAGATTGTCAGCCCCGGAGAGGACTCATAAGAGGAGTGCATTGTAAACATACCACAGATGCGAACATTCTATCAGGAACAACGTGTCCATGGCACTGACTCATCGCCACATCAGCCATTTTCACCTTTAACAGAACTCGGGACGAATGCCTACAGGAGCGCCGGAATCTATAGGGACCGCTGTTAACGTGTTGGGGCGCATACGACCCAGCAAGCACTCTCCAGCATTTTCTGGACGCGACAATCCTGGGGATACAGCTGGAAATATTGATATGTCTGGTAGGCAGTAATACCATAAATGCTATAGAATCTGCGTGAAGATGAATGAACCAATACGCGGATTGAAAAGGAGCGCGCACGCAAATCCAACAAAGTTACCAGCCAGGATGGTAGCGCCCGAACCATTGGCCTCGGCAACTGGCGCTCCTCTTCGAGGACGCCTGGAGAAGTCATGACGAGAGTGGCAAGGGGTTTTGTGTTGAAAACCCTGGTGTGGGGATGGGCGTCCACATATATGGGTTACGCGGAGGTGGTCCTGTGGATTCACGAGTCACCGAGCTCGCTGCCTGTCCTCGTTCTCGCCTTGTTCGTTGCTGAGAAGCGAACTCGCTCGTCGTCCTAGCCTTAGCTTTTAGAGGACTGGAACACACCTTATTCAGACAGATACATCTTGGTGAGGGGCAGGGATGTCAGGATAAACAGGAGGGAAACGCGACCATGACAGCTGCGAGGTTGTCGACTTTGTGTGTTGCAAGATGGGATCCAGGAAGGCGGATGCGATGGCAAATGTGGAAATCGAAATGGCATTTGGCCGTGGTGAGCTTGCCTCGAGATCCCACTAAGTACTTAGGTCATAGTAGTAGTACTACTATTAGTACGGCCCACGAAGTACTACTTAATAGTTGGCGGCACCTTCGGATCTCCCGGGGCATGTCACGAGTGAGTAGTGACTAAAGTCACGGGACCTGTGTCACGTCGCGTCCTGAGTCAGCGACGCGGGCCACACTCGGAGGCTGAGCGCTGAGCGCTGAGCTCAGAGTGAGACTCTCCGGAGTCACCGTGACTGCGCTCAGGCTTGTCGTCTCTCCTTCCTTCTTCCTACCACTTTTCTCGACGGGCCACCCCTTCCACATCATTTTGTGGCTGCGAATGTAGCATTATATACTCCAATATTCAAGTTTGGCTATCGAGGCAACTTCGCCAGGAGTCCAAGAGATCAACCTCACTGGAAGTACAACAGCAAGGTCTCGGCTTACCTGACAGAACACCAGTTCACATCCAGTGGCACCTTTCAGCTCAACCACGCGCTTCCGACGCCGGATATGAAATGAACACTGAAATTACCTCTGTCCTTGGTGAGGAAAGCGAGGATGATTTCGACTGGGAGGAAGTCGAGGTCGTACAGGCGTCTGCAATCCCTTCTTCGTCTACCACCCCGACTCCTGACGTACACGACTACTATGGAGACCTGCAGGATCAGGACGAGGGGACATCAGAACGGCCGCATTTGGAGATCATCATTAAGGCCATGGGGAAACGGAAGGACCCAAAGTGCGTATGACGATCCTGCAGGTTCTGGACATCTTCACAAAACCCTACCTTACCATCAGGAAAAACGAGAGAGCTCTACAGCTCGCGGCTGAACGCGCGGTCCGCCTGGACTGCCACAAGATCCACACCGTCGCCCTGCTCATGAACGCCCAAACTCGAAACCAATGGATAAATGACCCGCTCCTCCACGTACGTCCCCCTCCAAGCCCTCACTCGCCCCACCTTCTCATCTTTTGTACTTACCATGACCGTTCTTACCTCGACGCCTCTCCCGCGACCGAACAACGCTTATACAGGCGCGTCTCTTGTCCCTCACCCCACTCGCGCTCCAGAACGCATTTGCGATGATCCACAAGTCCCGCGTGCCGGAAGCTGCCAAGCGCGGCCGCCTCTTCGAGTCCGCGATTATCCGCCTCGCCGACTGGTGGGCAAGCTCCTTCGACGTCGTTCCCACTGGCCACCTACGCTCGCGCACCTTCGCCGACGTCCAGCGCACCCTCCCCAAGCCTAGGTCGCCGCCTCGGCCAGACCCGAAGGGCAAAGGCAAGGCACGCGCGGTAGAAGACGACGAGAGTGAGGAGGACGACGAGGAGAGATATGGGGTAGAGGGCGAGCGGATCCGGAGCGCGAAGAGCTTGATGAAGCACGCGCTGATGTGGAGGGGGTCGCGCGACACCAGCGCACAGCTGTTCACGGCTCTGTGTCGTGCGCTCGGCATCCCTGCGCGCCTTGTGGTGAGTCTGCAGAGCGTGCCGTGGCAGGCGGGCGTAGGCAAGCCAAAGCCAAATGCGAAGAAGAAAAAGAAAGTGGCCGAGAAGGAGGCGGACGTCAAGGGCAAGGGGAAAGCCAAGGCAGATGTTGCGAATGGGGAGGGAGACGACGATGATGACGATGATATGGAGGCCGTTGACATCCCTGGTTCGCCTGCGGGGGACAGCTCGAGAGGTCGCTCGCCACACCGCGCAAATGGCCAGCAATCCGATGGTGCAAGTCCAACCCCGAACGGCAAAGGCAATGGAAAGCAGAGATCAGCCCCGGCCATCAAGTTGCGGAAGAGTAAACAGAACTGGGGCGCGGCCGCCGCAGAGCCCGAGCGTCCATGGCGTAAGTCCTCCCTCCGCGGGTATATGCGCCCACGTTGACTCATCCATCCGCAGGAGAGCGCACGCCCGACCCGACGACAACCGCCCCAGTGTTCTGGACGGAGGTGTTTTCGCGCGCGGACGCGCGGTGGATCCCGGTCGACCCCATCCGCGTCATCATAAACAAGCGCAAAGCTTTCGACCCGACCCCAACCCCGGTGCTGCCACGAAACCGGACAGGCGGCGCCCCGTGCGAGTCGAGAACCGGATGGTGTACGTGCTCGCGTTCGAGGAGGACGGGTACGCGCGGGACGTCACGCCGCGCTACGCGCGCGAGTTCGGCGCGAAGGTTGCGAAGGTGCAGCAGGGCGGGAGGGGGCGGCGCGAGTGGTGGGAGCGCATCTGCAGGATGGTTGCGCGGCCGTACCGCCTGGTACGTTCTGTTCGGCTTCTATTCGTGTCCACTTGGCCCAGGAATGCACCGTGCGTTTGTGAATTTTGACTGACCGCGGAGGTGCAGCAACGCGACGACCTGGAAGATGAGGAGTTGCAGGCGAACCAGATGACGGAAGCGATGCCGACGACGATGACGGGGTTCAAGGACCACCCACTCTACGTCCTCGAACGGCACCTGAAGCGGGACGAGGTCGTCGAACCCCCCGTTGAGCTTGGGAAGTTCCGCGGAGAGCCCGTGTACCCGCGGGGGAATGTCCTGCACCTCAAGACCGCGGAGAACTGGATGCGTCAGGGCAGGACGGTTACCGCTGGGGCGCAGCCACTGAAGTGGGTCAAGCAGCGTGCAGTTACCGTCAACAAGAAACGGGCGATCGAGATGGCGCTCGCGGACCAGCGTGACCGTGCCTCGACATCCAAATCCGTCTTGGCTTCGTCGTCGAAAGGCGACCTGGACGAGACCGGAGTACTAGCCGTAGATGTGGACAACGGAAACATGGAAAGCGGAGAAGGTTTCGCGGCGGAGGAGGGTATCATGCAGGGTCTATACGCTGAACACCAGACGGAGCTGTACAAGCCTCCGCCCGTTGTCGATGTAAGTTTCGATCTCTGTCTCTCTGGAACATCACCAGCGCTCACTCACCCGTGTTTTCTCTTCTGCTGGATGCGTGTTGTCTGATCGTCACACAGGGGAAGGTTCCGAAGAACGATTTTGGGAATCTCGACCTCTATGTCCCCTCAATGCTTCCCGCCGGTGCGGTCCACATTCCCTGTACGTATTCTTTCCTTCGCATCACCACGTCCTTTCTTTCTTCCCTGGTGGCGCATCACACGTGCAAAGAGCGAACAGCCTACTAACGCTCATCGACAGACAAAGGGACCGCGAAGATCGCTCGCCAGCTCGGCTTTGACTATGCGGAAGCAGTGGTGCGTGCTATCGCCCCATTCAGTCCGCATCTCGTATCTCACGGGCCACCTACAGACTGGCTTCGAGTTCAAGAAGCGGAAGGCCTTCCCTGTCGTCATCGGCATCGTTATCGCTGCAGAAAACGAGCCTGTACTACTCGAGGTGCGTCGCTGTTCACGCGTGCCGTACTCCCCCGCATGCATTCTAACGGTTATAGACGATCATCGCTGACACGATGCCGAATACCCCTCCCAACTCGAACCACCTTACGCAACCCCCGCACGCATCCGGCGACTTTTTTGCCACTTGCAGGCGTATTGGGAGGCAGAGCAAGACGCCGAGGCGAAGCGCCAGGCAAAGCGGCAAGAGCAGGTGCTCAAGCGGTGGTCCAAGCTCGTCCAGGGCCTGCGTATTCGCCAGCGGCTGATCGAACAGTACGCCGACCGCAACGTGCCCGCCACCAGCGCGCCCTCGTCGAAGGCAGGAACGGCGAAAGCAGATGGCCATGCTCGAGATGTCGATACCGGTGTGGATAATCAACCGGCGGATGCGGTTCGTGCCTTCTCTCGTTTATTTGGTTCCGTAAAGTTTCTTCTGTTGGATGTCGCCACCCCGCACCCCACACGCGTGCCCAGCGCGGCCCTGTCACTGTAGCCTCAGCGTGACGTGCGTCGTGGCTTGTGCGGCAGATTGCGGTGGCGCTCGGTGGTCTGAATTCAGAATGCGGAATGCGATACTGATGGAGCTTGTTGTGCGGTCTTCAGGACCAGGGGAAGCAGGAGCCTGTTGCGGGCGGCTTCCTCGTCGGGGTAGACGACGTCGTGCAGCCGTTTGCACTCCCGCGGAACCTCCGCGAGATCGTCGAGCACGCTTCGACGGGCCACACGGCGCTGGGTGAGCTCCGGACGACGAATCTGAGCATGCCTACGGCTCTCCCTCCCGACGCTGCCGAAGAACAGGACGCGGACGATGGCGGTGTCACTGAGCAGGGTCGAGAACCGCCATCACTGCTGGATGTTGTCGAGGGGACGGGGAGCGAGGACGATGATGATGATGATGTGATGGAAGAAGTCGTCGTCGTCGAGGCACCGCCGCCACTCGCCCGGACACCTAAGACGATGCAACAGCTTGCTGAGGAGGCGGCGCGCCGCAACGAGGGCATAAACCAGCGGGCAGATAGCGAAGAAGAGCTTATGTTGACTACCCCGGGGCTCCCTACCGGCAAGAAGACACCGGCGAATGGCAGGAGCACACGGACTTTGAGAAACGGGGCCAAGAGCGGCACCTCGACACCCCGCGCGAGCACGAGGGGCAAGGGCAAGACACCGTCTGCCTCGAGTTCGAAGACGGCATCCCGCCGGACACTGAAGCGTACCCGATCCGAGATCGAGCACTCCGATTCCGATCGCGAGGAGGACGAGGGCGGGGAAGTTGACCGCCCGACCGCTGCAAAGAAGACCCGCACCCGCGCCCCGCCGCCACCGCCGCCGGTCCCTTCTACGCGCGTGCTAAGGACACGCAAGCCGAAGGACGCGGGTAAGGTGCAGGAGGAGAAGGAGCTAGAGGCCGCCTACCGGCGAGCGATCGCAGACTAGCGTCGTTATCTTTATACCATAAAGTCATCCTACATAGTACGCGTCCAGTTCTAGGGGACCCTTAATAATCGGTACACTGTACAGTCGCACAATCTACACATTTCTAGTGACTGGTGTCGGTCGCTTTTGCGTCCTGGGTGTCGTGACAGGACCTGTCAGTCATCGTTCGCGCAAAACTTACGAAGAAGCCCAGTACTTACCTCCGCAGCGCCAGGCGGTGGGGGCGTAGGCTCGGCGCTGGAGAGCTGCTCGGACACTGTCTCCGTAGCCCCGAGTTTCCGAGTGACGGCCGCGGGCAAAAGTACCGCAAACGTCAAGTACGAAGTGTGGCCTCGAACGTCCGGAAAAGTCTTCGACAGACAAATCTTCGATGCCTCAGCCGCCTCCTGGATCGCGGGTGCAGACGCGGACACGGACGTTGTGCCCGGGACGACAGCGACAGGCGTCCCAGAAGGAGTAGGTTCGGTCGCAGTCGCAGCGGCGGCGGCGGCGGCCTCTGTCTCCGTTCTCTGGCTCCCCTCTACCGCCTCCCGCTCGTCCTGCGCCTGCACCTCCGGCGGGACGTGCTCGTGCTCGCCCTCGTGTTCGCCATCGGTCCTCGCCCGCTTCCCGTCGGCCCCGACCCCGGCGAGCCCGTCGTCCTCGGCCTTGCGCTTCGCCGCCCGGCGTTCCGCGCCCGCCCGCGCGTTCGCGATCTGGCGGAGGCGCTTCTCCTCGCGGCGCGCCTCGGACTGCTTCAGTTTCTCGCCCACGACGCCGATCGGCGTGAGGGCTGGGGCCGCGTCGACCTGGTGCGGCCGCAGGAGGGACTCGTACATCGTGATTTCTAAACATCGGCACGGGCAAGGGCAAGGGCGAGGACAATAGCGGATGAAGAATTGGGGAAGGGGTTAGCGGCCTGGGCCCACGGATACCAACGGTGGGACGTAAAAAGGCGCACCTGTAAAGCCTGCCTCGTTCAGTGCCGAGACGGTGCGCAGCACCTGTTCCATGCAGGGGCTGAAACAGCATATTCGGGTCGTACGGTCTTTCTAGAGCTCGTGAGTCGATCAGGATATCGCTTGAGAGTATAGACGAAAGAAGAGAGCAGAGTGGGGCCAAGATCAGAGGACTCACACGAAGAGCATTCTTCGCGTGCTCAACAGCATCCCAGGGAGCAGGGAGGTCGAGGAAAACTGGAACGACATGACTGGGATCAGCTGTCGTGAACTCCAGAGCCCGGGGCCCCGGCGCGAAGGAAGTGGGGAGGAGTGGTGCAGAAATGACGTCCATACCTGCGTCTACAGTATCTACGACGGTGAAGCCGTCCTTGCAAACGTTCCGGTGGGTGAGCGTTATGACATCGTCCATGCCATGACGGGTGAACTCCTCCCTGTATAAGTTTCATAGCGATCGAATCGCGATGTTGATTAGCTTCTGCGGACCCATACGCATACAAACAACAACGTGAGGGGTAAGATAAAAATAAGAAAGTGAGGAGCCAAGACAGATCCAAGATGCGGGCGAGTGAGGCAGACGATCGCGCCACGCCGCACGCTCTCCGCCAGAATACTGGGACTCGGTGGACGAGCACAGCAATGCGTTTGCCTCTTGTGTGTGAGATCTCCTGGCGAGCCCAGGATCTTACCCCGGGCGCCAGCGCGGACGGACCCTTCCTCTCGGTTCGAGGAGAGATGGAAAGCGCGAGATAACAAGACGATTACTCACCTCGCCTTGCTGGCGCGCGTCTCGTGGAATTCATATGACCAGAGGTGCCCCGTAGGGCCGATGGTGCGGGCCACAGAGTGGGAGAACGAACCAGAGCCTGTCCCTAAATGACACGTGGGATTTCAGCAACGTTCGAGCGCATAAGTCGTACGAGAAAGCGAGATGGTGAGAGCGACGCGCTTGTAGATATGCGGCAGCAGAGGACATGATACTCGCAACGAGACCGTAAAGAAGTGCCCCGGATGTGGCACTTTGACCATGTGGCTCACAGCGAAGCCAGAGGAATTGCATGTTGATACGAGCCTTATGCATGGTATGCATATAGTCAGGTATTCACCAAGCATAGCAGACTTTCAGTAAGCGACGCTGAGTCGCCCGAGATAGATCTTCTGAGAAGTAATGACAATGCAGATCATGCTAGGAAGGTCATGTATGCGCCAAGTCTGAAGCGGGGTCGTTGCACGGGAGATAACCCTAGCTGGGCCAACCAATGGGAAGACTTAAATAGGGCAGAATGTTTCGAGTGAACGAATGGTGCCGTCCGGTTATCTGTCCACACAGGCTTGTCCCCAAGTACCGGGTGATTATCAAGATGGTTTGGTGAAGATGCGGAAATAGTGGGGCTATCTGGGATGAAGGCAGACAGGGAAGGCCGTACGGTGTTGAAGCTCGGTTCAAGAACACAAGGATTGCGAAGACCGAAAGAGTAATGCCAAGCATACCTGCTTCGATGACTCTGCATCCAGGTTTGAGATCAAGCCAGGAAACGACAAAAGCGATGTCCGCAAGATATAAGATTTGTGTTCGATGAGGGAGAGCTAGTGTCCAGAGTTCTGGGGTGGGGCGGAGGAGGTGAATGAAGCCCTTTCCATTGCGAGAGCGGATTTTGGAACCATAAGGGACGCCGACGAGGTCTGCGTGGTGGTAGTAGCCATACTTGGAGTTGAGCTCCTTGCCGGGAGTGATGACGAGAGGTTGGAGGATGTCGCGGGTCTGATTACGGGGGATGGGTGTGTGAGGAGGTGAAGACGCGGGGCGAAAGACGGGGATTACCATCCAAGCTATTACGACATCTCCGGCAGCGATCTCACGTGCGGTGGACCACATTGCGCCACTGTGTTGAACGCGCAGGTAGGGCAGAGATGAGATGTGGGTGTGTGGAACTGGCGGCGGGGGAGTGCAAGCTTAGGGAGAAAGAGAGCGGGCGGTGAGCGTGGCCTGAGCGTGGCGCTGGAAACAAGCTGGCGGGGAAAAGATCTTGCCTGAACGGGATCTCGCATGACGGGCGTGGGAAGATTTGAAATGTTGGGGGGATCTGGGGGCTGGGAGAGGCGCCGGGGATCCGGGACCGGGGGATTGGGACTGGGTGGGAGAGAGTCAGACCCGCTCGGACGCGTCTGCTCCGACTCCGAGGCGAGTGGCTCTGGCCGACAGTCCGACTGAGTCTGAGTGACCCGCTGGAAATGCACATGGCATGTCATTGTCACCTCAGACTCTGACCCTCTCCGGATCCATCTGCGCCGCCTCCCTGTGCGCCGCATTGGCTCCCACCTCTCCCCCCGACGGCGATCCTCTCGACTCCCACCACTCCCCAGCCATCACCTCGCCCTCTCCCGCGTCTCGCCTGTGGCGGTTCGGACCACCCTCATCCCTCGAGCACCCTGATTCCCGCTTACAACCGACCGAGCCTGGTCCACTTCTTTCTTCCTCCCACCTGCTCTTCCCGCAGCCTCTCCGCCAACGGCGTGGCCATTTCTCCTTCTCGTCCTTCTGGGCGCCCGCCTAAGCGCGAAGAATCCCTGCAACACGTAGCCTGTCCCACCCATCCGTACTGGACGCCAGTCGCTTCTAGAAATACACCACCTATCGCCACTATCGTCCAACTGGCCCATCTTCCTGCCCTCCCTTCCTCTCCCTCGTCCGACCTCTCCCCCGACCCCCTCCGTCCCAAATGGACTCCTCACCAGCATGCGTCTCCTTCAGTACGTCCAATCCCCTTCTGCTTCTTCCCACTCGTAACTTCTCACCCCCATCCTTTCTTCTCCTCAGTTGGAATCGTAGATTTTACCGAGGACGTAAGCGCGCACCATCTAACGCCCGTATCCTCGTCCCTTGATTCTGACCACCTCTCTTTGCCGCCACAGGCGAAATGGGTGTACTGCTCGGAATCCGTGTACGACTTGTTGGGTGCGCGTCTCCGCAGTCAACCCCATTCCCGCGCTCGCATCAACCCCCACTCATTTTCTTCTCACCAGGATATGAACCACATGAGCTGATCGGGACCCCTTCCCTCAACCTCGTACACCCGGATGAATTTTCCGAGGTTAAAGAGCTTCATTACACAACAATATCCCAAGACCAAGCTGCCGTCCTTGCCTATCTGCGCATGAGGCATAAAGAGCCCGTCAAAGGCTACATCCTCTGCGGCATTGTATGTGAAACCCCGCGTTGCCCCATCCCGCCCCGTTAACACCGTCAACCTTCCATAGTCTCGCACAGTCTGCCAGAACGTTCTCGTTGGAAGCGTGTCTTTTGCAGCCCCGGGCCCAAAGGCTATGCACAACGCATCGACCGCCCAAGAGGTCAAGATTATTACGCCAACCGCGAAAGACCTTGAGTTTCGAGTAAGCATCTTCTATCCATGACGTGACCCCACCGCTTACCTCACTCCCCATGTGCTACAGAGATGGAACGACCCCAACCCGATGCCGCCGTGTCCAATCCCAACCTCCCGTTCACCTAGCCCAGAACTCAGAAGAGGAGCCCGCAAAGAAGCCATCAGCTTCGACCCGCTCCCGGAGCAGTCCATACGCACTGCGCTCATCCTCGACCGCTTCAGCGTCAACTGTGGCATCCTTTATTGCTCAAATGACAGTCTAATCTCGACGACAACGTGCATGGGACGCAGCTTCTTTGACTTCGTCTCGCGCAAGGACGAAGAGCTCGTCCGGAGCTGGATCGACGTCATAAAATCCTGGGGCGTGAACGAGCGAGGCCAGCCGAGCGACGGTGGCTTCGGCTTCGGTAAATTCGTCCTCATCGTACGTGGACGTGACTCAAGGTAAGATGTCCTCAAACCGGCCGGCATCGTCTCTCTATTTGCCGATGCCCAAGCTAACGATGACTCTTACGCCAACAGCATCCGACAGGCCGAACCCGTGCCGCCCCGCCACCGGAGCGGGCAACACGCCGGGTACGGGACGTCCGACTATCCGTCGCGCCCGCGGGATTCCCGCCAGTCGTACCACTCTTCTTCGTCTTCGGGCTATCGAGACCGGGAGCGTGACCGCGACCGAGAACGGTACCGGGACTCACGCACCAACACGCGTCCGCGCTCGGACGACGAACGCACGGTGGACGCCATCTTCTCCGCGCACTCCGATGGACTTATGGTTATCCTGCGGCCGTCGGGCAGATAACCTTCCCGACAAAGACTTGCGCTTTGGTTGAAGATGAGCATGATGCAGGCAGCCGAAGGACGTTGTGCCGACTGTGTACATGGATCCTTGCCTGCAGGCATAACGTTTGGATGGCGTATGTCTCCTCTCACTGCCCGCGTATTGGCTTACGTTACCGCCTCAGGATCGCTCTTGCTTATATGCACGTAGATAAATCATACCTTGCGCCTCCCCCCCCTCCCCCACCTTCACGTCCACCTACACCCCATCGTCATCATCATCGTCTCTTTCGGGCTTTCCCATCTCAACCCAACTTCCGTGACATCATACACACTCCCCCTCCCGTCTTGCTCCTCGCTCTTGACTGCGACTTGGCATCGCCGGCACTTCGTACTGGTGGCCAAAATTTCGCTTGATTCCCGAATCCCCAATCCTCGTTCCCGGCTATCGATCGTCGCACGCTACTTATGTCCCGCAACCGTGTGTATGTGTACGTATACAAATTGAAATGATGTATGCAGCAGCGCCTCCAATGTCTAATCCCAGGTCGAGGCTCTCCAGACTGCGGACTCGAGATTCCGTGCCAGAGCACGCATCTCCGGAAAACCGGATATTCCTGGAGAGGTAACTTAGGTAAGTGCATATATTCCCATATGTGCCCGTTGGGGTTGAGGCTGATCATTGATTCCGGATATTGTAGCGTCTATAACTCACATTATTGTTAACACGCGTTGCGGCCGTGATCAATTCCGAGGCTGGGAAGCCATCTAATCGGCAATTGGGCCCTCTCTGTCCTCTCTGACGTGTATCGCCGTGTCTCGTGCACGCACTGAACCCGATATCACGCTAGGGAGGACGCGCGGTTCTGTTCCAGGATGGTGACTTCACCTTCCCGAGTCGACACTCCCCGGAGGACTCACTTCGGGGCCGTGAATGGAGTCGGTGTGCCTCACGCATGCCGTCGATCGATTCTGTGCCTTCACTTCACCTTAACTCTGTTGCGAGAATGTAACCCCGGGCCTCGCTGAGTTGCCGGTGACGATGCTGGACCCTTACACCGGAGTCGGATGTACAAACATTCTGTCACCGCACGACGCTCGCTCGATGACGCGCTAGTCCCCGTGTCCGCTAGCTTTTAAGCTACCTAAAACTAGTTTGGGGTTTCGAGCTTTAACAGGCTCTAGGGTCGGATCGTCGTCCGACGCCGAAGTTATTCGTCGTGAGTACCTTCAGTCTTTAGGCAACTCATCCAACGGCGCGTACATAGCTAACCTACTTATCTCAACAGGCTTGCACGCTGTTCAGCGCACATGCGAGGCAACGCATCTCATCCGACCACAGTAATCACGGACCATCCCGCTCCAAGGTCCAACCCAAACTGCACGCGCAGATCCCTACACCGTCCCTCGTTCAGGGCCCGTCGCACTGAAGTCGACGCATCCACACCCATCTTCCTGCGCCAGAACCCCCCCTGCCTTCCCCTTCCCTCCCCTCAGGTGAAGATTCCAGCTGCCAGCGTCCCCGCGAGCGTCGCATTCCGCGGTAAGCTCAGGCCCCAACACACGGTCCGCAGTCATGAGGTGCTTCGGCCCTTCGCGCTGCCGTTGCCGGTGGTATTTTTGTCAATCGCCGTCCTCGCTCCCCCACCGGTGGGAAAGCGCGCGCCCGTTCAAGGCATCATTAACATTCATGGTCGTGGGCCTGAGAAGGGTTCGGCGGAAGTACCATAAGCACAAAACGTATAAGTGTGCACGAGTAAGTACCCGCAAGTGGGCTCTCGGCAGCATGCGCCTCGTCGCGAGATGGTGCAGAAGGGGGCGCGGCGTTCAAAGTATCGGCCGTGTCCATGCGAATATGAGTCTAGATATCTCACACTGTGCGGCGAGGCGTGCTTAATTGCAATATGCCGTCAGCCTCGCCGTACGATGCAGTGACGGAGATGATGCGTTCAGCGCGAACTTCGGCGGTATAGTGCGCGTTCTGCGCGACTTCCTTCGGCCGTGTCGAGGCATCAGAGCACTCCAGCTGATGGGCGGGCGCTGCTATGAGTGCGCCTTGTGACGAACATGGAACTCCGCTTGAAGCTCAAAGTACGGCAACGGTGCGTTAGGAAGCCTATATAGGCGCGTACGGCCCCGGGTGTGCAACGACTGTGGTCGACCATCGCGCGCACGGCATCACCGGCGTATTGAGCTTATGCAATACAAATGTGGTCCCGGCGGTGCGTCTCTTCTGATATGCGGTCGTATACTGGTCGTATACATCGACATATGTACACTCTGATGAGGAAAACCTTCCGCCGGACAGAACCGTTGAGGAGCGTCGATAGATATGATACATAACTCCCACAAAGTACACCGAGATCCAGTGGACGCCTCGAAATCTCAGCGGAGGTTGGTGTTGTTCTGGCGACACTGCCCGGGGCTTGTACCCTCCTCGGCAAGTGGATTCCGACGAAGAGGTCCGGCGTCCATTGAGCAAGTAGTACTTACCGTCGCAAGCAGTCCTTGGAAATGCAACCCAAGTACGTCCTGTGCGAATTGAAAGGATATTGATGGGTCAGAGGGAGCCTATTTCATGAGTGTCTTTCAAATTGGCTCAGCTGTTTTCATACAATGATCGCCCGGCGAAAATGAATCTGCATGCATATGTTAGCAGTCTCTTCTATCACCGTGACCGCGGGAACTGCTGTAAATCTGTCAGCACAATTTAAAAAGTACTTTGGATAGAGATATATAGTACTAGTACCCGCCGAGGATGTCAGTAAGTCGTAAATAGTGGTCATTTAACGGTCATCAGCGGTCATCCGAACTCGGAGTCGAGAGCGCACTGCGCAGCGCAATGCCATGGCAATTGGCAAGTTCAGGCGTCTACTAAGACGTGACATCACAGATTTCCTACTTATAAGTAACCTAACTACTTACAACCTGTCAACTGTGACGAAGGGCACGTGGTAAACATGCATTTCGCATGTCGGCATCTGTGGCGACCAATTGGCAGCCATTGAATAAGTAAAAGGACATCCTCATGATTTTCAATTCTCCCTTCCCGTTCATCGACCACAAAATCAGTTCAGTAGCTTGCCTGGTCAGTGAGGTGAGTGAGACATGCGCCACGCTAAGTACATAGAGGGTCATGGCAGTTTCAGGTACATCCTCCAAAACTGGTCACCACCAATGGTGATTACAGAGCTCTGAGCCTCCGATAGGCATCATCGGTGTCTTTGTTACCCCCCCAACGCAACTTTCACCTAACCTCATCGAGTTTGAGTAGCTAAGTGTATGGCCATCTTTGAAGTTTAAACCAGTTTGAACCACGTTCGGGTCCGGGTGGAATTTAGAGACCCCCCCCTGGGCCCTGGCTGCGCGACCGCCGCTAAGTACGCATATGGTTCGCCTCAACCCCCTGGCATTTCTAGCCCTGCACATTTCTGGGGTCTTATTGGAAGACCAAGTGTTGTGTTTTGTGTCCAACAGGTGTCTAACAGAATGTCCAATGTTCCTCAGTCTTTCGAGGCTGGCACTAGCAGCGCTGAGCGCTGAACGCCGCGGGCCGAAGACCCAGAACAAATTATGACGAGATCGCTTGAAGGCCAAGCTACAAGCGACGCCTAACATTACTCCATCGCGACCTGGCGACCGGAATATCCATTCTGCAGCGGGGACGCCCCTTGGCGCGGTACCGACTGATGGGTTTTCGGGCTTTGGGCGGGCTGGATAAATGCGTTCAACGTCAAATTGTCAACGTACAACTTGACCAGCGAAGACTGATGGACAGCTCACGGGGGGGATGTTTCTTTGAAACTGGACCGTAATTAAGTGCAAAAAAACGCGAATTCGTCAGGCGGCCGGCACAGAGCTCTCGACCCTGCACCAAGTTACACACAAGCACTGTATAGAGTTCGTCTTCTCGCTTCGTCGCCGCGTATCATGGCTGACAGCATGTAAGGGGAGCGTTCTGCCTTTCCGCCATATATATCCCGCGCTCCGTGTTTCGAAGTCCTTCTGCCCGCCGCACCCCCATGCAAGCTTTATGGACGCCTCAGCGGTGGCTTCAACTTCTGGAGCCGTCGATCAGCCGTTCGGTCCTTATCTGATCGGGAGTTATGTGGGCCTTATGTACGTTGAGCCGTATACCAGACCACGGAAACGATGAGAAGTTGATTTATCTCGCGCGCAGAATGTACGGTGTCACGTTGCACCAGGCCTATCGATACTTCCGCATGTATCCGACTGATCGACTGGTTTTGAGGGCTATCGTATGTTCTCGTCTTCTGTTCTAATGCGTCTTCTCATTTTCTGCGGTCTTCTAGGTCATTACTCTCATGTGAGTCATGTCGTTTTCCCAAGTACTCGCCATTCTGCTCACTCAAGGGAGACGTCAGCGTCTTGGACACGTTTCACACTGTTATCATAGCCCATACGTGGTGCGTCCACATACAGCATGCTTCTGCCATTGCACAATGCTGACTCTGCTTGCAGTTACCATTACATGGTGTCAAATTACTCTAATCCTTCCGCGCTAGCGTTAAATGTCTGGTGAGAGGTGCCGCTGGCTGGCCATCATCGAATGTGCTCATCCAGTCGTGAAGGTCTTTTCGGGTGACAGTCCTTTGTGGGTGCATCTGGCGCACTTGTACTGACGCTCACGAATCCGCTTCCGAAAATCAGCTGTTTAGCGTAACCATGGTGCGTTCGTTTTCTAGGCGTTCTGAGGGACAGACTTTGGACGTTCACACGACGTAGGGCGCAATTATCTTCGTCGCTCATCTGTAAGCGGTTTCTCTATCGATATCTCCGTCGGAGTTGCTGAACTGCCGGTTTCAGGTTTTATATTCGGCGACTCTACCTCTGTAGGCCCACCCTTCACTTCATGCGTCACAGAGGCTCAAAGCAGTAGGGAATACAGTAAATCAATGCCACATAATCATCGTGACCGTAGTAGTGAGTCTTCTCTACATGTCCATCTGGCCAGGTGATAATTGTTCGTGCAGGGATCTCTCATGTTGGTGGAACTCGGTATGCGTCTGCTCAGCACCTCGAGCGCATGACCTTGCACCTGATTCTTTGTGCGAAACGTTGCTTAAAGGAACATGCATCGGTGAGTTGTCAACTGCACTCTAATGCCCCGGATACTGAAGGACGTTTAGCCGAGAGCCTTCTGGCGTGAGTTACGAGATGTCGAAGTCGTCAATAAGGAGTCCACTAATTTAGACTGAGTAGTTTTCGTTTCGTGCAGATATCAGGCTGGTCGGGCTTTCTAGTAGGCTGTCTTGAAGTTCGCCCAACTGTCGTGTGCTTATACGGCGCACTGGCGCACTATTGAAGTGGCTTAGTATCTGGGCACTATCCGTCATCCTCTTGAACGACATTATCCTGTCGAGCACGCTCGTGATTATCCTGCGTCGGCGCGTGTCGGATTTTAAGAAGTTCGTCCTTCCCGCCTTGATCGTTGACATGCTGCGCTAACGATAGCCATCAATCAGTACACGATCTCTTATAGACCTTCTCACTGTGTACACTATCAACACCTGTGCGTTCATCCTCCCAGTGGTGTATGCTTCGAGACTAAAGTATTCATCCCAGGCGTACTTACAACGTAATGGACGTCCCACTACTGCTTTCGTGAACAATGCTTATGGGTTGCCTGCATCGCAGCGTTTTGAACGCCACAGCGCTAGGAATTGTAAGGCAAATCAAGAATATCGTGTTGTCCCTCGCTGACCCCTCGCGCCCTCGCGATTTGTAGGTAGTCGCCTTCCCAACCAGCATGACTTCTGCCGGGGTCCTTATTCCCGCTTGCAGATGTGAGCACGTCCCTTGAGCAGCAACGTATCGTTTATTGAAGGCCGCTTTTTCTACTTAGCATACGTGAATGCTGTTCTCGCGGTGTAGGTCCCTGTTCGAACATTCCACGAAAATGTCAATTCTCTGACCATGATGTCCGTAGGTTGAACTCCCGGAAGTCGCTGGCGGAGAAGATGAGCGAGGAGTTCGAGTTCGGGACGTTTGGCGTTAGCGAGCTCCGATTCCCTACCACCCGCGACAGTTTGGATGACACCGCACTGGTATGCACCTACTTCTTTCTTGTGCTTCCTTATACTGACTCGGACGTACAGACGGAGCCGCGAGTGTGTGATATTCCGGTGTTTCTCGACGTAGGGGTTGCAGAGACCATCGACCCCGACAACGACGACCACGCGGAAGGATCTAGCAACTTGAAGCAGCAGCGACCTGTTTCGGATACGTGAACTTCGCCCCCTGTGCGTTATGTATCTGTCATTTGCGGAACAAGGTCCGCAGGATCTGTCAAATACAAGACGTATCATCTTCCACAGAAGCGCGTGCTCCGATTCGGGACGATCAGCGCGTTCAGAGTTTGAGTGTGACCTCATTCAGCAAGAACGAGCGCGGCCGTGCCTTCAGGTAGGAATACCGCGGAGTGCAGAACACGTATTACCTTTGAAGGCGCTCATGAAGGTCTGTCAGCTTCTCGGGCGAGGCAGACCGGAGACTCCAAGTCCAAACAGCTTGTACAAGTCCGGCAAGCCAGGTCCCCCACTCGTATATAGAGTACGACGCCATTCCTGTGGAGCAAAGTGACAATGTCTTCCTAGCCGCGATGCACCATTAATTTCAACAACGCCCGCGTCTCGCCACTCGGATTGCCAAACCTAAGTATGGGCAAGCATTGCCCTTGAGCGTCTAGAGGTCGCTCACTATCCCGGTCCGACTCGGAACGGCCATCGATAACTCGAAGCGCTAGAGCGCTATAGTCTTAAGCTTGTTCTCCATCCACTCTGGCGCAAAGGTATACAGTATATACCACCTCTGCATGTCCAACGGTTCTCAACTTCTTTGCTGCCAAGGCACCCCCAGGATCTATTTCCAGCATGGCGACGGCGGCATCTCCAATCCACAATACTTTTAGATCTGTTCTGATTGGAAGTTTTGTTGGGCTCGTGTACGTGGTTCTACTATCGAAAAACTCCCCAAACGTTTGACACGTCAGTCAACAGCATGTACGGCATGACTCTGCAGGCGGCGTACAGGTATTTACGCTTATATCCAACAGATTCGTGGCGTTTGAAAGGAATGGTATGCATGCCTTCTCCAGATTCACTACAGTTTTGGAAGCTCAGAATGATGTCTGTCTCCCAGATCATCGTATTGGTGTAAGTACATGCACCCGCTGTGGCGTGGGCTTTGTGCTCAAATGTACGACCCGGAATCCGCCAGTATCCTAGACACGGTGCAAATGGTGGACGCCGGACATACTTGGTAATAACATCGTGCCCACTGCCGATCCAGGTTCTGCTCACAATCGCCTTCATTAGTTACTATTACCTCGTCTTGCATTATTCTGATCCCTCGGCTCTGGGTATAGGAGTATGTGAACACAATTTTCTTCGACGCAGGCGACTGTTGCCACGACCTCGAATGCATTCACTCATAGCGCTTTAGGTCGACTAGGGTCAGCAAATTTGTCTCGTAGTATAGGAACAAGCGTGTGCCCGCTGACGGCCAACTACCTTCAGCTTCTCAGTGTAACGAGGGTATGTGTCTTAGTGGCGCTTCTTTGTTGGTAGGTAGTTACTGAGGCAATAGACAGGGGATCACGGTTTTTATTGTACAAATGTGCGTCAAAAACATCTCAAGCCCCGGTGTCCCACATATTAAAATTCTCCAAACTCTATCAAATCCTCCATTTAGGTTCTATTGTAGACGGATATCTGTTCGTGAGTACTTCCTTGTTGGCATAACCATTCATTCCAGTTCGTCTCAATCCGCCCAGTGGCTCCACAGTGCTTCAAATACTTGGGTCGCAACTACGATGGTCTTTATCCTCTACCGGAATCGCACTGGCTTGAAGGGGTAATCTCCTGGACGCATGTTCCTTACTAGACCGAGATAGCTCATGGGAGGTAAACAGAACTGACTCGCTACTGCGCCTTCTGATAATCTACACCCTCAATGCATGTGAGATATCCATACTATTCGTGTATTCGTGGAAGATTTCCTATTGACCTGGACTATGACCTATGATACGCTGCTGTTGCAGGTGTATTCACAAGGTGCCGCAAATAGGTTTCCCTTTCCCACAACTGTTACCCGACACTCATTGCCAGCCCCAGCTTTATGAACGCGCTTACTCTCATTGTCGTAAGTTATTTTATATGGGTATTCCTGGGACCTTCTCACTGTCGCTGACTCCATTATTAGTTAATTGTCTTCCCGAAGGACCTCATGTACGTTGGGATCAGCGTCTCGGCTGCTCAGAGTACGTCCCCATGCTTCTTCATCATCTCGTGCCAGTGTAAAGCTAAATGTCATGCAGCGTACTCTATTTCAGTCCTCGCAGTGTCCGTCCGCCGTACATATCATGTTTGCATCGAACTCACATCCCGGATAGCGTTAATTCCAGAAAGTCATTCGCCGACACAATGGGTAAGAGCTACGAATTGGGTTCGTTTGACCTCAGCTCGGACATTCCACGCATACCCTCCGACTACGTCCATGATGGCCGCTCGCGATCGCAACTGAAGACAGAGGATGTACGTTGTCTTGTATCCCTAATTCCCTGGCCCGTGCTAAGATTAACTGCTTTACAGGTGTTCCATATGCCGTCTTCAAATGCCCGTCGAGGGAGGTCGCAGAAGTCGAAATGGTCTGAAACGACGGTACATCCCAATAATAATATACAGCTTGCACTCCTTACAGTAGGACGTAGGATTTGTTGGAGTAATGTGCTCATCCCGTAATCCCCAGCTTGATACGAGACAGACCCAAAAAACGGACATCTACAGGTTCATGCGGATACAAAGTACAGGATTACGACAGAAACCGCAGTCCCCGTTCCATCAGGTAGCAATGCTTCAAGAAGTTCCAAGATTCCGAGGAATCAACAACTTTACCACCTCAGGCTAGCCTCTTTCCTTCGATCAGACAGACCCTGACACTCTTAAGCCGACCCGTCCGCCGTATAACGGTTCGTCCGCCCGCTGAGCTCGGCCTGGACCTTCAACGCGCGCGGCGCGTCCTTCTGCGGCATGACGAGCTCGACAAGCTGGATGACCTCCGCCTTGGCGAACGTCTCGTCATCGAGCAGGTTCGAGAGCTCTTGCTTCGTGGTTACGCGGTACGACTTGGCGTTCTTGCCCTCCTCGGCGCCGAACGTCTCCAGCAGCTTTGTCCATCTCCTACACACCGGTGCACAGGCGTCAGACAAGAACGACGGGAAAGAGAGCACTGAGCAGCGTACCAGTTGCTGATGTCATTGTACTTCCGGTTCATACCGTGCAAGTACCGCTCGATGGTGTATCCGCTGTTGTTGAGCACGAAGATTATCGGCTTGAGTTGCGAACGGATCATGACCGACAGCTCCTGGACCGTCAGTTGCCTAGACGAAAAGGTCTTAGTCACTCTCTATGGTAGCTCAAGTGGTACACTCACAGACTACCATCGCCGACGAAGAGGATGGTGCGGCCCAGACCACGATCCTGCGCAGCGTAGGCAGCGCCCAGAGTACTGCCGACAGTCCAGCCAATGCTACCCCAAAGGATCTGGCTGACGAAAATCGCACCAGCGGGCAGCGGAATATCGAGGACACCGAAGCTCGAGGTACCTGGCAAAGAAAACACCGTGAATGACCAGCATACACTGATTGAATTGTAAAGTTGCTCACCGGTCTCAGCAACGATTACATCGTTGGACTTGAAGAACTGGCCCACACGCGGCCACAAGTAGTTTTGCGAAATGACGTCATCTTTCTCCTGCGGCACCGGCAGCTCAAACTTCGGGACCTCCAGCCGGTACGCACCCTCCTTGAACGGCTGCAGGCGCTGCGTGAGCTTCGGTAGGAGACGCTTCATGCCGATACCAGGGAAGCCCGCGAATTGCACGCGCGTGTGATCAGAGTGAAGCTATAAAGGGACGAAAATGTTAAGCAACGCCCCAAAGCAGCATATCCTCCGAAACGACGAACCTCGATCGTCCTGCTTGTGGGGATACTATACGTGAAGTTGCCAGTGTTGAAGTCGCTCTTCAAACCTCCGACCGAGAGGATCAGCTTCGCACTCTCGACCTTCTCCTTGATCGCCTCATGGGAGATGGATCCGACGTAGATCTGCAACACAGAATGAATAATAAGGACGTTTCAGATATCCCGTGGCACGTACCCCTCCATAGCGGCTATACGTCTCGTCCACCGCCGTCTTGCCCATCGGCGCCGCGTACACAGGGAAGCCGGTGCGCTCGTACAGCTCCTTCACCTCCGCCTTGACATCATGTCGGATCGCGCACGCATCGACGAGGATGATGGCCTCATCCTTGGCCTCCTCGACGAGCTTGATAATCTCGTCGAGCACAAACGCCTCCACATCGGGGTCGTTCTCCGGCGGCTCGGCATTCAAGGGAGTCTTGAGGCGGGAGACTGGGATCCTCTGATAGGCGATGTCCGTTGGGAGCATGAGGTACACTGGCCGAGCCTGGGCACCGTATTAGCACACGCCATATCGGCAAGGAGAAATGGTGGCGGACCATCACAATACATTCCGTCAGGATGCGGTCGATATCCGCTGCGGCGGTCTCCACGGAAGTAAGACTAGCCTGGGCAATCGTAAACTGTTGCGCGGCCTTGTAATATGCGTCGTAGCTGGATATATATGGTTGAAGGCTCAGTATTGAGATCTTACGCACTTGCGATCACACGTACCGCCCATCACCAAGTGTGTGGTGGAGCATAGGCTTCGCCTTCTGCTGCGATGTACTGGGGACACCGGCAATATGGAGCACCGGCACATGCTCGGAGAAAGCTGAATGCACGATAATCTCGTGAATCGAGGGTGACCATCGATCCCCCTCAAAGGATGTACTCACCGCCAGCAATACCATTCATGGCGCTCAGCTCTCCGACACCGAATGTCGTAAGAAGGACACCAGGCTTCCCCTCGCTGACGCGAGCGTAGCCATCGGCGGCGTAGGCCGCATTCAGCTCATTGCTATTGTCGAATGGTTGATCAAACATCAGACGTCGCATATATCGATTTAAAGACCCAAGCACGACTCACCAGTTGCCGACCCAATCGATCTGGGGGTGGTCCTCGACAAAATCCTATGTATAACGAAGTTAGAAGTCATATATGCCCTGAGGTTCGATGCGGAAACGCACAAGGAAACCTGAAACCGAGGGTCAGTCCAGACAAATGCTGCCTGGAAGCGTCAGGACGCACCTAGGTTAAAATCTCCGGGGACGCCAAACATTTTCTAATCAACACAGTCCCGCGTCAGAACCTAGCCCTTGTACGCTATACAGGATGGCGCACCGTAACACCGAGCTGAGCGAGCCGCTCGACGAGGTACTGACCAACATACATGGTCTCGCCGGCGAGCGTAGAGGCCTGGCCGTTGAGCCTGACGGTCTGCAGCTCGTGGCGGAGCCTGTTCACTTCAGCCTGGAGGGACGCGACGGCCTGGGTGGACATCGTTGGGGATGGTGATGGAGAGAGACAAGTGGGACTGGGGCGGTTTCAGATGAGAGGGGAATGTAGAAATAGGACGTGGTCAGGTGAGGGCTTATATACGCGTAGGTGCGCGCACACAGGAGTTGGATGGCAGAACCGCGCCTTGGGAAAAGAGTCGAAAGAGGCATCTGTGCTCGGAGACGCGCCTGGACTTGGTCACCGGTGGGTCTCGTCCAGTGGCTGTAGATACGACGCACTTCTCAGTCTTAACTCAGCTATGACGTGCGGCTGTAGATTAGATTAGACCAGATCTAGATGACTCCCGGGCAGAGATCCCGCCCCGATTCCGAGCACGGCACCCTCGAGCTCAGGCTCCCCGTCCCGACAACTTCAAGTTCGAGAGACGACGAGAGAGGCCCACACACACCGGCTCGGATCCCTCCATACACCGTCCGCGCCAGATATAGTTTCTTACGGCAATGCATCCAGGCCCTTGCCTCGAGGACATCTATTCAACAGTCTGGGCTTGTCAGCCTTCTTCCACTCGAGGTGCAATCTGGTCCAGCCATATCCATGCAACTCTTCTATCAGGTTTCAAATCCTCTGCAGCGCGCCCGAGCACGACCAGGCACCGCCCCAAATCCTAATGATGATCGATTATCCTAGATCTCGTTCCTGCCCACCATACATTTTGCTGACTTCAATGAGCCTCGTCGCTGGCTGACAATTCAGGCTGGCTCCGCTATCGCTGCCGGAAATTAATTCGAGGATCTAGTTCATCCACCCATAACCGCGAACGTGTAGAACATTCTGTGCGCATGTCAAACAACCTCCAGAGGTGCACGTACCTTTCGTATGAACACAATTCGGCATCCGATCCCGCGCCAGTATTCAAATATTCAATATCGCAACAATGTCATCCCCGAGCTACTTATGCAAGAGCTACGCAAGGTCTCGTACAGACGGAACGTCATGAGAGGTCGTGAGTGTGATAATAAAGGCAAAGGGGGAGATGATTATATAACAAGTAGCGCAGAAGCTCAGACGACAGGCGCTAGGTCCTCCCGCCAAGCATGAGTGCAACTGTCCGGGTATAAAGCAGAATAAAGGTAACTACGTCACGTCAACTGTAACGGTCCTTCGTCATGAACATGGTAAGCAAATAGGTGACAGAGCAACCGGAGATAGATCCGACGGAGGTCGTACGTAAGGTGAGTAAGTGCGTGTTCCCGTATCTGTAAGTGCATACCCCCAGGGAGATGACCCAGACTTCGTGACTATCAACAACGTGTGGAGAGCAGGACGGGGGGGGGGTCTATGAAGACAATGATAGAAGGGACTGTGACAACGTCAGCGTGGTGAGGAGCAGCGTCGCGCCCAGTGGCAACCACGGCGCAGAAAATGATGCCAGAGCACCACTGTACGTCACACAAATGAATCAGTCGTGGAAGTGAGCGTGACAGTGGTGAATGGGACACATACGACGGTGTGGGAGTCGACAACACCTTGACGGTGAGAACAGCGACGAGGCCATCCACAGCCTCAACCCCGTTTCCTCCAACGGAGTCAGCGTGGTTCAGGCCAGACGTGGAATTTGACAAAATTCCGGAGAGGTATATCGCCTCGGTGCTGTAGGTATAGTTGCTGTATGACGTCGTCCCCGAGTATGTGGTACCATTTGTGACATTGCCCGTTGGAATGATATGAGACTGCGCTGTCGCGTTTCCAACAAGCCAATCACTAGAGTAAATTCCGGTCAGTCTCGACAGTCTAATAGTACCGAAGACGTGTTCCTGACCGGCCGAGGTTGTATCTGGCGTTCAATAGTAAGTGCCTGGACCATCGAGTATCAGAACCGATCAACGTACCCGTCGAATATAATGTTATGCCCATCTTAACGAGCATTCAAGCTTCAACGACAGACACGACCAAAAGAATGGAAAAGAAGTGCCGCACCCTGAATTGGCATCTCATAGGATGTGGCCAGGAAGTATGCGCCGCTGAAGTAAGCCAGACCTAAGTTTGGGGCCGCCGGTCATAAGGACCACAGTACCTGTCCCCGCTGGGTCCGTCTTGGATCCAGTACCGGAAGTGGTTACCCCCATTTATCGTCTCCTTGCACGTTCCTAGGTCTGGGTCACCGTAGTCCCAGCGTAGCTCTGAGGTCTCGTTCACTGCCAGGGAGGTCCCAAATTAGCACGTCTCGCGGCGCCGGTGGCACCCGGAGAGAAGTACACGTACACCGGCCATGGCCATCGCCGAGGTCGGCCGTCTGAGCGTCCCCGGCGTGCTGTCCGAGACACTCCGAGGCGAACCCGACAGAACTGCACGCAACCGACGCGTCAAGGCCCGCCGCCCTGCGAGGAAGAAAGCGAGCACTCACACCATCCAATTCCTGAAGCCACCCTTGTCTTCGTTGTCCGCAAGCACCAGCTCGTCAGAGTTGCCGGAGACGATGACATTGAGCGGTTCCCCGAGCCCGCCTGTGTTCGGGGCCAACTTGGGTATTACAAGACTCGGCTTCAGTCTGTGCATCGTAAGATAGCTGAGTTGAGCAGTACGGCTGACCGTCAGCATCTCACCCCCCGTCTTGGCGGGGTTGTAGAAGCCTTGTGGGGGCACTGAGCGAGAACTTGAGGCGCGTCTCCATAGAGGACTCGGACTCGGGATGCGATTCGGGCTGTGGGCGACAGAAAGCGTGGGAGCACAAAGCAAGAGCATCAAGAGAGTGGCAGCGGTCGCTGCTGAGGACGCCATGGTTGGCTGGCCAACACGGCAAGAGTGCATCGGTGGTGGAATGGTCTAAGTCCCCTCGTTCAAGGTCGGGGAGGAGGAGGGGAGGGAGAAGAAGGATGGAGGGGGAGAAGGAGCGTATCGTCGGCAAGCCGGTGGGGTGGATTCGCGTGCGTGAAGAGGACCGAGACGATCTAAAAGTGACCAGAGGCCCGCCTGCCCAATCGAGCGAGGCCGAGCTAACTTACCTCCCCAAATAAGTCTTGGCCTGCGGTGACATAAGCACAATATTAGAAACAGAGCGTGCTTCCCTCCGGATCCTTGCGTGTTCGTTCTCCATGCCCGCCAGCAAACTGCGACCACCGAGCCATCGAATTGATCGCGCACAGCCCAACACCTCCGAACCAAACTCCGGCATCGTGTGGGCTGCGATGATCATCTCTTGACCAAGCGCGCGCAGCGCTCTCGTACTGTACCAAGACATGATGGACGGGAAGAAATTGAAGGCGATCGACATGTTACGGCCGCGCGAGGCCGTCCCCGGTTGACATCCGCAGTTTGGCTGTGGCCGTCAATCTCTGGAACAACGCGAACGGCACGCGGCTGCCCGAATTAGCAGGTCCAATTGCTGGAAATTGCGCCGGCCAACTATCGTGCCACAGGCGCGAACACATACGCGCGTGAGTACTTGGACAATGAGGGCTGCGCATTCTCATTCTACTTTACAGGACGAAGGGGGAACATGAGGAGAACATGGTCGTTGTCGACTTGACGGCGGGCGCCGCCAAGTACGCCGACGGGCTGTGTCCGCATGTATTGACATAGTCTCGCTAGTGACATGAACAAGGTTTCGAAGGCCGAGTCGTACATGGTGCGTTGCATTCGCCGTTGACATTGTTCTTGGTCGTCTCTCACCCACTATGCATTCTTACAGCCCGCGGCCTGCCGGAAATAGCCCTTGCCGCACTCCCTTGACCAAGAACTAGAACTCTGAACCTCGGTAACCAGCCGAGACTGTCCGACTCCTTCGTAGATGGTCTTCAACACACCAACAGTATTCGACCCGAAGCTATCCGTAGACCCTGTGCGAATGGACATTGCAACATGTAGTTCTGCCTCTGTTGCCTCTGTACATGGTACGTTGCGCGGAGTCGAGGACATTGCCATCCATCGGGTCGCAGCCTCATCGATTCAAACAGGGCGGGCAAACTGAACGGGTTACTGTATCTCAAGCAGCCACGAGTTACCTGTGAATCTTTCTATAGTCCGCTTGACGACAGAGCCGCAGTCATTGGGCCCCGGCCATTGTACGATGTCTTGCGGCGATGACGGCCCAACGTCCATATCTCCATGGTCCTAACAAAGAATCGAAACATCGCGGTTCTCCGGGAGATAGCACGCTTGTGAAGTCGCACAGTGAAGATATTTGCGCTGCCGGTGATCAATTTGTAGACACTGACACGTTCTTATCTAGATGCGAGTACGACGTAGAGAGAGCCCATAGTACTTGGGTCGAATCGTAAACGCGATCCAAACTTTCCGGTGTCGAACGACAAAAGAGAAAGATTTGTGTTCTCAGCGAAGCTTAAGGTAAGCATCCCTAAAGGATGATACAATCTATGCGGCACTAGCAGTGTGTTAGAGCGTCGGCCTTTGCCTTTGCCTACAGGTGGGCGGGTACTCTGACAAGTACACAAAACCTTGAAGATGTGCTACGTAGCTCAGCCGCCCTCTGCCATGTCAATGGCGCTCGTGCGAGTGCTCGATCCATGACCCAGACTCCAGATTTCTTGTGTCTCCATCTCTATTGACGTAGGTAGTCCGCAGTTACGGTGCCTATCCTCTTTCAAAAGCCCTTGACAGCGCTCCGACAAGGAGCCAGGGAACTGGCAGGGAATGTCGACGGCGCTGGGCACGGGTCTGTATCTAACTTCTCTTTCTCAGAGAGGTCATGAAGCCCGCGCGTCGCGGCCAACTTTCAGCCACAATCTTGTGCCACCTCGGAGTCTATTCACGTCAGTGGGAGCTCGGTCTGGATAGTCCCACGCAGAAGCGTCGGGCTTTCGGGGGCGTCGCACCTCCTCCGCAGTGCGAGCACGTCTGGAGGCAGCGTGATAACATCGCAACTTTCTTTAACAGGTTCATCCTGGAACTCGGAGATAGTCTAGCGGTGTTAACGTATGTCCGGGGGACCAAGGTTCTGCCACCGCGCATCAGAGGTGAGAGTATGCCGTCAAGAATGCCTACCTATCTTCTGCTGTCCTCAGCCGTTCTCATGACCATGGATTATCCCAGATGATCCAAGCTTTCGCCACGACGCCCGCGTTCCCTGACCGCAGTTCCAGGCCAGCGTTCGCTCGTTAACGCCGATAAAGGGTAGAAACCCGCGTCCTTCGCGTCGAAGCAGCGTTCAGCCCCCTCGTCCCCGAGGCCCACGTTCGAACGTCCCTCCAGGCTCCGTCCCCTCTTGCTCCTGATTGTGCACTTGGGCTCGAAGATGGCGACAATCCAGACGTTCCCGATCACGTTCATCCCTGCTGACAGTGCCACTGGGAGCGGGGCCTCTACCCTGCCGGCTATCTCAGCCGGGACTGTAGTCACGACCTCAATCGTCTCATCTGTGCCCACTGCGATGTCTACTGGCGTCGTGTCCTCTCTTCCGGCCGGCAATTCTGCACTCCTGCAGAATCTGCTTGATGGCGTTCACGATCTAAACATCGCTTCGGCCGCGCTGCTCATCGGGCTAGTTATCGGCTCCCTGTGAGGACTCATGCCTCAACTGTGTTGTGTGTTACCTGACAAGATATGTGACCCGGACAGCACATGTGGAGTTGTGTGCACGAAGGCGATGACCTACTTCGGCGGGAAGAACAGGGGCGGCGCTTTGGTCACCAGCATGGTGAGTTGCGCGTGTTGGCCATCTTCAAACCATCAGCGGTAATCGAGATGCGAAACCACAGGTCGTTTGCATGGTGTGAGTTTAAGTTGGAATCTTGGAGGTTGAAATGCAGAAGATAATCCCCTTGCGCGAAGTCTGCTTAACCTGGTCCAATTCGTGGCGATGGTCGCTGCAGGGTACTCTGCGATGATCGTAGACTTCGGAAACAACGAGAGCTGGCTCGATAGCAGAGCGTGAGTCTACCGGGCATCTCGCCGCGCGATCGGGTTATCCTGACGAGCATTTTGCCTTCAACAGGACCGTCACAGTGAGTGTAATCCGCCTTCAAGTTCCTAGCAACACTAAATCCGATCTTGATGACCAGATTCAAATTGGGCTCGTGGTAAGCATGCGCACTCTCAGACTGTGGTGGCCGGCGTAGGGGCAGTGTATAATACGGATGATCACAGGGCTTTGCAGCTTCGATCGCCCATACGTGAGTTCACAAGGCCATCGTGCAGGGCAAGAACTAAAACCCCACAACAGCTTCTTCGCCTTCCGTCTCCATGCTGGTGAGTCACTTCGACACCCCCCTTTTTTCTTCGCTCACTTCTATTCACAAAGTCAAGCGGAGCATGATTCTGACGATGACCACTGTGAGTGTTTGAACATTTAATTGCATGGATTGAAGAAACTTATGCTGTTCTTTGCAGTTGTTGTTCACGCTGTTGCAATTCGGTAAGCCATGCGACATACTTCATCTAGAGTACCTTGTTGACAGAAATGCCCAGCCTTCGCCCTTGGTAAGCACGAATTGTGTTCCAATTTGCGTACATGAGGTTGAACGGATGGACAAAGTCGCCGTCGTACAGATGTGAGTAGTATCTGCCGTTGACATTGTGGTGAAAACCTATTTCGCAACTACGCACAGGGCGCAACTAGGCTTCGTCAACGTACTCCTCTTGGGCGCCGACAACATTGTCTGTCCAATTCACCTTGAACTGAATGGCGCCACCGCTGACTGTATTTGCAATAGTGGGCTGAGTGCGCGACGTACTCTGTTCAGGCCGGGATAAACGTCACCATCGTCGCTGTTGCTTACGTTTGGATCCAGAAGCCCTACGTTCTACAAAAGTGAGCTCAGTCGTTCCCCGTGGTACAACTTGTAGTTCACCGCCTTTCCTCTTCGTCAGGTATGGTCGCACAACGTTCATGGAGGAGTTCCAGTACTGGACCATTAAGAGTCTGTTCGGGGCGTTGTAAGTTTATTGCTGAGTTCGACTTGAGCTAGTGCGTTCCATTGACACGTAACTCGCCCAGCTGTCTCTCTATTTTCAACGCAATCCAGTCGGCCGTATCGGACGTAGAGATGCTTTGGCTTGCGGGTACCTTCGTGATCGGCAATTGTGCGTACCGCTCATACCTCGGAAATGTATGGGCTGCTGACAATAGGAATCGACAAGTGTACACTTTGAGCGTTCTCTTAACGTGAGTCACGTCGTTAGTACACTCTTTCCCGAAACTACTAAGCAGTATCGTCACACAGCTTGGAGTCGGATCGTCCGACTGGCCCTAGTCCGACCGTAATCAACCTCACACCGGCTCGCCGATCAGACTCCCGCTCAATGGCTCGTCGTTCTTCGATGGCAACGCTGACGGAAGACACTGCGCTCTGGGAGGACATGGTCAAGGCCCAAACCATGAAAGCGGCTCGCCTGAGTCTTCCCAAGGTGCGTCGCTACGGCTCATGCCACGGTGCCGTCCTCCAGATACTGCCCACAGGAGGCCGATAAGACCACGTACAACTCCGGATATGAGAAGGATGCTGCGTTGCAAGCCTAGACCGCCTGGGCCTTTTAAGGGTGTCCTGTCGGCTGTATGTGTCAGACCTCAGTCAAGACAACTTCGCCAGGCCTACTTTTTGTATCATCACGCTTTTCATGACGTCCTTTTTCTCGCTTCCTAGGATGATGATCCTATCTTTGGACCCCTTCTGATCGGAGGAAGGCGGACGGACGACTCCGCAACTTCGAACTGTTTTTACGAAAATCGCTGTATCCCTGTACTATCACCCTGTCCATAGATGTATACCATGTTGATGAAAAACTTCTTGCATTTCGAACATCACCCATGTTCCAGAAATTCCTGGCCATCCCCTGGAAAGTTTATATGTTGGAGCAAACGCTAGCTCGCCCGGCGGGAAGCCAAATCCCCCTGAGCAACTGGGAAATTCTACACGCTGTCAAAAGTATGTAGAACATCCGGAACATGCGCAAGATGACATACCCAGACGGATGAGGAGTGGGGTCGAAGTTGAGGCACGATGGGTTTCCTCTGTCCGACCCAAGTCCAACGTCAGATCCCGTCGGGGGAAGGGTGCAGGGAAGAGGTGTTTGACTATGGGCATGCCCTCCCGAGATCATGTTGTACAGACACACCCATGTCTGGTCATTCAGATTTCCGGGATGACGAATGCTCCGGGTACACGGGCGTTCTGTGATAGACGAAGTGGCGGCGCAACGTCAGGGTAGAATCGGTTTGCAACTTCGCATTACAGCGGAAATGACAAACGTAACTTTAACAACATAATTGCGCCCGGCGTTGACGCACCGAGGCAAGCCTCCCCTTAAGCCTTTGGCTATCATTTTGGCTCGGGCCTGGGAAGTCGAGCAGCGTACAGTCTGTCGGTGGGAACAAGCCAGCCTCGTGGCCGGCGTCGACCAACGCCCTTTGAGAGATATCCATACACAGATGGCCATGATGATTTGGGCATATTTTGGGCATATTTCGCCGACACTTTGAAGTTTGAAACACATTTGGGGTGGCATGGCTCAGCTGGGTCGTGCCTGGGTCCGAGGGTTGGTTGCCCGATCCAGCATGTCGAGCGACGGTGCTCCCCGAGGAGCGTCAGCCGCATATAGGAGGCTCAGAGACACGCCGCCTTACTAGGACAGATAGAAAGGTCACAAGGGAAGCGGCGGATGGAGTGGAATGGATATATGGTGGGAGTGCGGCGGGACGGAGGTTGAGGGAAGACAAGATCTGCGCGGGAGAGTCTGGGAGAGTGCTTGGAAACGAGGTATCGGGGTGAGCGTTTCAATGACGCCGGTGCGTTACTTGTCTCCTCTCGTCACCTTCCTCGTCTGTGCCCGCCGTCTGCGACGCCGACGGCGCCCTCCCCGTCTTTCCTTCAGCCCGCCCCTCGTTTCTCATGACCATCTGCCCCTCTAGCTTCGTCCGATGACCCCTCGCCCTGCTCCGGCTAAGAAGTCTCGTCCTTTGTCGGCAATTTTCATCGGCTCTGCTGGTTCAACGCCTCCCACCCTTCCCGACCTACCTGAACCACCCAGCCCCAGTACATCCTCCACGTCCGGCCTTCCATCCCCACCAGCAACCAACTCCACGGGGAGCGGGAGCGTTGGCGAAGGCAGTACCGACGCCGGAAGTCTCCGTCACCGAACGCCCAAGCTCACGACCTCGACTAGCAGCATGTCTGGGGGCGGTTTCGGTTACGAATACCGGAAGAAGAGGTCATCCGCCATAGCAGACGAGGACGACGCAGATGAGAATGAAAACGACGAGGATAACACGGCGCGGCTGGACCTACGGAGACGCTCCTTCACCAAAGGTGCTGATAATGCCTCTGCGCTGCAGCGGGTAAAGACCCTTACTGAGCGAAATCGTATGGTGCGTGATGGACGTCTCAGAAACATGCATATATTGACCCATTTTGTTGCCGATCGGTTCGATTGAACCCACGTTGGGATGGGGCTACCACGATTTTCCTTTCCATACGACATGTCAATTTCTACCCTGTTCTGTGCCATTGAATAGGTTCTTGACAAGCTTACTTCAATTTCTCGCCTTGGCTCGCCCGCACCTTCCACGACCCGTTCCCGATCACCGCTATCGCCACCAACAGCCAGCTCAACTTCATCTTCGGCATCTGCTACATCGTCTTCACGCAAATCATCGTCCCAGAGCCGGCCTCCCTCTGTAACCAATGCATCTCTTGATTCGCGCCGTCGGGACACTCAGCTATCTGGCTCAGAGACGGAGCGGGAGAGTCAGCGGCATTCCACTTACTCTACGTCTTCCGACGACAGAACAACTCCTCCACCATCCGCATTCCCACTATCCGGTGCCCGCGGTTCAGCCTCCGTGCGCCAGCGCCGTATCTCAGCACCAGCTTCTCCAGGCAAAGTTCGCGCAGCAACCCGAGATAACGACCGCGCTTCGCCAGGTCCCTCACGGACGGCCCGTAAACATGTATCTGTCATCTCGGTAGACGAGGGACACGGCTACTGTTCGGACGATGACGACGATGTGACAACTGCTGCGTTGGCCGCGGTGGCCTCATCCCGGAGGAGTCCAACTGGAAGTGGTGGAAAGAAGGGCAGGCAGCCTTTACCTAAGGAGTTCAGGGATAGGAAGCTGTCTGACGAGAAGGTGCGCATACATCCACCAATTGATCAATGTTCATTGTAAACACGCACATTCCAGGCGCCAAACCATGAGCCAGCTACGCCTCACCGTTTGTCTAATCGCGCCGAATTGGGACGAGCGTCCCCTTCACCACGGAAGACCCGCGTCATTGCCTCAGACCCTCCAGAATCTCCACGAAGACTTGGCCAGTCCCGATATTCCACAGTGAAGGAGCTCACGCGAAAACACCAGATGCGATGGATGTCGGAAGACCTTTCTTCACCCTCGCGCGAGCGTTCCGAACAAACGTTCGATGGTCCAGGCAGACGGCAAGGACACAGAACAGGGAGCTCCGAAGGTCTGTTAGGGACCGCTGGAGGGAGGAGTCTGGTGGGGGAGGGGCTTCGAGCTGCCGGCCTCACTAAAAGACGAGACGAGGACGTGTTCGTATCCACCAACGACGGTGCACAGGCTTCGACGCTCGGGCAACGGACGCGGTCCAATGGCAACTCCTCAATCATTTCAAGCTCTGAAGGGGATTCCAGCTTCGACCGCAGCCTGGACGTTGAAAGCCGCGTCGACGAGGGCGTTGGACCACCGCGCGATCCGAAGACACCGATCAACGCTAGCATGCGGGCTCGGCCACAGAGCGGGGTACTCCTTCGCCCAGGCACTTCCATGGCCGCTCTCCACCACGATGATGCGCCACCTCGTACAGCCCCTCCTGCGCTTAGAGCATATCGATCGACGTACACCCTTCAGGATAGGAACGTTGAGGACCTCCAACGTCAGGTCCAAGACAGGTCCTCCCCCTATGGGACGATACGGTCGTCGACTGCACAAAGCGGTATACGAGAAGCGAACGGTGACCACAGAAGACTCATGCTGGAAGCGCTTACGATGTTCGAGTCCCATCTTTCCCGCTTGCCTCCCATGGGTCAGACGACCACCTCCACTATTCCCGAGGTTTTCCAGAGCGCCCAGCATCTCGTCCATTCACTCGACAAGTTGAATGCGATGCTCAAAGAGGGGACCAACAAGGCTCTGGAGGCCCAGATCGACGCCGAGCTCGCGGATTACAAGGACGGCGTCGACTTGCCGGAGCTTTGGCGCGAGGTTGGTTCAGACCATCGGGAGAACCTCCGCGTCAGCGACGAAGTCGTTCGGAATATGACAGGTTTTATGCTTGGTGTTGGCAAGATTCTCCGTGAAGCCACGTCCGGCACACAACATCTTCGAACGATGAGCCTAGACGAGGAAGTAACGCGGAGAGTGACGCCCGATATACAACTGAACGGTAACGGCCGCGACCTGGATGGCCGTCGCAGCTCGTTAAGACGGAGTTGGGAGCCGGGCAAGGAGACCGCTAGGCTTATGAGGCTGTCAACCGGCTTAGAGGAGAATGGGCGGATGGGGTCCCGCCCTGGATCATCTTTGAACGTACTGCGAAGCTCCACCACGAACTCGTCCAGCGAGGGTCGTAGTGTGACCGAGGCGAACGACGGTACCCCAGCGACAGTTCGCCAGTCTGCACCTATCTCCGCCTCCACGAGTGCCGCACGCCGCTTATACACACCCCGAGAACGCGTAGACAGTAATGCGATACCCCTCAGCCCTGACGAATTTGGTGCCCTCGGCGACTACGAACCTTCCCCCACTCCCCTTTCTAGGCAATCCCACGTCTCCCTTCCCAGCCATCGCGCGTTACCCTCTCTTGCAGTTGCCCCTTCTCTTCCCACCCTACCCTCCGAGTCGCTCCTCACGCGAAGCGCTTCATCGTTTACTGGTTCAACAGACAAGCTAAGCAGACGCAAGATCTCCGCTAGCTCCATCGTCACTATCCGGCCCGAGCCCACGCCATTTACCCCATCCATTAAGCCCTCTAACCCGACGACCGCAGTCACGACCGCCACAGTATCTCTATCTCCCGAGAACAGCACCGCATTCCCGCTACAAAGGAGCGAGTCAGGCAGCTCCTCCCGCTCGAACGGTGTCACGTTCTCGCGACCTTCGACAACGTCGGTGTCTTCAACGTTGACTGGGCTGCAACAACAGCATGAGAGGGGTGCGAGGAACCGCAAGGTGTCTTTTAATTCCATTTTTGCTGACCGGACCCTAGCGCCAACAACACTTTCTCCAGCAGCCGCCATCTCATCCCCCCAGTCTGGCTCCGAGTCGGAAAGGGAGAGGTCTGACAGGGACAGGGACTCGCGCTCCAGGACAATAAGTGCACGCCCGAGGGTGTCGATGGAGACGATAGGCCGAGGCGAGGCGAGCCCTGTGGAGGCGGTGCGAAGGAGCTTGGCCACGACCGTGTCGTATTCCGCCGCACGCAAAGAACGACGCCGAACGATCACCGAGATATTCTCGCACCGATGAGTTTGAGTTTTCTTCGCACGCTTTGTTGGGTGAGCTCCTCTTACTTTCCCCTCGTTTATCGTGCTGTAAATTATCTGACGTGTCGTATATTGGCAGGCTGTAGATCAGATCCCATTCGATTCTCGGCTTTCATCCATTCCGCCGAGCCGCACGCCCTTCTTCACGTACCCCGTTCCCACTGCACACGTTCTGGTTATTATGCCGCCGGACAGTTCGTACATCCGTTCCTTCATCTTCTTGTTCATACTTGGACCTTCACGCACAGCGGCAGTACCGTGGGGTCTGCAATCAGTCGCTGCGCGTGGAGTGTGGTATTGTGTGTTTGTGTCTATGCCTCTGTCTCTCTCCTCTCGCTCTCTCCAATTTCCTCTGTTTTTATATCTCCCTCCCATCATCAGCCTCGTTCCCTGTATTCCCACGCCGAAAACGCAAGTATGTTTATGGGCTTCACATGCACGATATGACGAGCCGCCCCAGAGTACTCCTTGGCTAATTAGCTATAGCAATGTAATGGGATGGTTGTTCGACCTACAGTAGCCAGCGAGTTGGCGACCCCGTTGTGGCAATCCCATCCGTGTCCGTGTCCGTTGAAGGATTGAGCCGTTTGGGAACCATCTTTGCCGGCGTCGCTGTACGAAAGCAACGTCGTTCAGGAGAACACGGGTGTAGTTTATCGGTGGATATCTAGCTACCACTTTCGCTAGGGCAAGCAAGTCGGGTAGCTTCGATCCGCGTATCCATGGGCCGTGGTGTGGCACCTTCAAACAAACGGTGGCTAGTATCTTCTAACGTGCGCATAGGCTGGGGTACTTCGACGTACTCTGACACTGAGTTCACACCGGTGTTCGAGCGTTTTTAGCGTCGTCCCATAATGATCACAGGGGTGATGATTACTTGCATCGAAGGCGCACCATATTCCGGAAGCTCGGTTGCTACTTGTATGACGGCGCTCCCAGATTACGTAGAGTCTGAGTCTGGGCGTGTTGTTCCTCGTTCGTCTGACTGCCAGGCTGGATCATTACGTTGGCACATCCTTGTTTGGCAGATGACGGCAGCACTTGGCCTATATAGATTGACCGTGTTGGGCCCATGAGAGGCAACTGGAAGATGTTCCGGTCAACGGTGCCCGACGGAAGAATGTGACGGTACCTTCATACCGGCTGTTCAGAGTATCGCCTGCTGAACACGGTGGAATGTTCGAAGGTGTCGTGGTGAGTATATATGACACAGAGTGGTCCCTCTTGGCTAGCGACGTTGCTCTCCTTCATACTCTTGAGCTCCCACAGACGGCCTCCCGCCCAGAACGGCTCTCTCCTCCCTCCTCCTGTGTGAGAAGCCCTCCCGGGCGTCGTGGGCTTCGAGGGTCCATGGAAGTGCCGCCGCCATTCAGATGGACTCCTTGAGAGTGGAAGGCCTCGCACGCCATTCATAGAGTACGCATCTTTGGCTCCTTCGGTACCTGTAGAGGAGTGCTTCAAGTTCAATACAGCAGGGAGGCCCATACGTGCAGAAGCGCGCCTACCGGATGAAGTCTGGCTTAAAGATGCACCAGCGCCCTCCGAGCATATGAGCGATGTGCCAGACAGACAGGGTCCAGTAAGTAAGTAAGTTAGGGTCCGCGTTACGTTCTCGTCGCAACGGCAACGACCAACGAGCTCCAACGAGGCACATGGGCTCATCACTTTGCACATGGGCTCATCACTGGGACCACTTGGCACAAAGCAGAGTAGAGTGACGTCATGCAGTCAGCAGGTCCCATATTGACAAGTTAAACTTACAGGACGCGGCGTAGAGATCGCTCTCGTGCGGGCGTCCCCGGGCGGGCAACATTAATATTCAATTTGTGGTGAGCCGACGTCGACCTTCTCTCCGGTTCTCGTCCGGTTCGACGTTGACAAGAGCTACAGATACTTATTAGCCTCCGTCTTTTCCAAAGCCGCCGGCCAAGGTCCATCCGGGAATAGTTGGCGATAGCTCCTGAACTTGGGGCGCAATAGGGCGCAATGCCAGTGGCGACTCTGGCGTTGCCTCAGTGCCTGATTACGCCACTGTGGGACTTGCCTCAAATGTGTGTTATACCTACCCGCAACACGTGGACGCAATCCCAGTCGAAAGGAGATCTGAGAACCCTGGCGGCTTCTGGCGGGGGGAGATGTATGCGCGGACGAGGAGTGGACGAGGACGTGGGACAGGAAGCTAAGATCAGATCCACCGCGGGTAAGTATAGCGTCGGCTATCGGTCCCTCACCGCGTCTTCGTCCTCCTCTCGCCTCCTTTTCATCCTCTTATCCCCCACTGTGGTCGTCTCAGGGTCGCCTACGCCGTTGCTCTCTTCTCCCGTCGACAGCGTTTAGCTGGCCGGCACCACACTCTTTTACGTTCTTTTACTCTGGAGCAGCGACGAACTCGTTCACCTGCACACAGTCCACCCTTTGGGTTGCACATCATGCCTCGCAGCATGCAGCACCGAAGGAGGCGCGTCGAACAACTGGCAGAGCGTGCCCCCGCTCTCATTGACCTTCCCTTTTCCCTCCCGTCCATCCCCCTGCTCGGCCCCATTCTGACGCCGCTCATCGGCGGTCCTCCTCCCAAGACTACGACCCCCAGTACTCCACCCACTACGCCTCAACAGCGACAGCCCACTACAACTCCAGTCGCGCCTCCTCCTCAAACGCCCACGGCTACCACCACCCAGCCTTCGAACCCCCAGTCACCGACTTCTGCCCCTAATGGCTCCCCGACGACAGGCGACGGAAACGGTGAAGGCTCGACGTCTAGTAATGGCTCAAACCCAGAGCCCTCTGGCTCTGACCCGTCCTCCCCATCTGAGCCCAATCCCTCCGGATCGACGCCTTCCGGATCGTCAAGTTCTGTGTCCGGCATCCCATTTTCGCCTGGCGGCGCTGTCATCACGATCAGTGGAGATGGTCAGGCATTCCTGTCCAGTTCTCAGGCAATCCTACCAGCGGAGGAAACAGGCGGTAACACCTCTTTAAACGGCGCTACTCCTACTCAAGGGTCCATCCCTGGGTATTCGGAGTCAGTCAGTGTCACTCTGAGTGGGTCGCCTACCGGAGCACCCACGGGTTCAACGAATGTCAACACCGATGCAGGAAGCACCGCTCAGGCTCCGTCCACTCGTCACGGACTCTCGAGCGACGCCTTGGCTGCCATAGTAATCATCAGTGTCTTGCTTAGTTTCGTCCTCCTCCTCTGCTACATGCGTCGTCGTGTCATCGCAGCCCGTGTCCGTCGTCGGAGGGAATGGTTTGCCGGCGGCGCAGCTCAGGACATGGGGTACGCAGACGCTACCGGTAGCCCCGCTTCCGCCCGGAGCAGCTTCGCAACGAACTATGACCACGGACAGGCCGTCAGCACTCTGCCCGCGTACGACTTCCCGACGCTGCAGACCGCGCAGACGGTGCAGCAGGTGTGGCCGTCGGATCTATCTGGCTCCATCGTGACCGTCCCGCCTGCGTCGCACGCAGTCGAGTCCTCGCCTTCTCCGACCATTCGGGTCACCGCAGACCGATCCAGCATCCACTCTTCCTCTTCCGGGAGCCCAAGCCGCCCGATATCCCAGGTATCCTCCCTCCTGTACTTGGCTGCGCCGCCGCCCGCCGCAGCGGAGGGTTCACCCAGCCCGTCCCCAATATCGGTCCGCCCCTTCTCGCCCACCGAGAGCTGGGCGTTCCCCAAGCCGCCCCAGGACGACGAAACCGTCCGCCTTGCGTCCCAGATCCGCGGCGGTTCCGCTACCAACTTGAATCAGAGCCACGAATCCCCCGGCTTCCCTGCAGAGAACCCGCGGGGCCCTTCTGCGGTGGCGGAGAACCCATTCGCGGAACCTGAGAACCCCTTCGCCGACCCCGCGTCCGCCGTGGCCTGGCCCGAATCGCCTACGGTTCCCTCGGCCGCTGTCGAAACCGTCCGCCGTGCATTCGTGCCTTCCATGCCTGACGAGATGGCCGTCGACGTCGGCGATCACGTCCATGTCGTCCGCCAGTTCGACGACGGGTGGGCGGTCGTGCAGAATGCTGGCACAGGCGCGCAGGGGCTCGTCCCGCTCGACCGCATACACGATGACGAGAAGGGGGCGTCTGCGCCGGCTTTCCTGGCGAGGAAGCGGGTCAGCAGCTACGTGCGCCAGCGGAACTCTACGCCCGCCCGCGCGAGCGTCGTTAGTGGGGCCTCGACCATCGGAGCAGCCATGTAAATGATAGTTAGGATCCCCTGTGACGACTCTGTACCATCTGTGCTACTGCTGGTGAGTATCGACGTTTCACTCTTGTAGAGCGTCCGTGCTGACATTGCACTGCAGTTTTGGCCTGGTGTGTGTGCAACGTGCCTGTTGTCTTTCTACTATACATTCGCGTCTCGCTGGCCGTCGACCACCATACGTTTCTTCTGGTCTCGACGGCCAGTACACGCCACCGCGTTGCGTTAGAGCTTTTAAAGACCCGGTCTCTTCGAATCCTTGTCATGGTCCTGCGCCTGCTCTTGCATTACTCCACGTTTCCACCCTCTCTGCTGCATCACTCCGCCGCCTTTAATGACGCATCCCTCCATCACCTTAATCACGCCTGGCTGTGGTTGGTTTTCAATGACAGACTTGTACGATGCTGTCCACGTTCTCTCTTGCACATTCATCGCTCTATGTCTTCTCCCCAGATGTCGTCGGCTTTCGCCATATTTCTCTGGTTTGTCCATATTGCAGTCGTACTCGCCTTCAAGTTGGATACTGTACATACTGGGGCCCATTTCGCGTCTGACGCACTCCGAATGATCTGTATGCCTTTTCAAAATTTCATCTTGCTTACTTTTCACGCCTCCTGCTTTTTCTACTACGTTTACTTTTGACGTATGTAGTGACATGCATCTGCCAGGTGCCCCCTTTCCCACTGTGTGGCTCGCTGTGGTCCCTCGCTGTGGTATATACCTGGACGCAGCAGCGTTGATTCGAATATTCAACCATTATGTTTTCATATCCGTACCCACGTATTGATACTAGTACTTAGTTGCATGTGCGTGTAGTTCAACAATTGTAGCATTGCTCCCGTTGTATTTAGACGTTGCAGTGCTCTGTAGAGTGGCTCAGGAGGGAAATCGCCTACCACATTAATGATCTATTCGGTTTCCCCCGCCCTGTTCGGGTCGCACCTCGCGACAGCCGAAGGCATTGAGTTTGTCCCCAGTTCGGGGCTTCTACAGGTACCGAGCGCAACTGGATGGACGACCGGGCGTGACGCCACTGGACCGCGCAAGAAGTCTAATGTCGAAAAGAACATCATGATTTCAAAGCGATTGATCAATATTGAACGCCAGCTGAATTGTGTACCCTGGTCTCCTTTCAAATTTCAGCGCGCAATGGGACCCTGCCCGGTACTACGATAGTCACCATGCGTGCCGTCTAAACCTCCGTGGTCATGAGGACCCAATGCCGGGATGTGGTTGGCAACAAACTGGGGAGGCGACCGGTGATCGGTATACAGATGGTTGAACCCTTTGCAACGACTTCAAAGGCTTCAAGCTCAGGCTCTGCGTGACCGTATTCGCCAGTGATGATGCACCAGCCATCTATAGAAATTCAAATAAGTATCCAACGCCTACTCAACAGAAGCTTCTTGCATAGAAACAGAAACCCATCACAGGGCCCTTGCACACAATCTGTAATTCAGAGCACGTCGACACCCACCGGCAAGACGTTCACATTAACGCACGACATACACACTACCGTACCAGTACCTACTTTAAGACACACCGCTCACACGAAGATTCTATAGCCCCAACAAACATCCAATGAACAAAAGAAAATGTCAGCCCCATATACTACCCCAATGTCCGGCATGTTCCTCGCATCGGCAGGAGTCCCCACTGAGGCTCGTCATTATGACCACTCGACTTTCTCAATCTCGCCTCCCGCCCAGTAGAGACGGACGCACACGGCGCGCAGGATCCGCACGGACAGGCGTGAACGCACACCCGCCCCGCGCAGCTCCACTGCGGCTGCCGTGGCAGGCCAGGTCTCCTCCACGGGGTGGGGTCCGCTCGTTGAGCTGCCCGAGGGAGACCGGCTCGGAGGCATAGGTCGCGGATGATCGATCATCGTCGACACAGAGAGCAGAAAAGGAATCAATTGAGTTGGAGGCGACACACCTAAGACCAAAACCCAAGGGTGTCAGTTTGATCTTGGACACGAGCCCAAGCTTGTGTGCGGATGGACGAGCAGCCCAGCACAAACAGCGATACGATTACATGCCGCGCGCGCAGCCGCTCACCCCCGCCCTCGCATTCAAACAACGAAGCGAGGGAGAGAGAACGAGGGAGGCGAACGAGGAGGTGCGCCGCGGTCGAAACAACAGGAGGACGATTATGCGGGATATCTAGCGTATGGACGGAGTATTGGATTCAAACAGGACGGGGCGGGAGGCTTGCGGGAGGCCAAGAACACAACGAGCACCGAAAGCGAAGAACGTATCAATTGCAACGTGGTAGAGCAGGACGAAGAGCGAGCATGTCGGACGGAGGCGGCGGGGGTGAAGGGGATGGGGTGGGGTGAGGGAGATTGGAGAGAGGGAGAGAAGGAAGAAAGACTTCGTGACCGTGAACCGTGGATCGTGACCGTGAGCAGGGAAAATCCAATTCCGAGACCTGAGGTTGCCAAGGAGGGATGACGCTAGGAGAGAGGTAGGACAGAGAGATGGTGGAGGAAAATGAAAGACCTGGCGTAACAGACGAGAAAGAGGAGCAGCGCATTGCGAGTGTGGCCGCGTGACGCTAGGCAGTCGGCAGTCGACCAAGCAGGCGTTACCGTTCAACCACAGGAGAGTACGGCGCATGAGAGGTGTGACCGTTCCTTCGCGGGCCGCTGTTGCCATTCGCGTAGTCCCCACCATCGCCCGCAGGAGGAAGCCCCATGGGCGGGGCCGGATACGCATTCATGATGCTAGCAAAAGTAGCAGGGACGGGCGGAGGCGCAGACGGGGGTGACCGATCATCCCGTTCACGTTCACGATCCCTGTATGCGGCCTCCCCGCCGTTCGGAATGGGCGCATGCGATTCGTACGCAGAACGCTGATGAGGCGACGAGATCGGACCTTGCGAACGCGAGTGAGGCAGCGCAGGAGGAGGCAGCTGTGAGTGGTGATCGTAGTAGCCTCCATCACGCTCCCGATCCCGGTCCGTGCGCTCGCGATGCAGTACAGGTGAACGCGACGCTGTGCGCGAGTGCGCAGGTGAATGCGAGTCGACCTGCATCCCATTTCCGGCATACTCGTCGTATGCAGGGGGGGGCGGAGCCGTGTGGCTGTTGTTGTTCCGCGACCCTCGCCGTCCTCGGTGCTCCTGCGGCGCGTTGGGGTACTCTTGGTGGAACGTGATCGGCTTCATCGGAGCGTTGTTAAGCTGAGGCGGGGCATGCCGGGGACGAAGCGACGGGTCCTCCTTTTCGACTTGAATGATCTGCAGCTCTCCATGTCTTCCCAGCACCGCTTGCGCCGGACCAGAAGAAGCGGGCACTGCTATGGGGACGGGCATCGGTTCTGGCTCGGGGTGTTCGAAGTATCCATTGCCGTTGCCTGCTGAACCAGGGGATGGCGAGTCTTGTTCGTCCGGGAGCGCAGGTATCACAGCAGCGTGCCGCCCGCCTAGAGGTCTGTAGCAGAAAGGTACGATGGAGGACAAGGTGAGTGATCTGATCTCGTCTATGGTTCGCGTGCCTTACGGCGCCGGGCCCCGCTTCCTTACGGAATCGTCGTCCTCTGACGTGCAGATCACGTCAGAGTCGCGGTCAAGGTGGCACAAGGACGACGAGACACAGACAGGGAGGCATGGGGGTAGACGGCGTCGCAGAGAGTAAGCCAACGCGAAAAGACGCTCACCCTCCTTCCGTGAAGTGTTGCCACACGTAGTCCTTCAGCTGGTTCGCGTGCGGCAACTCCTGGATGAGGTGCTTGATCGTGTTCTGTCCCAATCCGAAGAAGTCGGGGCCCGAGACCGAGTTCGAGTGCACGCGGTTGCGGATGTGGTTGGCCGCGCGCACGATCACAGACCACGCGCCGGTCGCGGTGCCCGCAACGATGGGCTTGTCAAGCGCGTCCGCCGCGGTGATCTGGAACTTGGGGCCATCGCCGCCATCCAGGATCTTGCAGTGGTACACCACCTCGCTATTCATGTCGATCGTGGAAAGGTAGCGCCTGTGAACGGACAGGACGGGGGCACGCGACCGACGCCGAAGGGGTGGAACATTAATGATTAGCACATCGGAGATTGTGAGAGAAGACGTGAACGCACCGCGTTACTTCATAGCCCACCGGGAAGATGTACCTCTCTGTGTGGAAGTGCTCCCTCATGCAGACCTCTCCCAGGTTGATGACAGTCATGATGCCCACATTGAGGGGCAGAATCGGCTTCCCCCGCTTGTCGCGCGGGACGGTCGGGATGCTGTAGCTCTTCGTGGTGACGGTGTGCGCCTTGAGACGTTTTGGCTTCGTGTGTCGCTGGATATCCGAGGGGCGCGAGCTGGCAGAGGACGTCGTCCGCAGCGTCATTTGCATCTGCGACTGCACCCCGGGCGGAGCCCCGTGCTGCTGGTACGAGGGCGAGAGGCCCTCAGGAGGGATGGCGCCGTAGTCCTCCTGCGGCGAGAGGACGGGCGAGAGCGATTCCGAGCGTCGGCGTACATGACCATGCGGAGTGCCTGCGAGCTGAGCGCCAGGATGAGGTGCGGGAGGTATAGACGACGAACCCGGAGGCCCTTCACCAGGGTGTTGAGGAGGCTTGAGGCGCAAACGGGTGCCACCGCTCGAGACCACGAAGGGGGGCGATGGGGGGCCACCGGGAACTGCAGCTGGCGGCGGCACGTTGTGGGCGGGGGCGGGGGCGTACGTCAGGGGGGCGCCAATGTCCTTGCCCTTGGGAGGTGCACCTCCTCTTAGCTTGCGTGTGGTAGCCGACGGCCTTTTGTCTCGCGAATCCTCCTCATGCCTCTCTCTGGCCTCGGCTTCCTGTCTTTTGCGGGCCGCGGGGCTGATATGACGTGAGAGAAGATGAGGGTCGATGTCTGGGTCCTCGCGCTCGAGCTCGTCAATCGCTTGTCGGAGATTGGAGACGAATAGCTGCTGGTTCCGATTGTCGAGGAGTGTGCGAGGGAATGCTGTGAATGGGGGTTCAGGGACTGGGGCACCGGGGTTGCGAGCGGGGTCGAGTTCCAGCTCCGCGATGCGGTCGAGGAGGACTCTGGGTAGCGTGAGGTTCTAAACATTGAGACTTGACGATGAAGCAAGACGCACGATCTTTCCGACCTCCACTTGACATTCCTCTCCCCGGAGCCCCGTAGCTGAAGCATGGCCTCCTTGTGTTTCTGGAGAGGGGTGCCAGGTCATACACGTCATTTGCGGGCGAACGACGGCGAAGAGATTGCAAATGAGCGTTGACGACAAACGATATTGAACACGGGGAAAGTCGAGATGATTGGATTATACGCACCTCCTCGAGCTCAAAATATTTCCTCTTTAGTCTGCTGTACTTTGCAGCAATGTCGGGGTCCTTCTGCTTCGCGGTGCCTGGCTGGCCAGCCTGAGGAGGAAGGGGAGGGGGCCCCATGATGATGTCCTGTGGCGGAGCCATTTGGGCCCTCTGGGTGTGGTTCATAGGATGAGGGAGGGACCAAGGGGTGGAGGGGGTGATGGGAGACAAGGGGAGAGATGAACCGGGGTCTTGGGCTATATAGGTGGGGGCCAGGGGAAGCGGCCAGCTGTTTGGTCCGATCCCACATTTGCTCACTCAACCCGCACCACGTCGCTCGAGATCACTCCTCGCATACATCCTGCCCCCATTGCATCACTCGGCGCTCACACATTGTCGGGTGCACTGCAGACACGCGAAAGCGATGAATACGATTTACTAAAATTGCTAGGATATTTTAGCGGCGGGGGAGGAGCCGCTGGATACGGGGCGTTGAATGGCGGAAATGGAGAGGATGGGATAAGGAGCGGCTGTACTGGGCGGCGTGGCGTTGATTGACTTGTTTGGATCCTTCAGACGCCGAAACCTTCTTCCCACTCATCCAGGACCCCAGAACCCCTCCCATCCCCTCCCTCCCCTTCCGCCGGCACGCACCTCCTCCTCCGCCTCAGATTCAGAATCAGCCTTCCTCGCCTCCTCATCGCATCTTTCCGCGCCAACCCGCAAGAATAATCCCTCCACCAGCACCACATCACACGCCAGCACCATCGTTCCCTATCAAGGTTTTCTGCCCCCCCCCCTTCTTCCTCACCCCGTCGTCCCCATTTGTCTAAATCTATCACCTGTCAGCCCACGAGCTTTCTCTCATTTCCTGTTCTCCTTCGGACGGGCGGCTGTTTGCCATTCCGTCCCATCTCGATCCTTAATAAGTGCCAAGTGGTGCGTGTCGCGGTCGAGTCGATTCCATTGTGGCACACAAAACCATGTATGAAAATGCAATGCATCACAAGGCTCGTGGATCGAACCTGTCTGGGCCCTGGAAGGTCTTGGACTCTACTGAACGCCGGCCAGCGATCCCGACACATTCTCCTTCTTCGGGAGATCCGCTTTCCTTATATGGCTACTCTCTCACTTCCTCCTCATCCGATCGCGATGCCCAGGCCCGCCCCTGCGCATGCGCCCTCCCCTTCCCACCCATCGGAGCCGCCTAGGGGCGCTCAACGTCGCAATCTCTCCCAAGACGACCTCGCCCGACCCCAGTTGACGGGGTTGGCCCGCCGCCCCCGCCGCCCAACCACAGTCTAACTTAACATGCAAGTCCCTCTGCGCCCAATTGCATCAACTTCACGTAAAATCAAGAAGTGGGCCAGATCGTGGAAGTGTCCCCCAAATCTTCCCGGTGTTGCTTCACATGAAGTTGCAGCCTTTCAGGGCCGTACGGGATCCATTCCCAGAATTGCCACGATGCGGGAGCGTGGTCCAGCTCGCAGAGCTTCTATCCCAAAGCCCACCAACCTACGCCTATTGCCGACGGCCGAATGCGGCTGCGCTCTCGAGTCCTCGAGAGGATCGTCTGTCCAATAGGCAGCGCAGAATGACGTTCCCGCAGCCGACTCGTGCCCGGCCTTCTGCAACGCCTCCAAGAGGCTTCGCCGCTTCTGACCCGGCATCCCGAGCCTGCGTGCCAGTGCTCATTTCCGGGTCCTCGGCGACCCCATCATCAATCATTCACCCGGCCAGCTTCGCGGCCCAGAACGCACGCAAGTGCTTGCTTGCCCTGGTTCCTCCGAGTCCGACCACGCGTACTACGGCCTTCTTGCCAGGCATCACTTGCATGCGCAAATGAAGTAGACGCGTGTTGCCGCGTTTCCGCGCGCCGTTTGGTATCAACGTTGGGATCTGGGTGAGACGTGCCCACGATCATCCTTCCAGGTCGCACGGTGACAAATCGGATTCGAATTTCCAACAGATGTTTCGGGCTCGGCGAAGCCCCCTGCCACTTCGAGCCCCACCCAATATCAGTACTAGTGCTTCCGCACCGTGCATGCGCAGTGCAGTACTCTTCCTTGCTCTCTGGCACCTTCCACGATCTCGACCGTTGGCAACGGCCAAGCGCCAGCGCCGCCCAGCAGCCTTGTTTGACAAGTCACTTTCGGTTCTCTCTCAAGGCAACGACGTCGCTGGATGCGATAGCTTAGTGCCCGGTTTGGCAACGATTGTGCTACGGATGGTCGGTCATCATCGACAGGCTGCCCCCGCTAGTGCGAGAGGGGATAGCAGCGGTGCGGATCCTCCCATGGAACACCGTGGCGTGGTGCCTGACTGGCTTTGACGTCGATATTGGGGAACCTTTCTTCGACATCGCCGCCCGCACGTCCCATGTGGCCTCCGGAAGCCTCGCTGCGGCTTCTTGTCTCGACTCTTAGGAGTCACGTCCTCGCAAAATTGCGACATGGGCATCAGGTCCAAAAAAACAACATACTTGTATGCAAGGGGCACCACATATGTGGCCGACCCTGCACTGTGAGGGCAAGAGTCCGGTCAGCGCAGGAGCGATTGCGTTGCGAGGTCGCGACGGCGGAGTATTGGGCTTCCAGTCTAAAAAGCTGTCGGCCGAACCGCGAACTGAGCTGGAACGAAACCTTGCCCGAACGAGCAACGAGATAGGCGTGCGGGAAGGGGTCACGTAATTTCGCCATATCGCACCCCCCGCTCCGGAAGGCAGGCCCGTGGGCACACGCTGGTTGCCGGTGGGTAAGGGCGAGGAGGGGCACATGCCCGCATGCCCTGACGGTAGTCGCACGTCCATATCCCGCGGATACAGTAGACCATGCTCCCATTCCAATACCCGACAAGGTTTGCTAAATAGGACCTGGAAAACTCCCGGGGGGCGGGGGCTGGCGTCCTGACTCTTGCGCGCCGTCTCGTCGGGGTGCCATTTATCATAACGGGCTCGTTGCTGTGAACGGCGCAGAGCGATAACGATACGAATACGTTGCTTCCATATTCTAGTACAGATACTCTCTGGAGGCCACGTTTGTCAGTGTTTTTCTCATGTTGCGTAATGGGTGCCCCTTACCTATAGGGCGACGGGCTCTTGACTCTTGGGGTAATTCCAGACCTCTAGGTTTTCCTCCCGGCGCGTCATGGCGCGCAATAGGCTTGGCTTCCCTGCTCCCCGTCTGAGACTGAATAGAGAGGACGATCCTGCGAATGTGATGCCTAACACCAGGTTCCCGTTAGCCAGGGAGACAACAACATTCGAAAGAACCGAAAAAAGATCGAGGGACGACAAAAGTCTAAGATGCTAGAGCGCACCGGACAATTTCGCTTCTGTCTAGAACGCCTGATCGGAGCATACTCAAAAAAACGAAGACATACCGTTTTCCTCTCCACAGCGGTTGCACACCACCACTACCAGCTCCTCGCCCGGCTTCCGTCCGTCCCGCGGCAGATTAACCTCCAAATCAGAAGAGTCTGAACCAGATCCGCTGTCACTGCCAGTTGTATCTCTGTCAGCGTTCCTGTCACTCGCGAAAACATTGTTGACGTTCTCCGCATCGGGATTGGGCATGATGGTGGGCAGCGAGGCGGACTTCTTGACCCTCCCGTCGTTCCCTTCTTCGACAACCTTCGCCCACAACGGCCGCAGGCGCAGTGCCCAATAGTTGATCGTGCTCCAGTCGGTGTCTTCCTCAGGGTTCTCCTTCGAGTCGAGCCACGCGTTCAGCAGGATGAGTACGTTCGTGCGCTGCGCGATGCAGTACTCCGCGACCTCGTATGGTCCCAGTGTGAGGTCCCAGAGGGCGGGCGGCTGAACGTTGAGGTCCATGCATATCCCGAGCGAGACCGTGTTGAGCGGCGGGGGCAAGTGGAATGTCGTGAAGCCCATGCCTGCGGATAGTCAAGAAAACCCGCGGTATCAACACCAGTCAAAATCGGCGGGCCGGGCGGACAGACACGTTACGGAGGGAGACGGGAGCTATGATATGCGGATTAGAGTTCTACCAACCTGCGCGCGCCCACGTCATGTCGGTCTCGTAGAGGTTCGTTTTGCGATAGTCGCCGACGAACTGGCCCTCCGGGCCATAGAGCGCCGCGGCGTTCGCGCCGACCTTGTCTACCTCTCGCGCCCCGTTCTCATCATCCGCCGGGAGGATTGCGCGATGCGCCTCTTCTGGTCGGAGGCGCTCGGGGTATCCTGCCACGACGTAGCAGCGAAGACGAGCGGCGAGGGAGGCGCAGAACGTGGAGGTCGGTCCGATGCGCGGCTCCTCGAGGTACGGAGAGATGGAGGCGGCGTCAGGGAAGACGTAGCCTATTACAATCCGTGCATGCCACAAAGGCGGAAAGATATGGTTAGAGGCTTGAGAGAAGGTTTGAAGGGGTGATTGGGACTCACCGCTGAATATCATTTCGGGGAGGCAGACGAGGTCGACCGAACCGGGTTGTAGTCTATGCATGGAGGCGGTTCGTTTCATGGTACCGCTCTGGGTGAGATGCTACAAACCGTTCGCATAGCTTCTGTGCTTTCTGGATGTTCTCCTGCACCTTTCCGATCTTAGGTCGGGACAATAAACCACCGGGGTTTTTAGTGATTGAGGCTCGAGGTTAGAAAGTGTTCGAGTACTGGCATGAGGAGCTCGGAAGGATTGCGAAATGGATTACCTTGGGGGCGAACTGAACAACGGCGACACGCATGGCACTGTACCTCGAATGGCGCAACGAGTGCAGTAGGATCGATGATCGGGCGAACGTCTTGGGAACTCGACGGCTATTGCGGGGCACGAGTACTAGCAGTGGTGAGTGGGAGGAAATTTAAAGCTTAGGCTGCTGCGGGAGGCTGCCGTCATTGTCATTTAATTAATTAAATCGAGGGATCGTGGGATCTTGGCCTTTCGGCGGGGTCCGATTGGAGGTAAGTAGCTGGGCCTGAGAAAGAGGCGCCTGAGAGGTTGTGCGCGGATCGCTGACTGTGCACTCGAGTCTCGAGGATTATCCGTCTCGCTCTCTTTCTGCGATCGCTGTCTGTTCCATTACTCGTCCGTCTCGGCCACAACATCCTGCGGACGCCTCACTCCCGCCGATCGCACAAGAGGAGGAAAGCATCCGTGGTGTCGCTGGTGAGTTTGATTTGTCAGTACGCACATGCTCAGAACATTGACACAAGTGCTCCAACATAGTCGCCCTGTGACACTGGCGGCCCCGAGTGGGCGAGCAGCGGACATTTGTTTGTTTTGTGCGACAGCGACGGCTCACATCTGCTCTCTCGCCCCGACCGACCCCGCCCTTCTCTCGCCCACCCGTCTGGGTCAATTTCTCGCTCCAAGACGCCGCTGATCCTCTCGATTGGAGAGAGATCCAAGATCCTTGCTTGCCCAGCTCTCCACTAGTTGCAGCCCCAACACTTCTAGTCAGCACAGCGTCCGTACAGTCCCCTTTGCTCCTGATTGTTGCCGCCCACATCGCCCGCGCCCTCCTTCTAGTATGGGCAACACATCCTCAAACCCTCAATCCGCCCACTCCCGCCTCGACTCTCCCGCGCGTTCGTCCCACCACTCGCCCATCCGCGGCGGCTCCCCGAACCCTTCCTCTGCCTCGCACAGAGTCCACCGCTCCCTCCGGCACAAGAAGAAGTCGCTCGAGCTGCCCGATCTGGCGTCCCTCACCCTCACCCCCGCCTCCTCGACGCCCGGGTCGGTGTCGGTTTCGCCGCACCCGGGCAACCGCCGCCCGCGCGCGTCGTCCCCGATCCCGATCCCGACCTCGGCGAACCTGCCCCCGCAGACGTTCCGCCCGCAGAACAACATGCCGTCTGCGGCGCGCATCGACCGCATGGCCGACGGCCGCTCACGCTTCAAGCACTCGCTCAGCGCGTTTGCATCCACGCGCTCCTTCCAGAGCACAGTCGCCCAGGACTCTCCGCCGCGGAGCGAGGCGCCTCTGAAGAGCGAGTTCGTCCCAGAGGTTGTGCACAGCACGATCCCGATCGCGCTCATGAAGGCCGAGGAGGACGTGCATAGGCTCGAGCCCGTCAACACCAAGATCGTCTGGAGGGGCGGGGGGAAGAAGGTGATCCTGATCCGTGCGGGACATGATAATTGGCAGGGGCGGCAGCCGATGGAATTTGAGTGAGTGCCTTGATGTTCTCGCCGCGTTGTGACCTGATCAATTCTTGTAGCACACAAACGGGAAACTACTGGGCGATGGTGTCCTTGCTACCGGGGACACACCACCTCAAGTTCATCGTTGACGACCAAATCAGGCTTACAGAGGACTATCCCCGTGCCGTAGACGATCGGGACGGGTCGCTCGCAAACTATGTCGCCGTCGCCCATCCTTCATCGTCTGGCTCTCCCCAGCGCAGCCAGCTCGCAACACCCCTCGCAAGCCCACACCACACCCATCCAAACCAGTTCAACTCATTCTGGTCAGACTCGACAGGTGCGGGGGCCGCGGGAACCAGCTCACGGGATGCTGCCTGGACGACGGAGATCCCTCAAGAGCTCGTCGCCGCTGCAGCAGAGGAAGAAGCTTATCTCGCCTCGGCCGACTCACCCACCTCGTCTGCGAGCGGAGTCCCCACGCCGAACATTCCCCCTGCACCGGCACTTCCCCGGCACCTCGATAAGCTCATCCTCAACGTGCGTCCCCCTGCGATGGCCGGCCCCGTCAGCTCGTCCACAGGCTCGAACGAGCGCGATAAGCGTCGAAGCAATCGCGAGAAGGAGCGCCAGCGGCGTGAGCGTGAACGCGCACGAGACGGTCGTCCTGTCCCCCTCCTGGATGGTGCCTCCGCTGCTGAAGACGGCGCGGGTCCCAACGGCCCCGCATCGCTCTCGCTCCCACCCCCACTCCTTTTGCCAGTGGTGACGGCAAGCGGGACGGACGTGACAGCGCAGATGCTAGCCCAGCAACCACCCACGCCCCCAGCGCACCCGTCAGGACGGCCGTGGGACGGCCCGGGCGTATCTGACGATGCGAGCGTGCTGCCGGTACCGTCGCACGTCGTCCTGCACCACCTTAGCACCAGCGCGATCCGCAACGGGGTTCTCGCTGTCGCCAACACGACGCGGTACAGGAAGAAGGTGGGTCGACGCGGTTTCACAGTTTGCAGTAGGTTGCTGACATGATGGTCGTGGTGGCAGTATATTACGACTATCTATTACAAGCCAACATGACAAGACGCATACATCTTGCTTTTCACGCCATGCAATGCCTTCACGCCATTATGTTGTCTTGTCCCCCCTCTACCGCTCCGGCCTCTTCCGTTCCGGCAGCCTCATAGACGACCCCCCTCCCCGCACGTTCCGTCATAGAGGGAGTGCGCATGTCCCATGTCTCAACCTCGCCCGGCCCTCGGTGAAGGACTATTTATCCGTGTCGGTAGGTGACTAGTTTCCGTGATGAGTTCAAGTCTAGAACGGTTTCTGAGTGAGCTTTACAGCTTGCCCGGCCATAGACGTCCGCGTTCGACCCCCTCTCAACCCTACGTATCCCTCCATCCCACGAAGGTGCATCAGACAAGAAGATGGAAAAGAAACTGTATTCGTAACCTCTTGCCCCGCATACCCCCTAGCCCTTCGAATACCCCTTGGGTGTTCGCCACTCTGCTCCCATCCTTGCCTGTTCTCGCTAGTTTCGTCGATCGTGTCGTTCCCTCGTCTGCCGGCCTAGATCTTCTTCCGTTTTGATTCTTCCGGGGGCAAACGCGACATCCACATCACGATCGGAACCTTGGATGACCGTGCTTCCGTCCTATCCGCCAGATCAATTCACGCACTTGGCGTCGAAATCGGAGCAGGGTAAAAGGGAGCGGAGATGGCGGCATCTCACATCTTCACGCTCGGACGTTCCAACGCTCTCTAGTGCCCCGCCGTTCGTACTTGGTTAGCAGTACATACAACCTACGCCTAGCACACCCACGGTCCGTAGTCGCTAGTCTCCATCGTAGTGGTCGTACTTCCTTCACCTGGCCCGATCAACATCCCTTTATTCCGTGCCGGTTTCCGGTCCTCAGTTGAACTCGGCTTCGGTTCCGAAGTTCGCGTTCGCCTTCCCGTTCTATTCCATCTTCATGTGGTCCGGGAGATTTCGATTTCATGTGTTGTGTTGTATCGACCCATCTTTCGCTTCGATCTACCATTCGCCTTCGTCCTTGTCTCATCTTCTCTCATGTCTGCATGCATTCTCTCTAGGCCCCCGTCCGAACATGTATGTATGTCGTCTCTCCCCATCCGCCTCCACCCAGCAAGTGATCTCACTGGACTTTGCAGCTATGTCGCACGTCGTTGTAGACAAAAAGACCTACTACAAGACCTACACTTTGCCTTCACGCGTTGGATGAGGCTAGAAGGGGAGCGGCCATTTGGCTGAGTTTGAGCTGAGCCAAGTCGTCTGGTAGCCTCGTGCCGCGCGTTGCATGTCGGATGTCGGACCGAACGCAGGTGGTCCGATCGGCGTCAACGCGGACGAAACGGTCTCTTTTTCAACAGCCATGCCGCCGCCTTCTTCAAGTTGACTCCTTTTTACGTGTACTGGGCCACCTCACGGATACAACTATGCCGTTAAGCTGAGCCTTCTTCATTTCATTAATGGTCCATCGTGCGACCCACCGGGGGGGCTCATCCGAGTCTCAGCTTTCGGCCTGAAGCCTGGGCCCGGGCGAAATGCACTTGGCGCGGTTGCAAGGCATGTACTTAGTCTGGTGGCCTCGTTCTAAATAACACCGTGTTACGGGGGTATGTGGTATCAATAATGGCCGAAAGTCTTACCCGTCACGACGGAAGGAACTCATCGATCCGGTAAAGGCAGTTGATGACACAGGTCTGCTGAGCATTCATTGTGAATTGTACCGTCGCAGAGTATATCCGACGACAGAGGGCGAGTCGGCTACTCGAATCGGGCGGCGGTACTCATGTACCAGTCCTATTTACGCAGCTCTACCGTGCGCACAAGGGGCTCAAAGGGAAAATGGGGACTTTGTAAAAATTTCGACGAAGTCCAACACAGGTATAAAAGCAGCCCGTTTTCACCTCTAACCCCCCACCAAAAATTTGCATCCCACCCATCCACACAAGCCCAAAATAATCAGTTGCCAAAAACCAACGTACAAGACACTATGTCTACCACCTTCGTCGCCGACGCTGTCCTCTTCGACATGGTATGTCCTACTATGGCCGCTCTCTATGCTTTACACTGACGCATGGCTTATAGGATGGTACCTTAACTGACTCCATCGCCGCAGTCGAGGCAGCCTGGGCCAAGGTCGCGCTTGACATTGGGCAGGACCCGGCGTATGTCATTGCTGCCACTCACGGCAAGCGCGCTGTGGACAACCTCGCCCAATTCAAGCCGCACATCGAAACGCACAAGATGGACGCCGAGGTGCAGGCGTTTGAGGAGTCTATCCTCTTCTTCGCCGACGCCTACACAAAGCACGGCCCCGGCTCGCGCGAGGTTTCGCCTATCTCCTCTGGCGTCGCCACTCCCCCTCTCTCGGTATCGAGCTCGGACGACTCTTCGGCGTCGTCATCGTCATCGTCGTCTCGCCGTGCGTCCGACTCGGCTACTCGTCCTGCCTTCCTGCATCGCGTCACCGACCGCCTTGCCATCCTCACTTCCGAAGACCAAACCTTGGAAGGCCCAGAATTCCAGGACATGTCAGATTCTGTCCTGGATTGGAAAGTGGAGCTGAAGCAGAAGCACCTGTTCGAGGCGTGGCAGGTCGAGGCCGCGGCGGTTGACCGCTCGGTTCGCATCCTTCCCGGCGTGAAGAAGCTCATGGACTCAATCCCCGAGGGCCGCTATGCGGTTGCAACCTCTGGCGCAAAGACTTACGGTAAGGTCCCGCCTACCGTTCGCATCGAAGATGTCACTAATCCGGCCCCGCGACCTAGCTTACGGTTGTATGACGCGCGTCGGTATTACACCTCCCAAGGTGACCATCACCGCCGACGATAAGCGTCTCAAGGCCGGTAAGCCTGCGCCCGACCCGTTCCTGCTCGCCGCCAAGGAGCTCGGATACGACGCGAGGGACTGCGTCGTCTTCGAAGACTCGCCGTCCGGCATCCGTGCGGGCGTCGCCTCCGGGGCAATTGTCATCGCTGTGTGCACGAGCCATGAGAGATCTAAGATCGAGGGCTGTGGAGCCCATTTCATTGTGGATACGATGGAGCAGGTGCAGGTTGTCGTTGAAGGAGGACGCCTGAAGTTTGTGGTTACTGAGAGGGTGTAGTTGGGGAGTGGAATTTGTTAATCGTTTATCATACTAGAGGACATTCTGGAGGACATCGGGCTTTGATTATGGACATTGAGACACGGACTCTGCTGTAAGGCTCTCGCCCATGGACCTTGTATCTATGCGGCAATTTTTGTACCCCTAGACACTGACACTGGTTGCAAACGCATTGCACACTTCGATCCATCCTCAACTTCGTGTTTTGTACATTGAACCCATTTCAGCCCAATCCAGCCTTTCCAATCTCAGATACGGGGTCTGTCATGAGGATGTTTAGGTGATTTGAATTTGGGCTTCAGTGCTGCGTACTACTATTGATCATAGTAAGGCAAGATGTCGCGAGGTAATGAAAGTAGGTAGGTTAAGGTCGAGTAAGTGCTCGGATACGAATGTCAATAAGCGGAGTCTAAAATTGAAGTAAGAGTGGTATAGTGGAGTAGTAGCGAATATTGAACACCCGCCTCGGGAGTCTCCGATACGATTAGTAGCATAGGCTAAGGAAAAGAAAAGCCACCCCAAGGTTGCCGTCTTACATATCGACCCGCGCAGGCTGTCGCTTAGGCAAGAGCTTCACGACCCTCTCCTTCTGAATGCGGAGGCCTTCCGACCCGAAATACCGCCCGCTTTCGAAGTTCCAGCAGTCGTTCGCCCGTGGCCAATTCAGCACGTGGTCGACGTAGTACTTGAGCAGCTTATCGACCTCCGGAGAGAACCTGAGCGCGGCGACTTGTGGCCAGCTTACGGTGAGGATGCGGTCCTCGCGCGCCTTGTGTTCCGCCGCCAGCCACTCAAGCGCCTCTTGCAGGTTGTAACCCCTCTCGCGCATGATGATCGTGATGACGTTGTGGTGGTCGTCGCCGACGGCTTGCTCCTTGTTATACGACGACATATCCTGGCCAAATTGTTAGCAGTACGTCACGAAAAAATACGACACGAGCAGGCTGACGTTGTCTAGGATGATGAGGTCCGTAACGTCCCGCCGTAGAGCGATGAGGAGCGGGTTGTCGAAAACTTCCTGCGGAAGGTCCATACTCGCCTCGGCCACTGCGTAGGACGGCTCCGCTCCAATAGTCAGTCGCCGGACGGACAGATATTCCTCGACGGTGCGACAGCGGTCGCAATCTCTATCCTCCGCCTGCTCGATGACGGCGCGTAGGAATTCCTCCCACTTCTGCTTGAAGCGGCGTTGGAAGGTGTCCGATACCGACGATGCCAAGGCGTTTACCCAGAACCTGGAATACACTTCCGTGAGTACATCCTATAGCTCGTCAACCTGTCGCCGTTGCTTACTGCCTCGTAATCTCGCCAATCACTGACTCACCCTCGGGACGCTCCTTGTCAGGGTGGTGTATCGCGTCCAGGCTGCAGTCGGCGATGGCGCGCACTTCGCTCGCCGAGAGCGGATCGGTGTGATCGTCCCAGACGAAGAAGAGGTTCATGAGATCGCACCCGATGCGGTAGTGTTCTGCCGTAAGTCCCATTTCAGTAAATGTCCATGCACGGCGCGGGTGCCGTTACCTTGGCTTAGCGTCGGATAGCTCATGGTGGCAAGGAGACCTACGCGAATGCGAACAGTCAGCAACACTCTAGGGGTCCGCCACGACATACTGTATACACCCACCGATGTTGCACCTGTCGAAGGCCATCTGCGCGTTGGGGCCAAATGCCCCGAAGCTACTGATCCAGTCGGCGGACTGTTGGACGACAGCGGCGTAATGCGGGTTTAGTCGGCGCGGGAGAGGCCAGTTGGCCATGGTCTCGGGGAGGCGGATTGTTTGGGGCATTGGTACTGTATGCCTTCGGTAAGTAGAGAGCGTGGTGTGTCGGGCTCTTCACGTCTGATCCCGCGGCATTCTTTTAAATCCGGGCGGATAGTTGTGGGTGCGGGCTTGTGAATGTCGGCTCTCCTAAACTCGCGTTGCTATGATATGGGTAGCTTAGCCGACGATTGTGCCGGCGCAAAATCCTCGAGCGAACCCTGAGGGCGCCGGTCCCCCTGCCCGAATGTCTTGATGACGTTGTCCTACGCCGCGGTTTGTTATCGCCGTTAATGGTCTGGCGATGCATATCATTCGCTGGGAAGGACTCCGTAGATGCGATGGAATAAAACGTGTGCGAGGACTCAGGTTGGTCCCTTGTCATATGTACTTATGCGGGATACCCGCCTAGCCCTTCGCTCCACCAAGCCGCATTGCCTAGATTTGTCTGCGTCTAAAGCATTCATCAGAACTGGGCTTGCCTAATTATTTGGCCGATGGGGTCATGAGCATTGCACTTTATTCCATTCTAATACTGTTCCGTACAGACTACATGGATGTCGGTCGCCCTCCGTCTTTTCACCAGCTAAGAGCTCTTGTTGACAGTTTTATCGGAGCGCTGGCCACTGGGGACCTAGACAATCAAAGACATACAGGGATCAGTCGCTATGCCACAGGAAGGTCCAGAGCAGAGCTCTTGATTTTGAAAGTTTCACCAGGCATGCTCATCTTGCCACCCCCACACGCTGGTCTAATGAGGTCGTTCGTTGGCAACGTCCAGCCACGTAACCGTCTGCCGAACTCCGACATCATATTTGTCGTTCAATATGTGTTAGACACGTTAAACGATGAACAGGTTTTCCAGGGACTCCTCCCTCAAATGAAACCACCAGGCAGCCGGGTTGCCGAACGGGAGCGTGGTGGCGGAGCGAGACGGGGTATGCCCTCCAACCAGGAGGCCTGCGGAAGGGGTCAGTCCTGCGGGTGGCCGTCGCCAACTAGAAGGGCTAGACTGATAATTTCATACATCGATAGAGCGCTCGAGAACATAAGTACGCACGGTCAGTCACTGACGGAGTGGTCTGAAACTCCCTTGCGGAGGAAAATGGTCTTTCATTGCTGCGGTCGCGAATATGGTGCTTAATGGCCATATGCCCCTGCTGCTAATAGCATGAGATTCAACGTAGTAAGCACTTTCATACCGCTAGAAGCTCGAGCTCTTAGCGGTCGTCCTGGTGCCTTCAGTGACCCTGAACCTGTTCGCGTCTTTCCCGGGCCGCGCGCGTCCGACAGCCGCCACAACGCCGCAGTGGCTGTGCAGGCGCGACTGCGGCGGTTGTCGCCCTAAATCCGGCAAAGTCTCTCGCTCTGTGGTTGCCGACGCTCGCGTTCAAACACGCTCAGACCGCGCGGTTGACTCTGCGCACTCCCGAGAAGCGCAGGTAGTCGGTGCTCATTAATTCCATGCACGGTAGGCCCAGTCCTCCAGTCTGGATTCAGACTCAACGCTGATGGCTCCCGAACGACTAGCTCGCGTCTACGTGCCAGAGGGAGTCGGAGTCGAGGCGCACCACTCACGTCATCACGATAAGTCCTACCGGCGACCGCTTGAAATGAGCATCATGAGCCGCCGAACATGAAACATATAAAATTTTTTTCTGAGCAGTCCGCATGTCGCCGTCTTTCAAGACCATTGGAACGGATGCAGCGCGTACGAGAGCTGCGCGCCACAACAGTGATGCCGGGCTTGGCACATGCATATGGCACATAAGTTAAAGACGCACCAGCACCCCGTTGCTTGAGACTTCCTGCCGCCCCGTCGTGGTCAAGGGCTCCGAAAAGCGGCGTCTCCATATCCAGGGGTGGAAGCTTTGGAAAACAACACAAGGGCATGCACCCAGACCAAGGCAAGTAAGTATTTTGGAGAGTCTGGAGCCACGGGTGTTGCTAGGTAGTAGGTAAGAAAGGGTGTAATATGCTAGTAATAGGGGCGACAACAAGTCGCCATCACGCGAACCGAACGGCCCCAGAGACAAGGCGAGACGAAATTACGTTGCCAAAGTTTAAAGAGTAACTTCAAGTTTCGGCGTACGTGGACCTGACAATGACCTGGAACGGACGCAGCACTCTGTTGTTCTGACGCGAGTACCGGAAGTTTTCAGTAGATTATCGACCGAAAAAGCCCAGCCCCGTCGTAAATTATCATAGTAAATCAGCCAAGAGGTGCTTCAAGTGAGTGTATCCATAGCACGCCTCGGACGGCATGACATTGGCAACTCGACAACTCAACGAACGTCGGTGGATAGGCGCTGTCTAAAAAAGGAAGCTGACTAAGCGCAGAACTGCACAGAACTGACGGCTGGCTTCGAACTCAATTTTGCCGCTTGCCACAATCCACACACCGCCGCCAACGACGCGCCCGCCGCTCTCCGTCCCGTCCTCAAGCTAATCTCTTCTCTTTTTCATACCACTCAAAATGCCGGGTGTACGCGACATCAGGTGCGCACGACTCCTGGCCATCGTTGTGGAGGATAGACGGCTGACCGAATGTTACGTCGGGAAACGACTATTTGGAACAGCGCGGAGGCCTTCATCTCTGCCTACGCATCCCACCTGAAGCGTTCGGGCAAGCTCGAGGTGCCCACCTGGGTTGACCTCGTCAAAACGGGCTCCTTCAAGGAGCTTGCCCCCTACGACCCCGATTGGTACTACGTCCGCGCAGGTCCGTATCCTTGTTTTTGATACTTGCCCAAGCTCTTCTGAATCCCGATCCTCATACGACCCATTTCTCCGATGCTCTCCATATTGCATCCTCTTCCAAAACCCTCATCACACCTTCGCATGCTCGTCCATTCCGCCACGCCCGACACTGGTCCCCCGAACGAATAGCCGCAGTCGCAAGACACATCTACCTCCGGAAAGACGTCGGCATCGGCGCCCTGACCAAGCTGCACGGCGGCCGCAACCGCCGCGGCAACCGCCCCTCGCACCACGCGGACGCCTCGGCCTCGGTGCAGCGCAAGATCTGCCAGTCGCTCGAGAAGATCGGCGTGCTCGAGCAGACCGACAACGGCGGCCGCCGCATCTCCCAGGACGGCCAGCGCGACCTCGACCGCATCGCGACCGCCGTCGTCGAGGCGGCCCGCGAGGCCGAGGAGGACGAGGAGGACGAGGAAGAGGAGGAAGAAGAGGAGTAGATGCACAGCCGCCCCCCCACTCTTCTGTGATCGCGCACACGGTTCGGGCATGGGCATCCACCATTATCATCCATCGTCTCTTTGCTTTGCACTGTTGTATGAACCATATCTCCGCCAACCCCTCATGCCCACCCTTGCGAGACGACCGACCGGTACGATCACGACGTATGATACATGCCATCCCAAAACTAGGCAGTGCACTGTATTCCCCACGGCATTTTCTTTTGACCTAGTTTGCGTCTGTGGGAGCTCGAAGTTGCACCAAATCCCCAATTGCTGAGGAAGATTCACCGATCTTCCAATGTGAATGTCGACCTGGAAGCCGTCGCGCAGCGTAGTAAACCCCCGCTCGCAATTTGCACAGATTGTGAACATCGAGTATCCAAAATCCGATTCATTACTGCGCTCTCTAACCTAGTGCCGTGTTGGGGGAATCTACTAATCTCGTTCCGGGTCATCATCGTACGTACTATAAGCGCATTGCCCGCTGCATTACTCGCCCACCGACAGCCTGCCGCCCACACAACCTCTTTTCTATAAGCAAGAAAAGGAGCGAAACGAGATGTATGGTGGCATCGTTTGTCGTATTCATCGATATGTCCGAGGATGCGTGTAGTGATGTGCGGGTTTGGGAGATCGTGTCGCGTCGACGTTAGTGATGAGTGGGGTGGACTGAGGCGCGCTGGATATGAGAACGTTTACAGTGGTAGTGGACAGATAAAACATCGACAGCGACAATGCAAATGCGAGTGGGGGAGGGAGGGGTGATATCAGGAGGGCGCAGGCGCAGGGGATTACGCCTCCTTGTCGAAGATCTCGACACCGGAGTCGCTCGCGGTGTTGTCGGTGAACACGGGCTTGGTCGTCGCCAGGCCGTACGCGTTCTTGTAGAAGATGATGTCGCCCTCATCCTCGACGAACTTGCACTCCTTGAACACGCGATAGACCTCCGCCCAGCCGCCAGGGCGACCCTCGAGCTTGATACCGTTCTGGGCGAGGAGCTTGCGGAGGCAGTCGGTCGCCTCCCACGCGTGGTAATGCGGGATCTTGGAGGAGACGTGGTGGGCGACGTGCGTCTCCGAGATGCCGTGGGTCGCGAACGCGCCGAGCCAGCCCATCACGCTACCAAGGTCGCCGAGGAGGTTGCGGTCGAGCGTCGATAGGGCACCACGGGGGAAGGTGAACTCCGGAGCGCGGTAGTGGGGGAGAAGGGGGTCAGTGTGTTGGAGGAAGGTGATCAGGACGAGCCAGTGATTAACCCTAGATGGAAATTGGCGTCAACATTTGGTTAACTAATCCGTTCTGGTGGACATACCAGAGGTAGGGCACGAGATAGACACGGAACACCTCGAAGAGGCCCCATTGAGAAATAGAGTACGCAACACCAGCCATCCAGATGAAGATACCGATGTTCGAGACAATGATCTGGCCGTAGTGGTTCGGACGGAACATGACCGAAGTCGGGTTGAAGTCTGTGTAAATATCGTCGGTTATCTCTACCTGTTAAAATTGCTGGGAATACCTACGATTCGAGTCCTTGGGATACCGCGTTTGGCCAGATGCATTGACGACGAGGTATGCGGGCCACCCGCCGATCTATGGTTTGAGTCGTCAGATTATGGAGCAATGACAGGGTAACAGGAATGCTTACGAGGTAACGGAAGGAGCCATACATGGCACCGATGGGAGAATCACCGAGCGCATCCCAAAGCTCGTTCATAACCTCCTCCGAAACGCTGGAGCCGGCCAGATCCTCCTTGGCGGGGTTGAATGCCGGGAGACCAAGCTCAGACCGGGTGCGGGGCACGAAGACCTGGTCCTCGGTCATGTGGCCGGTGGAGGCATGGTGTTTCGCATGAGTGATGCGCCAGGCGTGGTAAGGAACACCGAGTCTGTTAGCATTGGTGAAGAGCGAATTCAATCGCAATGCAATCACATGTGAGCCGATTATTCCTGTTCGAGACAGAAGCGCCAGTGATGCAACAAAGTTCACTCACGCGGAATGGAGAACCCAACCAACAGCGTTGTTGACGGCCTTGCTCTCCGAAAATGCTTGGTGGCCGCATTCGTGAGCGATCACCCAGAGGCCAGTCGCGAAAAGACCGGTGAAGAACGTATAGACCGCCCAGAGGGCAAAGCGCGCGGCGGGGTAGAGAGTGGGGTGGGGCAGCGCAATGTTCTCCGGGGTGAGGAGCGCGTCGAGGAAGTACGTAGTCTTGTAGATGGCGGCAATGATGACCGCATCCATCACACTGTCGCCAGAGTGAACACGGCACGAGATGACACGTCAAAGGACGCGTTTGGGGGAGGGATACTCACATGTAAAGCGAGGACCTGAACGCTGACCGCTTGTTGCAGTGGGCACTTAGGGGGGGGGGGAGCGGCCAGGGTCAGCGACGGCGCATACACACAACGGACTGGCGTTACTCACGGAATGGCGGAGAGCAGGTCTTTGATGGTCAGATCCGGGATGACGAACGGGGTCTGCTCGACGGTGACCCTCTTGGGAGAGGTCTTTGGAGACATTTTGGGCGACGTGACCTGGGGCGAAGGAGAGGAAGGAGGAAGTCTAGGGGACCGGGGCCGTCTATGGGGGACTCTATGGGGGGAGGGAGAGAGACGCAAAGGGCGAGTTGGATTGCCGAATTTTTATGGGGAGACGGGTTAGACGCGGCTTCTCCCGGACGGGACGCTGCACGTTCGGTTTGGGGTCGGGTCCATGTCATTGTCATTGTCAATCATTTTCGTCCCTCCAGTCTCCCCACTCGCCCATTTTCCCCCTCCAAATAAGACGCTTCTGGGGCACGCTCGCCGTCTCCAGCCAACTCCAGATCGCCACGCACCCCGACGACCACCTCTCCGTCTTGTCGTCCTCGGCGGCGGAATGAGCTTCGCGTTTCCAGCGACAATCGGCGTGATTTGTCGCCCGTGGCTCGTCTTCTCAGCCTCATGCCAAGTCTAGGTCAAGGTACACTGACCCCATCGCTCCAACTGTCGCAACATTGATCCAGTATCTCTGTGTCCACCTTCCTCTTTGTCTGCCTGGCCATCCGGCGTTGCCATTGGCGAAACAGCGCCGTATCAGTCGCGCCGCGCGCCACCACTCGAGTCTACTCCCCGCACTGTGGCGATGGTGCGTTAAGCACTCGACTCTTCCATACCATGCGACCGGGACAAGGTCTGTGCCGTGCAAGCTGTTGCTTGCGCGCAATTCGCAACGCGGAACTCCGGGGCAACTTCAGGGTCGCATCCACACTATCCACATCTCCGTCGAGCCACTCAGCTGTCCCGCATTTCTTTGGCAAGCGCCCACTGATATGGTTGCTGGATCGAAGTTCATCGAACGTGGCTCTGTTCCTCGCAAGTCCATCTGACCGGGGACTGACCCAAGTTTACATGCAGTGAATCATGATACACTCTCCGAGTGCGTTATCTCTGGACGGCCTTAATAGAAACTTTGTCCTTATAGTCACTAGCATTCTTCTAGACTTCAACGCAATCACTTGCATCGGCCTGCAGACTGCAGCTGTCTTCTCTACCTGACCCGGCCTGGGGTCATTAATGACATTGGCAAGGATCTACGCTGCCCCGATGATGCCGCGGGCGATCGTACAGGGACCTCGTACGTAACATCCTTATACTCGCAGGAGACTGTTGTCTGTCCGATCGTTGGAGGAACGTCTCTTTAGCTCTGGCGCTCTCATTAAGGAAAAGTCTGTTTACTTACCCCGCAATGGACAAGCAATGCCCAACTCTCAAGATCTCACGAGTCACGAGTATCAGTTTGAGGACAAGTACGCAATCAGTTTCATGTTTCCGACGCCAACGCTCTCCCCAAGCTCTCCCTACTTATGCCCGGAATCTGCATATTCCGGCCCCCAACGGCTTTTGCGCTCTCTCCGATGGCGGTGAGCCTCGATATGTTATTGACGCCTAGACCCTATTTGACACACATCTTGATGGCTGGTTAGAGCCCGTCGAAGCGCTGGGTGCGTCGCTTTCTCATCTTCCATGCTACTTATCCGTTCCACAGCTGACCTCCGGTCTCACAGGAAGGGCATACAAAACCTCATATCAATGCTCACCTTCCCAGCCTCCCCGCGCCCCTCACGAACAAGGCAACGCGAAGCTCGAAAAGGTCTTGAAAAGGGGCGTACCAAGACCAAATTTGAATTGCCGACCTCAAGGCTGGTGTGCCGCCCAGCTCATCGGCGTCCGGTAGCTTCGGAGAAGGAACCCTAATGTTCCGGGGACTTACGAAAGGAAGGCTGCAGGGCAGATTTGGCGGTGAACGGGTGAAGACTCGACAATAATACACCCTTTGCTCGTTCCCCAGCTTTCCCAGAGTACAGATTTACGTACAACCGTGCCTCGTCAATACGCGTGTACTGCGTGCGCCTGCTCAAATCCTTCTCAGAATCTCACAGACGTCCGGGAAACTTTTGGCTGGCCACTCACGCCATTGTAAGGCAGGATGAGGGAGGACGGGACCACGGGCCCTGGACAAGCGGCTAGCTACAGGAACAGGAACAATATAACACATATGTACAACGAGAGGAAACAGACAGAACAGAACAAGAACACAACTATACAGTAACATATATCTCACTCACAGCAATAGATACCATGCTCGAGTCCGCACTTCCCGTCTCAATCTACACCATCCTGTCCGCAGGTCGACCGCAGGTCCTGGTAAGGATCAAGACAACGCCTCGATCCTCGCCGCGAGCGCATTCAAGAATCCGAACCCGTCCTTCGTGACCGTCCTTCCGCTGCTCCTATCAATCACCTTCCCGAACTCGGCCACCATCCCCGCCAACTGCGTGTTACTCGCCGCGACGCGCACCTCCGTGCCCAGCCTCCACAACTTGTTCATCTTCCCCTGCCGCGTCTCCCGTCCCGACGTCTCCCCGTTCGCGTCCCCATTCACGATTTCGGACGCGCCGCTCGCCCGCGCCTTCGTGCGGAGGGGGGCAACGAACACAGACGGGTCCCCGAGCTGCTTATGGAGCGCATCGAGCACCGCGAAGCCCTCCTTCGTGAGCATCTTGGAGCGGTTTTCCTGCATCACGCCAACGAACGCGCGCACGAGCCGCGCGAGCGCCGCGTTGTCCGTCGCTCCCGCCATCTCGCGCGCGAGCTGTGCCAGCCGCGCCGCCTTCGTCAGCCGTGTCTGCTGAGTGCGTGCGTAGGCATTCTCGTCCTCGTCGCTGCCCGCGAGGTCGATCGCGGTGGCCTTCGTCTTGCCCTTGTTCTGGTCTATAGTAGCGGCGGCACCGCCCTTGTCCTTGGCGTTGGGCTGCGAGTTGACGAGGTTGTGGCGCTCGCCGAGCACCTGCCGTTCGCCGCCGAGCTGGAGGTTCGCGAGGCCGTGTAGGACGTCCTTGAGCTCGCCTGAGTCCTTGCGTGCCGAGGGCTTTGGCGCGGCGGTCACGCGGACCGTCGGCTGCAATCCACGATACCGTACCGAGATTCGAGGTGTCGATAGAAGTACACGATCACGAATGTGCGAGCGGGATAGGATGATAGAGCAAAAGCCAAGACAAAACGTAAGGCAGTCAGTAATCGAGCGAATCCAACGTGTCTCGCACGAACGAACGTGCGAGCGCACCGACACAACAAGCAAGCAAGCAACAAGACGCACCTCCGGGAACGGCGACGGCCACACGAACTCCTCCACGTCCCCAAGCCCATACTCGTCCGCGAGGTCCCTGAACTCCTCAATCCAGTGTTCATAGTCTGGTCTGACGGAGAAGTCGAGCTTCCGGCAGTACCGCAGGAGGTCCTCGAACACGGGCGGGAGCCCGCGGCACAGGTCCTCGGGCCGGGCGGCACTCTTCTCGTGCATGAGGCGGTCGTGCGCCTCGTCTGTGCGCGGCACGCCGTTGCGCGTCCAGTGGAGCCCACCGGGCGTGAGGAGGTGGATGAGCATGAGCGCGAGCGCTTCCATGTCGTCGCGCCGCGAGGGTACTAGAAGCGTCAAGGGTCAGTGTGGATGCTCACGAGAAGAATGGAAAGCCGGTGGGTCCGCGTTCCGGGCTGAGAATTGTGGGCATCGTCGTACGATTTCTCGCTTTGCACGGCGACATGGCCGCGCAGGAATCACTTCAGAAGCCAGAAACGAGGCTGAACAACGTCAATGCGAGCGCTACACCCCGCGCGAGGGCATGAAAGGCATGGCGAGGCATACTGCTAATTTAACCGTGTAGGTCTGGCCTTTGCGTAAGCGTGCCTATTAGAATAGACATGCTATATCCAGAACCGCGTACGAAAGGCTGGTGCGCGCTACGATTGAATGGGACTCTTGGACTTCGGGGTGAGAAGGGCTGTATTGGCCCTTACGATCCCTGATAGTCGTGTCGTACCCATGCCTGCGCACGAGCATCCCGACCATGAATGTATAGCTGGTTCCTGAGACTTAAAATAGCTCGGGTCGCAAATACCCATGCGAACTTCGCCGATGTAACATACAGACAAGCGAGGGAATAGGTATGCGTACCTTTATACCGACAGTGGACGCGCACTGACGAGAACCAGTAGTTGCCAATGAAGTCCCTCGGCTCGTTGCTATCGGGTATGTGTCTTCCCGTGCGCTGGTCGAGGTAGAATTTGGAGAAGCCAAAGTCGATCATGTAGATCGTTTTCTCGTTTGGCTCAAGGCCCAGGACGCAGTTGCCCAGCTGGATGTCTCGATGGAGGACGCCCCGCTGGTGCATGAAGCGGAGTCTATCGATCTTTGGTGGGCAGCATCCGACACGTCAACATCACTACTTGCGCAAGAGGAGAACGGGTGGGTTGAAGGAGGGATAGGCAAGGCAAAGAGTCAAACTCCGGATCTCCTTGGACTGGGGGAAGAAGGGGAGTAGGGAGGGAAGGAGGAGAGGGACTGACCACTTGAACGGCTATGCAGCATACACTCCGGAGGTCCCACACGTCCTGCTTCAACATGAGTTCGCGGTGTAATGAGTCGAGGCTGCGGCCGAGGAGGTCGATGGCGAGGTAATCCCAGGGACCTTGTACTCCAGAGGTCCATAGTGTGGGCATGCCCTTCCCTCCTTGGAGGGCAGGGTAGAAGCCGCGCTCATATCTATTCGTAGGACATGACTCGTTGATAGGTTGTAGTTTGAGCGCGACCTCATTCTGGTTGTGAATGTTGCGCGCGCAGAAGATGGCCCCTGCCGGTGAGAGCCAGACGAGCTTTAGACACTAGAGTCGTTGGAAATGGCGGTGTTACAAACCTGAGAAGCCAGCACCAAGCTTTTTACCCAGTTCGTAGTTGGCAATGAACCTGGGATATGTCGGCTGTTTCTGTTGATGGGTCATATTCTGACCGGATCGATGATAGCTGATAGTCTGAGTAGGGTGTGGCGGGATTCAGATGTCGTTAGCCTGGCGGTGGTGACAGATGTGTTCGCAGTAGATAAAAGAGGAATATGAGGATGTACTAAGGGAGGGCGAGGGGTAGAGGGGAGGGTGGTGGTGTCCGGTCGTCGACGTCGCAGGACAGGCTGAGGCTGAGGCCGTCGCGCAACTCGGTGTCGAACATGAACCTCGCGGTCACGTGTGCGTCGTGTCTTCCGCGTGCTTGTCACGTGTGATGGCGTGGCAGTGAACTGCGACTGTGAGCGCCTTGAAGGCCGCCTTGGGCGTGGAGACTGAGCGCGCCTCGTTTGTCGCCGCTGTCGTCTTCCACTGGCAGCTCTCGTGCGCATGCTGTGAGTGGCTTCAGACAAGGCTGCAATAGGCTGCAATGCCCTTTCTCCCTGTCTTCCTGCTCTCTCAGAATCTCAGACTCCGGCGTTCATAATGCCCTCGTGTTCGATGCCAAGCCGTACTTATTCGCCGCCTTCGTGCGCTTCGGGCATCAAACTGCGTTCAGAGCACATTCAAGTTAATCCGGCAAGTCTTCTTTTCCTAATGGCATTGGCGACACAAGATCACCAACTAATCGATGTCTCCTACTAGTGGCATCAATCCGATGCTCGCTTTTCGATATCCGTGTACATTGTGATTCACCTTGTCAACGCCTCAGACCGCCACCGGGCAGCAATTCGTCTTGAAGGGCCCCGGGCCATACGCTCCTTTTGGCCTCCTCTGACATCCTTTGCTCTACCATGTGACACCGTCTTCCGGAGACCTGACGATTAACCGCAAATGCAAACCATATGGCCTCTTCCGACGAAAACGTCCTTGTTGTCTGACACTCTGACAGCACATCGTCCGCATCTCTCCTGGCAGCAGTGCTTGCGCTCCGGCTTCCTTGGCTTGTGTCCTTTTGCCACAATCCGCGCTTTCACTTGGATCACCATTCATCGTGTGCGTCCACCATGATCACCGCTCGCTCACCTTTCCCCGTTGTTTATCGGCACCGCAACGCCATTCTCCCACTCAGTCTCCGCATAAGCAGCCGCCCCACAAGCCACCTGATTCATGCCGCCAAGTCCCTCATGCTTGCACTACAACGCAACTATGTGGTTTAATGCACTCATGGCCACGCCGCCGAGGGACGATCCCCTCATGTGTCCGTCTACATGTGCCGCGCGCGCCGGAGGCCTACGTCTGGAACTGTTTGCATCCGTGCAGTGGCGGCGAATTAGGTTTCTTGGTTGCCAGTGCCAGTGCCTTCCACTGTTGCGTAGTCGGCAGCATACCCGCTCATCCGGATGGCCCTCAAGCACAACTTTGTTTCCCTCGGCAGGACTGGGAGCGCATGGTACTTCCTCCGGGAGCCGAGTGTATAAAACCCGCATAGATGAGATTGACCGTCCTCAGCGCACAGGTTCTATCCTCAGCCTCTCTTCCCCCGTCCTCATCTTCTCTCCGCCGTCTCCAACTCTCAGCAGCACGATGGTTCGAGTCTCAGTCTTGGCTGCTGCCGCTGCCGCTCTCACTGCAGCACCTGTCGCCATCGGACAACAGATATATGACATTGTACGGCATCTCCTTTACTATCGGGTCAGTGCCTGATACGAGCGCTTCCAATCACAGTGGGCGACGACCTGGGAGAGAGAGAGCCTCTTCACCTACACCAACCTCGGCTCGAGCCCGATTAACTTTGTCGCTAAGGGCGCCATTGGTGACGCCGACATCGTCGTTAACGATGGCTCCGTTCTGCAGAGCATGGCCGGTTTCGGCGCCACCCTCAGTACATATTCATGCCGTTTCTTATTCTCTATATCGGGTAACTCACGCTCGCCGCGTAGCTGACTCTTCGGCGAAACTGTTGAGCAGCATGAAGGTAATCCCGCGCGTTTTTCTTCATCTTTTGCCTAGCTTGCTTATCGACATCTCACGCCTTGCAGAGCGCGCACTCAAGTCAATACTGGACGCTGATCAACACGTTGTTTGAACGTGAGCAGCCCCCTTCCTCATTTCTGGAGGCTCGAAGCCCGTCTGACCGAACGTCTTCCGTGTAGCTAATAACTATGCCAACGCTGGTCTCTCGTATCTCCGAGTACCCCTTGGAGCTTCCGACTTCTCGGCCAGCGGTGAGTCCCCGCTCGATGATCGCGCATCCACTGTGTGGTTCTAACGCATGTCACAAACAGTATACAGCTTCGACGACACCTGGGAGGACACCCAGCTGCTCAACTTCAACATCGACAACGCCCCAGCCTACCTCTTCTCGACCATCAAGGACATCATGAGTGTCAACCCTTACCTGAAGGTGCACATCTTGCCGTGGTCACCCGTAAGTCATCCCCTCCGTCTGTGTTCCGAGTGTTCCGAGTGTTGACTGATCCGGGGGTGCTGCGTCTAGCCGGCTTGGATGAAGTCCTCTGGCACGATGAAGGGTGGGAGCTTTATTACCTCCTACAGCACAGTTTGTATGTTTTTGGTCATCCCCGTCCCTGACTGTGAAGGAATTGTGATGGGTGTACCGAGTGCATTGACCTCTACGTTCACTTACAGACGCGAACTACCTCCTCAAGGCACTGCAAGGGTTCAAGAACAAGGGGATCACCGCGTACGCGATCGGCATCCAGGTCAGTCCGCACCTCATGCTTGATTGTGACAAATATGATTGGCTCACTGTATGCGCCCTGTAATAACAGAACGAGCCGGAGAACAGCAACCCAACGTACCCGACATGCCTCATCAGCGCATCCCAGGAGGCACAGATTGGGACGACCCTGCGCTCGCTCATGAACGCGAACGGCTTCTCGAACGTGAAGATCATCGGATTTGACCACAACTGGAACCACGCGGGCGCATACCCCGTCCAGCTCGTACGTCGACCCTTCCGCATCGGCGTTCCGTGCCTCCCCGTCCCTGTAATCGAATATCACTGACACCCTCCCCCTCCCTACCCTCGGAAAACATAGATGGAATCAGCGTACAACGCATTCTCTGGTGTCGCGTTCCACTGCTACAGCGGGTCGGTGGGCCAGCAGGACACGTTCGAGGCGGCGTATCCGAACAAGGAGATCTACTTCACCGAGTGCTCGGGCGAGTATGGCAGCGACTGGTGGTCGGACATCAAGTGGTACATGGACAACATCTTCGTTGGCGCCGTCGAGCACTACGCCAAGAGCGGCCTCATGTGGAACCTCGTCCTCGACGGCACCGGCAAGCCGGAGCTTCCCGGCTCGAACAGCTGCGGTACCCCATGCAGGCCCGTCGTCACCGTTAACACCGACGGGACCTACACCCTTCACCAAGAGTGTAAGTCTCGCGTTCCTCCTTCTTTCGCGCTCTTGTGGGTCGAATGCTCATCGCATGCCGGCTAATCTTGATAGTCTACGCCATGGCGGCCGCATCGAAGGCGATCACGCCCAAAGATTCGAACGGCCCTTTCGCCCAGCGCATTGGCGTCTCCGTCGGCGGCACCCAGAGCTGGGCGCTGCGCACGACCGCGTACGTGACCGCGCGGGCGAACAGCGCGGACTGGCTCCGGTACTCGCTCGTCGTGCTCAACTGGGCTGACACGAACAACGGCGCGTGGTCGCCGACGCCCGTCAAGACCACGATCGAGTTCCGCGGCAAGCAGGCGACGTACACGTTCCCCGTCGGCGTCACCACGCTCTGGTGGTACGCGCCCAACGAGGGCGTCTCGCGCCGCGCCAACCCGAACGCAAACGCCACGGAGGAGTTCGACGGGACGGCTTATGCGCAGACGGAGGACGGCCCGCGGAAGGCGTTCCGATTCCACAGGACCGAGGTCTGATCCTCCACGCCGACACCGATGAACGGAATCGGCATGAATTTTCTTAGTATTTTGAATCGATGGGCAAGGGCTCCAATCTTCCTTTGGGTTTTCCGATTGGCACACATGTATCCATTATGCGGTCTAACACATCTCTTTTTATGAATCAGAATCATTCTGTCAGTACTCACGCATTTAGTTTATCATACACGTCGATACCCCATGTACTATTAACATGCCACTATGTATTCAATACCATCATCATCATATGTCCGGGCCCTGCGATCAGCAAGTTGAGGCCTTGGCCTTCCATTGCTAATATTCTCCCAGAGGCTGGGGCTAGTCACTGCGACCGAACCTGCAAGCTTGATATCTGAGCGCCTGGGCTCAAACCAGTGAACGATCTTAGGATGCCGCTAGATGCTCGCAGCTGTTCGCAGCTAAGCTGGGGTTTGCTGTCCACACTCGCATTTACGCGGACGTCCCGGATCTGATACCAATGCCCGGCTGCAGTGGTCATGAAGGCCTGGTGCCAGTGCGGCAAACTTGAACCATTATTATTAATATTCCTCATCCAACTTGACAGCACCGCCACCGCACAGGTAGGGGGTCTAGAACGATCGTCGATTCAAGTGGATAGATCGAGTCCCCTCCAGTCCAGACAATCGCACGAAACAGCCGAACAGGTACAACCAATTCATGCACCAAGCCCCCGTTCCTCAGCCTGGACAGTTCGCGCCCCCGAATGTCAGGGACTTCAGTCAGGGCGGATAATCTTTCGACGTTAGTTACTGAAGTTCATAGTTTATCTTCGCCTTTAAGGATAGGCGCCCGTAGGGCGCTTGCCCGTTAAACACGGATTGACGACGACGGCGGGATTAACTTTCTGGGAAGTTCAACCGACGGCGCCAAAAGTCAACAATGCACCCGGCGAGAATTGAACCCTCGTCGTCGGGAGGCGCGTCGCGACGCTGGCGCACTCCAGCCCGCTGCACCATGGGCCCTTTATATTGGGTATAACTAATTAGGTTATATCCCCCCCTTCCCTGGCTGGACTTAGACAACTTCGCTCCCCGCCAACCAAGCCACATCAATTGCCCCAATCTGGAGATCAATTAATATTGTCCGACGCGGATAAACTCCATTCGAAAGGTAGACCTCAATGATGAGATAAACCCTGCAATACTTACATAAGCCATACTGTAACTTAGCAAGCTTCCGAGTCGTGCACAGGGAAGACATTAAAATTCTCTTAAGTCTATCTATTATCTATTATGGCATCGTCCACTATAGTAACATAGAATATCTCCACATCATGACCGTGACCATGCCAACACATAGTATGCCAGCAGCCATAAGCATAGAAAGTCGAGGTTGGAATTCTTCTCAGCTGAAGGTTGTGTTGAACTGGCGCCCAGCCACCGGACACGGGCTTCGGTCCGTGGTTCCGGAAAACCTTACTCGCCATTGTAGAGTAAGGTTTTCCGGATGGTCGGTCCGAACACCTGGCCTTTAGCCGCCCTGTAGCCCAATCGGGCAACTATACCGTACGGTCACCGGCTACCATAAGTAACTGGTACTGTGATCACAACAGTGATCACACGGACTCTTATATAATCCTGTACTCTACAGTAGTATATAAGACAGCTCTCTATGAGCTGAATGGATAACTCTTTTAACTCCTCCCATCACGTACGCTATTGTGTACCGCAAGCCTCTAACACCCACATCCAGGTAAGTATGCGGAGTGTCCGCTAGAGTTGCACCTGGGCGTGGGCCCTTTGCCCCACCCAGGTTCAACAGGTTATGAGCCCTGGTCGACGCCGTAGGGACTGCGCCGCTCATCGCGTGCTGCGACCTACTGGCTCCCGGCTTATCTGGATACCCACCGTCGCCGTTATGGTCGACGACCTGTGGATCGGATGTGGCGCGATTATACGCTGCCTGCCGTCCACAGCAGTGGAGTTGGATGTGGCGCGATCACCCGCTGCCTGCCGCTCCACAGAGGGGGAACCTATGTCGGCGCATTTTTTGCTTGCCGTCATTGTCTGTCTTGAACGAGATTGACTGACCAAGTCTCTCTTCCAGACGCATACACCCTCTCGTACACCATGTCGAGTGCTCTCTACCAGGCCGTCCCCAACGTCCTTTCGGGCCCCAACTACCTCGAGTGGGCCCAGGGGATGAAGTCGTACCTTATGGCCCAGGCAATGTGGCACGTTATTATAACGTCCCAGCCTGCCGCTGCCGCAGACGACCGCAAGGACTGGGACGCCAAGAACGTCCAGGCCATCGGTATCCTCCGTCTTCGCATCACAATGAGCATTCTCAGTGCCGTCGACACCAAGGACACCGCCGCGGCCATGTGGAAGCACTTCCAGGATAACTACGGGAAGCCCGGCATCCCGATCGTCTACCAGGACTTCCGCGCCGCCATCGCCCTCACTGTCCCTAGCGACTCGAACCCCGTCCCTGCGCTCGACAAGCTCGAGGCCCACTTCCAGTGCCTCGAGACCAACAAGTTCGACATCTCCGAACACGTCAAGGGCATGATGCTCATGTCGAAGCTCCCGCCCTCGATGGACTCGACCATCCAGGTCTACACCTCTGGCCTTACCGACACCGCCACTACCCCCGCGATCAAGTCGATCACCCTCGCTGGTGTCCGCCAGGCCGTCATCATGCACTGGGAGCAACGTCAAGGACGTCACGCACCGCGCAACAATGCAACGAAGATCAGCGCTGTTAAGCGTAAGGGTCCCGACCCTACCTTCCGTCAGCAGCAGCGTCCTCAGGGACAGCAGCAGCAACACCAGCCGCGCCCTCAGAGGCAGCAGCAAAACCAGTCCGGTGGACGCCCTCGTGGCGCGCGCTCCAAGCGCGACGGTCGTGCTCAGCAGCAAGGTGCGCACCAACATGCGCACTTCGCTCACATCGCTGACGCGCCGACCACCATCACTCAGGGGCCCGACGGCCCAGTCGACCCGCGCGCTCTCATGCGCAAGCCCGTGCGCACGAAGACCGGGAACAACAAGTACCCGGCACTCACGCGTGCCATGGCCCTCGCCAACGAGCTCGGGGTTACGCCCACGTACGAGCGCATCCGCACTCTCGAGGGCATCCCCGAGAGCGCCCTACCATCCTCCTCTTTGTCGACAGCATCGTCGACGCCATCGCCCACGAGCACAACGCGCGCCCTCAGTCGGAGTGCATCTCCGACGATGAGTGGTGGGCACGCGTTCAGCACTGGCAGAACGGCGAGGATCGTCGAGGTCACGGACTCCGACGCCGAGGACTCCGAAACTGAGGTGCACGCCCCGCTCCCCAAGCGAACGCGCACTCTCAGGGAGCGCATCACGCTAACCCTCGAGGAGCGCCTCGCACCTCTGGACAACCCAACAGACGTCCCAACAGACGATCCGATGGAGAGCGAGTCCGACAACGAGTCGGACGGCGAGACTGCCATATCCCTCGGGATAACTGACGCTGAGAACGAGCTCAATGAGTTCTTCAACCGGACCATGTTAGTCCATTCTTCCTCTCACACCGAGTTGTATGCTGACTGCCTGCCTTTACGTGCAGCGAGTAGTGTCGCAGGTCCCTCTCGGAGTGTGGATGCCATGCGTGTACCTGTAGCTACACCTGTACGATTAGCTACAGACGATAATATATGTACTCATCGCTCATCATATGCGAAGTGTGCGTGCTGTAAAGGCAAAGGAAGGCAGATTGAGCGGCAAGACTCGAACATGTGGATGCTCGACTCAGGAGCGTCCATGCACTTTACGTTCACTATGAACGACTTTGCCGACTTCCGCTACTATAAGGTCCATAAACCGCTCTATACAGCGGATGGCGTCACTTATATGACTGGTGAAGGAACGGTCTTCCTCCCGTTAGATTCAGGGGAAACGATCAAGCTGACTAGTGTCGCTCTCGTCCCTAATCTAACCCACAAGCTTATCTCCATGGGAGCGTTACTCCGAGATGGAATGCAGGCGCGTGCATCAACCACCAGCATATCCTTCTTTCGAAGTAACAAGCTTGTAGTTGCGTTCGAACCATGCAATGTTGGTGATACAATCTATGTTACCTATTCGCAGCCTATATTGGCGCGAAACACTGTCACAGCCTCTGAAGCTGTAGACTATGATACTCTTCACCGCCGCTTAGGCCACCCTTCGCGCGATGTGTTGAGACACGCTCGGAAACACACTGAAAAGTGCCCGCTCGTTGAGATCCCCCAGAAGGATTCAATCTGCCGAGGATGTGCGGAAGGCAAAATGCCTTCGCAACCCCATCCGCTCGATATTCGACGTGCATCCAGACCTTTTGAGCTTGTCCATACGGACCTCAAAGAATTCCCTGTCCCCTCGTACCACAAATACAAGTATGAGATCCTGTACTATGATGATTTCACATCGTATGCATGGAGCATTGGTCTTCGTACCAAGGACACTGCACTTCAAACCACACGACAATGGCTTACATTTGTCGAAAACCAATATGGCGCGAAGGTGCAGAAGTGGAAATCTGACTCGGGAGGCGAACTGAAATCAGATGCCTTTACGAACATGCTCAAGGATCGAGGCATTGATATAATCCCTAGCGCACCGCACATTCATCAACAGAATGGCCGCGCAGAGCGAATTATTCGTACGCTCATGGATAAGGGGGAGGCTATGCGGCATGATGCCTGCATACCCCAATCCTGGTGGGAATTCTCATTCGAGCATGCAGCGCATGTGTACAATAGAACACCGATACGTCGCCTAGAATGGCGTACACCCTTCGAAGTTCTAAATGGCTCCAAGCCTGACATTAGTCACCTCCGTGTCTTCGGATGCGGAGCCTATGTCTTTATACCACCCGAAGTTCGAAAGAACAAACTATCGCCCAAATCGGAGCTGATGGTCTACCTCGGTGTCGGGGCTGGAGGCCATAACCACAAGTTTATGCGCTCACCAAACAATGTTGTCTTTACGGCTGCTCAAGCACTGTTTGACGAACATATGTTTCCGAAGTGTTCACACGAACCAAAGCGGCAGAGGCAAAACATTGCCCCTGAAGAGTTAGAACGAAGCAAACCTGTGAACCAGGTCCCCGCTCCTTCTATTCTCCCTGACGATGACGAGGAACCACGTTATCCTCCCAAAATCCTTCCTAAAAAGAACAAGGGCAAGGCGCGAGACGTCGCACCTGCACCGCCGGCTGAACCCCCTGTACAGCGTGTATCACGCAGACAGTCGCCACAGCGAGTGCCCAGCCCTGTGTTGCCGCAATCTCCTCCGGTTGAAAGGTCTCGGGTGAATTCCCCGCAACGACCTGTGAGAGAGCGGAAAATTCCAGTTCGCGATGGTAATGTCTACGGTGAATCACGGCACCCAGTAGACATTTTCAAAGATATTGAGAAACGGACGTCGTGGAAAAAGATGGTTGAAACACGCGGTAAATCGAGTCGCTCTCGACCCGCCACTGTACCACCATCTAGGGATGAGAGGCTTCCCGGGTCTAGCTCTTCCAAATCACTTCCACGTTCACGTGATAAGTCCGCTCAACGTCTTCCATCGAAATGGAACACGCCACGGGAACCCACCCCGTTAGTGTCATCTAGTGGTAGTGACGCTGAGGAAGAGCACGTCTCGGGCCCTGTACCACAACCCGAACCTGCAGAGACGCACGCTCATCCTCACTCAGGCACTCCTAGTGAACACGGTTCAGAGGCATCCTCAGAGGAAGACTCTGAGGATGACGACGAAACATCAGATGACGACGACGACGAGGAGTCATCGGACGAAGCATCATCAGACGAAGTCGAAAATGCCCTGCGTGATCCAGACAGAACTGATGTGGCAGAACTATGCCGGGAAGGGGGAGCAGACCTCATCCAATACTTAATTGCGAAAGCGATCCCACCAGATGAGGGGGAGAAAGTCCCGCCACAGAATGTGCGCGAGTGGACTTTCCGCGATATCGCCAGACTACCTAACTCTGAGCGAAAGGAGTGGTTTACCGCTTGCCGCGAAGAACTAGAGGCTCTTCGCAGCCGCGATGTCTACGACTTGGTCGACCGACCGAAAGGCCGGAAGGTCGTGAAAAATCGCTGGGTATTCGACGTCAAAACTGACGGTCGTAAGAAAGCCAGACTTGTTGCGAAAGGCTTCTCCCAAGTTGAAGGCGAAGACTTTGACAAGATATTCTCCCCAGTTGTACGCTTTGAGACAGTCCGTCTCATCATAGCACTCGCGGCACTCGAGGACTGGCATATCTCAGGCCTCGATGTACGCAGTGCCTATCTCTATGGCAAACTGGAGGAAGAAATATACATGGAGCAGCCAGAAGGGTTTCGCGCCCCTGGCACCGAGCACAAAGTCTTCAGATTGAAGCGTGCTCTATATGGGCTTAAGCAGGCAGGACTTGCGTGGTGGCGCACACTGTCTGAGTCCATGCAGTTGATGGGCTTTAAACAGCTCAGCAACGATGCAGGCATATACATCTACAAATGATCATCCGATGGTCAACTTGTAGTTGTTATCGTCTATGTTGACGATGCACTCTTTTGTGGGCGAGACCGGAAGCTTGTAGCTCAACTGAAAGCTCGCTTCATGAAGAAATGGGAATGCCGCGATCTTGGCGACGCAAGTGAATTCTTGCGTATGCGTATCGTGCGCCGAGGCAGCAGTATCCACTTGGATCAATGCGCCTACTTGGAGAAAGTACTGGAACGCTGCGGCATGACGAACGCACGACCAGCTCCAACCCCACTTCCCACCGGTTACCAACCTATGCCCAACAAAGGGCAGGCAACACCGGAGCTACGCTCTAGGTTCCAAACGGTTATTGGATCCTTACTCTATCTTATGTTAGGGACCAGACCGGACTTGGCATTCGCCGTGACCAAACTAGCACAGTTTGCGTCCAACCCGTCCGAAGATCACCTTAATCGTGCACTCTATATTTGCCGATACCTCATTGGGACCAAGAATTATTCATTAGTCTACAAGGGTGACTCTCAGGCTGGCCTTGTTGCCGGTACTGACTCTGATTGGGCATCGGACCCCAATACCCGACGATCGCAAACAGGCTTCTTTTTGAAGTTAGCGAACGGGATCTTCTCGTGGACTTCACGTGCACAGAAGACTATTGCTCACTCCTCAACTGAGGCTGAGTATATGGCGATGAGCGATTGCAGCCGCCAAGTAGTTTGGGTTCGCAACCTGCTTGCTGAACTTGGCTACCATATGGATCATATACCACTCTCCGGAGATAACCAAGGGTCGATCTTTATTGCATCCAACCCTGTTACGGAATCGAGGTCTAAACACATCGATATCCGCTATCACTACATCCGAGAAGTATATGAGAAGGGTATTGTCGATATTTTCTTTATTGAAGGAAATGACAACCCTGCCGACATCTTCACCAAGAACTTAGGCGAGGCGAAGTTCATTAAATTTCGCTCGCAACTTGGTCTCCGCTTTCCCCGGGCTGCTTAGAGCGCCTACTACGCTTACGTATCTATATGGATACTTAGCGAGGGGGAGTGTTGAACTGGCGCCCAGCCACCGGACACGGGCTTCGGTCCGTGGTTCCGGAAAACCTTACTCGCCATTGTAGAGTAAGGTTTTCCGGATGGTCGGTCCGAACACCTGGCCTTTAGCCGCCCTGTAGCCCAATCGGGCAACTATACCGTACGGTCACCGGCTACCATAAGTAACTGGTACTGTGATCACAACAGTGATCACACGGACTCTTATATAATCCTGTACTCTACAGTAGTATATAAGACAGCTCTCTATGAGCTGAATGGATAACTCTTTTAACTCCTCCCATCACGTACGCTATTGTGTACCGCAAGCCTCTAACACCCACATCCAGGTAAGTATGCGGAGCGTCCGCTAGAGTTGCACCTGGGCGTGGGCCCTTTGCCCCACCCAGGTTCAACAGGTTGGTACCTAATCAGCATCTTAATACATAACATACATGCTTAGAGGCGTCGCACCGACCTCCACAGTGTCGGAAATGTCTTTCGAGGGAAGACTAATGGCCCAGGAGTATCTAAGTCCAGCCAGGGAAGGGGGGGGGATATAACCTAATTAGTTATACCCAATATAAAGGGCCCATGGTGCAGCGGGCTGGAGTGCGCCAGCGTCGCGACGCGCCTCCCGACGACGAGGGTTCAATTCTCGCCGGGTGCATTGTTGACTTTTGGCGCCGTCGGTTGAACTTCCCAGAAAGTTAATCCCGCCGTCGTCGTCAATCCGTGTTTAACGGGCAAGCGCCCTACGGGCGCCTATCCTTAAAGGCGAAGATAAACTATGAACTTCAGTAACTAACGTCGAAAGATTATCCGCCTTGGCTGACACTGGTGCGAATGTAGTGCTATGCTATTGGGTTCGTCTTTGTCCGGCACGAATGTTGGCATCTCACAGATCTCACCCCCGACAACGCTGAAACTCATAATATGAGTCAGACCTATTAGACGGTGCAGAAAAAGCGGCCAGGCACGGAAAACTACAAGTTTTAAGAAGCCTGTTCGATGCCGCACCCTATACATACTTCGGACCCGAGTTTTTACAATGCGAGGCCCGTGCTCCTCGGACAGCTTGAAACTAGTTGGCGGCACCCACGAACCGCTGCATGTGCAAGCCCAGCGCACATCGGCGCGTCGTGTATAATGCCAAATGCGAGGTATTACAGTGTGTGACATGCAGGATCTACTATTGCTACAAACGAAAGCGTTGTCGGGAATATGGCGAGATGGGAACATCGAAAAAAACCAATGGACATCAGCGTGGATTGCGTGTGCGTGCGAGTCTGTGAGCGGTGCGAAAGTATGAATAGAGAGGGAGCAGCAGATGAATGACGACAGCGCGATGAACCGGAGTGAAATGGATGCGCGAGCGGGAACGAGTGGAAGAGACACCATAACGATCCATGTGACGACAAGTTGATCCAAGATGATGAGAGACAGCAGCCCTATGGTGTGTGTGGTACTGGCGGCGAAAACATCAGGAACGGACAACAGCGAGAGAGCAGAACACCGGTAGACAGACAAACCTACGAAAAGAAAGCGAAGTCGGCCAACCACCAAAACAAAACAAAAAAATGAAGGTCATCCCCGCCCCATGCGGCCGACGGCGTGTATGATCGGCGGCGCGCAGGCGCGAGGCGCGTGAGTACTAGAAAATATTAAGGAAGACGTGTGCAGTGCGTGCGGTCGTGTATATGCGTGCGTGTGCCAAGTCATGTCGTTTCGTGAATAAATGAGAAAAAGTGGGTCGGTCGAAGATAGACGACGCGCAAGAAACATCAGGCCCCGATGGGGACCTGCTCCTGCGTTATGAAACCTTCGGGAGACTCAACGCATCTGCCGAGAGCGATGCCTTGCCCTGCAGCCGCCTACCGATCTCGACGCTCCCGCCCACAGCCTGTGCCTGCGGTGGCTGGTCGAGCTTGTCCCACTCATCGAGCAGCTGCTGTCCGACGCCCGGCTCGAGCTCCGTCCCGTCCCGCGAGACCTTCACCTCCCGGTCGTGGTTCCACGGGTTGCGCAGGTGCCGCGTGCGCGTGAATGGCAACCGCTCCGTGCGCACCCACTCCACCTTAAACGACTCTCCCCAGACCGGTCCATTGTCCTGCGCGGCCCCGACCTGGTCGGCGGCCTTGCCTTTCCCGGTGGCAGCCTCGCCGTCGGCGTGGCCATCCGCTTGTGTAGCGTGGCCGTGAGTTGGCTCGTCCTCCTCTGCGACAGGGTGCAGCGAGCCGTCGGTCGCCGCTCTCACCGCCTCCGAGACACGCTCGTTAGGATCGCGGATGGCCCGTATGGGCGCCATCCGGTCAAGTTCTATGCCTTCGGGCTGCGAGAACTGCTTGGGTCCGGCGATTGAGGGGGCAACAGGACGGATACTGGTAGGGTCGTAGCTGAACGCCTGCGGCTCGTCGATCGTGGCCTGGCTGAGTACGCGGTGGGGCTGGAGCATTTCCGCGGGAGCCGAGGCAGCATTGCGGTCCTGCTGCTGCGATAGTTGATGGTGAATCGGTGGGCCACTGGTAGGAGCCTTCATAGACTGGTCGGGCGACATCGGGTACGGAGACTCGCCATAACGATGTTCGCTTGGGGAGAGGAACGTCGAGCCGCGTGACGACCCACTATCGCGACTCTGGGCGCCACGACGTTGAAGGGAGTCTGTTCGAGAGGCCCAAGAGACTCGAGCCTCCCCACGCATGATCGGTCCTACCATCCTGTAAATGGAGGAAAATACGGTAAGCGAAAATGAAAGAGGCGGGCAGAAACTGCGTACTTCGCGTAGCCGTAGAACTCGCCAGACTTGTTGACGCTGAAGATAAGGTACACCTCCTTGCTCGTCCGGAATGCTTGATCCAAGATCCCCTCGTTGTGGCGCTGGGTCGCCCACAAGCCCTTCTCCACGCTCAAGTCCAAGTCGAACTGTCCCCGTTGAAGTCAGTCATCATGTGCCCCGACAACGGCCAGAGTAGTAAAACGAAAACACACCTGCGTCAGCGATTTAAGGATGAAGTACCGCTTCGGGAAGTACGCAGTAAGGATACTGGAGCTTGTCGACGCGTACGAGCCCGAGCTGCTCGAATGCGGCTCCGGTTTCCTAATGCTGCGCCCCGCCCCTGCCGCGCCCTCCTCGTCGCTCGACAGCGATAGGCCCCCAATCAAGTGCGCCGGTTCGGTCGGCGAATTCGAGGAAGGAGGATCCGATTCCGACGTCGCTGAGCCGCGTCTTCGCGCCTCCTCGCGTTCACGCTCACGTTCCTTCCTATCCTTCACCCAACGGACGTGCATTCCCGCACCGCGCTGCGCCCCGACGCCCGCGCGAAGGTCGTCCTCACGGCCGCGCACGCGGCACACGAGGCGCGGGCAGCGCGTGTCGCACGGGCGCAGGGGTACGCCGTTGAAGTGCATCACGGCCGCGCGCAGGTGCGCCTCCGACGTGAAGTTCACAAACGCGCAGTTTGAGCGTGTGATGAGGAAGATGGACGCCACGCCCCCAAAGAGAGACCCTGCGCTCGAGGTATTTGAGGAGTCCGTCGATGAGCCGACGGGCCCTGCGGGCGCGCTCTGGGTCGACTGTGCGCCCGCCGAGTGCGCCCCTGCTGAGGAGTTCTCGGACCCGCTTCCTGGGGACGGCGGCGAGTTGAAGAAACGCCAGAGCTCGTCGTGCGTCGTGTCCGAAGGCACGTTCCCGGCCCACATCACCCATTCGGAGCGGTGTGTGGGCGGGTTGGGGTGGTACGGCCTACGGACCGGAGGGGGTCGACTGGCGGCTGCGCTGGCGGGCGATATGGGCGACTGAGGCGACGCGGGGCCGTTATCCGGCGGACGCTCGCGTAGCTGCGGGGTTGGCGAGGTCTCCTCTATGCGTTGGCCGTATGACGAACCCTGTGGACTGGCTGCTATGGGCGCAAAACCCTGAGATGGGGTGAGACTGGGGCTGGGCCCTGACGGGTGCGGAGGTGTGATATGGAAAACGCCCGGCGTCACCGGGGAGGAAGATCCAGGCTGGCCATACGGAGTCTGCTCAACTTCGCGTGTATTGACTGGGCTATATGACATCGCGTATGGACTCTGGAAGGACTCATATTGTCCTGATCCGGGCTGCGGGGGGAAGTAATACCACGTCCCGCGGTTTTCCTGCTCGGCGCCCGGCTGAGGATACTGCTGGCGATAGGGCGTGGGGTATTGTGATGCATAAAGCGGCGGGGACGGAGCAAAGGAATGTGGGGGATACGCGAAGGGCGGGGTGGAATATCGCATAGGCGAGTACGGCCCCTGACCAGGAAATGGCGTAGAGTGTGGTGATAACGATGAAGAGATGGCGTGTGGTGGACCTGAGCTCGGATGAGCCAGTGGCGAATGTGGAGGGGGCGAGGGATGTGTCGGATGAGTCTGAGGCCGTGAGTGTCCCGAGAACGCAGGAGGGGTAGTTGCCAAAGAATGAGCGTGGTTGGAAGATGAGCCGGAATCAGGGGCGTGTGGCGGATATTGGTACGCCTGTGAGGGCGTCTGCATCATGGGCATGTACGTGCTCTGAGAGTAGGTCATGAGCTGGTTTTGCGGTGGGGTCAGCATGGGCTGGTCGTGCGAATGAAGCCCTGGGTGCGGCTGTGGATAGCCAAACTGAGGCTGGGAGTGAGGAACCATGCCCACAGGAGGTTGGGCGGGCATCGTGTATCGCCCGACATACCCTCCGCGCGCGCCATAGGTATACTGCGGTTGAGGAGGACCCTGAAAGGAGGAGACACCAGGGCGGTTTTCTTGGGAAGGTAGAATAGCCGAAGCTTGTGGAGCAGAAGGAGCTTGGCCTTGAAACGAGGGACGGGCTGGAGGGCGGCGAGGCTGCCCAGACTGAGACATACCTCTGCTACGGCGAGGCTGTCCGCTCCGCTCCGGAGTGGGACTTGTAGAGTGCGAATCAGGCATATTCAACGTCGACGAAGTGGAGGCATGCCCCGGCTTATAAAAGTTATTGTTGTCGTTGAGATGTAAAAGATCAATGAAATCTTCTGGACCGTTCTCGAACGAAGCAACGGCCGGCTTGGACGGTTCTTCGGAGGAGGGCAACTCATACACAGCGTGGAGGACTAAAAGGGGTGAGACTGTGGATTAGCCGAAGGACCGCGCGGACGTGGAAAGAACGGGAATTACAGGGGGGCAGGCCAGCGGACTGGCGGGTAGGGGTGGCTGCAGATTCTAGGCGTGCAAGTGAGCGATCGACATATTAAGAGCGTAAAAGCGATGAGAAAAAGAATATATGGATAAGGAACGAAAGGGCGAGAGACCGAGTGGAAGAGAACGGGGATTGGATGGCCACTGGCGAATGGGCGTACGCGTGCCAGCGACTGGAGACCGAGATCTGGATGGACTCCGAGTCGAGTTTGTCGGCGCAAAACAAAAAATCGAGCCCCACTAGGCGCCCGCTTTCAGACTCCGGCTCTCCCGCCAGATCCACGATCCAGTCACGTGGCAAACCCACCAGTCTGGCGTGCCTGCCTCCGCCTGGGCCGCGACGCCGATCGACGACCTCCTCACATCCATGACAAACCTGTGACAAACACACGACTAGTCACTCACCTTCGACTCCCTGGGACCCTAGCAGCGACGCCGGCAGCCGTGCGGGTGACCCACCACGGGGCGTACGCAGGTGCAGCGGAGGGCGTAGGTCGTTCGAAGAAGAAGGCCGCGGCGAAGGTTCAGCACTCCCTATGCGTCCAGTTCGATGAGGCGAGCTCGAGTGTGAGTGCGAGCGTGACTGCAGGGGCGGTGACTGGTGTGAATGGGGGCCGAGGGCCTGGCTGTGGGGCACCTGGGCCTCCGGTTTGGGAGTTAAATCGCGAGCGAGGGACGTGTCGGCGAAAACCGCACGCATGGTATAGTCCTGCACCAAAATGTGAATGAGATGATGGGGGAGGGGGTGGGTATGTGGAGTAAGGCGAGTATATGCTGTGAGGGTGGGGGCTATATAGAGACGTACAGATGTGCAGAACAAAGCGAGAGATTGTTAGGTCGTGTGCGTCGCGGAGGATGAGCCTGAGGCCGTGTGGTAAATGGGGGATGGTATGAAAGGGTGCTTATGAGGGTGGGGAAAGAGAACGAGGGAAGGAAGACAGGGGACCATGATCGAATGCGCCAGTTGGCTGCAGGCGCAAGCAGTAGGGGTGGAGAAATGAGGGGTGGAAATGGGGTGTGGATCGGGAAGCCGAGAGAGACGCAACCGGCAGGCTCAGCTTCCCGCCACAAGCCCCGCGAGCTCAGTGGCATCAGGTAGCCACCGAGGTGCAGTAAAGGGTAGTCACCCTCGCGCTCTCGGCCGTGACAACGCTCCTCCCATCTCTCCCACCGACGACCACGACATTCTCCGCGAACCACCCATCTAAACTTCCCATCCTCACCCTGACGTCATATCCCCATCTTGCTTGCATCGCCTATCACGTCTTTGCACAACCCCGGCGGCTGAGATCCCGTATGTTTTACACCCTGCAACGTGGCCGCGTTCCAATTGAGGTCTTGCTGCCTTCTTCCGTGACACCGCGTCCGGATCCAGGGAGCTGATCAACACCCAAAAGGTCCCCATCATGCTGGTCACTCGCCCGCGAAAGAGCTTTGCATAACACACGTCGTCCTAGCATGCGAGTAGGACGTCCTCGAGGAGGGCAGGCGAGTGAACGAGGACGCCGTTTTGTGGGCGTGTGGCCAGAGGGAGATGATGCCAGGGTCACAGAGTTAGCGATGGCCGGAACCACGAGTCTCCAAATCCCAATGTGTGAGATCGCACCAGATACGATTCGATCACCTATACTCACCTCCATGATGTCATACCCGGCCACCGCCACGGTCCCCGCCTTCCGCTGCGAGAACCACCCCTGAAATGGCTACTAAACGCCTGCGCTCCACTCCGCCTGTTTTCGCGGGCCGCTTGACAAACCACCACACACCTTCATTACCGTAATCCTCCAACCGTTCTCACCTCGCTACAAATCGGCCCTCCAGCTCACACGCATTAAATTTTGCCGAAAATTGAGAATGGATCTTATGTTGTACAATAAACTACATGTTACATCACAGCTTCCAACTCGTCCCCAGAGGCCGCTCCAGTTCCAAAATGCCCTGCGGCACGACGCGTATGTACGACACAAGTACGTGATACATTACCGCCCTCGAGCCTCACGACGACCCCTCGGGGGCATTAGCCTCCACACCCTGCTTCTCCTGGTCTCGCGTCAGGTCCGCGAAATGGTCCGCCAAACCCTCCTGCACCTCCCTGATGGTCGCCTTGAGTGCCACGAGCGCACCCCGTTTGCACTGTGGCGTCAGCGCGCACGACAGGTCCGCATGCATGAACAATTGCTCCTCCATCGCGCGCAGCCGCCCCAGCACATCCGCTGGCGCGTGCTTCAGCGTCCCCTCCGCCTTCCCGACGTCCCGCCACACCGCGTTCCACGTCGTCACGCACCCTTGCTGGTGGTATGTGCACCCGTCCGGCCGCTGGAACTTCGGCGGCGTCGTCCGCAGCGTGTCCCAGAGCCGGGAGAGCGACCAGTGCCCAGACAGCAGCCGCTGCCGCTGCTCGCGCGTGAGGCTCGCTGGGGCGCCTGCCCGTGCGGAGGCAGAGGTGCCGTTCTCCCCGTTCCCGTTCGGGCCGGCGAGTGCGGCCGCCACGGCCGTTCCCAACCGGGAGCGTGAGTACTGCTTACCGTCCTCGACCACGCCCGGGTCGAAGCTGCCGCCCATCTCGAGGAGCTGGACGTAGTACGCGTAGCCCTGCAACCGCCGGATGCCACTTCTGTCCGCGATCTCCAGGGCGTGGACGGGACGGAGGTCGCGGGCGACAATGCGGTCGACCCACCGCTCTGCGACGTAATTGCGCAGTGCCGTGTGTCCGCAAAGTAGGGCGACTTCGAGGAGCCGCTTCATCCACGCTGAGGAACAGTGGCCAAGCTCGTACTGTGGCTGCGGGGGGCCGTGCAAGCCAGAAATCACGTTGTACAGTGCGTCGACGGCCCACGTCTCGATGGACGCGAAGTGGTACTTGTTCGTCATTTCTGCAATCGTCAAAAGCCTATCCACGTTCGCTGCCGGGGTGTTGTATGTCTGGAGCTGTAGTGGCCTGTAAGCCCGAAATAAGTTTGGCCACCGGTAAACGTCAGCTTTGAGCGCACGGGTAAACGCTGTACGTACAAATCATAGATCACCGAGAGGAGGGCGCGAAACCGCTCCACGGATTCTCCATAAAGCCGGATGGGGTTCTCGTCCGAACAGCCTTCCACGTTCTGCGATAGCACGTGATGTTGCGCGGGCATGCTGAACATGTGTTGGAATGCGGACGAATCCCGACCAAGAAAATATCGATGGACCTACAGCACAACAGACAGCGCGCGCCGACAAATTGTCAGTAATTGAGGCTCGCGGGGCATACAACGAAAATCGAGATCGGCATCGAGATCAACATCAGTGGAAGATACTCCAACGACGTCGGGTGCAGAGTGGCGCGATGCCACGCGCGGAGACGACGAGAAGGAGCGAGAACGCGAGAAGGGAGGAGCAGGGAAGCCCGAATGACGGGGAATTGGCAACTGAGCGAACACTCACCCTGAACAACGTTTTGTCTACGCGAATGACACAATCGGCACTATCGATGTAGAACTCCCCATCGCGTACGGTCGGTTCCTCCATGCGATCCTGTCCTCCTTCGCGCTCGTCTCCGTCCTCGACGATGGGTTTCCGTTGCGTCGGGAAAAGGCTGTTCGCAATCACATCTACTCCACCTGAGGTTATTTTGCCGGACTCGGTGCCGTGAGACCGCAGAGTGCGCAGACGTACCTTCCTTGGCCACTTGACCTACACCACAAGAATTCGAATTTGTATCTGACTGAATGGACTCCCAGGCCATCGCACCCTCGCGGTCCGATCCTAGTGCCGCGGAGGTGGTGAGCGTTGACGTCGACGTGCCTGATGACGAGGACAAGAGCGCACCCTCGTCTTCGTCGGCGGCTTTCGCCTTGCCCTTCCCCCTTCCTTTCATACTCGGGGGGACTCCGCCCGCATCGCCTCCGCCGCTACCACCGCCGCCCGCGCGGGCGCCAGGCAGACTGGAACTGAAGTCCTCGAGAAGCGTCACACTGCTCCGCTCGGCTTCCGAATCGGACTGGTCGGCGGCAGTATGGGACGCGTCAGAACGACGCGCGTTCCTGCTGCTGCCTGACGCGGCGGAGGATGAAGCTGAAGGGGCGCCCGTTGGGACACCGCGACTGTCGAGCACATCGCCAAGGTGGGACATGGACATGCGTGATCGTGGACGCGAGGTCAATGAGGGTGCGGACAGAGGCATGGAGGTGGTTAAGGAAGCTGTCGCCGCTCCCGATGGTTTGGGCCTTGGACTTGGGGCGGGGCTGGAGGGGCTGAGTTCACGCTCGGCGGTGCGCGGACGCTTGCGCGGGGGCTCTGTTGTGTCAAGGGCTGTGTGCAAGAGGGACGATAGGGAGTTGCGCCCTCGCATCTCCGGGATCGGGAGACGTGAGTAGGAAATAGCGATTGGTGGGGAGAATACCTCGTAGGGGGGTCTGAATGACTCGTGAAACCGGGGATATATGCTATCGTTTCGGGAAGAAGAAGCCAAAAAGACGTTATTTCCGATGCTCTGCCTGAGTCAAGGGAGCTCAGTGCAAGATATCAGTGGTTGGAGGACGGTTGCTAAGTGTGGTCCGAGGAGAGACAACAGAAGACTCTGCCGCGCGCAAGTGTGCCAGTTAAGCGGGTTGTAATAAGCCGGTATATCGTTCAGGAAAGAGTGATTCGAAGACTCTGACGAGGTGGCGTAGAGAAGTAGTAGTAGTCGTCGTCGTCAGCAGCGAAGGTGCAAGGACTCCGGCACTACGGTGGCCGCACCAAAAGAGGAAAGGCCGGAAACTGCCGAGGAGCGAAAACTTGGGAGTCTGAGTCTACCCTTGGTCTACCCAACACCTGCCATAACTCATATCTCCCCGACTCCGATCCTTCCAACAAAATGGTGTGTACACTCGTCAATGTTTAAACTGACCAGGCTGACCCTTTTGCGCCAACAGAGGCCCATTCTTTTGCAAGGTCTGCACGCGTTTAAGCTCCTGGAAACTCGGGGCATTGATTACTTTGAAATCAGGTCACGAACGGTCTCTCACCCAGATCAAGTTCAACAAGGAGGGGGACCTCCTGTTCTCGTGCTCAAAAGACCATGTCATCAACGTGTGGTACACCCATAATGGAGAGCGGCTAGGCACATACGATGGACATAACGGAACGGTATGGACGATCGATGTTGACTGTACGTTCACTCCATATTCTGTGGGATGTCTCGTGAACATACTGCTCATGGAACGGACCTTCGATTCCGTCATCCTACCTCATATCCAACCTCAACATTGCCATCTGACATGCCCTTAACCCCCGATCGGTCCTACTCTGGACCCACTCGTGTCGACCCGTTGCTCTCTAGCCCAATCACGTTTCCTCGTCAGTGGTTCTGCAGACAACACGATGCGTCTCTGGTCCATACAAACTGGCAAGTGCTTGTTCCGATGGGAGTTCCCTACTGCTGTCAAGAGGGTAGCATTCAGCGAAGACGACGACCAGGTGGTCTGCGTCACCGAGCAGCGCATGGGGCATCAGGGTGCTGTTCGGATATTTGACATCAACCGGGACGATGATGGCACAGTACGTGAGTGCACGTTCTTTATTTCTCATTCCATGAGTTTGTGCAGTTGTAAGGAAGCGCCACTCGGTCGTCGCATACAATCCTTCCCAGGACCCCATATGACTGGCGATGCGTGCGCGGATACTCATTTTGCATCCCCGCAGAAAACAAGGAACCGCTTTCGATGTTCAACCCCATTGGTTCAAAAGCTGTTGTTTGCGCTTTTGCGCACCGACCTGACATCATCCTTACTGGACACGAATCCGGCAAGATTTCGCTATTCGACGCCAAGACAGGTGACGAGATCGCGTCGAACGAGCACGCACATCGCGATGTCGTCACGGACCTGCAGCTCAGTCCAGATCGGTCATACTTCATCACCAGTAGCAAGGATAAGACTGCAAGAGTGGGTCTATGTGCCGCGATTGACTTCTGAATGCATGCTGACGGTACCACTTGTAGATCCACGAGACACGCACGATCACTGTTCTCAAGACGTTCGTCACGGAGACGCCCCTCAACAGTGCCGCCATTGCGCCGTCGAAACCCTACATCCTGCTTGGTGGCGGTCAGGACGCCATGAGCGTGACGACAACATCGCTACGGCAGGGTAAGTTCGAGACCCGGTTCTGGCACAAGATCTTCGAGGAGGAGGTTGGCCGCGTGAAGGGTCACTTTGGACCCGTGAACACGTAAGTCAGCGCTTCATTAGCGCATTTGATGAAGCTCATCATGCCATGCAGCATCGCGGTTTCGCCGAAGGGTGACTGTTATGCGTCCGGCGGAGAAGACGGTTTCGTGCGGGTGCATCACTATGACGAGAGCTATTTCCGGGCGAAGCCGTACGGCGACCTGGAGATCGAGGATTAAAACTGCATATGATATTGATATGATACATAGTCTTGTCACGCTGTGGCCTCCTTGCTTGTTGTGCCGGAGATCGTCGGGATTGTCGAGAAGTACTAGTAGTTCGCACTGTGCTGTTGTGTTATCTCGTCATTGTAGCCATCCTGTATAACTTACGCGGTGCACGTTCTTTCATATGCGCTGGATCTGCGGTCCACGCTGTTCCGGATGCGCTCGATTGTCGGTAAACAAACTTGGTGAGTTGCCTTTCTTGCGCTGGCACCGGCGGCTCATTGATCATTTGTCGGGCACCGCATTTCGGGTGCCGGCATTGTGGTCCGGAACGGGGCCCTTCATTTTTGACGCGAACGTGGTGCCAGTGGCGGCATAGTTTATATCTTGTCCCTCCATGATCGTCCTCGCTGTTGTCTGACGCTGCCCTCCACGTCTGTGCATCTCTCGAACACAATGTCCCAACTGCCCAACATATCTCCCCTGCGCATCGACCGAGACGCGGCTGGGAGCTCGGAAGCTCAGTCTCGTCGGTCCTCTCCCGATTCTCGAGAGCAGTCCCGATCACCCCCGGGAAGCATGGTAGACGCGAATGGGGGCTTCTTCGACTACACGGAGGAGAAGCACCTGCACCACGTACGTCGCCCCATTCTCCCTGTCCATCCCCAACAAACGCTTAATACATGCGACCGAACGACGGCCTCAATATAGATTGAGGCGAAGCTGCTCGCAAACCGGAGAGGCTCCGACGTTGCCGCAGCGTCTCGCCCCACCTCTCTGCTCAGCTCCCCCAACTTTGCATCGTCACCGCCGCCACACGAAGGTGCTTTCGTGAACACCCCCAATCTGTCCGCGATACCCGAGCCAGCAACTATCACAACACCCTCCTGGGACGGACGCCTACCCGAAGCTATGCGGCCAACCAGCCCAATCGATTTGAAGAGTCCGGCTAGAACCCAAGGTATGTAATCCGCACGTTTCGAAGATCATATCTTGACGTCGTTGCTGTTTCGACACAGACCTTGTGATGCCCCCGGAGAACATCCCTATCCTCGAGGCGCTCGAAGAATGCCTCAACCTACGCGAAAAATACATGTCGCGCTCTGGCCAGAAGCTCGGCTTCAACCCCCGAGATTACGATGGTGTGTTCAGCGGTCTTGACGGGGACATCGCTGGGGTGTGCGGTGTCCATCCCGACGCCGACTACGCCGCTCGTCCACCCCCGAAGAGCCCCATCCGGAAATGGCGCATCTATCCTCGACCTCCTCCGCCTCACTGGCACTGGAAGGGCAAGGGCACTGTCGTCCCGAGAAACGAGGGCCATGAAGCGATCGAGGACGAGGAGTTTGAGTTCGCCAAGTGCGAGATACCCGGTGCGGACAAGTCGGATTTCGCTATAGATGAAAAGGGCGTATTCCAGGTGTACGACAGTACAGAAGGTTGGTATCTTGATTACCCTCCGTGCCTCTTTGTGCTGCAGTTTCTGGCGCTCCAGCGAAGTGCATTTCGAATCGGCAGGAGTTCATGCCATGTTTCAATCCCGAGTCACCGAAATGCACTCCGCTGCAGGTTTAGGCGCAGAAACACGGCACGAAAAATGGCAAGATTTGATCCCAATAAAGTCATTCTTACCTCTTCACAGAGAAGGGGAAGAAACCCCGTTTCGACGTACCTAGTATAAGGGAGTACTTCATCGACCTCGAGAGGGTTCTTTCTGTCATCTGTGACGGTCCAACGAAGAGCTTCGCATTTCGGAGACTCAACTACCTCGCCAGCAAGTTCACAATGCATTCGCTACTCAACCAGCAACGGGAGCTGGCGGAATTGAAGCGCGTGCCTCATCGGTAAGCGAGTCTTCTCGTTGCGTCATCACCCTATGGTTCACGAAGGTTCGCAGAGACTTCTATAACCTTCGTAAGGTGGATACGCACGTTCATCACTCCAGCAGCATGAACCAGAAGCATTTGCTTCGTTTCATAAAATCGAAGATGAAGCGGAGCCCCGACGTATGTGTATTGTAATTTTTGTAAAAGATATCCAATCTCTCAACGTACGTTTTAGGACGTTGTCATCTTCCGTGATGGGAAGGAGCTCACACTTGAGGAAGTGTTCAAGAGTCTCGATCTTACCGCATACGATCTCTCTATTGATACCCTAGACATGCACGCCCACAATGATTCATTCCATCGATTCGACAAATTCAACCTGAAGTATAACCCCATTGGAGAATCCAGATTGAGGGAGATCTTTCTCAAGACTGACAACTACATTCAAGGGCGATATCTCGCGGAGCTGACGCAAGGTGTGTACGCAGACGCGCACCTTGCGTATCGTATACTCATAGTGCCGATCAGAGGTCATGACGGATCTCGAGCAGAGCAAATACCAAGTAAGTGCTCCGCCGTCCTCCCGGAAGCATCTCTTTTCTCACGGAACGCTAGAACTGTGAATGGAGAATCAGTATATACGGCAGGAAACTTGACGAATGGGACCAACTCGCCAAATGGATCGTCAATAACAAGCTCTATTCGCACAACGTCCGCTGGTTAATCCAGATACCGCGTCTGTACGACGTGTACAAGCAAAACGGCTCTATCAGCACCTTCGAAGATATCGTGCGAAGTATGTGCCTTTCCTATCTGTCGCCCGACTCGCACCTAGCTCACTTATTAATAGATATCTTCCAACCTTTGTTCGAAGTGACGCAAGACCCGTCGTCGCACCCCGAACTGCATGTCTTCCTCCAACGCGTCATTGGCTTCGACACAGTCGACGACGAGTCGAAGGCGGAGCGCCGGTTTCACAAGAAGTTCCCCTACCCGCGTCTCTGGGATGCCAAAGAATCACCCCCGTATTCGTATTGGTATGCGAATTGCCTTCTTTTCACGCCACGCCTCTCACACGCCGCGCTTCGGCAGGGTCTACTACATGTATGCGAACATAGTCAGCCTCAACCAGTGGCGCCGTGCGCGAGCATTCTGTAAGTTTTAGACGAGTGACGTCGGGGGTGCGCAAAGCTTATTCGCTCCTCAGGCACATTCGTTTTTCGGCCCCACTGTGGCGAGGCAGGCGACCCCGAGCATCTCGCCTCTGCCTTCTTGACTGCGCACTCCATCTCGCACGGCATATTGCTGCGCAAGGTCCCCGCGCTCCAGTATCTGTTCTACCTTAAGCAGATTGGCCTTGCGATGAGCCCGCTGAGTAACAACGCGCTGTTCCTGACGTACGAGCGGAACCCGCTGCCCGACTTCTTCAAGGTCGGTTTGAACGTCAGTTTGAGCACCGACGACCCTCTGCAGTTCCACTTCACCAAGGTTTGACATCCTGTGAACGCTTCGGTTGGTATCAAAGGCTCACAGACGTTTAATCAGGAACCTTTGTTGGAAGAGTACAGCGTAGCTGCTCACGTGAGTCGAAAGATCCGGTTTATGACGTTAGAACTAGGTACCGACCCGTACATAGATTTACAAACTCCCTCAAAGCTCTCTAGCTGAGCTTGCGCGCAACTCGGTGATCCAGAGCGGCTTCGAGATGGAAGTGAAGCGACACTGGCTGGGTCAAAAATGGTATCTTCCTGGCGCTGCGGGGAATGACATCAACAAGGTTCGTTGCCTTGCGAAGCATCGTCTACTTCTATAATTTTGTTCGCTCATCGCCTCGCGCCTTCTTCAGACCAATGTGCCAAATTCCCGCCTGGAGTACCGCCGCCAGACATTGGTCGAGGAGCTTACCATGATCAGGACGAAAAGGCCTATTGACTTGCAAGCACGCGTCTCTCCTGCCCCCGCATAGATTGTCGTAGGCGTCGTCCTCTAAGTGTACTGACTGTAGCCTTGTTTGTGCAGCCTCTGCTTTGTAATCTTATATGTAGCATCTAAGTATTCCCGCACACTGGCACCATCTAAGGCACCGCCTCGACATGTCTTTGACACCAGGTCGTGATTCGGAGAGCGGTCTACCGCATTGCGGTCGATATTTGAATTCTTTATCCTGTGCTGACCGCCTAACATCGTGAGACTATCGACTGGTCTCCATTACTTTAGAGCAGTAGCAGGCCGTTATCCCCCCCACACCCTTGCTCCCAGTTGCTTCGTCCTGATAATGTCCACCGCGCAGGCTGCAGAGGTCCGTTGCTCCCATTTTCTTCCTTTATATGTATGTCGCTGATTCATTCGAAGACCGAGTATATCCCAGGTGCCAAATTGCGGACAACCGATCTCTCATGCATGGGAGCGTTTTTCGAACGCCGTTCAACAACATTGCGACTAGATAATATCAAGGTGGAAGGAAGAGAAGAGATTGACATGTATCTTGTTTTCGTGAGCGACAAATTCCCTTTTGTGCGTCACTCGACGAGCGCACACACTGACCATTGCTGCACAGAACGGACTCTTTCAGTCGTGCAAACGGCTTTCAACGTCCAATCATACCTTTGCTGCAACAGGACAACACTGACGTACTGGCCGCTGCTCTCATTCAGGTCTCCCAACTTAACGGTTTTACCCCCGGTAGTGCTAGGGTGTCGGGCGCCCTCATTTGTTCAACACCCTTTGTCGGCCCTATGAAGACACAGCCGACGTTGACGTTTAGGGAATACGACACCATTTGCCGTGAGTACAAATCAATGTGGTTCTCTACGACCACTTGGCATGCGCATGTATACGAAATTGGCAAATACTGATCAGCTCCCAGGAACAATTTGAACATCTCCTCAGCAACCTCATCAAGCCTAGCTATACCCAGCAATTTGCAAACCGTCGCCGCCCGCCTTTTTATAACCCAACAATCGTTACAGCTCGTTACAGGCGGCCATTTCGAATCTGGGCCCGGACCGTTGGAGGTCTATAAGTAATGTGCGTTCTACACAGGCCTTTGTGCGCCTGTTTTCTTCCCTCGCTCGCGGAGCATGGTTGCTCTACACCAGTCCGATGTCCTGAGCGCGGTGTCCGCGACACCGACGGCGGCACCGGTTGCCCCCATTGACAATACCTTTGGAGCTATCCTCATCGGCAACTACGTCGGGTTGTTGTAAGTCAACTCTCGGTATACGGCAAACATACATCTTCGCTGACATCTAAAACTTCAACTTGGTTTCAAGGATGTATGGCATTATCATTTATCAGGCTTATGAGTATTTCAAGTTGTACCCGACGGACACCATGAGGTTGAAAACTTTGGTACGCGTCCACCCAGCTTTATCTGGCGCCTTCCGGAGAGTATTGATCCAGAGTCCCTATAGGTCATCGCCTTGGTGTAAGTTCAAGGATTCGGTTTATGGTATCAAGCGTTCTCACAGTAGCCTCAGTTCCCTAGACACGCTGCATGTCATCAGCAGCTCTCACGTATGGTAACGTCCGACACCAAAGCGTTGTTATCGGACTGTTGTGCTCATCTCGTCGAAGCTATTTCTATCTTGTAACAAACTATTTCAACCCAGCCGCTCTCTTGATTGGTACCTGGTATGTGGGTCGATCCAGTCTTCCTTATACGGAGTGACGTGATGATCTTTTCCCTCAGGTCTGCAATTGTACGCATTATTGCTCTTTGCATCGTCCGTCTGTCACCTAATACATCCTTGGCTGCCTAGCTCATGGGGGTTGTAATGGTACGTCTATGAGATATGGGCGATGGCCGCACTGAACCTCACCGAGAACCTCTAGAGCGTCATCATTTTTGTGGCCCAGGTGTATGCACTGCTGTGCTGTTGTCATGTTGGCTCCCATACTGACAATAATCCTATCAGGTTCTACGTTCGGCGCATCTATCTGCGTGCGTTCCCTGCTTATCATACCGCAATCTTTCGGCGGGGTAATCGTATTCCAGTAAGCGGCAGTTACAGGGGCCTGGTGGTCGTCATGGCAAGTGTATCTCAATTCAGCGGCCGTTCTCTCGATCTGAGTTCAGTTGTAGACACTGCTTATTGTGGGGGAACTAGGTGGGCGGTCACCCTGGTCAAACTTTCTGTGACTTATTAAAGGCATGGAACTACGTCCCAAAAGGTGCCGCTACCTGTGAGTACTACGGCATATTCGAGGTCTCAACTCATCATTGCATGCACCATAGTTGCGGCTCTCGAAGGGTGAGCCATGGTCCTAGTCGCAACACTATCAGACAGGTTCACACGCTAAACCCCGCTGGAAGGTCGACAAGATATCAATCCGAGTCTCAAGAAACGCTGACTGTAAGCCCCTCACGCTCTGCCTAGAATGAATGCATGCGGGTGGAAGTATGCTTACTTGAACTCTGGCAGCACATCGAGTCGACGGCTTTGGTAGCCGTGTTGGTGGTGGACCTCTTCCTTGCCGGCACGCTCGTCACCATCTTCCATCGCAACCGCACGGGATTCAAGAGGTCTGTAGCCGCTCTCCTCGCCCACCCAAAGTACGATGCCTTACGTATACCTTCCTAGGATGGACTCGCTGCTCAACGTCCTCATTGCATACACTGTCAACACTTGTATGTTATTACTTACTCGAAGTCCCTGTCAACGATTATTCGCTGATTGTGCCCCGTAACAGGTGTCCTTACTAGGTAGTTTGCCCCTATCCCGATCGCATGCGTAGATCCTGACCCGTCCAGCGCCATCAATGCTCTCGCCCTTGGTTTCGTGAGTCTACCGACAGCTTTGTGTCCACCATATGTTGTTGACTTTAACGGACAGCTGGTCGCCTTCCCGACCAACATGATTTACTTCGGGATCCTCACCCCCGCAACGAGGTGTAAGTCGCATCACTGGTATCCATGATGAAAGTACCAGTCACCTGCTAACCGAATGACACACCTCGCAGCGTACACTATGGCGGTTCTTGGCGTGTACGGCTCCACCTTAAGTCCCCGTAGCCTGAAGCCTTGAGCTGACGACGTTTGTTTTCCAAGGCTGAATTCCCGTAAATCGCTACTGGAAGACTACACCCAGGCAAGACAATCAGGCACGCTAGGCCTTAAGTTAGACGAGGAGAGCGGGAAGAGAAGTCAAACTCGAGTGGCGGAGGTATGCACGGCATCCGCTTTCAAGCACTCTGTGAGCTCGATCGGAGAGGATACCCTGATAGAACACACCTCAACCAAGGAAGGCCTGTAAGAATACATGGAAGAACGGATATTTATCTGCTAACGGTCCTGCGCACTGGCTGCATCCGTGGCCTGGGCCACGTCCTACGGAGGAACTATATGTACAATAGGTAAATAAGTGGCTAGACATAAAACGATATACAGCAGGGACGACTTGGTCTACATCCTACAATGTTTCGGCCCCGGGGTAAAGCTAATATACAACTCCACGCCGCCGACATGTTGTCCCTCCATGAGTGGCTGATTCTCCATAGCAGTTTGACCGTGAAGGAAACGCAAACATACCAGTAATTATCACTAAAGCCTTCGTACTTACACCCTCAACGTTCGTTGTTCACGAGACCCGCAACCGGTCTCCCAACGTCGCCGCGAGCGCTTGCCCATGTTGAAACAAGAACTCCGAGCACCCCACGACCGCGACGCTCTCCAACGTCTCCCCCCTGCCCTCCTCCACCGCCATATCGGTAAACCTCACCCGCTCGCGGAACGCCTGCACGACGGCGTCGCCCGTGACGCGCTGGCAGTGCCACACGGCGAGCCTCGCGAGGCTGGGCAGGCGCACCGCCCACGAGCCCTTGGCGTCGTCGCTCTCGCGCGCGTGCGCGAGCCCGTACGCCATGCGCCGCCGCGTGTAGGGCGCGAGCATCGCGACGACGCGGTCGGACATGTCCGAGCCGACGATGCGGAACTCGCGCAGGTGCGGCAGGTGCTCGAAGCACCACCGAAAGTCCTTCGTGCGCATGTCCGCGTAGTCCATGTGCAGCAGGCGCAGGGGTGGGCGAGAGCGTTTCAGGAGCGTACGGAGGCCCATGCCTTCCAGTGTGTTCCGCGTCCGCATCCAAATCGGAGTCGAGTGTTGGGTGTCGGATCGGCAGCATGTATGAATAACAGGAGCGGGTGCAAATGTAGGGAAAGCAAAGCATGAATGAAGGCGTTCGGGATCGGAGCAGGGAAGAATGTCCGCACCTGTTGCGTGGTCCGACCACGGGGACTGCGAAAAATCCTGCGCCTCGTCGTCCGACTCGCCCTCGTCCGGTGGCGAGCGCAGCGCCACATACGGCTCCGTGCGGAGCTCAAAGTCCACGTTCGTGTGTTCGAGGTAGAGCTCCTCGAGCGCAGGCGCGTCGATGTGCTCGAGAATCGCGCGGACCGAGACCGTGCTCCGGACAAGGAGCGTGCGGAGGCGGTCGAGGCGCACGGGGACGAGCACGCCCGGCTGGATGGGCTCGCCCTCCTGCGGCCAGCCGGTGAAGTGGAGGGTCTCGAGGAGGGGCGTGCAACGGAGGAAGTTGACCATGCGCGCGACGTCTGTGGACACGTCGAGGGAGAACTCGGTGATGCATACGGACGTGACGGGATGGGCTTCATGACGCTCTCGAGCGGTAGCGTGTACATCGAGAAATGGAGCGCGAGCTCCGGGGGGCCCTCCGCGGGGCCGTGCACGCGGAAGATGGACGAGTACGTCCTGTCGTCGACCGCGTCCGAGGCGGCGTCGGTGTTGAGGCCGAGGGTGTCCAGTGCGGACACGCCTTTGATGAGGAGGTGCAGCTCGTCGACCAGGCACCCCCGGCTGCGGTCGAACGCGTACTTGCCGAAGTCGAACTCCTCCTCGTGCCTCCCGGAGATTACACATCGGCGCAGGCGCTGCATGTTGGACAGAACGGGGGAGAGGAGGGGAAGGATCATGTCCGGGGTGGCTGCCTCTATGCGGACATCGAACGGGAGCGGGGTGGAGTGGTCCATCCAGCAAAGGGCCTGATCGTGTGAGAGGGCGGTCCCGTTGGATTCAAAGAGATATACGTGCTGCCATACGCGTGGCGAGAGGCAAGAAACGTCCTTCCAGTAGCGGCAGACACGGCCGAAGACGATGGGGTTGAGTTGGTCGGAGGGCTCGTCGGAACAATGGACGAGGATGTCGATAAGGAGCTCGGGGGGCAGGCGATGAACGGGGGGGATATCCAGGGGCTGCGGGGGACAGAAGGCGGTCATTGTTGTCGAGGTCGTTGTCGACAACCTACGGCCTGATCGGAGATGTGGACAGAGATGAACGTGAACGTGAACTGACGGCGGTCGTAGCTGCTCGAGGCTGGCAGTGGCAGTGGCACTCACTCTTATGCATAAATATTCGAGCTTACAGTAATCAAGACGCTAGCGCTCTCTACATCCAATTTAACCTTCCCACGCCCCGGCCACTTTTTCCTCCCACGTCCCATCCACTAGGCTCGCAACCCGGCCTTGCGGTGCAAAACCCGAAACAAAACACTCGACCTGAATCGAATCAGAGGCAGTGACATCTATTATACGGATCCATACAATTACAACAGGAACATGCTATGCATATGCGACGAGTCGTGCCATAGACAGGAGCCAGAGATGAGATACACAGTCGGAAAACGTGGATGAAAAACGATACAAGGAAGCTGCAGTCCACCCTGAGGTACACAAGAGAACAACACACACCCTCAACCAGAGCACATGAGGCACGCCTCCTTGTTCTCGAGGGAACACATCAATTTCGCTTGCTCCAGCTCGCGATCCCGCTGACGCTGGAGAGCGGCAGCAAACTCGGGATCTGCCTCGGCTGCCTTCTGCGTGCGCTCGTCGAGCGAAAGCTGTCCAGTCGCGGAAGCGAGCGCCGCATCGTTGGCGACCGCGACAGCAAGAGAGGGGGATGGCGGGTCCGAAGCGACGACACCACCATTGATCCCGTTCACCCCATTCATCTTGCCATTCGACACGGGGGTAGCGAGCGACGGCGTAAGGGGCTCCTCCTTGATGGGGGTCGAGGGTGCGACGGGAATAACGGCGCCGGAGGCCTTCGCCTGAGGTTTCTTCGCCGCATTCTTCAGGTATGAGCTGTCGACAGTGAACTTGATCGCCTGCGCGGCAGGGCGCGTGCGCAGGTAGTACATGCCCGTCTTGAGGCCCTTCTTCCAGCCGTAGAAGTGCATGCTCGTCAGCTGCCCGTTCGTCGGCGCCTGCAGGTGCACGTTGAGTGATTGCGACTGGCAGATGAACGCGCCGCGGTCCGCCGCGAGGTCGAGGACCTTCTTCTGCGAGATCTCCCAAACGGTCTTGTAGATCGCCTTGATGTCGTCGGGGATGATGTCGATGTTCTGCACAGAGCCGTTGTTGGCGATGATCATGTTCTTCATGTCGTCGTTCCAGAGGCCGAGCTCGACCAGCTCGCGGAGCAGCCACGGGCACACGACCTGGAACTCGCCAGCGAGGACACGACGGGTATAGATGTTGCTAGTGTAGGGCTCGAAGCATTCATTGTTGCCTAGGATCTGCGACGTCGACGCGGTAGGCATGGGCGCGACGAGGAGCGAGTTCCTCAGACCGTGCTGAGCGACCTTGGCCTTGAGGCTCGCCCAGTCCCAGAGGTCCGTCGGGGTGACACCCCACAGGTCGTACTGGAGCTGGCCCTGAGACGCGGGACTACCCTCGTATGTCTCGTAAGGACCATCGGCCTGCGCCATCTCGCAACTTGCCTCGACGGCGGCGTGGTAGATTGTCTCGGAGATCTGCAGGTTGAGCTTCCGCGCCTCGACGGAATCAAACGGCATATGGAGCGCCATGAAAGCGTCTGCGAGACCTTGCACGCCGATGCCAATGGGACGGTGGCGCATGTTCGATCGGCGGGCTTCGGGAATGGGGTAGTAGTTGCCGTCGATGATGCGGTTCAGGTTGAAGGCGACGACCTTGGCGACAGCGTGCAGCCTCTTAAAGTTGTACTTGCCGTCCTCGATGAAGGAGGGAAGGGCGATAGAAGCGAGGTTGCAGACGGCAGTTTCATCTGGGGAGGAATATTCGATAATCTCCGTGCACAAGTTGGATGACTTGATGGTACCGAGATTCTGCTGGTTGGACTTCCCTGGATCCACTGTCAAAAACAGAACACGCTCAATGAAAGCCGCACTTACTATTAGCGGCATCCTTGTAGAGCATGAAAGGACCGCCAGTCTCGATCTGGGCCTCGAGGATAGCGTACCAGAGCTTCTGAGCCTCGATGGTCTTCCGTGCACGACCCTCACGCTCGTACTGCTCGTAAAGCGCCTCGAATTCATCACCCCAGACCTCGTGAAGACCAGGTGCCTCGTTGGGGCAGAAGAGAGACCATTTGCCCCCTGACTCGACACGCTTCATGAACAGGTCGGGGATCCAAAGCGCGTAGAAGAGGTCACGGGCTCGAACTTCCTCCTTGCCGTGGTTCTTGCGCAGGTCGATGAACTCGAAGACGTCGGCGTGCCATGGCTCGAGGTAGATGGCGAACGCGCCAGGACGCTTGTTGCCACCCTGGTCGACGTACCGCGCGGTAGAGTCGTACACACGGAGCATAGGAACGATGCCGTTGGAGTAACCATTGGTGCCCGCAATGTAAGAGCTTCACCGGTAGATTAGCGCGACTGCACGTCACTGAAGGTTTGAGGAACGTACCCAGTCGCACGAATGTTGTGGATATTGATACCAATGCCACCAGCGGTCTTGCTGATCATGGCGCAGTCCTTCAGCGTCGAGTAGATACCCTCGATGGAGTCGTCCTTCATACAGACGAGGAAGCATGAACTCATTTGAGGGTTAGGAGTGCCGGCGTTGAAGAGAGTAGGTGATGCATGGGTGAAATAACGCTCGGACATGAGGTTATATGTTTGTAGGACGCGCTCGAGGTCGGATCCGTGGATGCCGACAGCAACACGCATGAGGAGATGTTGTGGCCTCTCGGCCGTACGACCGTTGAGCTTCAGGAGGTAAGACCGCTCTAGTGTCTTAAACCCGAAACTACACCACGTCCGTTAGTTATTTGACGAGCGCGTGCATGGTAAGAAACTAACTACTCACAAGTTGTAGTTGAAGTCTCGGTCATAGATGATGGCGGAATCGAGTACCTCGGCGTTCGCCTGGACGATATCATACGTCTCCTTGGATATCAACCCAGCTGGCTTGCCGTTCTTGGGGTCGACTGCGAATTGATGAACAATTTGAACCCCAACGACGCAGAGAACACACATACCATAATGATACAAATCGCTAATGACAGCAGAAAAGCTCTTCCTCGTCTCCTTGTGCAGATTTGATACAGCGATACGGGCAGCGAGAATGGCATAATCAGGGTGTTTCGTCGTGAGATAGGCAGCAGTCTCGGCAGCAAGGTTCTATGAACTACCTCAGGGGCCTATCATAGCACAATATCAAGGTGGCACTCACGTCGAGCTCGACCGTCGTAACGCCAGCGTAGACACCCGCAATAACCTTTTGGGCAATGCTGGGCAACCTATGAGCATCGAGCGCGTTCATGAAGCGGTCAAATACTCACCCAATTGGATCCACATGATCCTTGTCAAGGCCGTAACAGAGCTTGGCTATGCGAGCCGTGATCTGTGATGAACATGAGTTGTGGGCGTGGCCAGAGGCGATGTCGGATGCGTACCTTATCGAACTGGACGCGCTCCTTGCGTCTAACGAGACATGCCAGGTCAATACAGGGCTTTACGGACACGTCTCGACGCGTTACGACGCGACTTACCCATCTAGAAGAAGCGTCACGTTGAGTTAGATCTTGGCTTGAAAACCAACCACAGACGGAGAACGCACCTCGCTTGAACACGTAGGCCATCTGGAGGGGTGTATAGGAGCAGGTATTGAATGGCGCTAGTTGAAGTACAGGGGGAGGGAGGAGGGGGAGGTGGTGGTGGTCTGCAGGGAGGAGTTAATGAGACGCGACGCGCGCTCTTATAACACAAACGCGTCCATGAGAGCTGACTAAGGCACGCGTGATTTCCGATTCGCTTTCAACGGACGCGTTGTTTGTCTTTGTATTTCGACGCGTCGCTTCATGAGCCAACCTCTTATCGCACCATATTCTCGTGTTATCTTTATATCTCCTCCACTAACTTTGAAGGCTTAGGCCGCCGCTGCAGAATTCACCCTCTCCTCATCGCGCTCGACACCGCACCCTATACTCCTACCGACGCCCTCCCAAGATGCCCAACCAACCATACATCGTTCACCCCACCGATCTGCAGTATGTACCAACCATCATGAGGGCACCCTCCCCTTCCAGCACCATCGGCACAGACTACGGTCCCGACGAGACCACGATCGTCGACTCTGAGCTCTCAGAAAACGACTTTGTCCGAAAATGCGAGGAGACGGTTGGCATCAACAGGCCTCGGCCAGACGAAGATGAGGCCAACAGAGACCCCCTTGTTCTCCCCCGACCATGGTCGCGCCAAAAGCTCACGCTGTTGGAAGAGAGGCGTGCGTCCTTCCCATTCACATCTCCTGAGGCTATTCTCTGACCGAAAGCGCAGAGATGTTTGAGCAGGTCATGAGCAACCTCCGCGCTGCCGTGAAAAAGCTCGAGGAAGACGAGCTGTTTGAACAGACCGCCGTCAAGGGCGCCGACGCTGTGCTCGATGACCCCAACGCAACATCGGATGACGTCGACACCATAATGCAAAGCCTTATGGGGCTCTCAGCCTCGTCTAACTCAGACGCTGCCACCGCTAACGCCACCGCCCATGCTAGTGCACACTTCGCCTCTAGATCGGAGACCGTGACACCACATTGGGGAGGGTCTTCACATCCTGCGGCGACCCCGTTTGGTTGGACAACAAGAGCTTGATAACATGCTATACGGAGCGGGTTCGAGAACAATGTATGTGTGCCCTGAATCCTGATCATCACGGCCATATCACTGAATCCTGAAAGGCCTGTCGCCGTATCTAACGGTAGACGCATCCAACAAAGCCCAGGCGCACTCACAGGAACGGAGCCAGTGTGAATCAGTGTCAGCGCGCCATTGAATTTCTCCATGACTCGGCGTCGGTGTCGTAGAGGAACTCCCACATCTTTCCGAACGCAGGCGGAATCTTCTGCGAATTTCTCCATCTCTGCTTCGTCCACGGCTCACCACCACGCTTGCACCTTGGACCATCAGTATGCGAGCCATAAAGCGAATCTACCACCAGCCATCCACAAAACCGCGCATCAGCATACCGCAAGGCCGGGGAGCGGAGACGTGCATGGTGATATGAAGTAATCTTTGTCTCCGTCATGTGGGCCGGCAACGAAGAGCGGTCAGGATAATGGACGCAGGGTAGATAGAGAATGTGTTGTAGCATTCTGAATCCAGGCATCTACATGCTTGTCGATACATCCTCGAGGAAGTAATGCATGCTATGGTGCGATGTTGCATCATAGCAAGAACATCGCAAGTTCGGGACAACTTTGCTCGTGCACAAAGGCAGTAAATATACATCCAACAGCCACTAACGTTTCTCCAACGCTGCTGTGCATACTGTAAGTAATATCAGGTACAGGTGGTACAGGCAAGGTTCTGACACGAGCAGCCTACCCAGCTGGTGGTCACCGCAGTCTCCGTGCACATGTACAAGTGGATCAAATCACTACTTAACGAAAGGAAATGCTGCGACAACAGCTTGTTTTTAAAAATGAGGACCTCCGAGTTTAGACGACGTTCCGATGCGAGTCTAGTACAAATACAAACACTCTTACAACTGCCAACTTCGTCCTTTACTGTTTCCAGGTCTGGCGTCACTCTATCCTACGCATCGTAAGCGATGCGTGCACCGACCCACGCGTACGGGTAGTTGTGCTGGTAGTAGTTGCGGACCGTGCGACGCTCGGCGAGCCGCGGGATCGTTGCGTACGACCCCCCGATCACAACCTGATGGTGGGTATCGAAGAAGTCGGTGGAGTACCTATAGCCCATGACGCACGAGGCACAGGTGATCAGCGACCGAACACGCAAATCGCACACGGAAGAAGGACCGCACGTACCCGGGGTATAGCTTCGACTGCACGAAGCCTTCGTGCCTCTCCAACACGGTCGACGTCCACTCCCAGACGCCGCCGTTGTGGCCCTTCCCGCCGTCGCCGGGGCCACCAGTCGTCGCCGGGACGGGGTGCCAGTTTCTGAAGCCTACGTTGGCGCCGCCCTCATAGCCGCACTGGAACTTGTCCAGGAACAAGCGGAGCTCCGGCTCGGTGGGGATTCGCCCGCCCTTGACGTTGGCGTACACTGACAGGTTGTCATACGACGTCTTGATGGGCCAGTGCTGGGCGATCTTCATCGGAATCGGGCCGTACAAGGTACGAACCTAAGTTAGTCACGGAGGATCAGCGCTCAAGTGTTGAACATACAATAGAGTATCGACGTACGAAGACTTCCCCGTTGAGCTCGACCCAGCTCTTCGGGAACTCGACCTTGCCGTTGTCGTGGCCCATGTAGAACTCGTAGAACTGTCCATTCGTAACGGGATGCCATTCGATCTTGAACTTCTCGACGTTGACGGTGCGTTGGGGATGCTCATTATCCCATCCAAGCGAGTGGCTAAGGACGTCGGCGGAGTGGTCTTCAGCCTCATCGTCGTCATGACCAAGGCTGATCTCCGCAGGGCCTAAGGTGACTGTTTCGGTGGCGGGCGGAGGCTGCTTGTCCCACGACTCCGCCAGGGCCTCCCAAGGAGGCGGAACGAAACCGGCCGGGGAGATAGTTCCAGTACCGGCGCGCTGCATAAGCATGTACAGTAAGGTCTACAAAGCAGCGTATCAATGGCTGTTCCTACACAACACAATTATGGGGTACCAACCTCGACGTGGAAAGCTTCATGCTCGAGTGTCATCTGGAGCACTCGTGCAATCTTGCGAGTGAGCTGAACCTTCCCGGAGTCAATGTCGCGGTAGAGGTTCATAACGCGCTCGCGGACCCTCGACTGGAACTGTAAGATGCTAGACAACGAAGGCCAATCCTCATCTTTCTGGGGTACCTCGGAGTGCGGCTAGAGCCAAGACGGGGGTAAGCAAAACATTATGACAACAGCACTCAGGTCACATACGTGGCATTGCGTGGGATCGTCTACATTGGGGTCAATACCGCGTTCGAAGATGTACTATCATACCAAGATTTAGCGCATATATCCAACGAACACTGATGACGCGTATGACGCGACTTACTTTGAACTCTATAGGTTCGGTGTCGGGTTCCTGCAGCAGCTTCGACAGGTGAATAGACAAGAAAGCAGGAATATGTCCGCAATAGAACAAGCAGATGTGCCGAAGGTCAATGGGCTTCTCAAACAGCATAGACGGAGGGATCATCTGGCGCGTGACGAAATCCCACGCAGCCCACATGTCGCGCCACTCCTCCACAGTAGGGAGTGAGAACGGCGAACGTGCGACTGCATGGGGATACGCCAATGATGGCGTCTTGAGCAGAGGGAAGGAGAACTTCGGGCGCTCGAGAAGCCAGAGGGAGTACTGCGACGAGCTGTCAGTCCAGCGGTGAACCGGACGAAGGTTTGCCTCGGTAAACAACATGTATGTGTCCCTCTCGGAGAACTGTAATCAGGGTGAGTAACAGTGCGGACGAGAGGACAAACGTGCGCCACACCTTGTGCGAAACCTCGATGCGAATGAGCTCATCCTTGACGAAAGGGAAGTGTGCCTTCGTCTCGGGATCAACAAGGGTTTGGTCGCGAGTTGACTTATAGTACGCCTCGTGGCGGCCTAGAGGTACCGGTAAGCTTCTGTTCAGAGCACATAGGCAGCGCACTTACGCAGCTCTTCGTTGTACGTTCCGACGTACTCCCACTTGTCTCTATCGAACAAGTGTTCGTCTCCGAGAGCACGACCCGCGCAAGTCAAGCCGTTCATGATGAACTTTGTAGTGATACCCTTCGAGTCGTTGTATGCTGCCTCGATCTGCTGCGTGTCGTTCCCATGGTCCATACCGAGCAAGAGCGTGTCGCCTGAGCCCGGGCGCAGAGGCAGGGACTTCAGGAACGCGGCATCTTCGCCGCGGGTAAAGTTGCCTAACGATGAGCCGAGGAAGAGGATGTGGAGGGGCTGCTGAGAGCCAGGCGTAGAGGGAGGGGTCGCCTCCGTCTCTTCAGTACGGCTTTGGGAGGAAGTGGCGGAGCTAGGGGACGCATCCCTGCCAATACGTTCCACAGAGTACTTAGGCGCGAGAGACGTATCGATCCTCTCGAGGGGGATACGATCTTCAAGCCCACCCTCTTCGAGGAACTTGAGGCCATCGTCATACGTGCCGCATAAGCCAGCAGTAGCGACTCTGCCCTCGAGTTGGGCACCGACTTCAGAAGAGTTGAGCTCCATGAGTGTACGCTCGAGTTCGCGCTTCTCAAGGTCGAGAGCGTGGTAGCTGATAGGGGGGACAGGGGAGTAGTTAGGGACGAGGCGGGCGAACGCGCTCAAGATAAGGGACGTCTTCCTCAGCGCACTGCCAAAAGAAGGGGGTCAGAGGACGGCTTCATTTGGCAACGGAGAGCGCGAAAGAAACGTTCATTGCGCATATGACTGTACGTGGAAAACAGATCTATATACCAGCGATTTTGGAAATAGAACGCAAGATTACGTATATCGGTGGGGAAGTCGATGGCAGCGTTTAACGGTGCGAGTACGCCAAAGTAATGATGATGCCGTGTTCGTTGATGAGATATAGGATAGAAACACTCACCCAGCACCAAGCTCGACGACTACCTCGTCCACGGGGTCGCCATCGGGAATACCCGAGTGCATAACCCGCACAATCTCATCAGCTTTGTTCTTGAGGATCTCCTCCTCAGCCGGGAACAGGTAGTATTCCGTGGCATCGGTTGTGATTTCGTCGTAGATGCGAAGGCCGCGCTCGTCGTAGAGAAGGAGAGTAGGCAAGGTCTTGTACCCGACTGGCTGCGCGAGACCCGACACGATCTGCTCGCGGATCGAAGGGCCGGAGGAAGGCTCGCCACGAGCGCGCATGTCCATGATGCGGACAGCGTTGGCAGGACTGTTGGAAACCATAGGGAGCAGTAGAGGGCAGAGGGAGCGGAGAATCTAGAGTAAGGAGGTGCATTTCGAGTGTTGAATATACGTTCTACTGAGCGGCGGTGTTTCAGACACGAGAGGATCCGGAGGGGATGGCAGAGGACGATGACCGCATCGTCCAAACACCGCCTGTAATTGCCTATATTGTCAGTTTATGTAAGCATTGCCTGTCCCCAACGCCCGGACCTCCCATCCCAACATCATCACTTGACCCACCCACTCAAACAGGTCCGGTCCCGCGCCCAGCTCCTCGGTTAGCTTGTGCATGTGTCGCACAGCGGCAGTCCAACATAAGTAAAGCGTCGCGCTCGACTTTACATAGATTTCATCATCCAACGTTGGAGCGGCAGGTAAGTGGTCCTCCTATGACGACAGGGGCCCGGCCATTGCGGAGAAGCATTTCGAGATTGATGAAAACGTGTGCATTGCAGGTGGATAGGAATAGATCACTCACTCGCTAGATGTACGTTCTGTCAGTACGAGCGGCGTTGCGGAGCGCTCGAAGACACAATGGGGTCACTTCGACGAGCGAAGCCCCCCTAGTCTCCCACCCTGATGGAACAATGTAGTAAGCACTTCCAATTGGTATGTAACAAGGAAACCAGTTTACACACTCAGAGTCCAGAAGCGTTCTTTCCACTTGCGTGGTGTTCGAAAACAGAAGAAAGCAGTCTTAGACAGAATGGGTTCAGACCTTCGCCACCCACGGCAGACTCAACGAGGGTTCACAATCGCCGTGTGCGTGCCGTCCAATTGAGTGCCATACCGGTTGACCATTGTTTCACCTGAGCCTCCCTGCGGCCTAGGCTCCATGGGGCAATGATATATGACAGAATTAGGTATATTTGACGCCTTGAGGGTATGATGGTAACGCGGATTCGGGTCGAAATGAGTCAACGGCGGTCATCGTCCACGCGAGAGCGTAGTAGCAGAGGGCGCAGTGGCCTCTCGGGCTGACAGAGCACCCCGGGATATTCTACCACGAAATTGAATTGGAGCCCTTAGAACGAGCGCGCAGGTAAGCAATAGCCGGCCTTCGTGAAGTTGCACGTACGCACCTGTTCAGCAACCTCCCGGGCACGGTGCACCTGCTATCCTTCCACCCCGAATGCGTAGAGTTACTAGAAGCCCGATGCTGCTGCTGTCGATTTTTTTGCGAAGTCGAGGAAGCGAATTGGAACTAATTAGTCGAGAGCAAAGGCCCCAGTAGATGAGAGGGTACTGTTGGTTGAGAGACAGGAAGAAGGTGGTGCGCTGTGGTGCATTCGAATCCTTCTTGAACTTACACTGGAAGGGTCAACGCATCAGCACGCGTTATGGCGACATCTTGGCGCAAACGCGTCTCAATAATCGCCGTCTTTGAGAGGCATAACCGATATAACACTATTTAATGAGGTCATTTTATTCACGACTGATGACCAGACAGGCGAGGATAACGAGAGGGAACGAACCATGTGCATGAACCTCCAAGTTCGGGTTGAATGTCCCGTTTGCCAGTGAGGCCAACCATAGTTAGGTATTCATACGTGGATCTTACGGTTGAATATCGGTGGGACGAGCACTAGGAAGGTTAAATGTGTCTATAACGTTCTATGGTGCGTGCACAGGGACCGCTCGTCGAGGAGGTTGAGCGGATACCGTCCGAGTCTTCGTTTGAGCGGACAAACAAGTTGTGGTGCTGCCACTGCATAGTTATTACACCGTCGGTCCAGGCCAGCCACGTGGCCCTCCGGGTTGAGCCGAAAGATGGCGGCGAACGGCGCGCCGACCGCCCTGTGACTACATATTACACTGTTTTCTGCGGCACCACCATCGGACGGAAGTTCGTGAGTCCTTGCTAACACTATAATGCCGTTGATCTTCATTACTGTTCAGGTCCTCATTGATTGTGTGAAGACAGTTTGAAATGACATGTATTGAATGGCACTAACGGCTCAGCATCCCGGCAGAGACTCTTAAGGCGGATTTATATCCCTTCACGTCTGGTCCTCGGCGAACACGAAGGGCGCATCCAAGCTACAATAACAGGAGAACGGCGACGTGAAGGGCGCATCTAGACCACAATAGCCGGAGAACGGCGATGTGGGGGACTCGGCCAGGAGGGTCGACTGGAATCCTGGAGTGCGCTCCATTCGTATCTTCTTAAAACCGACAACATGGTCGGGTATGACTTACTACACTTCCAGCGATACTTGTAACCCACAGCGTTCCCACAGCGTAGAAGCGTCGACATAGTGCTCGCGAGGTGGCCACAACGATCTTCATAGGTTCACAGAGAAGGCGAGATGCGGAACTGATAGAAGCTTGGAAGACCCGTCTACACACAGTGGTCCACAGTACATACGGCGACCATTCTAGATACCAGTGACTTGTGTCGATGCGGCGCCACGTGCGCTGAATACCTCCGTTACACTGGAAGTTATTGTGATGGGCCACTACCATGTGAGTTTATACCGTCACACTTTGCAAGGCCCAGAGAATTATGAGCTTACTACAGGGCTAGCGGCGTCGCCATAATTTCCACAAGACTGCGCTGTGCAGTGTTTCGTGAGGTTTCGGTCGTTCTGGACAGCTTCGCAATATTGCGTCCGTTCGAGCTGTGCATTGGCTGCGAGGCGTAGCGGGTGCGCGAGGCCAGACGTTCAAGAGGTGCGCTATTTATAACTTCATACCAGCGGAGCTGAAGGCGAACGGGCTGTGCCGCGGCGAGCAGGTTGTGCCGATTTCGTCCGCGAAATCGCTGGTTGCAACTTACCGGGGATGGCTTATCGGACACCGTTGCACTATCACTCCCGCTTCCCATGTCTTCCGTACCTCGCCTGGCGCTGCCCGCTGGTGTGGGTTGGTGACATCTACGGCAACACGCAAATCCTTCGTCCCCTCATCACAGGATCATCGGTAGTATCCATCCTTCTGCTGCGCAAGAAGCATTCCATTTCACTGCCTCAGGCGCTGTAGCATGGGCCGTATGCTCTCCCAGAGACCCTTCAGAGGGTGGCTCTGCAGTCATGCTCGAGACAGGGCTGGCCCTCTGCCAATCAGACGCGGGCGTGGCACCTCGTTGTTATCCACAGAGCAATGAATAGCTCCTTGGCTGGGATCTGGATCTCCGTCAGGTTTGTTCTCATGAGCGATATTTCGGGCTTTGCGACGAGGCTTCCCAGCATGACGTGCTATCTCTCCTTCACTGTCCCTGGCGCAATGTTCTCCAGGTCTACCAAATGCAGACTCGCGATGACGAAGCCCCGCCTCCGAACGTACCGTATATAAGTGCCCCGCTGTGGCCTCCTCCGGTCAGAACACCAGAACACCTCCAAGCACAACATGTCCTCCCTCCCCTTCATCGCCCGTATCGCCTCTCGCCACGCGAAGGATATCCTCATCCGCGACCGTGCTCGCGCACAGAAGATCATCCAGAAGATCAACCCTCACGGTCCCGCGTTCCGCGAGGCCCTTCGGAAGCGTCATGAGCACCACCATCACCATCACCACCCCCGCCACGGTGGTGGAGGTGCCCCCTCCGACCCTTCCGACCCCTCCGACCCCAGCACTGGCAACCCCTCCACCCCTACCCCTGGTGGTGTCGACGTGACCGATGCCGGTGTAACCTACACCGCGTCTATCGGTGTCGGCAGCCCGCCCACGCAGTACACCCTCCTCATCGATACCGGGAGCTCGAACACCTGGGTTGGTGCTGACAAGTCCTATGTCAAGACCGGTACCAGCAAGAGCACGGGCGAGAGCATTGTAAGTCCGCATTTAGGCGCTGCGTTTCATGCATATCTCACAATGCCGTTCACTATTACAGCAAGTCAGCTATGGTTCCGGGTCCTTCTCAGGTACCGAGTGTACGTATCCAGTTTTTCAGGTTGCGGAAGACACGATTTGAGACGTGCTGCAGACACCGACCAGGTGACCATCTCGGACGGCCTAGTCATCCAGAACCAGGGTGTCGGCGTTGCCGACGATGCACAGGGCTTCCAGGGCGTGGACGGTATCCTCGGCATTGGTCCGGTTGACCTCACCGAGGGCACCGTCTCCGACAACAACCCCGTCCCGACCGTGACGGACAACCTCTACTCTCAAGGCACGATCGCCAACAACGCGATCGGTATCTTCTACCAGCCGACTACTGAGGCTGGTGCACTCAACGGCTCGCTCAACTTCGGCGGTGTTGACTCGAGCAAGTGCGTTCTATACCTCCGCGAAGCACTGTAGTGTTAATGAGGTGCTAATACACGATGCGCACCGCAGGATCTCTGGCGACGTCGCCTACGTCCCAATCACCTCCACCTCGCCCGCGTCCAACTACTGGGGCATCGACCAGGACCTGACATACGGCACCTCCACGACGCTCCTCTCCGGCTCCGCGGGCATCGTCGACACCGGCACCACGCTCCTCCTCCTCGCGACGGACGCGTTCCAGGCGTACCAGGAGGCGACGGGCGCGACGCTCGACAACGAGACCGGGCTCCTCACGATCTCCGAGTCGCAGCTCAGCAACCTCCAGAGCCTCTTCTTCAACGTCGGCGGCACCGAGTACGAGTTCACCGCGAACGCGCAGATCTGGCCGCGCTCCCTCAACTCGACCATCGGCGGCCAGGACGGCAAGATCTACCTCATCACCGCGGACCTAGGGAGCGAGAGCGGCCAGGGCCTCGACTTCATCAGTATGTCCTTTTGCTTGGGTGTGCCTGGTGTTGGACCGCCGCTGACAATGGCACGTTTGCACAGACGGCTTCGCGTTCCTCCAGCGGTTCTACAGCGTGTACGACACTGGTAACAGCCAGCTCGGCCTCGCCCAGACCCCCTACACGACGGCGGAGACCAACTAGAGGGCCCACATGCGTGGACCAGGATACCATTGGCCCCCACAAGTTGGCGGACCCATAATCACGGACTTCGTACACTACAGCTGCTGTTTGTAGCACCTCTGAATAAACCTGTCGGACTTGGATCTCCCGTCGGTATGCCATTCACATCCCCATATCAAACGTGCATTCTATTCGTGGTGCGTGCCCACGGAATGGTTCGCATACCTCGTGGCTTGAACCGGAGTCCGCGTCGCTTCTATAATGCCGCCCCTGGACTTCCATCCCGTTTATCGCAATTGAATGAGGAAGCAGTGAAGAGCTCGACCACCCGAGGACCGTGTTCCAGGGATTGTGGTGGAGAGTCGGAGTCAAGAGTGAATGTTAGCACACGAAACACAGAGGCCGCTCGTAAGAGACTCTTGCCTGCAACAGACGGGGCTGAAGTGGTGAGGTGATGGTAACGATACTGTTGATACAAGCTGAGCGTATCAGGATGGTGAAATTATAGGTACAAGATCATGGCGTAGTACAGAGACTCGAATACAATGTGGCATCTATTCCAGATATCCGGATCGAATAAGTAGGATGGCAGCGTAGAGGGAGTCATACGTCATAAATTGTCGTAAAGAGGGATTCTGCCGCGGTGAGCCGGGCCCGGCATGATGAACGGTGTCAAAATATTTCAAGTCATGTAGGAAAGATACCGGGATGTCAGCGGCAACAAAGGGCGGACAACGGCGTCGAGGAACCAGCACCAGTCAGACACAAGGACTCGGACGAATCTCCGCGCGCTCCTCTAGAAGTCGTCCGAGAAGTAATCCGCCAAGCTCTCCTTGATCTCCCGCATGCGCATCGTCGTCGCCACCATCGCGTTCTCCCTACAATGCGGCATCCCGTCCAAGAAGCCCTGGCTGGGAATCTCTCTCTCCACGAGCGCCTTCATCATGCTCTCCGCGAGCATGATCTTCCCTAGCACGTCCTCGCGCGCGAGCCCCGGCATCACCTGCGTCCCCGTCTCCAGCACCGTCCGCCACAGCGCGCCCCATGCCTTCGCGCACCGCTGCTGGCTAGTGCACCGCGCCCCGTGCGTCAGCGGGGGTGCCTGCGCCGGCAGCACGTCCCACAGCTTCGACAGCGCGTAGTAGCCCGCGAGCAGGCGGACACGCTGGGCGCGCGTAAGCGCACGCTCGGCGTCCCATGCAAGCTTCCCGCGGAGCATGAGCGCGTGGTACGCGAGCCCGACGACGGGCCGTAGGTTGAAGCGCTCCCCGATTGTCACCGCGAGCACGAGGTCGCGGCCCTCGCCGATGAGCCGCTTCCACCGGACGATTGTGCACTCGAGCAGGTCTGCGCGCTCGCAGAGCGCAGCGAGCTCTGTGAGCTGCACGAGCGTGGGCGGGTGCGCGGAGGACGCGGCGGGCAGACCGCCCGCGGTGACCATTGGGGGATGGTGCGTGGTGGCAAGCGGCGTTGGGGCGTTACTGGAGGGAAGGGTGGTGAGGATGTCGTCGAACCCGCCGGGTCGCGAGTAGTAGTGGTGCAGCGCGGAGAGTGCCCAGGTCATGATGTTGCGGAATTGGTACTTGTGGGTGATGCGAACGAGGTTGGCAAGCTGGGTACAATCGGCTTCGGCGGTCATCGCGATTGTAAGTTCATGTGGTCTGCACGATGACATATGGGGGAAAGAGCATGAACGCGCATACATGCGCCGTGCGCGATTGGTTGCTAGGGTGAGAGAGATGCTCGGACAAGGCTGCGGCGGTGGGGACTTACAGGGAGTAGAGTGCCCACAAGAGGGCGCGAAACTCATCCGCGGTATCACCCTGCAGCCTGATGGGGTTGTCATCACTCTCGCCCTCCTGTGCAACAGTCATGCTTGAGTCCGAGCGCGCCGAGTCGGTCTCCCCGGAGAGCTGGAACATGGTTTCGAACGCGGACTTGTCCTTGGTGAGGACCGACCGGTGCACCTAGAGTATGATAAGGGACACTGTGGTCAAGGTCCGGGTCTTCATCGTCCAGCTGGGGTTGAATACGCACTTTGAAGAGCGTGTTCTCGACGAGAAGGACACTATTTCCATCGTGGATGTAGTAGGAGGGATCTCTGGTTGGACCAGGCATGGAGAGCAGAAGCATGTCGTCGTTCAGGAAGGAGTTGGTCATAGTCATAAGCGGGCTGTCGGGAGGTAGCGTCGGCTGGTCGTTCTGATTCATTGTGGGGGGAAGGGTACGTTGCTGGTCGACTCTGGCACGGAAGAGAGGGAAGGAGAAAGGACGGCGAGTGCGAGCTCGGGGGCAGACGAGGTGGGATTTTTACGTGTGTGCCGTTTAAACGGACTTGTGCCGGTGCGGTAGGCGGAAAGAAACGAGGGCGCGGGCGGTGAGAGAGCTTTGAGGATCAGGTCAACAACATGGAGATCGAGAGCAAGATGGCGGAGAGGATTGTGGGAATCAGGGCCAGTGCCCGCCGAGTAAAGTATGCCACGCCGTCTGCGGGGACAGCGGTGATGACTCGGAGCGCATTGACAATGACAACAGCACTCAGGCCCATGACAAGCCCCAGCTGGTCTGCTCATATCAGGCGCTAAACCCCGCAGCGGCAGAGAACCCTCTCCTTCCTTCTCGGCACCGCGGCCCTTCCTCGCCACTGACCTCCATCTCTGCTCACCCATCTCCCCTAACGCCATAGGCTATCGACAGATAAAAGAGCTAATACTTCAGACGCGTACGCGTACGACTGATAAGCGTTCCAACTATGATTACAGTCTCGGGCAGCTAAGGTCCCGGAACTGCCTTGTCGCACCCCCAGCCTGTGCGGGCATCTAGTAGGACGTTCTGGCAAACGTAACGTAAGACCCCTGCGAAGGCCTTTGACCGCCACATCGCCACAGCAAGCTCCTGAACGCTCGGCGCGTCCTCCAAGTCCATCTTCTCGACGCTCGGCGGCATATACAGTGTCACTGTGTGCGCGAGCATCACCACAGGGGGCGAGCCTTGACGCCAGGTCTGGAACGTCAGCCGACGCAAATTTGGAAGTCACCCGAAGCTTTCGAATTCGCAGCGCTGCCGTATCCATGTCGTAACCAATTGTGGGTGGTAGTTCGCGATGGTGTGGCAGAGGAGCTGTGCCGACACGGTGTCGAGCCGCCACCGGTCGATACGGAGCCGATACAGATTCCGGCACCCGCGCAAGACCTCCAGGAAGGCAGTCCAAGCTTTCTGCCGCTTCACGTTGTAGTGTGTAGGAGGCCAGTCTCCCGAGTATACCCATCCCGGCACATCGAGCCACAGCGATGGGATGAGTGGCGCGCGCGGCGCATCAGTCCTGAGCCTCAGGAGGGCGTTGAGCGAGAAGGAGAAGATGCTGTCGTCCTCGACTGTTAATCTGGCATCACGGATCGGTCGCTCTGCCTAACCGCAGAGCTCTAGAGCTGCTATAATTTCGCTGAGTTGGCGACATGTTTGTGCGACTGATACGAGGTGTCGGGAACACAGAAGATAGGCCTAGGGGATAATGCGTAGGACGTCCGTTTTAATGTTGTTGAGATTTGGGATGGTGGTGCGTACGTTTGGAGCTATTCAAATCGATCGAGTCACAGAGTCGTGATTAGCATGCGAAAAGCGGCTCGGACAGTGACATGATGTTCTACTCACATGTAGTCTCCTGTAGTACATTCGATGCTGCCGGAGGGCGAATGGCGGGGTGATCTTCCGAGTGACGCAGATCCTGGCTCCATCGGTGGTTGGCATATGGCCAATAGATCGACTGTCATCTATGTCAGCAACGGAGACTAAGTAGGTGTTGGTGGTCCGCGTTAGAGGAGGTCCCTTGAACGAGATTCACGTGACTGGCGCAATCATGTCTAAATACTTGTTTCTAACTTTTTGCGCGTCGGCACCTTTGATAATCTGCTTGATGGTGCATGGGTCATAGAAGGTGCATCGACGTAGAGGGTATGATGGTAACTCATCCAGTTTGCAGACGGAGTGCGGCTAGAGCACCGATGTCGAGACTTTTGGTGCGATACCACTTGGCACTGGAGTTGTTGATGATTAATCCCTCTCATCCGGAATAGATCCAAGTGAGTAGTTCAGATATCATAGAGTCCGGTGTTGTACAAATTTGCGTCCAAGACAAGCCAAGCCTGTGACAGGAGCCTTTTCAACGCTCGCTGGCCTTTACTCTGCCATGACGAAGGAAATCTGCCTAGCGATCTCGTTCGCGTAGTCCCGCAGGACATCCTCCTTCCAGTTATCCCCGCCCTGCAGCAAACACGTCAGCACCGCGAAGCATATTTATAATCATAGCTCCCGACCTGCACCAGAATCGAAAGCTTCCCCTGTATCGACCACGAATGGATAATACTAATAACCCGCCGGTCAGTTACTGCACCCTCCACGAAGCCTTCGAGTGGCACTCACGGTCGAACCCAAGCCTTCCGGAACCCGATATGCATCTGGTCGACCCTAAATATCGGGGCCTCCCCTGGCTGCACATCCCTCGGCCACACCGTCGCGATGTAGTTCTCCACTTTCCCGATATTCGTCATATACGGCGCATACGGGCTCAGACTGGGTGCGAGTTCCCTGGGGGGCGCGATGCGCGCGAGCTCCGCGGTCATGTGCGGGAGGCACGGGTTAGCGAGCCACGCGTCATACTGATCCTTCGCCTGTCGCATCGCTGCGATGAGGCGGGCCTTGCCGGAGAGCTTGGCAAGAGGCGCGTAGTGGATCGTGAGGGGGCTGTTCGCTAGGCAGGAAACGATGTGCTTGCGCCGGTCGATGGTCGGCGGGAGACGGTCGGTGATAGAGATACTGTACAACCCGATGTCAGAAGGATCGACTGAAAAGAACGGGAGGATGGAGAGGAAGCGCAAGGACGCACACGCTGACGTCGTTTGCCACGCGAGCTGTCTCGACCTGGTCGTCTGGAACCGGGTTCAACTCGAACGTCGCGAGTATGGTGGCTGCATCGAGAAGTTCAGAGAACGTAAATCCCAGCGTCTTCAAGTCTTGAGTGATTTTTGCTGACTCCTGCACTGTGAAAGTAACATGGAATCGTTGCAGCTTGCGATGGTCTTTGATAATGATGCTCTCGGCAAGCAGACTATGAGAGGGCTAATGATGAAAAGCAAATTCAAGGCCATAAGTACAGTTTGAGAACGGGGTGTGAGAAACTGTACCGTTTTATCGCCAAAGAAGGCTCCAAACTTCTGCAGAAGTGCTGTTCCATTGGTGTTCCAATCTTCGCGAGGGCCACCAGTGGCGGTGATCGGGCCAGGAGGGAGATTCTGATGCTCGGTGCCCCAAGGGAGATCCGCAACATTCCCAAGGTTCGGCGTCGACATCCACTCCAGAAGAAGAGAGACGGCGTTGAGCCCTGGTTTCGCGTCAATGATCGAGTGGCTGCCGTGCAATATGATGCAGAAGGTATTGAGGCTGCTGTCCGGGCGCATAACGAAGACGCGAAGGTACTGCTCAGAGCCATCCGCGAGAATGTAGGGGAGCTTGTTGGCAACTGTGGATTGGAGGAATGAAGGGGGATCCACTGGATCAGGACGATAGTGGACCGTCTCGTCCGCCCATTCGCGTGCTTCTTCCGCGCCCTTGAGGGGCTTATACACCCAGGACCTAAGATCGGGATCGTGAATGCCTGGCTTGATTGTTGCACCTATAAGGGGGCATTCGTGTCTGCGGCGGAGATGGATAAGTCGTGGCATTAACTAGATGCCAGCGTAACTGTGCACTCACCGCAACCGGATTGTCGCTTCCTTGAGGCGAGCTTCAATTTCGCGCTCCGGAATCGTGGTAGTGAATTGGACACCTATGGCGAACTGCGTCGCACTGTCATGCCAGGAGAACTCTATTAGTATTCCAACGGTTCAAATTCTTTCTGACCACAACGCTCACCCGTCTGTCAGACGCATCATCTGATCGATCACCAACTCCGAGCCAAGGAGGGGCCTGTGAACGTCGGATGAGAACTATACGCATTCCAGAAGGGATGAAACACACCGAGTGTACGCCATTATGGCACCTGATGAGAGGGAGCGTAGTTCCCATCCTGGTTCTAGCACAGACATCTTACGAACTTGATAAGGAGGGAGGGAAATATTGGATGACCTGTTGGTGGTTGTTGACTACTTATGGCTTCCTGTAAACCCCGCAGCTCACTTGGCGGTGTGGCAGGTGTGTGGGTCTGGTATTTCCATGATCCGGCAAAAACTTGTAAGAGATAATCAGGAGATAACTTTCGGCTGTGCGGATGCCAAGAGGACACGCATGTTTTGGGGCTCGGGCAAAGGCGACGGCCGAGACCGCGAGTCTCCCGCCATACGCGTCGACTAGCGTGGCCGTGGCTGAAGGCGCTGGAGGGGATGACGGCGGAAAGAACTGTGCCTGTAAGTAAGCATCTGGCATGCTCTATTGGTAGCGCTAGCGAAGTTGCAGAAACAACATTACATGGGTTGGGGCAAAGTGTTCTCCGTGGGTTTTTGAAATGCTCCGCGTGGATAATGAGATATTGCAACTGGGTATTCTACTTGAAGGAAGTGTGCTCCATGACCTATCCAGAAATGTAAAGACGAGCAGAGCGCGATAACAAGAAATCGGAACATCTCAGAACATCTCTCGAGGCCTAGGAGGCTAATCTGAAACAGGGGAAGAAGATGTTTAGTAATATACAAGCGCTCGTGGCAGGACATCTATGCGATGAAGGATCGGAGGCTCAGGAGATGTCTTGAGAGTCTGATGACGCCTCTGATGCAAAGGGCTCAAGTAACCTTAGTCAAAAGAACTGTTCAAAGGACGCCATGAGCCTCGACAGAGAGCTTAGCCTTTCGGGAACAGCCGCTCACTCAGGCTCCCCTTCATCGTGACGTCACCGGTTGAGCGGCTCCTCGTACCGATTTGAGCATCCGCGTCCCCTCCGGCCATAGAAACCCCGCTGTTCGACTCACTTCCCGACATATATATAGGTCGGAATGTCCCGTCTCACCACCAACGACGCCCTCACGACTGTAGCCCCATGACGCTCGGTTTTGAACCTTCTGGAAGCTGGCAGGATCCGGAAGATCGTCAGCGGCATTCTTCCGTAGTGCGCCGCTCACCATCCTTCCATGAACGTTTCTTCGCTGGAATGGCCACTATGACCGGCCTTCCTTGCTGGTCAGCTCATTTTCAAGCTGATCGGTGTGATATGGCCTCACTTTTCTGTGCAGGATTTCGGCCACTCTGATTGTCGACTTCCACACGTCGGTGACCCAGACCGAACTTCAGGCGTGTCTTGTCGATGCTTGGATTGCCGCACGAAGTCGACACCCCTTGCTCGGCACGCGCTTTAAGCAAGGCCCGATGCATCCGGTGGTAGAGTACACCGACATCGCCAGCGAAGCCGCAGTGCATCAGTGGGCGACGTCCACCTTGCGTTACGTCCCAATTGACAAAGCCACCCTCGAACTCGGCGACTTGGAGCAGTTCGTGGAAATACCACCTGCGACTACCCTAGCGACGGAGAGCGACTTCTACTTATGGTGCTTCCTGCCAAGCCGTGACCGAGGCCTAGTCGAACGCGCTGCATTGACCGTCTGGGCCAACCACGTCCTCTCGGACGGCACTACCCCGAGGATCATCCTCTCAGACATTCGGAGGTTTCTCTCGGATCCCACTTCGCCTGAGCTGCACGTATTATGGGGCACGGGCGCGGCGAAAGCTGACCAGAGAAGCCGCCTTACGGTTGCTACCCCCGACGCCCAAGCTCCTGAATACCGGAGCGCGGGTGAGTTTGACATCCAACAGTTCAAGCACCGACTATTGACAGCCACGGTAGGGGATATCAGGCTCAGTTGAGCATACTGCCTTCTGATTTACATTGGGACCTATCATTGCAGAAAAACTTTCGACTCTCAACTCCCGACACTATCCAGCCACCATTGACATCGCGTTTCGGCCACCTAGTCCAGCGCCTGACGAAGGAGGAGTCATCGTCGCTGAAGACTGCAGCGCGCCGCAACAACCTCACAGTTACCCCCGTCATCCTTGCCGCGCTCGTGCTGCGTCTCGCGCTCAACTACGGACGGGAGTGGCCCTTCCCCCGCGATGCAGTGTTCGCTGACATCTTTCCCGCTGATCCACGCGCGACTCTCGTCGACAAACGCGCAGTCGGGTTGCACTCCGTGTACGATGTGGTGACGTTACGTATCGGAGAGCACCTCGCCGACAGGAGCAAACAGGATGTCGAGCAAGACCTCGTTGGCGTGATTTTACGGTTGGCGGAGGACGGTCAGGTTGCGTATAATCTGTCTCGATCGGTGGAAGGCAGGGCGGCCAGGGCCCGTGAGAGCGAGCGGATATGCGAGACGATCATGAAGACTACAGAGGTTAAGTAAGCTGTCTATTTGTCAAGTAAATGCTCCTCGCAGCGATCGATTGACTTTTGTTTTCCCTCTAAGCTTCGGTGCTATTCCTATCCACCTGTACTCTGACGCGGTCATCGGAGAGAACACCTTAGAGACAAGCATATCTCACACCACAGGCGGGTTGGATACGAAGATAGTTGATTACGACCTCAGCGTGAAGGTCTTGCTAGATGTCTTGTGGGTCGCCGGTTGCGCTTACTGTTGGGGGCATTAACTGACATAACTCGACTCCCGTCATAGCTCTTGCCGCGCATGGATGTTTGGTGGCCAAACATCGCTGACTATCGACTACTCCTACGCGTTCTACGGCTACGATGAAATGCGCGACTTCGCGATCCAGTGGAAGAGGGACTTGCTTACTCTCTGCGAGCAGCCTTGACGTCTTCAGGTCAAGCACCCTCCTTGTGGAGGGGTATGCCACCTCGTTATATCTTGAACACGTTTTGTCTTGCGAGGGTGGATGCGGCCGCGGGGGCGGAGGTTTAGGTTTTTGACCATTAGATGATCATAGGAGTATATTAGTATCACAAATTGTGGGTATGGCAGTGCGCTGCCTTGTCTCCTAGTTGTAGATGGTCTTATCTACACTACATGAAGTATGTTTTCCTGCGGAGCCCGGTCGGATGGCAGTCATGCATATGCTTGAGGAAAGTTTTGGTGCGCACATGACGCCCTGAGCGCCAAATACGCGCCGAGTGGGTAGTTCGTGGAGCCAAGGGTGGGACCAATGTTGGTCCTAGGCGCCCTAGGATTGGTCCTGATTGGAGCACGCGACCAATTTAGGCGCTTGTTTTGGTCGACCATTCTGAGAGCACGCATGGCCCGCGAGGCTACTTGAGGGCTGATTCCGCCTGGTTCGACACTCGCGATGACATATAGAGACGAGAAAAATGTATTGTGTACGGCAACGAAGCGTGTAGAGGTATAATTTTGGGTCGGGGGCCTAGGTCCTTAACAGCATGCATGCAGCCGGGAATGCAATAAAACCGCGGCAGAACGAGGGCACGTGGAGAATCAATGTTGGGCTCGTTCGAAAGGTGTGATTTTCCCCTAAGAACATACGAAACGGGGGAGAACTGCAGGAGGAATTATCGACGCAAACTGGAGTTAAGCGCCCGAATCGGAGCACCCCAATGCAGACGCAATAGACCACCATCGGAAGAGCTAAAAAATCAATAAAATTGCATCAATCGAAAGGGAAGAAGCAAAACACAATTACAGAGAAACAATTGTGGAACCACAATGGGAATTGAAGAAGGTATGCCATACTCACTGGGAACAATGCCTGCAGAGGATTTTCAACATCCACAGCACTAGAAATTGCGTGATAATTACCACAAAGCATCCATACGTCAAGGTGAATTGCTATGCATGGATCGCGATATAAGAGGACCCCGAAATATAGGATGCGGCGCAGGAGGAAGCTGGGAGAAGAGCCATCAAGATGTAACTCGCATGTGGAGCCACAGACCCAAGACGCGGCGGCGCGCGAGAAGCCAGAATATGCAGACGAATCAAGATGAATTGCATATAATTTTATAGCCAGTTTTTTAGATGGACAGAACTGCCAGAAGGGGGATTGGTCTGGTAGGGAGAGGTAACGCGCCTTCGGCGCGCGACCTCGCGCGCTCACCCTGGGCAGTTTTCCAGCGCCTTTGGGCCGCTCCGCGGCCCGTCCCCACCCTTGGCATGACCAACTTGCCCGCCGAGTCGCCCACCCTGACACGAAGAAGCGCCGCTGTTGACGTACGTCTTGCGCCCATTTGCTCGTTCCACGCCCCACCGATATCTTGAAACCTCCTCCATTATCCTCCTCTATAGCATGCGGAGCACACATGTGTTCCTATACTTGTCGTTCGCCGAAGCTGAACGTTAAACAACATTGGTGATCTCGTCAAATCGTCCCCTGCACTTCCCCGCTAGTCAACTCTCCTCTCTCGAGCCATGGAGGACCTCTTTCCCTCACACTTCAAAGGATTTGGCGCGCTCGGTGTCCCTCGGAAGGATTCTCCTGCTCTCGCTCGACGACATGCTGCAGAGACGTTACTTCGGGATGGACTCCCTTATTCCAAGTGAGGCGCAGGTACTAGACGTCTTAGTGCCCCTTTGACCCGGTCTCTTCGACATAGGAAGCTCGTTGCACACACATCATGCGTAAATGCCTTGGTGACCTCCAAGGATGGACGTTGGCTTGCGAGCGCCGGCGATGGTGAGCTCCCATGTCTCGTCGAGTCACTCGCATATATTTCATGCATGTCCCTCTCTATTTAGACCCATATCTACAGGTATGGGATTTCCACCAAGAAGCGCTATCAGAGCCAGCTTGTAAATTCGTTGGACCAAGGTGAGTATCCGATTTCTGGACATGCGTCGAACGCAGACTCTAAGACTCACATGTCCTCTGAGTAGGGGAACGTCTTCACACTTGCTTTCTCAGCCTCAGGACAGTTTGTCTACTCGTCAGTCCTCATACCTGTATTGTCTCATCTCGTATATCGCACTGACGAATGAGATAGTGGGGATACACGAAATGTCATACACCAGTATGATATATCCACTGTGAAGGACCCTGTAACACGCATAGAGCTTAGCTTTCAGGCCGGTTCACCAAACTGGAGTAACCACCAACATGGCGTGAGTGCGCTGCAGTGCTCTTCAAGTGCTTGAGACACTAACGTACCTCAGGATAGCCTCCGTGCGATATCATGCCACCCTGAGCAGGATTCCCTGTTCCTCAGTGCCGCGTAAGCATGCCTTTTCGACGGTTCTTCGCACACACTCACGCCGCCTCGAGCTTTTAGCGAGGACGGCTGCATCATTCTGCACGACATGCGCGCCGACTCGCGATACACCCGGACGCAACGCGTCCTCCAACACAGTTCAGAGTTGACCGGCCTCCAGTACCATCCTTCGATGACGAACATTTTTGCGACGAGCGATAATCGTGGGCACGTGTGCCTGCGCGACATTCGGATGGCGTTTGGACCCTTGTCCCAGCGCCGGGATGAGGGCGTTGTGCATAAGGTAGGCTCTTCGCAGTGGATGTATGCGCTCTGGTGAGCTAACAACTCCAGTAGTACGTTACAACAGTAGCCAGACAAGGCGTCTCAAACATGGCCCGGCCAGAGGCGAGTAGTCTGGTGTTTGACCGCGAAGGTGAGTGTTGCAAAACATCATGGAGATTGTGTGCATATACGGAAATCTAGGACGAAGACTAGCCGTTACTATGCTCGTGAGTAGCACTAAACCCTTTGTCCGTGGTTGGGAGGCTGACTGGCCAGTAGCACCATCTGCCAACGCTGTATGCGTTGAATGACCCGTACCCTATTGCCGTATTCAGTGGACGCCATTACCCGAACGGGGCCGTAGTATCGCCGGGCGAGAAGACGTATTCGAATAGCTGTACTATGAAGGCACGTATTGAACGCGGCAGAATCGCCATGTGCGCTCACATTGCTGTCTTAGCATGGAAGTTTCGGCTGCTTGGGCTCGGATAGGGACCTATATTACACGCAGGGCTCCGATGACTTCAGGACATACGTGTGGAAGATCCCGGAGGAGTCTGCTCTCTTTGAGGGCCGTGCAACTGTCGAGCATTCGGACTGGATCAAGGCCAGAAGACCGGGAGAGTTAGGCGAGTACTGCAGCGATCTATACTAAACTGCAGATGCATGAACGCGTCACCTCTGAACCAGGTTATTCCGCTACCGTCCTTGGCCCGAGATACGTCCCGCAGGAAATCTCCACACCCCTTGCGCGGTTGACCGGTGAGTGTCAGCCCACGCGCGCTCTTCCTTGCATACGCTTGAGCGCTTTCACACAGGACACGACTCCATCGTCAACACCGCGCTCTGCCACCCTTACGAGCCCTACATCCTGACCGCGGGAATCGAACGATTCATCCGCCTCCACAGCCCGACCGCCACATCGCCGAGCACCGAGTCGCTGCTCCCAACCCCTAAAACCGTACGCACGATCGCGTCCTCGAGCCCCGGCTCCCACGACGTCTTCCTCCGCGCCATGGGCATGCTGGACGATGCGGGACTCGGTGACGAGGATGACGACGACAGCCAGTCGATTGCGCTCTTCGACCAGTACGTGGGGTTTTTGGTTCGAGTTGTAGACTAGGACTCGAGTTCGCTGACGCTGACGCACGTGACAGGATACTGCGGATGGAGGGTAACGGGGACGTGTTTGCGATCCGGGCGTGGAGGGAGGATGAGGCGGCCACTAGCGACGAGGATGAGGAAAAAGACGAGAGCACTCTGTTCTAAGTAGTAGGTCAGTCGTCTCGACCTTGAAATCTTGTGGATTTGGCCGTGGTTGTTTTTGTAGCATCGGAAAGGAGATATTTACCTCGCCATCTGACGATCGCAATTTCTTGGCTTCTATTTCGCTCGGAAAGAGTTTCTACATGCAAAAAAGCATCGACACAGCTAGCATATCGTGTTTCCATGCCTTCGTTGAGCGTCAGTCCAATTGGTCGGTCCGACCGAGTTTTCGCAAAATCTGAGCCCCCAACTACCAATGAACCATTGATACCCCTTTCCCTACTGAATACCCCTCTCTCTTCCCCCTCCCCCCTCTTTCCTTCTCAACTCCCGCTTCTTTTTGCACAGTACTTGCAATTGTGTATACAACATTGCCGCCTCAGCTCAGACCGGTCAGTGACTCAAATGGTTCAACGGCAGGTCGCCCTACTGATTACTCCATATTTCTTGGTCCTTACATGGTGCCGCTTGCGATACCACGATACTGCCATAGGTATGCGATTGTTTTTGTCATTAGATCATGCTCACAACCAACCTTAGTAGATGACGCTTCAGGATTCGAACACGCAGTCCCTCTTTGCGCCTTTCGCTACGTTCATATCCGAGTACTGGAGTCAGACCCCTCCCGAGGTCTGCGTCAGGAAATTCGACGACGCATTGCGGAACCAAGGGCAAAGAAAGCAGTTGTCAGAGCAATCTCTCACGAACGGCTCGAGTTCAAGAATCTCTGGAACCACTCGCTCCCTATCAACCAACTTCCCTATGAGCTCCTCCTCCAGGTCTTCGCCTTTACCAGTGCCCACTTCGAGATCACGCGGAAAGATTGGTGGCAGGACACTAGATTCTGGACGCTCATGGCCGTATGTCGTCACTGGCGGGACCTCATAGTCGGCACCCAAGCGATCTGGTGCACGATCCACCTGCAAAAAAAACACGGATTGGACCGAGCTTTGTCTTGCTCGTTCCGCTGAAATTTCAACGTCCGTGCACGAGTACCATATCCTAGTCCGTATCACCTATATTGTCTCAAGGTCGTCTACCCTCATATCAACCGAATTCGAAGCCTTATCTTCATCTTCGACGGACTCTGGCCTCCAATTAGGAGTATGAGTATGAAATCAGACCTGCTTGTCGCACTTCAACTTCTTCTTGGCAACGGCAACGGGATGCCCATGCTGGAGGAACTCGATTTTATCTCCGCCACTGGTCAATGGGGTTACTTTCCTATCGACCGAGAGCTTACCTCGAAGCGCTTCCCGCGTCTTGGAAATCTCACCCTCGCCGGAGTGGTGGCACCCCAAGACCCTTCGCTCTACATGCATCTACGGGCACTCTCCCTGAAGAATTGCTCTCTCACACTCTCCTTCAAGTGCTTCCTCGATGCACTTGACTCTGCACTAGCCTCAAGGACTTGCACCTGGAGGATACTCTCCATCACCTTTCTGGCGACTGGATAGATGAGGACCCGTCCCCTCGCCGCCCGCTGATATCCTTTGTGCACCTCGACTGCCTTGTGTTACGCGCACACAGCGCCATGTGCACTTCCCGATTCCTAGCGCATCTTCACATCCACCCGTACGCGCGTCTCACGATATCTGCCAATATCCAGGACGGCGAAGAAGTCGGCGCCCAATCCATGGCTCCCATGCTGCCCGAAAACCCCGCTGTCACTTTCGAACCTTTGGCCACGGTGGATGCCCTCCAAATGGTCATGTCCTCGGGCGACAACTCGCCCAAGATATCGACATGTACCGGCCCTGGGGTGCTGCCGAACGTCCATTTGCGCATGGAGCTCCGGCCTCGGGATCCGGTTAATCCCTATGCGTCGGCAAGGTGGGGTTCGGTGAGCTCGCTCACTGGGCTTCTGGGGCGCTCCCCATTGACGTCTCTCTCGATTGCGGAGGTGCATCCCGATACAGTCTCGTCGTGGGCGACCGTCTTCCGGACCTTCCACCTTCTGGAGCGCCTGACCGTTCGCGGAGGGTGGGGGCCAAGGTGTGCTGTCGGGATCAAGAACGCCTTTCTCGGGCTGCACGCAGTGTCCACGGCCGATCCTGACTCTCCGATTGCCTGCCTGAACTTGGCACACGTCAGTGTGCATGCAGTTGTGGAGATCACAGCCGTTTATCAGGCAATGCGCACCTGCTTTCGATTCCGTGGGGACCGACGAGTCGTCTTGGCCGAACTGGAGCTGGATTTTGCTATTCCGAAGTCGTCCACAACCCTGTATCGGGCGTGTGTGAAGGATATTGTAGACTGTGTGGAACGGCTGAGCCTGAGAGTGGCAGAAACTGGACTGGATGGTAGCCAAAGTGAGCGAACAGAACTGTTCTCAGTCGATCGGTACTTACAGTGCATGTTAGGTGGTGAACCAGGTGTGCTGCCGTTTTCAATCCTGACCGTAATGATGACGGAAGAGTTCCAGAAGTATTCGGCGAGGCTCGTGCCATCACCGGGGTGGCCAAGCTCACTGACACCTCATTGGCGGCGGTGGATCACGATCGCATATCGGACTATCCGGCCACTTCAGATTGTGCCCTGCCTCGCAAAGATGGATATAACATTAAACAGCACACTGGCACTGAAATAGGACCACTGGCACATGCATATGTGTTACTTAGCGGGAAGGGTCCATTTAGCGCGCAAGGGCACAGCCACTGAATGGCCCGGAAACCTCGGACGTTCACCCAAAAAATAGCCACGGACGCAAGAATCGAACTCCTGGCCTCCGACCAGCGGCAAGACGTTGACCGAGGGGGATGCGTAAGGGCTAGTGCAGTGGCTAGTAGCTACTATCATGGAACATTCGCGATCGTACAGAGGAGTCTACTACAGACACATTACGAGAAACGCACAATTGTAAATAGCACTACAGTAGTCCCTGGCTCCTTCTTGAACTCGAAGCACCAGGGAAATGCCTGGTCCTCCCATCTGACAGAGTGACAACCTCCGCAGCATCGAATGACATTCGTCCCCTTGAGCCTTGAATGGGGCGTGACTTGGAAGAGTTTCTCGACAATGGGCACCATCGTGTCTAAGCGACCGTCCTCCGTGCGATACGTCCGGGCAGATGCTTTGAAGAGCTGGGTGACTAGGACGTAAATATCTGGATCGATCTGGTCGATGTTGGGGGGGTGGCGAAGAGCTTGGCGGCCCGCGAGAAAAGATTGTGACGTCGGATGTCGTGTCTCGTAACGCTGGCCGTCCGGTGAGGAGAGGGCTAGATCGGAGAACCGAAAGGAACATGGCAGGGGAGGTGGATATTCTGGACGGTGCTGGGGATGTGAGGGCCCGTAGTATATTCCGGTTCCGCTCTGTTTCCCGGTGTAAGACTGACAGGTTGTGCTTACCCAGACGAGTAAATCCCCTCACAGGCTCAACAGGGCGGCCCGTAAAAGGATTGACTATATGTAAAGGTTCAATATTGAGTGATAGCTCGCTTCGTCAGAAAGAATCACGTACAGTAGACTGCTGTAACATCGTGGTTGGCTGCCCAGGAGTGGGTATGATCGAACAGAGTCGCCCGACCCGTAGAGATGAACTCGGCAAATCGATCCTTGAAGTCTTCGTCTTGGAGGTTCTCGGTGTCGTGCAACTAATATGCGTTTGAACGTGTGGGAAAGGTATGGGGACATGTTGTCAGCGTTCCACGGTCGAGCATGAGGACAAGATAGACATATGTGCACCCAAAGATGACAATTAAAAGCAACAGAGACGTTTTGTTGAAGGCTTGTGGTGGAAAGCTTGTCACTGAAGAACTTGATGTGGCCAGTGTAGAAGGCGTGGTGGTGACCGAGGGATTGCTGAGCCTCATGATATGCGATAATGAGCCTCACCAGGACGTGAGACCGGTATGGGATAGCGGCCCGGGAGGCAGACCGTCGCGAGGCAAGCTTTTAGACGGAAGCAACGGCCTTCATATTGAGGCTTTCGCAGAGTGAAAGGCAAGCAGAGGGTATTTTCACGGCCGTCGCAAACCGTTCGCCTCAACTTGAACTGGCTATGGCGGTTTGCACAACTCCGAGCCGTGCAAGCCGCAAAGCCGAATTCCAACACCCTGTCCGATCATGCATGTGTCGATCAGGTGAGTGACCCGACCAGAAGCCGCAAGTCAGCCTCGGACTGTTATTCGGCTGCTTCTGAAATGTGCAGACGAGTTCAAGGAAGCGAGACGATAGATACGAATTCGAAAATGACCTCGACGTACAAAAACTTAGGTGACCGTCGCAGCGCGTCCTCAACTCTACGCTATCGCAGCAATGAACGCCTCGGTCTCCTGACCCTGGTTGATTTTCACAATATGGATAGACAGGGCCGCGCGCCCGCCGGTCTGCCGATACTTGTGCAGGTAGTGTTGCCCATACTGAAGCGCAAGCCGGCGCTCCGTGAGGGACGCGCTCCCTCCGATCCATACGTAGATCGCAGGCGCGGCAGAGTTAGCACTGTCGTCCAGGACGAATGCATCATCAGGCGAAAGGGATGATTCGTTCGGTGGGGAAACATGCTTGAAGACGAGTTCGCCGGTCACGTCGGAGAGGCGGAAGAGCGCCTTCTCTGTGGCGAACGAGGTGGGCTGCGCAGGGTTCACTGCTTCAAGGCCGAGCTCGGAGAGGAACTGCCCGGAACCTTGACCGTGCTCATCTGTCGTGATGGCATGAGCTCGACGCACGGGTACGGCTGATGTCATCCACGCACCGAAGACAGTCGTGTCGCACTGACTGTCCCGCTCGTTCACGAGCGACTGCACAAACTCGGCCGCCCTGAACTTGACCTTTCCGACTGCGCCCTGCGTATTGAATTGCCACACCTTGGTGCCCATGTCGAGCACATACACGCCGCCCTGCTGGATGCTCGGGCCCTCGGCAGGAACCTGGCGGATCTGGAGGAGCGCCGTGGGTTTGCCGGGGAGGTGGACGGAGGAAATGCGGTAGAGGCGGCGGGTGTTGTCCGGGGGCGGCTGGGAGACGTGGTGGAAGCCCGAGGCAACGCCGCCATGGAGGGAGAGGAACTTGGGGAAGTAGGACAGGAAACGGGCGGACTCGTACGCTTCGACCTCGCGGTATTGGACGGGCACTCCGCCGAGGTCTGCTCAGACCCATCAGATGAGGATTCATGATATTGAAAATGCATTGCGATCTACGCACGATCGTCGAGTTCGACAGTCTTGTATGCGGCGGTGCCGGCTTCGTCTTGCGAAGTATCGGATCCTAGCCAGAAGTGCAGGTCGTACGAGAGCTGCTCGTTCTCAGGGTCTTTCTTGTACGTCTTCAGAAAGAACAATCTTGTAAGAGACCCTCGCGTCGTTGGGATGAGGAATCAGACGTACATGCAGGACGATATAAGAGTCGCCATTGTAGAAGTTGCCATATTGCGACTTGGGCCATTCCTTGACGTGGAACTGCTCGATCCTCCAAATCTGCAAGCCGGGCCCTTGGCCAGCTAACTGCCATGCAGCCTCCTTATCCCCTGCATGCTCCCGGACCTCTTTCTCAAGCTACTTAGGACGAAGCGGATGCTATCGTGAGCGTGATGTTCCAAGCGTCGGATAGTCAGCTTGAAGTGGGACATACGTCTGATCCGAGCAAGGCGATGTTGGAGTCTTGGATATTGTACTTTGTCGGGCGTGTGAGGTGGGCCATGTCGATGGTGCAGCAAGATGGAGCATGTGGTTGGTAGAGAGCCGGAGTAGACTAAGATTAGATCAAGTACGCTTATCTTTGCCGAATTCGAAATGACGGCACGGAGGTGGCTGATTGCGACTTGGACCTTGGACAAGCTTGCCATTGCCAGGATTCCCGTCGTCGTCGTACGGTAAGTACTTACTGTACTTACTCACGGTACTTAACGGTAACGGTTCGGATTCCCCTCGCCGAGTACTTAGCATGATCCTGTCCTATTCTTATTCTTGCACCCCTTTCCCTCCTTCCACCGCCTCCTGAGCCTACCTCAATAGTGCCCCTCTTTCATGGCGTTTGGAACGGTCAGGCTCAATGATGGCAATGAGGTGCGCAAGGTTTGCCCTATGCTCCCACGATGGACAATACTTGACCCTGGGGTTACTATCGCGCCTAGATGCCCGTTATAGCGTTTGGGACAGGATCCAAGTGGAAGGGAAAGGTGCGTCTACGTCTTGACGACGACGGGGAAGCATCTTCTGAAGTGCCAAGTACCGTCTTTCCAGGACGTCACGGACTACGTGATCCAAGCCATCGAGACTGGTTTCTCTCACATTGACTCCGCGCAATGTACGTTTACTCTGGCACAATTTCGCGCTACTATTCATATTCACCCCCACGTGTCCCGCAAAGGGTACCAGACGGAGGATGGTGTAGGGGACGCGATCCGCGAGACCGCCTTGGATCGGCGCGAGCTATACCTCACCACGAAGTGGTCCGGCCTTACCACGATTCCTAAGGCTATCGACAATAGCCTCAAAGAGGTACGCGTTTCTGCAATCTTCCTACTCTATGTCCACGTCCAATGACAGGTCCGGTTCCAGCTCGGCGTGAAGTATGTCGACCTCTACCTCATCCACAACCCGACAGCAGCCGAGGATTTGGAGCAAGCTTGGCGCGAGTTTGAGAAGATCAAGGAGACCGGCCTCTCCAAGTATGTTATGACCTGTCGGTCTCCCGCAGTTCTTGTCTGACGACGTGTGAGCGCAGGAGTATAGGCGTCAGCAACTTCAATCTTGAACAACTCCAGAAGGTCGTCAAGATCGCCAAGGTCAAGCCTGCCGTCAACCAAGTGCGTCCAAGGATGATGTAGCTCTTTGTGGGTACATTATATTTATAATTCTGCGTGTAGATTCTCTTCCACCCGTACAACTACGCCGAGAACAAGGAGCTTTTGGAGTACAGCGCAAAGCACGGTATAATTACTGAAGCTTACAGCAGCCTGACGTAGGCTACCATTTACAGCTGCTCTCCGCATACCGTTCCTCTAACACTAATTCACTCAGCCCGATTACGAGATATCCAGGCGGCCCAGTAGACGCACCCCTCAAAGCTGCAGCCGAGCGCCTGAACGCCACTCCCGTTCAAGTCCTTTTGTCGTGGGTCAGGCACAAAGACGTGGCGATCGTCACAACGAGCTCGACAAAGGAGCACTTGCAAGAGTATCTGGACACTGCCGATCTCCGTAAGTTTCCCTTCCGTAATGTCTCGTGCAACGTGACGAACTCGAGCTTGTGTCTGCTTCATCAGCCCCTCTTACGGAAGAAGAAATCGCTGCGATTGACAAGGCAGGAGCGGAGGGTCCCCCGGGCAGTGTCCTCTCGAAGGTCCATAAGAACAAGTACATTCTCTCTGCGACTCTTCTACTTGCTGTTCTCATTGTCGTGCTTATTGAGTGCGGGGCACGCCGGCCGTAGGTCATAACGAATTGTATAGTCATGAGGGCTGTTTCGTGTTCTTCACCGGTGTCCGCCTCTTAGTCTGGCTTTCCTATGGATATGCACCCTGGCTCGTTGATTATAGGATAGCCGGAGATTACAGTAGATATTCCAGCACGGGACACCGGTCTAGCTCTTCGCTTCATTATGCAGACAGTGTATGAATAGAAAGAGCGCGCATGTAACTGTACGTGTTAGCGTGAATCAGCCAGTATCGTGATAGTCTCGGTCTACACTGCGTAATGCGATCCGCGGTCTGTCTTGTAGTCACCGTCGTCCGACGGGTCACTTCTCTTGTCCACGTCGGTCACCACCTCGCGAGTGACTTGAATGCACGCGGTGTCCGCCCGGACGCGGTTGAGATCGTCCATTCGGAAGACCATGTTCCCCAGGGAGGACGACATCATGGACTTGTCGGGCGTGGACCCGGGCAGCCCGTGCATGAGCCCCAAACCGGACCGCACGACGACGAGATACGTGACGAGGGCCTGCAGGTTCCCAGAGCCAGCGTCAGCCACATCAAATAACCCAAAAAAAGGGACGCACCGCGATCTGCGTGGCGATGTCGAGCACGGCGAGCGCGGCGGGGTCGCTGAGATTGTAGAGGATGAAGAAGACAATGGTGATGCCGATAAGGAGCGCGCCGGACTCGACGAGGAGGAAGATGTGGCGGATGTACTTGTTGGTGCGCGACGGCTGCGACATGGCCTGCGAGATGCGCGAGCCGGTCGTCCAGAGGCGCGACGAGATGGCCGCGGTGATGGAGATGTTGATGACTAACTCGACCGGCCAGCCGACGTCGGACAGCACGCGGATCACGGGCGAGGTGGCGACCGTGCCCCGGACGAAGAGGACGATACTGACGATGGAGACGCCTGGTGGTCGTTGGATTAGCCGCTCGGTCGAGACGCAGCACGTTAATGTTTACTGTGGGGGGAACACACCTAAACGCACGAGCACAAGGATGACCTAGGTCTCCTGTCAGCACCCGGCTGCAAATGATATGGAGCTAGAACTCACTGGTATTACTATGACCTTCCAGTCATATGCCCAGACAACGTGCATTCGCCAAGTCTATGTGACAACTTGTGAACGTGATAGACAAACCACACCAGAGAAGACTGACCAGGACAATATCTTGTATAAACATCTGCCGGACTTCTCAACCGTCGTGCGGGTTTATATATGCACATATAGAACGTACCGCGATAGCGTAGGTCGAATACTTGAGCAAGGCCATGCCGTGTGTTTGCGACGAGTAGTATTGTGATGCATAATACGGTGGTGCATCGTCCGGAACGAAGATAAAGGCTTCAAGTTCTTGCCGTAGCGAGGCCGCGACGTTGACCGTCGCGCAGACGTACAAGAGAGCGGACGTCCCAAACAAGATCCTGAGAGAATCGTCACGGTGGTCGTTTGGGTAGTCGATGGGATTGGGATAGGTCGAGCACGTACCACTTGTTCCGTTGGCCCCGTAGTTGTCCAAAAAGAAGGTGGCATACAACAGCGAATACAAGCGTGCTGGCAACGGGTGAATAAACCAGTAAGCATCGGGGCGTCTCCACTCACTTAAAACCTAGCGAGGGACAGATTAGAAGACGAAGTAGAAAGGATGTTGATGAATGACGTACCCCAAAGAGCCGTCTCAATCCAGGTACTGATGATGTAGATCTTGTTCAGGGGTGGGATTGACGAAGAGGAAGCCATAGGACGGAAGAAGTTCCTCAGTCAGAGTGGGAGCCAGTGACGCTTCCGTCACCGGTACCGGGGTTATATGACGAGAATTATGAGGTCGAGCCAGAACATATGGCTGGGGCACTGCGCTCTCGACGCGGGTTTGTATGTAATATGTTTTCGGAGGCGACTCTCCAGAGGAAGGGACGCCTCCTTGTGAGAACCCGAAAAGCAAGCGGCGCATTCTTCGCATATACTTGAAACGCTGTTCGGTGTTAGTCAAAATTGCAGGTCGTCAAGGCCGGTTAAAGCTCACTGGATAGGCGAGCCATCATCTCTTGTGTTAGCCAACCCGGTCCAAGAAGCAGTCATCAGGGGCATGCCGGGAATTTGTATGATGAAGGGCATGAATTGATTTCACGGTGCCGGACGGGACCATGACCACAACCTAGAATGTGGAACGATCAAAAGAGACCTAGACCGCCGTTCGGCTGACGCGGATGGTCAGGCCGACCATTGCAGTTGCCAGTTGAGAGTCGAGACCACCATATATGTGAAGGCTCGCGTCAGGATTCCGAAAGATCAACGTTACATGAGTACTCACCAGCAGTAACAGCCTTGTGGCCTGTCGGCGTTGCACGACCGATTGACTACAATGAATTCGAAGTAAAACTGGCACTGGTAGTAGCCATCAATGCTTCATTTTTGAGCGAAAAGTTGTCCGGGTCGTGGCCGATGTCGGGTGTCCATGCAGCATTGTTTCCCCCTGAGAGAACTAGGTCACTGAGTTTGGGCTCTATGGGTTGCTGTAGGTCTAGTATTCGGTGTTCAGTCTCCGCCTCGGCCTTATCCGACGCCTCATCCCCGAGTGCATAGCCACCGTTTGCACCACGGTAGGCTGGTTCAAGCCTCTGAGCCAGCCACTTCATGAGCTCGGTGGGTTCGCTCGTTGTTCCCCCCGACATGTGCGACACTGAAGATATAGCAGGTAGACCCATTTTTGTAAGGGCATCGTCTTCACAGCTCTGGACAAGTTGGAGCCAAGTTATCTATTTTTCAAGTTCGCTCCGATCACTGCGGGGTATAAGTAATACACGGCGGATCCCGAATGGACGAACTCCGTCGGGCGACCCGAAATTGTCTTTTTTATGTTTGGGTCGGCTTATAGCCTTCACGACCAGGGCAAAGGTTCATGTGAGCCGTCGGACCGCACCTCGCAGTTTATCGGAGACAATCTCATACATGTACAGTGCTCTTACATCAAGTGGCATCCGCAACAGGGCATGCCCCATGGAAGACGGGCTGCCGTCAGTTAAACATGAGCTTGTTGCGCTTGAACAAGCGAAGGTAAGGAGGAGCTTTTGCCTGGTTCCTAGGCATGGAAACTTAAGAGAACGGCGTTCTTGCATCTTGATCAATCCGGGGGCCCACATCGCCAACGAGACGGTACTAGTTGAGCTTCCGCAGCCTTTGTCGGTGGCTATAAACGAAGCGTTGCTGATGACATAGTTTTGCAGGTGCCAGACGCCCTACAATCTGATCATTCAGGTTGGTTTATTCGTACTGCGCAAGGATCTGACAAATTCATGTTGGAGGAAACTGCGAACACGACACAGACACAACTCACGAGCTTGCGCTACGCTTTCATCCACCTTCTATAGTCGTGGCCACCCCCGCGATGCTCGACTTCTACCCAGTCTCGGAGCACGCGGCAGACAACATATGTTACCCGCGAAGTAGCAGTCGGCCTTGGCCTTGGTTGCCACGCTTGTGTTTAACGCCTCATCGATGTTCGGTGTAGTGCCTCCCCCCGCACACTGCTACTTCCTCCGCTGGACCCTCCACTGACCTCTCTACCCATGTGGAAACCAGTCCTAACATGCATTGGTCGCAAGGCGCGTGACGAGCGGCCCGAACTCGCCTCCCAGCTGGCTGGAGGCTTCCAACCGGATTCGATGGCCATCCCGATCGGCTGACATCATTGTGTGCTGCATCGGTGAGCAAGATCTCGTTTGCTCAATGTCCCGATTGTGTGGTCAGAGCAACTACTTCTCTACCGTCCCACAGATCTTCCTGAGTATCACTCGATGCTGCTGATGCTTCCATTCATCCTAATATCTCCCGCGACACGCGGGCTATCGCTCGCACTCACCCGCCACTACCTCCGCACCACCCCTTTGTCCGTCTTTGCCACATTCCGCCCCAATCCGCCCGCTAGCAGTGGATCTCAAGGCCCACGAACACCAGAGTCGGTACGGGCGGACATCTTGGGCCCCCTCCGAGACGTCGACCCCGAACGGCTTCACCTCCTCCCCCTCGACCTAATTTCCGAAGAAAGCATTGCGTCCGCAGCAGACGCGCTCAGCCGCACCCTCCCCAACCTCTCAGACTCGGACGCCCCATCCTACATCCGCACCGCGTTCTTCACGGGCGGGATCCTCCACCCCGAGCGCCAGCCGTCCGACCTCGCACTCGACCACCTCCTCGAGACCTTCCGCCTGAATGTCATCTCCCACCTCCTGCTCATCAAGCACTTCTCGCGCTTCCTCCCTCCCGCCTCAGCGTCCTCGCCCACCGCCCCCCTCGCGAAGTGGGTTCACGTCTCCGCGCGCGTGGGCTCTATCTCGGACAACCGGCTGGGCGGGTGGTACTCGTACCGCGCGTCCAAAGCCGCGCTCAACCAGGCGCTCCGCACGTTCGACCTGCACCTCCAGGCGAAACGGCTGCCCGCGATGGCGGTGGGCGTGCACCCGGGTACGGTGAAGACGGACCTGAGCAGGGATTTCTGGCGGGGCGTGGGCGCGGAGAAGCTGTTCGCGCCCCAGTACGCGGCGGCGAAGCTCGCGAAGGTCGTGGACGGCCTGCGGCCGGACCAGAGGGGAAGGGTGTGGGATTGGAAGGGGGACGAAGTCGAGCCGTGAAGTTTCTGCAACTTCGCTTCACGTTACTTGATTGAGTGGATAGGAGTTGACTGTATCAGTGTATGCATGTGTACTTATGTGGTAGGTTCGGCCAAACCCCCTGACACGTGGACGGTCTTGGTCGAGACTAGTGTATGTGGCTCGTTCAGGTTCGTAATTGAAGACCGTTGGTAGTATGATGAGGCGGGTGATTATAGTACAGGCTAGGCATATGTACATGCAGCGCGTAGACCAACAGAAACCCGTCTACGCGTGTATACAGGCGCTGTGCGTCCAGTCTCAAGCATCCGTAATTCCTGCGTGTCCCAAAAATCCGAGGAATATGGTGTGCGGCACCGATGATGGGTGGCGTTATGCGTGGGCAGGAGCAGAGGCGAAGAGATCGTCCAGCCACTGGGTGAAAAGCTCGAGTTTGGCGAATCCCTTGGCACCGGTGAACCCGCCAACGACCAGAGCAAAGTGGGCTATTGAAACGGCCACGATAAACGCAATGACAGATGTTGCAGAATAGGTTGTGGACGGGGCCGCTTCCGCCTCGTACACCGTCTTCGATCCGCCTTGCGCCTTGATTGCCGCGAGCAGAGGCGAGTTCCCCATATCTTCCAAGAGGGGAGTAGACGGAGGGGACGTAGAGTCGACGGGCGAGTGAAGGGGGGAAGGCAGTTCGACTGTAGTCGCGGTAGCGATCGACTTAGGCTTCGAGGGTGGCTTCAGCTCGTCAAAGAGCGCCGTGTTGAACTCAAACGCGGTGTTCGCTTCATCCAAGATGGCAGCTGTCATATACCGGTAAGCGCGTCAGCACTCCCCCCGCATGCCCCACAGCGCCCCCAGACCCGCGATCACTGACCTTTAAGCTCCGTGTCGTCCCCAACGCCCGCGTTCATGCCCTCCCGGTACCACTCCTTGATTCGCTTCATCTCACCGGCGTTCGCAGCCTGGCCCACGGCTCCTGACAAGGTCCGGAAGTCAAAGAAGCTGAGTCCGCCAACGCCCACCTCGAGGTCGTACGCCTTGGAGATGGCCCGCCGGATGAACTGCCCGCCAGAGAGGTCGCCGAGGTAGCGCACGTACGCGTGTGCGAGAAGCCGTGCGGGATCACGGCTGGCAGCGAGTTCCTGTATCCGCCCGACGTAGCGTGAGAGCGCGGGCGGCTGCGCTGCCGTCGTCAGCGTGATGTGGATGGGGTGGGACTGCCAGGACGACTCGGGGATTTCGAGGATGTAGCTGATGTCGGCGGCCAGGTTGGCGGAGCGGGCGAAGAGCCCTGGGTTATGCGTCGGGGCGAGGACTGGGTGGGTGGCGTGCTCCTCGAGGGCACGTTCGAAAGCACTAGGGAAGGAGAACCATGCCATTTCAGCTGTGGAGAACCACCAGAAGTGAGGAAGGGGAAGAAGAACTCACTCGTAGACGTGCCAGAGCATCATGAGGAAGCGTACGTATTCTTCCCGATCGAGCTCGCCACGGGTGAGCTGTTGTGCGCCCTTGGAGTGCTCTGCACGTTCGTGTGCTGCATGAGTGCCTTCGCGAAGGATGACAGTGATTGGTTGCGTGAGGTCGACATCTACAATTGAAGTCTTGCTGGTGGACATGGTTGAGTACGCGAGTGAGATGGAGGGACGAGAGGAGGAGGACGAGGGGCGTTGCCAAGGAAGGCAGAGGGGTTGCTGCAGCGTACGAGAGAAGGCGCGGGGTGAAAGAAGGGCGAAGGTGATTAAATACAAGCCGGATATGCCCCGCCAGGAGGCCGTGACACTGATGATCTCCGAAAGCACGGCTGGGTCGAACAAGTCAGACTCAGACGAGAGAACCGAAAGCTGGAAACCAAAGCACGCAACAGCGCCCACCCGGCAACGTCACCCCTGCGTTATCTGATAAGATGCTGATTGTTCACACATCGTCCCAGTCTCCCTCAGCTTCGACTCGACCCTTCAAGTAACAGACAGCAACTTGGGTCCCAAAATCGTACCTCTACGCATGCCAGAGAATAAATCTCTTACAAACTCGCAGCAGGGCCTCGTGCGACGGCCCATCATGGGCACTGGACCAAGAAAATCGCGACTCGTCTCTGGCAAGCACACGTTCACAATCCATTGGGGACGCTGATCAGCACACCACAAAGAATCTGACCGGAAGGGATAGGAGAGACAAATACAGCACATCTATAATAGACAAGACCGGCGTTACTACGGGGCATCGCCGCAAGAACACTACTACAGCACAGAAAGAAGGCACGGGACCTGGAACCAATGCTACAAATACAACGTACGTGGGGATTGGGCGGGAAGATACACCAACGCGAATATATACCAAGGTGCAGCACTACAGGGAACACGAACTAGTATAACGTAGATCAAGGTCTGGATGGGTCACACTGCAGCACGAGGGCCGCGTGGAATTAAACAGGGATTGTTCTGTCGTCCATGAAGGTCGTGGTCATGAGAGAGGAAGCAAAGTAAACGAACACAGATTAGTAGCCAGAACCGCAAGGCGCTGAAGTGGAAAGGTAAAATGAACCAGGATGTCGAATGCGGACGCCGCGCGCGTCCATACCGCCTCGGCGCCAGGAGTCAAGTCTTCGCGGGATCCGGATGACAGAACCCAGGTACACCGCCCGCACCGAAGCGGAAGCTGTAGCAGCACCTTGAGAACCCGAACCCATGAACGGACGTGGACCAGCGTTCAGCCCACAATGCTACGCCAAACTACGCCACCGGGCTCCGAAGGGTCATGGCATCTCCGCAGCGAACAGCTGTAAGGTCACCGGGCCATCGTCAGAATTGCGGCGATAGAGACGGAACCGGGCACCAGTCTGGACGCACTTGAGCAACCCCAGCCTGGGGACCGTGGAACCCGTTGGGCGGCGTCGAGACGGGCCGGACTATCGACCTCGCCGCGAACAGCGTTTCCGCATACAGGCCGCCCTCGGGATACAGGTACGATTGCTGCGTCTGGTCCACCAGCGTGGACCCGTCGACCACCCGATGAGGAGAGTACACCGGATACGGAAGACCACTGGGCTGGGCGTCCGATGAGGTCATCGAGCTTGGCAGGACGGTATGCGCGTGTCTGTTTTGTGGAAACTCATCTTGGGTTTGCGGGAGAGCTGCGGCGGGGAAGGGGGCCACCGGGATCATCGGGCCGGGCATTGCCGGGGGCGCAAACGGCTGAGGCGGGGAGATCGTTGGGTACATGTACGGGTATGCGTAATAGACCGGGGAGCCCATTGGCGACATTGGACTGTACATCGGTAGGGGCTCCGGATACGCCACCACGTATTCGGGCTCGCCTAGAAACGCATACAGTCAGGACATGGAAGACGAACCAAAGCGAGAGCGACGTACTTGGCTCGGGATGAGCATATCGACAGTCCACGCCTTCTGAGCATTGGCCGACCATGAAGGCCTGGCACACCTCGCCTGTAGATAACAGACAATAAGGTCAGTGCGAGATGTGTCGTAGAATGCGTCTTGTAACGTACGCTTGCCGCTCATCATCACGCCACCCCCTACCACCCGCCATGTCACAGGGTAAAAGTTCTTCTTGGGCTCTCCGTGCTCCGACACGTGCTCGGACGTACCAGCAGTGCTGGGGGACAATGGAGAGAGCAGGTCGTCTGGCACGCTCTCCGCACCGCTCGGTTCGCTTTCTGCGTACGCCTCCGCAGGCGCAACGAGGCCACTGGGATTACGTCCTTCACCAGGGTGTTCATGAATGCTAACATAGAATAATAGTCAGCAATGCCCACATCAACGAAGCCTAACTCTGTAAACACGTACAAGTTGCATCTGTCGCCCTTGATGCACCCACCAGGCTCTGCGTAGAACCGGCACGGCTTCGCTGCATCACGAACAATCAGCTTCCCCGTCTATCTATCTTGAGCGCACCAAAGACTTACTTTTGAAGAACGCATTCCGATGCTTGAAAAGCTTCGGCGCCTGCGAAATCGAGTTCCTAGCCATCGTCGCTGATATCTGCTCCTGCTGCGGAAGCGGAGGCGGCGACTGCGAAGCGCAACTGCCAGTGGCGTTCAAGCTTGCGTTGGCCCACTTCAGAACCCCGTTCGTCGTCCACCTATATCTCTCCCCAGCCCCTGTGGCCCCCCCAAGATCCTTCCACCGCGCCTCTGGCGATGCGACCGAGACAGGAGTCGCTGGCGGCGCGGGCGGGAACTGGCGCACCGCCGCGTCCATGTCCGTGGCCGGCGCGCACCTCGCTTCGAGCGAACGCGACGTGCTCTCTGAATCCTCGCGCCGCCACCTCCGCCCCATGCCAGCGCTGGTGCGGTCCTGATTGCGGCCTAACGTGAAGCCCAGGTTCTGGCTATCCGGGCACTCGCTCGCGCTATACTCGCCGGCGGGCGTGTGCGTGCGTGGGAGGAGGGCCCTCCTGTGGGGCAGGTCCCAATCCCGGCGAGACGCGCGCGTCCGCCCATCGTGGGTTTGTGGGAGCGGGTGCGCTGCCAGTCCAGTTCCCGTCCCTGGAACTGGGCGGGCGGCCTTCGTCGGCGCGTCAGGCGCGGCCTTTTGCTGGGATGTGGTTGAAGCGGGGGGCACAGGTGCATTCGGGATAGAGAGTGAAGGGTAGAAGAACGAGCGCGCTGCGGTGGGGATGGGAGACACGAGAGGTACTGGTGGGGAGGTCGTGCTGGCGGACGAGATGTGCAGGTACGAGCAGTTGTGACCATACCGACAGGTGCCTAGGGGGAAGTTGCGACAGAGCTTGGCTAAAGAAGCAACACGAGTTAGCGTCAAACGTAGTAGAAGTCGGAAGACAGATGTCTGAAACGCACTCCGATACCGAGAATTGCGCGGTTTCCGCGCACCTAACGCGCAGTCGCTATCGGCACACTGGCCGCCTGCGGATTCGTTCCTGTTTCCGTTCATGGGGTCTCTGCTTCCAAGGTGTTCCAGACTGTGGTTGAAGATGGCAACGATACTGGTAGGAGGGTAGGAGAAAGAAGGAGAGTCGAGAACGCAACAACAGCCACCCGCCTGCTGCAGGCCAATATATAGACCAAATCAAAGCGGATACCCGCGGCAATAAACAAGAAAAACAGATAGGCAATGAGCGTTCGACCCGTCACCGGCGTGGATAAGCGCACCAGGCTCACCTGAGTTCCTTACGCAAAGATGCCCAAAAGCTATTGTCTCGCTCCCGTCACCCGGGTGCTCCGAACAGTAGGAAATAGGGATAGCGCGGGGTGTGCAAAGGCTGATCGGTGCGATATGAATCAGTGCGAGTCGGAGGCGGTACAATACCGCCCAAGCACTCCGCCGAAATGCAGCCTGCGGGGCGTGTTTTTATGCGCGGGAGGGACGAGGTGACCTGGGAAAGCTGGCAAGAGGGAGAGGGGTCAGGTCAGACCGATCCGGGTGCCGGGCCACAAAAAGCTGAGCCAGTTGTCGTCGCCGTCCGCGGAGCAAGGAACTCGGAGATCTGGTGGTGTACCGCAGCGCTAGCTCACCCAAAGCTCCCAAGCGCAAACCAAGGTCCGAGATATACGCGTCAGGGGATTGACACAACGGCCGACGTGAAAAGGACCAGGGTGTGGTCGAAGCTTCGAACCTGCAGCAGCAATGCTCGAGAACGCGAGGAGAGTGCTGCAGCGGGTGAGGCGCGGCCGGGGGCCCGTCTTATACGGGCATCGGCGAGCATCTGCGGGTGAACTTCACGGTCCATCATGGGTCTTGTCCAGGCAGCGCGCTGCGAACGACAAGCTCACTAGAACGGCGAACAATGTGCCCCCTGGTGCTTAGTCAGCTCCAACTCTAATGCGTTTCCCCTGCGCTCTTTTGTCCTCGTCACTGTCGTCGCGGGGGTCGCGGGGCCTGGGGGGGCAGGGATAGGCGATCGAAGATGGCGCGAGACAATAAGATCGGGCATCGCGCCTGAACGGGGGCGGCCCACGTTTCAAACAAAACAATTGCTTGGGGAAGGCGGCCAGATGGGTTCTGATGCGTGAGCTCGTGTACATGTCTTCTCCTGCCATTTCCTGCGAGAACGAGTCGGTGCTTCCGACTTCGCGGGCGTGGGGAATTGTAGACGAGCCAAGTCTTGTGGGTGGGTGTGTCTGGACGGGAGGGGGCCAGTCAAGACGTGATCGACTGCGTTGAAAACAAGAACCTACATCCTTTTTGGGCAAGCTCGTTCGTGGACGTCATCCCAGCGCTCCTCGGTACCGCAGCTTTGGGCTCTTCCGGTCCGACTCCCGGTCCTCACAGGCGACGTTTCATGCGCCATGGAAGAATATTAAGCTGGCGGGTTTCATCGCGGCCTGGGAGATGGCATCCAACTGGGAAATAGTACACCTATGTATTACACGGACTGCGCTGTTCACTCCCCCAAAACATAGCAAGTATACCTACAAATAGGAACCCAACGGGCGACATACTGTAATGTGGATGTGGATGAGGTCCTATGGCCTCGAGTCCGGGGTATTATCATGACTGTCGTCAGTGGTGATTGTAATCCGTCCAACAACCATAGTATGTTATGACGACGACGAGGAATCGGCCTGTTGCCCAGAGGGGGCCTCGAGGAGAGGCGTCCGTTCATCTGCTTGCGCGGATGAAGATGGAGCTCGCGAAGGCGCAGGCTGATCATCGTGCATTTCAGCTGAAGGTGTAGATGTAGAGTGTTGCGAATGAGGCTTCGTCACATCTGCTTTGCAAATGGGACACTGTTTGAGACATGGTCAGTGACGGTTGCTATCACGTGCATATGAATAGGTCAAGAACTCACGAGCTTCTTCTTGTGAATCAACCACTCATCAATCTCGTCGATGTGGAAAAGGTGATAGCAAGGGAGAACGCGTACGCGATCGCCCTTGACGAACATTTCCAAGCAGATCGCACACTCCACTTGCTCCTCCACCCATGCCGGTAGTTGCTGGTCGTGCGAGCTGGACGAAGCATCTGGTCCCCGCTCAAGATCTGGTGGACTACCAGCGTCAGCAGCATCCGTAGGAGTGAATAGAGTCTCAAGCTTCTCCCAGCCAGTGCCGGTCCACACTCGAGATGGGAACTTGTGGACGATATCCTCCGGAGCTCGGTCGCGTTGAGCTGCGCGAGCGGCTCGTACACGGTGGATGAGGAGTGTGAGGAATGTGAGCAGAGAGGGGAGTAGGAGAATAATTATGAAGGTGATGATGGGACTGTGGGTGCGGTCAGGGCTTGCTGGGTGCACAGGGCATATACAAAGGCAGAACTTACGAGTACCACTCCCACGCAGAATATTCGGTGCTGACGAGAAGAGAAAGAGTCCTGAGGCCGTTATGCGTGGTATTGGACGTTGCGATCATGGCCGAAAGCTGGACGTAATCCCAATATTTTATGTAGGTAGCGGCGATGGAGACGTCCGACGCATCTCCTGCAGGGAAGCCGTCGTCGACAGGTGAAGATGACAAGAAACTGAGGGACTCACGTTCGCTGAACATGTTGAGCAATGCATCCGGGTTCTCTCTGTCTCCTCCAACCACAACCGCCTTCGCGCCCAATTTCTGCGCCTGCCTCGCCTTCTCGACAAAAGGGCACCCGCCCCGCTGGACCAGCGCGATCCATGTGTCCGCATCCTCCGGCTGGTGGGCTCCGCTGATACACAGATCCGGACACCCAAGGATAGGGTCCGCTTCGAACGGATAGCTGAGGACGGTCTCGTTCGTAGGCTCCCTCGGACATGGCGCGGTGAACGACGAGAGCGGGATCACATAGCCCAGGAGCGGATCCGCAAGCTCCGCACCGAACGACGCAGGGCGCGCAGGGAAGGTGACGGGCGGCGTCCTGTCGACGACGGAGACGCTGCCATCCGAGGCCCACGCCAAACCCCACAGCCAGCTGCTATCGTCTCGGGCGCCGCCGGGGCCGGTAGGGCCTGCGAGTTTGCGGAGCCAGTCGACGGGGGAACAGTGGGCGGGGGCGATGAGGGACGAAGACAAGAGAGCGAGGACGAGGGCGGGGGCGAGGTGGAGCATGGAGTGGATGATGAGGCTGAGGCGGCGGCCAGGGAGGGAGGCCGCGCTCGCGGATGGGGATGACGGTGAGGTCGAAGACGAAGACGAGGGGGGCAGACGATCGTGGGGCGCTTGCCGAGAGCGACCGCAAAATATAAGGGCCACTTTCCATATCCGTCAGTGCTGGCGACGACAGTCGAGAACGCACGCGGCTCTGCCCACGCTTCCTTGCCCACAGCCTGTGATCTTCCTGTGATTCGACGCTGGGCTCAACTGCGCACGAGGCGCGACGAGACCAGCCCCGCAATACTGAGAAGTCTGCGCCGAGGCCCGAACATAATACCACTGGAGCGAGAGGATGTGTGCCAGGTGAGTGTATCGGCAGACTACAGTAGATCACGCTGACATTTATGCCAAGCTAGGACAGTCGATATCTGTCATGGGCCTTGCTCGCTCGAACACCATCTCCTGCCAGGAGCCTTCGCATCTCGTGAGCAAATGCCCACTCAACGCCTTTCGCAGCGCCGACGTCAAGCAGGGCACCGGAACCCAGGGTGGCCATGGCACCCACAGCGAAGAACATTCCGCGCACCTGGGCGAAGAAGCTTTTCCCGTCCGCACCGCCCCCCTCGACTCGCCGCCCTCTCGGTCATTGGCATGAACCTTCCTTTTCACTACGCGCCCCGCCACTCCCGCCGGCAGCTCCACTTTTGACATTGTACGCCCGGGCCCAATCACCAGCCCGGCCGTCTTCCCAACACATTACATAAGTATGGTCCAGGACGCTCGTTACGAATCGCGGTGTTTCCACTCAACCTAGTTCCGGTGAGCTCGAACTGCACTGAATTGAACGGACAGCGGTGGAGCTGGCGAGGCATATATGTGGCATGTAGGTCATTTTGCCGTTATGGTCTTCCACTCCGGTATCGGAATTGCCGGCCAGCGGTCTGGGGCTTTCCCATCGGTGCGCTCGCATTCCCAGCCTCATGCTCCCCATCTGTGGCTACATGACGCTGGACTCCACCACGCGCTCTTCCTTTTCCTTTGGCAAAAGTTGCCTCAGGCCATTGGCCGCCAGATGGTATCGCCGCCACCTTCGTTGTGGCGCCGACTTTCGGCGGGCATCGCAAGCTCTATCACCGAGAGGATTTGTCATGTTCTCTACCCTCGCGGACGTGCCCTCGTTCTACGTCCTTTCTTTTGGGCTATAGGGCGCTTTGTGACGACCTGGATCCACGTAAGTAGTCGTGTGAACCTCAGTTACTATGACGCTAATAAACTTTACTATCCGCCCATGGAGTACTTATCACCGACGTTCAATCATCTTGTCCATTAAACCAATCGAAATGTTCTGCTCTCGGAACTGTAAACAAACAAAGTCTCCACCAGGTTCGAGTCTGGGCCATTGACAGTTATAGCGACAAAGCGAACGCATCCCTTCTATCTTCTGCTTCGAATGAATCCCAACTTCGCCGCGCCCGTATTCAAAGGAGTAGTTGCGCTGCGGCGCAGTGCATACCGCCGTAGAGAAGCTCTCGCTTATATTTCGCGCAAGGCAGTAGCACCAGGAATGTTAACCAACCAGAACTACTGAAGGATGGCCGTACAGTGAGTATTGCCATGTCGAACCGTGTATTCAAGTCCTCTTAGCGCATCTTCAGGGTGCCTATCTAAGCCACGTCCCTCTTCTAACTGCTAGCTTGGTCAAGAGCCAGGTATGTCAAAGCTCCAATCGGTCCCGAGGCAACACGTCCCAAGTCACGCGCCTGAGCTAATCATCACGCGCAATCCTCCCCGTGTTTTGCAACCATGGGCGTACCCCTCGCGAAGTATGTTCAACACTCCGTCCCGCACGTTTGTCGCGCTCATCGTACCTAGAGCAGCCGTGGGAATATGGGGCATAGTTCATACGACTGCGGAGCGCATGACGGCGATTCGAAACGAAGGGAAGGTGCAGGGGACAGACAGTCGAACATGGTATATGTATTTCCTCCCAACTGCATTATAATCACACCTGAACTCAGTTCGTTCCAGGTCCCTCTGAATCTGAATCTTCCCCTACCGTATGTGTATCTAACGTCCCGACGGGATTAGACAATCCCTTTGAACATGTACCCTGACGTGGGCGGTAGCCCGAACATGTCGAGTCGCGGAGTCTCCATATGGTCGAGAGCTCGAAAACATCCGGACCTATGGCCACACAAGAATTATTGATGCGCCTTCGATCTATTGGATGTGACCAACGAGATGAACTCTATGAACAACATGGAGTGTTGAACAAGACGTCATGGACACAAGGCACGCTTCCTGGCTTCATCTTCCTCTGCACGCCCTTGCGCATCTTCTCTCCTCATCAAATCGGACATAAGCTGCGTATACGTTGTTATCCTGTTGATCATCGAGATACTACTTATAGGCGGCATCTCCACACTCCCTTTGGATCGAGGCACAGAGACGTAAGTAAAGTTCATTATGTAACGTCAAACCGGATCCCTCTCCTTGGATCCTCACCGACTGCGGGTGGCACAAGATGGCAAATCTCATAAGCTTTTCGTGAACAATACGAGACGATACAACGCCAGCCAATATTAATGTCTGGCGTCAGTAGGTTGCAACTCACGTGGCCAGAATGATCCCAATATCCCAAATTAGCCTTGTTGGGGCCCTTCTTGCCGTCCCTTGTATTCTTTCGGCGCTCCTTGGCTAATGTGTTCTCAAATCACGCATCTAAGTACGCCGTGCTTCGCAACGGCCATAGAGTGAAAATCGATGATAGGAAGGGTAACACACTCGCCTTTCCTCACCGGGAGAGAGAGGAGGGAAAAAGTGAAGGTTCTGTGGGGAGGACGTTCAGCACATATATATAAGTCAATTTAAAGCCCACCAGTCTCATGGGATGTTATGCGATCGCGAGCGGGGCACTATGTCGCTAATGGTCAATAGTATTTGTGGGTCCGTGTGTAGATTCAACAAAACCAGAGTCTAATGAGTCTTTGTATAATAGGTGTTTTCCCACAGGCTGTTCAGCGTGGCAAGGCGTGGCACCGTCTTGGGGCTGTCTCGTGTCGGACTATAGTCCGAAACCCGCGGCTAACGGACACTCCCTCTTTTCACCTCCGAGGACAGCAACCCCTTCCAGTCCCCCTCCGAGCTCTCCCACCTCAAATACACGATTTGTCCTCCCATCTTTTCCACTCAGCAATGTCATCGTTGGGTGCTACAGACCAAGCCGATAGCGGCGGCCCCAGCGTGAGTTATGCCATCATCACCCTCGCTTGCCCGTTCTGACTATGTGTTGCCTTCCAGGCCCCAGTCTCACAGCACACTGCGTCTCTCATCCCGCCAAGCGGAGGATCTGAAAGCAGGGAGCTAGGCGTGTGGGCTTCACCACTAGCGATCGATGAGGACAGCAGCGAGACGTTCGGATTCAGCAGCAAGCAAGCCAAGATGCGATACGAACGCGCTTTGCAGCATTGTCCTCATCAGGTCATTGGCCCCATCCCTGTCGAAGAATTCCTCGAGACATTCATGGACTGTAGTCAGGTCCTTGGCACGTGGTCTTGGATGCCTCCCTCGGAGGCTGCCTTCAAGGATGTCCCGGAGGCTGCCGAGAAGGAATCTTTGATCTACAAACCACTAGTGAGTGCGGTCCCCAAGAGAAACATTGGAGATATGTGACGAGAGCGCATGCATAGATCGAATCACTCAACTGGTATGTTGAGCCGAAGTCGGGTGAGGCGCGACCCCGATGCCCCGGATTCCGGTTTCTCAATACAGCCGACCGCGGTGACAGAATGCATGGTGACCTCGGGAGCCACAAGCCCGATATTTGCTGTTACGCTGAGCCGCACGTGGAGGTGGTCCAGAGCACTCTGAGCGACGATGACAAGGACCAGAACTATGGTGCCACGGTTATGGGCTATACTGCCCTCTTCGTGGAGGTGAAGAAGGACCCATTCATGGACCCATTCCGGGATATTCCCGCCGACGAGGATCGCTCTCGATGGAAGTTCGTGTTGAACCTCCAGGGAGTGACTGCTCCGAAGCAGGACATCATGAAGCAGTGTTTTGGCCAGAACGTCACGTACGCCGCAGAGATCTTGGCCCGCCAACACCGTCAATTCCTTTTCTCCATTCTAGTATGCGGCACTACTGCACGAATCGTTCGCTGGGATCGTGCTGGAGCCCTTGTGACCACTGCCTTCGATATTCATCATTCTCCAGAGCACCTGTGCCATTTCCTCTGGTGCTTTGCGCTCGTGAGCGACATGCGTCGTGGCTACGACATCACCGTCGAAATGGCTCATCCCCACGAGCATTCGTTCTTCGAGTCTGCGATACGCCGACATCTCGCTTTCCAAGCGGCGAATGGGAGCACGGCTGAGCAGATCGAAGCCGCGCTCAAGGTCCACTTCCTTCCTGACCATGTCACTGCGATTCGCTTCCCGCAGAGCAACTCGAAGGAAGTCAAACGGTTGCTCATTTCCCGCCCATTCGTCTATCCTCTCGCTGTGTTTGGTAGAGGAACGCGCGCATACTGGGCTGTGGACGTCACTGCGCCGCTGAATAGTGCTCACCAGGTCGTCCTATTGAAAGATACGTGGCGGGAGGACCCGCCCTCCAGCACCTGGAAGGAAAGTGAGGTAATAGAACGCCTCTCTAGTGTTGGTGGAGTGCACGGTGTACCCTCGGTACTATTTTGTGGGGATGTCATTCAACGAGATGAAGTCGCAAAGAAGTACGCCGACCATAAATTCTATATGGCGATACAAGACTTCCGTGCGTCCTGTCCCCTACTTTATAAGTTCGAGCTGTCACCAACTGTCACCACAGAATCTTATCAATCAACACAAACGCAAGAGTTTTTGACAGCACCTTGGATATGCGGCGCCGCTCGCCAGGACCACCTGTTTCGCGTAAGGCTTAGAAAACATACACACCATCGATTGGTGCTCGACACCCCGGGCCAAACACTGGTTCAATTTTCGGGGTCACATGAACTCCTTACTGCTACCTACGATGTCTTGGAAAGTGAGCTACTCTCATCTTCGAACTCGGGCTCATTCGCTCATTGCTCTTATGCCCTCAGCACTGGATGGTGCATCCACGAAATACCACGTTGTTCACCGGACTCTGAGTCCGAGAAGCATCATCCTATATAGGCAACCGACCACGCCATCGCGTCGACAGGCGTACTTGGTTGACTGGGACCAGTCCTGGGACGAGCAAAAGGATATGGATCATGATTGCCCTTTCCTGGTACGTGAGACAATGACTTGAACCAACGCTGCACGCTCACTGAAGGCTTGATCGGTAGCCACCATGGCAATTTGTTTGTGCAGACTTGGCCATCGGCGCCGAGCCAATGGAGAGGTATAGCATGGTTCACGACATGGAGTCTCTGCTTTATGTTGTATTATACCTCGCTGTCCTCTGCCTGAAGGCCACAACCGAGAGAGGAGACGACAGCGCCGTAACACGCGTGCTCGACATGTTCGAAATCAAGAGCGTGGATCAGGGGCGACCGAGCTCTGAAGCGAAGCAAACGAACAAGGCACGCAAGGGGAAGCGATACACCGAGGGCCTCGTGTGGCAGGAGCTCCCTGCCGTGCAAACTTGGATGGACACTGTGTTCGGCATCCTCCTAGCCCCTGCCGATCAGTGGACATATGACAACGTCAAGAGGTCTTGGAAGAAGATTGTCGATGAACTCAGCGGAACTCCAGAAGAGCATGATAGGATGCAGTCACTTCCGCCGCTAAATGGGCAAGAAGACAATGTCCCGCGGGCTCTGACTGCGGAGCCAAATTGCCCCACCATGTCGAGCCTCGGAAAACGAAACTTGGCTGAAGTCTACGGGGGACCCACTTCGATTGGGTCTTCCGTCGTCAAACGTCTGAAGACAGACCTCACACTGAAGACGGAAGGAGCAGTAAAAGGGGCCTATACGGGTGACCCCTCAGGAGAGTCGACCGCCTTTGTAGGAAGGAGCGGAAAGACGTCGGCAAGGCGGGGGGGCTCAAGAACTTCGACGAACGCGAAGGCGGGGCCTTCGCGCCTTGCGGGAAGTCATGTGGGCGTTGGATCGCCCGCCACTGCTTCGACCAGCGCCAACTCGATACAAACTGGCGCGAGGATTGGGAGAAACCCTTCTCTTGAGACGTATTCCATAGATTGCGTGGAGCGTAGCGAGGGAAGGAACGCTCCTCCGGACGGGTCAGCATCATCCAGCTTCCCACCCCCCATTCTGGCTGCGGACTTTGACTTTCTTTTTGCGGGGCTCTCAAACCCTCCTTGACAAAACAAGCGACGGGTTACTTACACACCTGGACTTTGTTATCGGCATAGTGCGAGCCCCTTTTTGATCCGCTCCCGAGATTTGACCCATCAAGGGAGTATCGTAGGGCGGTATTGCGAACGATGTAGGATACGGTATTGTGAGGAAGCGTAGAGTTGATAGATTACAAAGCAAAGTCGGATGAAAGAAGAAAAGAACTGGTGGATAGATGTTGAACGTTGAACGTTGAACGGCAGCTCGAGTGGAAATGTTGAAACGTTGAAATTTATATATGTATAATAAAGTTGAACATTGTGGGAAGACGCTTGCAAGAGGCGCCGGCGGGATGGGAATTGGCCCACGTCGAGATGAAGCCTCAGCGTTTGCTTTTCGCTCCGTCTACCTAGCTCATGCCCCTGCCACCCGCTCTTCATGGCTCCGCTGTCCCCCCCTCCTCCCCAGAAATGCGTCTATAACGTCCCGCTGGCTTTGGACCAACCCCTGCAGCCACTCCGTGCCAAGAATCGAAACATCGAGTTCGTTGACGGGGCTCGAGAGCACATCGTGGGCCCCATGCCTGTGCGTGACTTTCTAGACGAATTCCTGCATCTGGATGATGAGCCATCCAGATCTGGTCTTCTCTCCAGCTGGCTGGCATTTCGGTCTGTGCCCACCCAAGCGGACACTCCTTCGGGGATATACGAGCCGCTGGTAAGTGCGTTTTGCTCCTTCCTGGCACTGCGAGCGTGCTCAGTTTTGTCCTTAGATCCGTGCAATGAACAGGAGGACAAAGTACAAGGCCCGTTGCCCTGGCTTTGTCTTCTGTAACGCGTCAGAACGAGCCACTCTTCCCCGAAAGCTTGGACACATGAAGCCTCACATCTGCTGCTACTCCCAGCAGAACGCTCAGGTCGTACAGGATTCCGATGCGAATCTTCGTACTGAGCTCGGATACGCTGAACTGTTCTTCGAAGTCAAGTCGCACCGATCACATGACTTCTTTGTCGACCCCCCCAATACCGCTAGCCCGGAGGACCGCGCTGCCCACGACTTCCTGGCTAAGTGCTCTGACGACTTCCTCAACAAACATCGGGACAGGGCATTTGGTCAACACATCGCTTACGTCGCCGAAATCTTCGCCCGTCAACATCGTCCATTCATATTTTCTCTCTCAATGTCCGGTTCTTGCACTCGCTTCCTACGATGGGACCGTGCGGGGTGCATAGTTACCGAATCCTTCGACATCCGTAACCAGCCAGACTTCCTCTGTGACTTCTTGTGGCGATTCGCTCATGCTACTTGTGTTGGGCGTGGCCACGACCCTACCGTGGAGTTGGCTTCCGCCGAGGAGGAGGGCGTCTTTCTGGATGCAATTCGGCGTCATGTGCGACTACAATTGCAGGTGGATGGACAGGAACTAGAGGACGCAGTTTCTGAACATTATGACCCAGGACATGTTGCCGTCATGCACGTTCTAGACGGGGACAGTGTCTCTCCAGAGCATCCCGTCCGCCGATTCATCGTCTCCAGGCCTATAGCGTCCTCGCTCCGTCCGATCGGGAAGGGGACTAAGGGCTTTTGGGCGGTTGATCCGTCCTCGCGCGACGTTGTCTTTCTGAAAGACACATGGCGCCTACCTCCCGTTGAAGTGAGAGAGGGGGACAGGATCGAGCTGTTGCTCAGGAAGGGGGTCAGAAACGTACCATCCCTGGTCTATCACGGGGACGTTCCTCGAGTGCTACTAGAAGAGTACATGTACGCTCGTGAGTGGCCTATTCCCCGGAAGGCCATTCCACCATTCTGACGTCTAATATACAGCGAACGAGATGCAGTGCACATTGACCGATGAGTTCTGCACCGACGAATGGGTGTGTAAAGTCCGTCGGAAGTCGGTCTCCCTTTACAAACAATGGCACTATCGCCTCGTAATGGGCACCGTTGGGTACGGCCTCAAACGTTTCAAAGGCACGGAAGAGCTCCTACACGCTACCTATGATGCTTTCCACGGTGAGTGATTGGATGTATGCGGCGATTCGGGGGTTATTGACAGCTAGGGATAGCGTTACGGGATGCAGTCGGCCGAGCGTCCCGCCTCCATCGCGATGTCAGTATCGGAAATATTATCCTAGTGCGAGAGAACGATCAAGCAATTCGGACAGGATATCTGATCGATTGGGACGCCTGTTGTCCCGTCTCAGAGACCGGAGAGTGTATGGAACCTGGACGTATCGTGAGTCGTTACCACATCGTTGTCGTTATCTGATGGTGAACCTCTGATCCAGGGAACATGGCATTTTATGTCGCACAAACTCCTCGCTCCAGAGGGTCACGAACGGAGGCCCACGCTCGAGGACGATATGGAGTCGCTGCTCTACGTCGTCTTATACTGTAGCCTCTTATGGCTGCCTCACAACCTGGCCAAGGCACGCCTTGCGCTCGTTCTATTCAGGATGTTCGAAAAAAGGGACTGGCAACACGATCGTTTCTTTGGAGGCGATGGGAAGCTGTTGAACGCCTTCAATCGTCAATACACCAAGCTAGTCACGTTCAACCAGTCTCTTCACGAGTGGCTGCAAACGGTTATGGACTACCATTCACCTCAGGTCGATGGGCAATATGATGGGTACTGGTCCAATCCAGAGCACCTTGACACGTTCTGGGGCAACTTCCTGCAGGCTCATAACCTTCCGAATGACGACCGCATCACCCATGACCACCCTGCTGCGAGTGGCACATATACTCCCAGAAGCTCGGAGGGCTTGTACTCAACGGAAGTAATCTGGCTGGGCAACCCTTCTTGGGAGGATCCCGAGGTTCCTGCCCGTGTACGGACGGAGAGGAAGAGGCGAGCTTCCGTCGATTGGGCCCAATCTGCAGCCTATAGGCTTCGCCTTAGGTCCGGCGGGGCCGCAAATGGAGTCCCGCCGCCCTAGGCTCTGACACGGACAGTGCTGCACGCTGACCATTACCCAGGCTGTTCTGGGCAGACCAGCGGGCAAATGGTCTATTCGGTGTTGGGCTAACATTTCCTCTTTTGTAGGGCGCGTGTTATCCACGTCCCACACCAGGGACTTATTCACTTGACCTATGCTATATCGTCTGGTGGCACTTACGAGCCGTCAGGATATACTATCGTATGTCGCCCCTTCATCTGACATCCTTCTGTCTTTTCAGGGTTGTCTGTATTCGTCTTCGTCGCATGTACGAGATAGTTCTTATGTATTGTGACTCATACGCTTTCGTACACTTGTAGATTACCTGACTTTTGTCCCTGCACGAAGTGCAGTTGAGAGCCATTGTCATAATTCAGTCTTAATCGCAGCCGAGTCTCGCTGAACAAGGCACATATACTGTATGCAGTCTTGGACTGTTAGCATAAGTGCGCCTGAGCGACTGAGTGTACAGTGATCCTTTCGAACAGGTACAATTGTAAATGGCGCCAGGCACAAAACGAGGGTCAATGTCATCCACAGATATCATCTTATCGTTGTGCACTTCGAGCGAACAATTCTGCACTGGCTACGGATTCGTTCCCAATATCGGTAAGACAGCTCCATTAGAATGGCGTAGTACATGTTACGGGGCACCGTGTTAACCTACAGTTCAACTAACCCAAAATATCATTAACGTGTCGTGAAATCGTGAGTAATCGTCAAGATGACCGGGAGGCACACAAGGTCTCCAGGGTAAAGATGATAGCGTTTGACAAGCGAATAGACAAGAGGCGTAGAGTTGCAATATGGGCCTGTGGGCGCGGAAACGCGACCAAAGCGATATTCAATCGAGTTGCAGAACGAAGCCTAAGTGCTAGCGCGCCTCATATCATAGGTGCCTGCGGAATTTGAACAGCGGCGTCTGTTCGTCCGTGTTCTCGCCATACTCCACGTCGTCCTCGTCAAAATCGGCCTCGGTGTCGATCCTCATCGCAGCATTGCTCTCGCTCTCCGGGTCCGCGGGCTTGAACGCAACGCTCTCGGTGGAGTTTCCGAACGCGGCCGTCGCGTTGACAAAGTCGCCGTCGAACGAGTCTCCCTCGTTCGGCGCGTACCACCAGAGCGTCGTGACGCCAACAGGGAACGTATACGTTGCCTGCATGTCGCGGAACTCGATTGTCGTCTGCACCGGTATGGGATCCCACGACCCGTTCGGCTCGTCGTCCCTGTGGACACGAAGCGATCAGCACCGACCAAAGAAGGGAGGAGGCGGGAAGAGGGAAGCAAGAGCGCACCAGTTGAGCACGACGAGACTGTACCGCAGCCAGTCTGCGGAGTTGACGCGACCGGTCACATATGCGCCGACACGAAGGGCCCAATTGAGGGTGCCGCCGACACTGACGCCGATGCGCTTGCCCCACGGACCGCCAGAGTCGCGGGGAAGGATCGCCTTCGAAGCCTGGCCCATTGAGTAGACTGCAGATTGCACGCGAGCTTAAAAGTCAGCATTGGGCCTGGGTTGAATAGGAGAAGGCAATGCGCGGGAACGGAAGGTTGGGGAAAGAAGTGAAGACCGAAGACGTACATTCCTGGTTCACACTCCAGCTCCCGTCACTGTTGACAGTCGCGACCGGACGGCAGGGTGTGCCGCACGAGTTGGACCCAGGGAGCATCGGACTGCCGTTCCCGTCGAGGGCGAGGTTCCACATCAGACCGCTGTGGGAGTTGTGCTCGATGGAACCAATGAAGCTGTGTCGCACGTCAAGAACAAGGCACGAGCGTCGAAATCAGACTCAATCTCAGATGCACAGAATTGCCGCGACGGACTCACAGGTTATCCATGTACCACTGTGACAAGGAAGAGGAAAAGTCAGTCAACCCTTTCGCGGGAAGAGGAACAATGAATGTGAGAAAGGACGTACCTTGATGTCACTCCACCAATCGGTGCCCTGAGTGCCAGAGCATTCCGTGAAGTAAATCTCCTTCTGAGGGTACGCAGTGTGGAACGTATCCTGCTCGTCCACGGAGCCAGAGTAGCAATGGAATGCAACTCCGGAGAAAGCGTTCGGGGCGTCTTCCATCTATAAAAGTGGTAGTGTTAGTTCCACGAGAAGGGATTTTCACTGGCAACATCCCGGAAAGAACATCGGACGTACCAGAGTAATGGGATACCCAGCAGCATCCCCCCAGTTGTGGTCGTATCCGACGATCTTCGTGCCGGAGAAACCATTGTTGTCCATGAGTGAGCGCAGAGCAATACCGATCGCTGCCTCTTGAGAAGCTGAGACCTCACACGTAGGGTACGTAGGGTTGCTATTTTCAGGCTCATTCTGCGAAGCGTGCGCATATAGTCAGCGTTCCGTCGGATATGAAACCGTGGTGTTGGCATAGCCCCTCGGACTGAACCGCCAGGCGGACGAACCTGGATGCTAATAGCATAGACCGAAATACCCTTGCTTTGGTAGCCTTGCAGAGCCTTGAGCAAATAGTTGGCATCTGCATAGTCCAGAACGATCATTGAACGTTAACGGGATGCGGTCATAGCGTGTATGGCAGTTTGCTAAAACAAGGTTGCACTCACAGACTGTGGTGTAATTCGATAGGAAATTCCCCCCATTCATGGTTCCGGAATCCTTCATCCATCCTGGCTGTATTCGTGCATGTTACGCAAACGTCAGTCACGATATAGGCCCAGACGTGTTGTGCCTGGAGACGCACCGGCGACCATGGGAGGATATGAATCCGAAGGACGTTATTTATGCTTCGGATGTCATTGAGAACGGAATAAAGATAGGATGGCGCCTTGTCGATGTTAAAGTTGGACAAAGACGTGTCACCGCTCGTGTCATCGAAACTGTAAACTGCGCGCGTGCACGGCAACGTGGGTTTTGTCAGTGACCCATCGATGATGCACTCAAACCGACAAGCGTGTGCTGCATCGGTGCAGGCGACGGCGAGTGACCCAAAATATGCCGAATACACTCACGGCTAGCGGAAAAATCGGAAGCCCCGAGAGGGACGCGCAGGTAGGAAAAACCCGCGGAATTCGCACCGTCCGTTGCTGGAAAGCGCCGGGGTGGGAGTGAGAAGAGATGGCGAAGTGACGGAGGCGGAAGTAAAGTTAGTATGCTGATCTCCTGCGGGAGCAATACCCATGCCCAAAGCAAGCACTCACGGTCAAAGAGGTAGTTGAGCAGGCTCCAATAGTTGGCAGAGTTGGTGCTCTACACATGTGACCATGATGCATCAGCCCTCGTTCGGACCCGCATATCTCCACCGGGGCACTTGCCTTGAGGTTGTTGAGTATCTGCGCAGAAGAGTCGGCTGGAGCATGAGGAAACATCAGCGGGCGCAGTCAGATGACGCAATGTACGCCGCCTCGCGCCCCGCACGGGGGCCGCCGTAGTAGCGAGGAAGCATGGTAACGCGACGTACTCAGGCTAGCGCCGAAACCCCATACGGACTGGTAAGTGGAGGTGTCAGTGATGACGATGTCCGCGTCGCCGATTGCCCCCGGAGAGACGAAGTTGATTGGGCTCGGGGAGAGGTTTGTGTAGGTGAACAGGCTCGACCTGTCCCACGTCGTCGCCCACTAGGAAGCCGGAAGTTAGTACACGTCCCGGGTGCAAGAAAGACGCCGCGGGGATGAAATGGAGAAGCACGAATGCTCACAATGTCATAGATTTGCTGGCCCAAGATGGGGACCGCGAAGGTCAGAATCGACGAGAAGGCGGCGCAGCGCATCTCGGGACCTCCAATACGATTTTCGGTATCGACGAGTGGCGGGTTCGAGGCGGGTTCGTAGGAGCTCGCTAGGCCGCAAGGAACGAGATTGGCAGGGGGCTGGGGAAGTGAGCACTGGTGATGGGCGGACACGGGAGGGAGACTTATATAGGCCGCGCATCGAATTTGCGGAAGCCATCCGGATGCGAGCGAAGGAACAAAATAGAATGAACAACAGCCCAATCCGAGAGGTTGTGACAAGGTCCATGTCGCCTAAACATCCATGCACAAGCACCCCAATAATGCGTCCCTGCTAGTCAGCATGCTTCTAACGTCTCTGTGCCAGTCGAACATCGGATTGTTGATGAACACTCTCCACCCCGTCTAAATCTTCCTCTCCGTGCCCGCAGGCGCAGACAGGGTCACACGAGAGCTCCGTTGACCCAGAGGGCTCCATATACTTATGTGATGTAATATGCATGATCGCTCGCGACCATTCGTCGTATGCGTCGCGAACCATGTTTCCATGCGGTGGATCGCCACCGTCCAGATCCGACAGCCGCGCTCGACCCGATCGTAGACGATCGCTCTTAGCCAAACGGAAGCGAATGACGACGGCGGACGTGACCTCGCTTTACAGCCCGTATCCTTCATTGTCGCCGTCTTCAGCTGTGCTCCCACGACAGAGTGAAATGAAAACCGAAGAAGACCACTAGAAGGTCGTCCTGGTACCTAGGCATGCGCAGCAACGGCACCTGAGCACCAGGACGAGTGCTCTTCCGGGTCCAACTATCTCCGGTTATAGCTTCCTCGGCTACCACGAAATGGTGGAGGTTCGAATAAGGGCTGTTGTCCAGCGCGTGACGTCCAATAAGCTCGTGCTCCCCGCAGCCACCAACTTGCCACACGGGCATCCTTTAGACTGCCCTAATCCTTTCCGGTAACAGATCGAGAACTCGAGAGTTGTGCTTACTTACCGGTATCATCGTCCTCTCGCCCACCGAGGCCTTGCACAACGAATCAGATCTGGTCCAGATCGTCCATTTATCTTGCAATCATATGCTACAACATCATAAGGGCGAATAGCGACAGAAGCTTGTCCGTGCATTCTTCGGGTCGTTCGCGGTGGTCTTCGACTGGCGTCCCAGATCTAGACCGTTCCCTCCCATCTTGCTGAGGTTCGGTACTTGTACATCGTTGTCGGATCGCTAATAAGCGTAGGCCAGATCTGGCGGGGTCGGGGGCGCGGACCAATCGTCCACGACGGCGCTCGGTATGCTGTCAACTGACCACGGGTCCGTGGTCAGACGGATAGGGATGACTAGGCGCATCTCCTTGAACGGCGCCTTCGACGGCTCGGGCGGGTGCATCGTAAACTCAAGGAAATCCTGCCACAACGACGATAAGCATCACAAGCTGCGGAGTGAAGCGTATGTGTTCCCGCACCCTGACGATGAGGCCGGCGGCCTTGAAGCTTCCCACCTTGACGTCCTTGTCCAGCTGGATCTCGCCGCTGAAGCAGAGCCATTCGTGGCCGTCACCCTACCGCGGCCATAACGTCAATCACCGCTCCCGAAAGGCACCTCCGAGATCCTCATCGGCGCATGGCGCGCCAACGGAGATGTCGGACTCACAGCATGCCTGAAGTCCCCCTCGCCGATCGTGTCTACCCTCCATATATCCGTCTTCGTTCCCAGCACAAGCTCGTTCCTGATCACACCGGAATTCTTTCAGTACCGCAGGCACAAACAGGCCGTAGGCGGAAGAAATATCCGTACCGGACATCCACCGTGGACTGCCTTAGGACCCGCAGGCGCGTGAACTGCTTATTCGGTGCCAGAATCGTCGCCGTCGGCCCATATGGCATGAAAGCGGCCAAGGAGAACGCCGACGAGCAGAACATGACGTGAAACGGGATCGCCTGCGTGATGCTGAATATCCGTGACGAGGGCAGGTACAGCTGCACCACAAAAGCTCAGAAGAGGTGCCACAGCGCTGCGCTCTGAGGATGCACACACCTCGCAAACAACGTCTTTGCCACCGGCCTGGCGCATCCTGATCACCGACTCGTGGCAGAGCCATTCTGGATTCCGGATGAACTTGAAGGTGTCGGACGATTGGCGCATGGGCGCAGGTAGCGGTTTGCTCGGGCGCGAACGGGGATGGTAGATGAACGGCGTCGAAACGTTCCTGGACTCAATAGTCAGTCCACCACAAATATATCTCAGTAAGGAGTACCACCACTGACCCATTGCCGATTCGTAGAAGCGACGACGCCTTGCTGCTCTTGCTGCTCTTACCCACAGACACGCTCACCGTATATTCGATGGTCGCGTTGAAGCCAGGCACACCGGACAGATGGACATCATGCGTCGGGGGAAGTGGCTGGGAGCGGCGCGATCGCAGATGTGGATCATTGTGGCTCCAGGAACACGCATACATGCACTCACGTAGGTGTCTTTGCCGTCCGAGAACGTCGTCGGGAGGGTTAAGCTGAACTCCAGCGTATCCGGACATGGCTCCGCGTCCGTGTACTTGCTCCACAGTGTGACCGTGTCCAAACATAGCTTGTACGTCGTCGTCCCACCCTCCCCAACCTCCCTCAGGTTCAGACTGCCCTCGATCTACCAGCACCAGGAATGGCGAATACCGGGTCGTCGATCGTTCTCGCTCGTCTAGTAGCATGCAACACGCACCTTCACATCAACAGCAGTGACCCCCTCAACCTTCAACAGCGTGACGGCGCCCTCGACGGCGGCGGCGCATCCGTACACTGGTAGACTGACGTTGTCTTCTTGCGCGTAAAGGCAAAGGCTCACGGTCTTCGATTGCTTCACGAAGCTCCCCGCGGGCCGTTGGGCGGGGCGGTTCAGGGCGAGGCGCTGCTCGAATGCGTGGGGCTCGGCCGAGTAGGTCGGCGTGCGGGCAAACGCCGGTGGCGCAACGTAGCTCGGGAGACTTGTTGTGGACATCGCGTTTCAGCTGGCTGAGGTAGGGGGGGAAGTTGGCGGTAAGTGGCCTCCTCCCTTTGCGACGGCGAGGAAGAAGGGGCGACGCAGGTTCAAGGAATGAGGAGGCGGTGACTAAGGCGTCGCTGGGAGTTGCGCGTGGTGCAGGACTGGATTAGCAGAGTGGTCTGACACCGACTTGCGACCGGGCTCGGGACGAGACCGTGAAGACTGAAGGGTGTGGGGACGTCTCGGGACCTGATGGAATATGTTTGAGACCAACCAGCGAGCAGCGGTGGGATGGCGAACCTTGCTATCCCACCGTCGCTGTGGCGTGCCCGCACAGTCATCCCGGCACCGGACGTGGGGTGGGAGGTCTCGGCCTCGAGTTCTGACCAGTCCGAGAGTCTGAGCTGACAAGCTTCCGTCCAGAAGTGGAGCTGAGATGGGGCAAGGGCTGCTAAGGGCGACGTCTACAAGCCTTCCTATGCCCGCTGATCGGAGGTCTGTTGGTGGCCCTCGGGATCACGTCCGGACTACTTAGAAAGCTGCTAACTCTTGCTAACTGAGGAATAAAACTGCACGGCTATCCAGTCGGCCTGACCGCGTGCATATCAGACATAGAAGCAAGAGCACAGGGGAGACCATCATCTGAAGAAAGCGAGCACATGGACGACCGTAGGAACATTCAACAAGAGACAAGTGTAGCGCACGCTGTGGTCCCCTCGTATTTTAACTCTCTCGCAACTTGTGCTGCGCATACATGCGTCTTTCCACACTCATTCAGTCCAAGAAACGACCTAGTACAACACATCTGCTCAACGATACAATCGTGGGGTGGTAGATACAGAATGTCTCGAAAGAGTCCCAGATGCAATAATAGGATTAATATGGGAGAGATGACTCGCATGCTTGGCGGCTGTGTGGCACGGCCCACGTCGACACCTGTCATGAATCATGAAATGTACCTTACCCCTGGCATATTAGACTGTTGCTGCTGCTGTCCGGCGGATAGCGCAGTGACGCCATGGACGTCCATGCCTTATCTTATGTTTGAAACTGGGATGCCGACGCGAGAGTTGGCTGGATCGGACGTCAAGACGATGGGTATAGTTTCGGTGAGTGGAAGATACTGCGACCTGAGAGGAGGTGGGGGTTCTATCGAGAGAACAATACTGTCCTGTCAACCAGCCAGATAACATCAGCATTCTTATACTCGTGGACAACGGTCTGAAGAGGTATTCGGATTGCCAATGGAAATTTAGGTCAGGATATTTCAGAATAACAAAATATCCCAGAATGATCCCATCTCCAGTACGATGGTCGTCCATGAAGGACGAAGGAGCAAAAGGACGGGGGCAAGTGGAGCACAAAAAAGGACTCACCACAACCTTCAACCCGTTAACCTCGAATCCACCACTAAACCCCTCCTCGCACGGCGGGATGACGATCGCGCCCGACCACACGACCGACTTCGCCCGCCTGCTCGCGCTGTGCACGATGCCCTGCCCGATCGCCTGCGCGCTGTGCATCGAAGCCTTCTCCCCCCTCGACCTTCCCGACGCGAACGACGCATAGGATACATCGCTCCGCGTGAACAGATCGCGGACAGCCCCGCTCCTGCCCTGCGACTGCGATTCCTGGAGGGCGAGCCCGAGCCCCGCGCTGCCCGCGTCGACGACGGTCGTGCGGAGCACCTTGATCCTGACTGGGCACTTGTGTGCGGCCTTGCGCGCCGAGAGGTGCGTCTGCACGGATTCGAAGGACGTGTGCGACGGCGAGTCGGAAATGGGGAGGAACGACGACGGCATCGGGCGGTACTCTGCGAAGGGCTCGAGCGACCGCTCGTCCGCGAACAGCGTGATGTGGAACGGGATTGGTTCGAGTTGGCAACAGACCGACGAGGACGGCAGGTACACCTACACGAGAACAGTTCACGTCCGCAGTGTCAGTCAGCCTGTCAATCAGGAGCGTTCAGAGTTGAGAGTTTAAAAAAGGCACGCACATGGACCTGTATCGCAGGAACATCTTCTTTCCGCGCCTTCATTTTGAACGTCCACGACGTGCGCGGGCCCGCGCGTGCCTCCGTCCTGTGCGGACCGCAAGGGAATGGCGGGGGAAGCGTGGGCCGTGTGCGGCGGCAGTAGCGGAACGGGACGCGGATGCTACATGCGCGCGGGAGGGTAGAATACGGGAGGTCGAACCCCACAGCACGATCAGCACCGCCCACGGAATGTATTGGTACGCCGGAACAAACCCACTTGCTCACGCCGCGCCACAGCGTCGACGGCTCCCGCAGCACAGTGAGGTTGACCACCACGGCGTATGCGATTTCGACTGAGAACCCCGGGATGCCGTGCAGGTTCGCCGCGTAGGTTGGGGGCAGGAGATAGTCTTTGCCGACGGACGAGTCGCGGTAGCTGCTCGGGATGGTATACCGAAAGGAAGCTCGTGGGGGAAACGGGCCTGAAGCTGAAGCTGACCAGGAGTATATCTTCGTGTTGATCGTCTTCACGCTGACCGAACCTCCTCCACCGACCTCCTCGACATGAATTCTCCCTTCAATCTGTTGAAATTTGAGCATATATTCGTGGTCGAAAATGCGACTGCAACGTACCTTGACGTCGACAGCGAGCACTCCCGTTGGTCGAGCGATGGCGAGGATCCCATCGATGGTGTCTCCGCTGGCGTAATGCGGGACGCACGTGCCTTCCCGCTGTCCGCTCAGCAACAATGTGAGCTTGCTTGAGTGCTTGACGTAATGGCCGCATGCATCGCTTCTCCTGGGTGGGGATGGCGCGATGGGTGTTGGTCCTCTCGCCACTAGTTTGCCCTGAGAGATGGAAACTGGTAAGGGAGGCACAGGTGGTGGTCGATTATCATCGACGAGCTGTCGTTTGCTTGAGTGTGGCGGGACCTTTTCTTCCGTCGTGCTGGACCTAGAATGAAAAGGAAGGAAGGAAAGAGGCCGAGGAGATTGAACAACGGCGAATGGATGGGGCATGTTGAACGAGTGTGAAGAAAACCAACACCTGGCAGAGTGGGTTGGACGTGGTGTGGAAAGTAGCGGTCAAGGGGGTCGAGAGAAAGACGATGAATGGGAAAGATATGTCAAGCGTTGAAGATCAGCTGCCAAAGGACATGCCGCGAGATGCGCGAGGGAGATATAAGACGGCGGGATGAGGAGGGCATCGATCATTGATGTTCTGCTTCGCAGAGGAATGATGAACAGAGGAAATGTACGGCCCACGTAACTGGCCCCTCGGACGGCGGTTCGTGGGACCCTGGTGGGACCTGATAGTGGGTTCGCCCGATAGAAGCTTGCTGCACGGGACGGAGAAGCGCTGCAACGCTATTGTACGGGGCAGCACGCGGACACCACTCGCTGACGCCGCTTTCCAGGCTCCGGGTCGTGTTGATGCACGGACGTACATACACAGCTGGTGCCTTCAGACCAGTACGGCGTCGTATCAAACCCTTGAAGTTCCGGAATGACGCTGCCCTGCGAACTTCGAAGTGGGAAAACTGCAGTTGAACGCTAACAGAACGCTACGTGACTTGAGAGCGTTGATCAAGTTCTCGCAACGGACTGCGCCTTCCACTACTGTCGTGTTTGCATCCAAAGAGAATGATCAGGTTATTACATTGTGCTATCGATGTCCACTCACTGTGGACTCTGGTATATGGCGCAATTGGTCCACATAGCGGTGCCCAACTGACACCTGTGCGATCGAACGAGGCCGCAGGGCTAGAGTCTACAGCCCAGGGGGTAGAGGCAGAGCCGGCGGAGCGCGGAATCACTCTCCAAACTTTGTTAGATGATCTTCTTCGCTTTGAGTTCCGCTATTTCTTCGTTTTGGTACCCTAACTCGGTGAGCACCTAAATCGAGTACAATCAATCCCAGTTGCTGAAACGGAGTGACCAAGCTCACCTCGGTTGTATGCTGTGATAGGTAGGGAGGGGCCCTCGTAATCGGCATACGCTTCCCATTGTAGGTGACTGCTGGGGACACCAACTTCACCTTGCCTGCGCGAGGGTGCTAAGCAGTACAATCAGATATCTAAGTACGCCCGGGAACCCAGATGTGGTCATTACGCACCTCTACCTCGGTGATCATCTGACGGGCTGCTACTTGCGGGTGGGCGAAGGTTTGCTCGATATTGTTGATTGGGCCGAACGGCACACTGGAAAGCGATGAGCGCTGCGCCGGAGATTCGGCTCAACAGGATTGCGTGACGCACCCCAAGCCGGTGAGCTTCTCAATCCAGAAATCGCGCCCCTCCTTCTGTAATGTCTCCGTGATAAGGGCGACAAGCTCCTGTCTATTGGCAACTCGAGCTTTGTTGCTACTGAACTTGGGGTCCGCCGGCAGGTCAGGCCGCCCAAGGACAGTCTCTGCAAAAAGCCTAAACTGACGAAAGTGGTAAAGTTCAGCTTCCGGCCCGTTCCGAGAAGAAGCTGTACGGCATCCCGAGCACGAACCTGTTTCTCGTTCCCTGCACCTATCATAATAAATCCATCTTTGCAAGGGAAGACTTGGTAGGGGACTATGGAGGGATGCGCGGTGCCGTGCCTGCTGCCCTCTTGCCCGGAGATGAGGTAGTTTGATGCGATGTTCGCGAGACCTGCGAGCTGCCGTTTTCGTCTGCATTAACGGAAGCATCTCGACACCGCGCGGTGACACGGATGTACCTGAGACTCAAACAGATTACAGTCTATCCAGACACCCTTCCCTGTCTTCGCTCTCGACAGTAAACCGGCCATGATCGCCCCGTGAGCGTAAAGGCCGGTGGCGATATCTGTTGCGGCAACGCCGACCTTGCATGGCGGCCCGTCCGGTTCACCAGTGCTGATTAAATAGAGCTCAGGAAACATGAAACAGGGAGCTATGCCAGAGACTCACATATGCATAAGGCCAGCCTCAGCCTCAACAATCACATCATAACCGGCAGCCTTGCGATATGGTCCGGTCTGGCCATATCCTGATGCATACAACTTGGAGAATGATGCACTGCACAACGCTGGACACAACGTGGTGTACGTACCCGTAATACTGGCGTATACGAGCCTCGGGTTTAACTTCTGGCAGTCCTCCCAACCCAGACCCATTGATGCCAGCTTTCCAGACACAAAGTTCTCGACGAGAACATCGGCACGTTCGACAAGCCTGTGTACGATCGCCAGACCCTCCGGATCCTTGAAGTTGACGGTGATCGACCGCTTGTTCCTGTTGGCTGCGAGGAAGTAGGCGGACTCGGGGGGCAGGTGCGACGCCTCGCTGGGTGCGGTCCCGGACAGCGGTGCTGCAGGCGGATACCAGGATCCTCACAGCACAGGACTATCAGCTACAGATGCCTTCAGAAGGGTGTTGGAGTCGTCTAACGCGACTGGCTCACTTGTGTCATCACCTCGAGAGACCTCTTCGACTTTCACCACGTCTGCACCCAGATCTGCGAGAAGCATGGTTGCCGTAGGTCCCGCGAGGACCCTGGTTAGGTCCAGCACCTTGATGCCTTGGAGTGGGGGCGGGATACCGTGTGGCGACCGAGCATGGTCAACATTGAGGAAACGAGTGCGAATGAGCTGCGTACTGCGCGCGATGTTTAGGTTGGCGCGCCTGAGGAGAAGAGAAGTCATGGTCGTCTGAGGACTGGTAACAACGATGGGCGCGTAGCCCTGGCGTAGCCATAGTACTTATTCTGCACGAGTCTCGAGAGCGTGGTCGGAGGTCGCTTGAGACTCTGCAAGAATGAAGGCTCTGTCGGGGCCGATCGTCCGAAGAAGCGCCTCAGCTGCTTATGTACGTAAGCCAGCCGACTCCGGCCCGTCGCGGTAAACTGCTTACTGAGATGGGCGCAGGCCTACGGGTTGAAGTTCTCTCTGAACGGCCATATGCATGACCTCCTTTGAATATTAATGCCTCCGCTGGATCCATTTGCCCCACATTTTGGAGTATATTGGTGCGCTTCTTGTTCTCGCCCCTCATCAGCCTTACTCATCTCAGGGCACCCTAGGATGACCACCTGGCGATTATTCGACCAACTTGAAGGTCTACTTCCAATCGAACGGCTTTACCGTTGCACGAGGTCTATGAATTTCTGTTCGACGGCGGGCTTGCCATAATCACGTTCCAGAGAGAATGACGCGTAATCGCGTATTGGACTTCGTCCGAACGAATCTTGGTGGTATTCAAAATCGTCTTCTCGCTGCATTTCGGACCGCCTCTTACCGTAGTCTTCTGCAGGGACAGACCTAGTATATAAGTCACTACTTCGCCCCGACTCGCCGGCTTCTGTTTGATACCTTCCCCGTGCCCAAAAAGATATCGTTCGCAATGCGTCGCTACACTGGGTTGCTTGCACTTACGCTTCACCTGGTGGGATGTTTCGCCGTGAACGTCTCTCTCCCTACCACCTCTCCTCCTGGCTCACAATCTCTCGCTCCGACCCTCGTCTCCTTCTCCATCGAGGGGGATCACTGGCCCGACTGGTCTGGTGTCACCTCTCGCAACGGATTCACGCACAGCGCACTCACCACTCTCGGGGAGCTCACCGGGGCGCCGCCCAAGATCCGCGTCGGTGCCGATTCCGAGGATCGCACGGTCTGGTCGCCGACAGTGACCATCAACGAGGTCGACGCCCTACCTCCAAACACCATCACGCCTTACCCCGACGCAACGCACATCGAGGTGGGGGACGGATACTACGAGCTTTCGCGCTTCCTCCCCCGCGGCACGCGCATGACCTGGGGTGTCGATCTCGGAGCGAACAATGTCACGAATGTGGTCAACATGGCCAAGTCCATCGCCCGCGCTTTCCGTACCAGCGCCGTCAAGGCTTCTGGGGTCGTTCTCGATCTCATTGAAGTCGGCAACGAGGCGGACCTCTTCCACAGTAACGGTTTGCGTCCGAGCAACTGGACTGTCGAAGACTACGTCCCGGACTGGATATCCATTGCCGGTCCCGCTGTAGAAGCTGCAGGCATTCACGGACCTGACGGCTCCGTTTCGGTGCAAGGAGCCGCGTTTATCAGCCAGTTCTTCACCCCAACCGAGATATTCGACCTCGGCATCCTAGACAGCGCACCTGGACAAGCCATCACCCAGTATGTCGAAAGCTTTCCTGCTCCGCATGTGGAAGGCTTGGACTCACCGCCCGATAGGATTTCACAACACTGCTACTCTGCGGCGTTTTGCAACGGGGGCGACTTCCCCTTGACGTCTTTCATGAGCAAGCAAGCCGTTCGAGGCAACCTCACGATATATGAGGCGGATATCGCGGAGACGCACCGCCGCAATCTCACGTACATCCTCGGGTACGTCGCTTCTTCTGGACATGGGTTGTGCGGACTGCTCGCGGACGCTAACGTCGGCCCGCAGCGAGACGAACAGCATCGCGTGCCATGGCGCTCCCGGAGTCAGCAATACCGCTGGTGCGGCGCTCTGGACGATTGACTTCACCCTGCAGGCAGCTACCCTGGGCATCAAGGAGCTCTTTTTCCATGAAGGCATCGGTTACAAGTACAACTTCGTCAGTATCATCGATACTCATACAAATCTCTTCTCTGATACTTTCACGATCGCAGATGCAGCCCATCACCCTGAATCGTTCGATAGTCGACGGCTCCCCACTCGACCCGCCTGCCCCCCCACACATCCAGCCGCCCTTTTACGGCGGGCTCGTCGTCAACACCTTCGTCGGGAGCACCGGGGCGTCGACGCTCGTCGAGCTCGACGTCGGCGACGCAGACGTCTCGGGCTACGCCGCGTTCGAGGACGGGGTCCTCGTCCGCGCCGTGTTCGTCAACCTCCACGCGTGGCTGCTCAGCAGCACGGGCGACCGGCCGTCGGTGCACGTCGACCTCGGCTTCGCTGGGGAAGACGCCCTCCTCGGAAGCCGTCGTACTAGCCTGAGGAGGCTTGTTATTGGCCATGCGGACGACACGGAGGGCCTGACTTGGGCAGGGCAAAGTTACGAGAATAGCGACGTGTCGCCGGTGGGTGAACTTGTGACAGAGCAAGTTGACTCGAGCAAGGGCTTCGATATACGCTCTACGGAAGCTGTTCTGCTCGAGTTCACGACCTAGAGGCCATGTTTATTCGCCTTTTACTGTAGGGCGGATCAAGGGTACATAAACAGAACATCATTACCCGTTAACGACCTCATTGTTGTCCATCACAGTTATACGGAGTTTCAAGCGTAGCAGAGCTGTCCTAAGATTTCGATTGCATGGCTCAGCGCTCAGCGCTCAGCACTTGGCCAGGTGACTGCACCATGGGGTCGTACTACTGAGCTGCGTTTCGAGGGTCTCTCCGGCACCATTCTCGAAGTGCTGGTCGTCGTTGTGGTAAATCATCGGTGTCATTAACTTCGTAAGGGATCGTGAATGTCGTCGCGATTAGGAAAGTACCCGGGAAGGTGGGACAATGTTGGGTTCGAGGGAATCCGGGATCAACTGTAATAATAATACACTGAACAGTTCACTTTGGGAGAAAGAATATCCCGAACGATAGGGGCTGAAGAATGGATAATGAGTCCTTCTGGTCAATTGACATACGTCTCCGTTCCTGCCGTCCATTTCGCGCGAGGCGTGTACTTGAGGCTCGCATCCTCCATCCGTTCTTTGACAGTGACATGGAACTTCGGGTTGTCGGGCAGGGCTCGGCCTCGTCCAAGGTGCACCCTAAGTGTGAAAGAATGGCCAACCCGATCGTCATCATTTACGAGGGTCACGATGAAGGATAACGTACCACCACTTCGTTGAAGTTTTCCCATTCGCGTCCCTGACCGTGTGCGTCAGAGGGATGATCTCAAGGAGCCACCACGCCGGGTCGATCTTCAGCTGATCGTAAATCGGCTGCAGCGCGTCGACGTCGACGTTCAGCGGGTCGCCCTCAGTTGGGCCAGTTGGTGCCTGCGGGCCTGGGTCCTGGGCCTTGTTCGGGTTCGAGGTTGAGGGGACGAGCTCCCCCGGCAGGTTGATGGCTTCGACGGTCTTAATCTTAACGTCTGAAAGACGTAGAATGATATTGTGAGAAGGTGGTTGGATGATCGTGCACTGTGAAAGATCCATACCTTCATCCGTCAGGTCAAAGATAGACTCGGGGATGTTAGCGCGCTCAATGGCAGCCGAATCAAACTCGATTGGGGCCTTTGCCAGTACGACCTCGCGGACCATCCAGCACAGCGTAACCTGTGAGAGGCTGAGCTTCATCGAGTCGCTCACTGAGCCTCCGCCGACGTCTGCAAAGGGTACACTGATGAGGGCGCGATTTGGTGTTAATCGGGAAACATGCTTACCACTGTGGCACCCTACAAACCAGACTTCGAGAACATCGGTCCCTCCATCAATCTTGTCGCCCAGACCAGAGGACACGCTCGACGAGGACTCCACGTGATCGATATGTGCAGAATCACCGCTCTTAGTCGCTACAGCAGCCTCGAGGTCGATTTCTGCGGCTTTCGAGGGCGGGGCGCGCGCGCGAGTCTTCCGTTCTTTCTGTGGCCACCGCCACAGGAGGGATCTCATAGAGCGGGTACCTGCCTTTGGGGGTTTGGACGACTTCTCCCTGGCGCGCGAGGCGTTGTCTGACGCTATACTGACAGATAGCCTGGCCTTATCACTCGACTTCTTGCCAGAGCTGGCGTCTGCGTCTCCCCAGTGATACAGATTGGGCTGGAACTTGACGCGATGCTGAGAACCGCTGTCAGAAGAACATTGATTATTGGCGCGGTCGAACAGGATTCATACCTCGTCCAACGACAATGCGTGCCTGAAGGTCTTGATAGTCGTGTTCGCCGTGGTGAACGGCAGGGATGGGCTCATGATCACGCCAACGCTAGCGACCGTTTCCCTAAATCTACCAGTCAGGTTCCTTTCGGGACATAGAGCGTGGCGCTTCGACGCACCAGACGCCGAGAAATTCGATCTGCACGTCCCTGCAGAACGTCTGCTTGAACCCAGCGGCGAGGGCAACGTTGTTGGCGTCAGTACTCTTGTAAAGCTTGTACGCGAACGGGACCTGTTCCGGGTTGTCTCTGGGCAGCAGCCCGATCTGAATGGCAAATGACCTCGCGTTTAGCCCCCATGACGCACCCCCAAAGGCATGCAGAGCTACCTTGTGCAGCATCCCCGCCAACGCCCGTGCGGTGTATGCGCCCCGCGAGAAGCCTACAAATGCGGGATTGATCAGTGTTCTAGGTACTCGGATGGAACGCCGAGCGCTGAAGAAGACGCACCAAATATACAAATCTTGTCCCCGCAGACGTAGTTCTGCATGAGGAACTGATAACCCCCACGAACGTGCGTATCGAGATACCTGAGAACCCTGATCAGCGACTGTGCTTTGAGTCCATGTTCGCTGAGCTTACGAACCATGCAAAAGCCTCGTCCAGTATCTTCGCGCACCACTGAAAGGCGGGGGACACAACGCCGGGGTTGAAGTAAGTGCCTATGCCTGGCTATAACGATTGTTAGCAAGACAGGATCAGTGGAACGATGATTGTGGGGTAGCATCCGAACCTGATAATAGCACAGCTGCTGGTCGGTTTGACCATCCTTCTTGAGGAGGGAATAAAACCTGACAACATTGGTATTCTGGGGAGCGGAAGATGATCAATCAAGTATCCCGTGAGTACTCAGCTTCGGGGTGCGAAGAGATCCTCGAGCTTCCTTACATCACCATCGTACTGGTTCGCAGTCCCGTCAAAGCAGAGAATGAGGGTGCGCGGGTTGCGTTGCTGGTCCCCCGCTGCGTTGTCCTTGTGTACTTGGGTGGGGCGGGACATGATGACGAGCCGTGAGCCGCACGAGGAGTGGACAAGGACAGAGAGAGGATGGGGGGGGGGCGGGCTGCGTAGGGTTGGGGGGGGCTATAAGTATAAGAAGCCCAGAAGCCAGATACTTAAATTACGAGGGCGCGAAGCAAGACAACCCCCGCGGGCCAATGCCCAGGAACGTGGGCCAGCTGCCAATGCGGTTTGAGAGCCGGATAGGAGCCGGGAGGGGGGAAGGGTGTCGGCCTGGGAATCAGGCGAGGTCGTCGTAGAATGGACGTGAGCCTGAGTGGGGCTGCACAAGTATAAGTATGTGAGTTCTCGCACCCGCTTCGAGGGTAGAAAAGGCAACAGGTCCTGGGGTGCGACACGCTTGCCACATGACGGGGCTGGAGGGAACGGGGCTATGGTCATGATGAATGAGTATTATCCATGCTACTATGTACTAGCTTCAATTGCAAGTTCCGCCAAGTTGATGCGAAAAGCGGAGAGTGACTAGTACTTACTCATGACGATCGATGTCGATGACCTATGATCATTGGTTGAGCACTGTCGAGAAGGAGCTAGGAAGAGGTTAGATCGTGGTCATGTTCTATTTGGAAGAAGTGAGCCTGTCTATGCGTCATGCTACTAGTACTTCCTGCGCGAATCGATGACCGTTGGCAGCCAGTGATCATGCGTCATGACTTGCTCTCAACGTCGTATTCGGTCTTTTATGGCAAAGCGCTTTGACACAGATCATATTCATTGGCCTAAATACTCTGACAAGCCTTCTTAGCTCAGTGGTAGAGCGCGCCACTCGTACCGCCCTGTGCGATATGGTGAGGTCGGTTGTTCAATCCAGCCAGGAGGCATTGCCTGGAGTGCTAGGTTCTTTTTGCACGGCCTCAACGTGTTTTGCAATCGGCCTACATGCAGTATCGCGAAGGTTATTCATGATTCTATTTGTATTCTCAGATTTGCGTTCCAGTCTACCCAAATATGCATTGCACCAAACATAGATGCTTATATACAATCCCGCACGCATCAACGATGCAGCTTCCACATGCCGTCCTTGGCCGTCACCAGACCCTCCCTCCGCGCCGCCTCCATGAATTCCGCTAGTTGCTCAATTGTACGGTCATATCCATTCGCGAATTTTAGCATTCCCTGAATACGCTGGAGGCTTAGCGCACCAAGATTCGTAAGCATGCCCTCGATGAACTATCAAGAAAGTATTATCAGTTATCCATCTTGTGCAACTCGAACGGAGGTGCCGGTTCTACGTACCTTCCAGTACACCTTCATTTGTTCGGCTTGTTGCTGCTGGACGGTAAGCATCGGCGGGACGTCCTCAATTACTATGGTACTTCTCGTCAGACAACCAGCAGTTCCACGACAAGTGATATGCGTACCCTGTCTAGGAACGGGTTTCGTGCCAGTACGTCCATCCTCCGCGACCTCAAGCAACTTGTACCGAGTCCCGTCCTCTTCCTTGAGCACGCCAAGATCGACCCATGTCATCAGCGCTTTCAGTACTACAGCCTTGTCGACCTTCATCTCCGCCGCGAGCGCGGTGACGTCCCACGTGTCTAGAAATGCCGTCACTTTCGCAATCTCGAGAGACTTGGCAAAGAAAGAACACGGACCTTTGCTGGAGAAATGCTCAATGACAGCGGCTTCGAGAGGAGGGACCTCCGCATTGACGGTACGGTCTTGCAACTCGATCTCGAGGGATATCGTACCGAGGTGTGTCAACCAATACAATTTCTTGTCCGGTTTGAACGTGTGGAATTCCCCAGCATACGCGTCCTGGATCCTATTACCGTCCACATGAGTCCCGTGCGACCCATACAAACCGTATATGGAACGTACTCCTTGAACTGCCCCGGCATGTTGAAGCTACCAGTTTGTAGCGGAGGCCAGAAATGTCGAGACACGATCGTTGGATGCAGAGGCATCTATGTTAACCATATGAGCGAGGTGAACGGTCCGGAGGATAGTGGACGCACTGTTTTCTGCTGCTGGACATGCTGATCGATACGCCTCGAGTCCGTCATGTCGCGCAGCATGACCTCGCACACTTGCAACGCGGCCTCTCCGAAACGGATCTTCAAGATCTCGATATTACGCCTCTGTATGCTGCCCGTTAGCAGCCGAGCCTCTCGTCCAAATGGATGGCGACACACCTCCCGTTCGTAGTTCCCATCTGTAACAGCCAGGAGACGCTGGGCAAGGAGAACCTGGAGCTCTCTCACGAAGAGATCCTTTGAATCATATATACTGACAAGGGTACTTATGACATCTGTCGGCTTATTTGTGCGGAAGTCTGTTCAGGATATTGAGCCCCCCGCAGAAAGAGTGTGTTCTGTGTTGGACATACCTGGACCGGCATCGATGGGCTCCGGCTCCCAGTTAGGGTCAACAAAATCATCGGCCTGCCTCTGTTGTAAAGGTTGAATGGGCTCGTTCTCGTCCACAAGCGAGTCGCCGCTCTCCCCATCCCCTACAAGGCTCGCAACAATGCATCGGATGGTGTCCGGACGTTCTCGCAGGTATTTCCGGATGGGGTCGGCCACTTTGTAGAGCAACACGCCCGGCGGATCGATCATACGCAGACATCGGATGATAGACACGTACTGTGTCAAGATGTCCTTGGTATCAGCACCTGGGTGCAGAAGACGCTTCTTGTTTCTGGGTGGAATATGTCAGTACACGAGGAAGGGGATGATATCAACACTTACGCCTTGCGCAGGGTCATGACCAGTTCGCTACGCTGGTCAACCCGGATGAGGCACTCCTTCAAATCCTGCAGAGCCGGTTGAGAATCGGGGTAGTCGATGATAATGTCGAAGATTTCTTGTGTTCTGAGGTCGCAGAGGGTCTTGCAAACATGATAATCAAATCTCGACCCAACGCCCTGGAGCATCGAACGCGCTTCATCCGCTGGCAACGATAACATGTCCATCAAGCACGCATCAATATGTCCACAAACTGGAGACGCACCGCTCCTTGCTCCCCGAGCGTATGGCATCACCATCCATGGCACGATCTTCTCGGCCATCCACTCCCTTAATGGCGTGAGCATAGATTCGTCCCACTTCTTCGCACATGTCTCCATGACGTGCTCTTCGATATACTCGTAGCATACGCTCGCGATGAGCGATTCATACCTGTCCAGCAGACCTAGCGTCTCACAAGCATTCCACAACGGCAGGTCTGGACGTTGTGGCAATGAAGACGATGCAGCCTGAGGATCAGACCCTACTGCCCATGGAGGCGGGTAAGACGCGCTGGCGAGAGTGAATGTGGACGCGATGAGGGCCTTGAAACCATGTGAGAATGTTGGTGGGAAGGTCGCATATATGTGAGTTTGGAATGTGAGGGTGTATGCGGAGAGCAGGGTTGAACCGAGCCTACAGGGACGATTGGGCGAGGCTCATTGAACAGGGCAAGGGAGCGACTCACTCAGGAATTGGAGACCAAGCTTTGTACCATTCAACTAATCGGAGTAGCAGCCTTCCGATTGCCTCAGGAGAGTCTGTCTCCTGTTCATGATCAACAGCACTACCTCCTCGTGGACATGGGGGTTGCTTACCTCGTATTCGGCCATGTACTTGTGAATATCCTGCTCAACGAGGTACAGCTGCTGCCGCATGTTTTCTGGGTCTCCGTAAATACACTGGAAAGGCCCTCATGGGCGAGAGTACTTACCAAGGAAATTCTCCATGAGCAGCGGAAGCATCTTCGGCTTGCCGAGGATGTCAAACGATGCGCGTACATCCTGGATATCTGGGTGGCAAGCTTCGGTTCGCGCCATCTCGCTGAGAGTGGCTCGCCTACGCACCATATTCCTTGTACGGCGAGGGACTGTTCAAATCTCTAGGATATAGAAAACCTGTAGCTATCATCCAAGCCTATAACAACTATCAGAAAGACTGCGAACCCCAGAGGGTATAGATGACGGACTTGACTGAATGATAGAAGTCCTGAGATCCCAGGCTCTCCTCGGTTAAGGCGGTTCAGAGAGTTATTCCACTTCAGCTGGACTTGGTTTGCGAGGGTTTGGTTTGACACCGACATCTCATGAAATCGTTGTAGGGTGAAGGCAAGATGGTGATGGTGGTGGTCGAGAGCAAGGATACCGAGATCGCGTCGCGTCGCGTCGAACGCGACAGTGGCGACAATCGAAAGAGACGCGCGGGCGGTCCTCTTCAACCAACCACGATCGACTTTGATCCACTCCCCATGTCCTCTCTATCAGCGACGAGCCATGAACTGCTGTCGTTCGTTTACAAACTTATCGAAGACTGTCCTATCAACGTCGACATCTACCCTCCAGCCCCAGCAAACGCACTTTCCCAGAACGCTTTTGCAAAGCCTCCACGGCTCCCCGCAGTAATCTACTTCCACGGAGGAGCGTTGACTGTAGGAAACAGGAGCAGTTGGTTTCCTGTCTGGCTGCATCGTACGTGTCCCGGTCAGTCGCGTATCAAGCGACCCCTACTGTCGCGAGTCTCTCACTTACGCGTTGCCTGTGTCTACAATACACCTTTTTGGACGAATTTTCTGTGTGGGGTGAAAGGACGGGTGGTCTCCTCCGGCATGGTTTTCATCTCTGTGGACTATCGGCTCATACCCCCAGCCACTGGACATGATATCCTCGCTGACGTCAAAGACCTGTTGACCTTTCTCCATCGCGACGTGAACGACCTCATCAGAGGCTCCATCGGGGACCAGGCATTCAAGATCGACAGCAACGCCATCGCCGTTGCGGGAAGCAGCGCAGGCGCATTGTGCGCATATCTCGCCGCGATGCACGCATCCCCCAAACCCAAAGTCGTTCTCTCCCTGTACGGCATGGGTGGCGATATGCTGGTATGTCCCCGCTTGGATCGATATGCGCTGCTGATGTCCTCACTATTACAGACGTGGCAATACCTCGCGACGAAACCCACCCCTTTCTTCCGCGGCCGAGAGATGCTCGACCCTGCCGAGTTCTCTGACTTCCTGTACCCCGATTGCCAACGTCTGTCGCCTACTTCGGACTCCCCTCTGGCGTACCATCCATCGACGTACCACATGCCTGGGTACCCCGCTAACCCTCGACAACTGCTAGGTCGACTCTACCTCCAGCTGGGAACCTTTCTTGACTATTATACTGGCGCCCACGAGCCTAGTCTCAGTAGCTTCTTGCGCGATATGCTCGCCCGGGATGGACGACTAACTCAACATTCCGACACATGCAATACGGACGCCGGATATTCGGTCCACATACCTGCAGAGCATCACCATTTGTTCCCTCAATTCAACGTCGATTCTAACTTCCCACCCACTTTCCTGATTCACGGATCTGCCGATACCGCGGTGTCCATTAGAGAGTCGCAGGACATGTACGCGCGACTCAAGAGTTCCGGTGTGCGATCAGAGCTCAGGGTCGTTGAGGGAAAGGAGCATAACTTTGACTACGACGCGAAAGCTGAAGATGAGTTCGGTCAACCTGGAGGGGTCTTTGAACAAGCTATAGACTTCCTGAAGGAACATTTGCTTCGGTACGTAATGCCTATCAAACAACGTCGCCCATCGGGATGCTCACGCACGACATTCATAGAGCGGAAAAACTAGGTTAAAATACAACCATAGATATTTACATAGCAATGCAATGCGAGCCCCAAAGCAAAATATGAGAGCAAGAAGGTCGAAAATATAACCCCAATCATCCACCCCATATATCCCAAGTATGGTTGGTCAACAACCGTCCACCCTGGACCGAGTCAGCCTTGACTCCACCCAAGCGAACTGGATATACATATATCACAGCCTCCCCTGCACAGCGATCGCCTTTTCCCCCAAAAGATACGGCGGCTTGTCCACGAGCGTCGAGTTGCCGGCCGCGTTCGTCGCGAGTAGCAGCTCCTCCGCACTCAGCGTGCGCGCGGCAAACGTCACCGCGGCCTCCTCCATGAGCGGCACGATCTTCTCCGAACTCTCCAGCACGAGACATGCAGTCAATCCGTCAGGCACTCTGCCGCGACGAACTTCTCCTACATTGGCATGCTCGTCCCATTGGCGCCGCCGCCGAGCCGCCCGGTTTCGACCTGCTCGTGCAGAGGCAGCGCATCCTGCACCCCGCGGGACATCTTGCTCTTGTTCTTGAGGCTGAGGATGCCCGTCGAGGGGCGCGAGGACGGGGGCGCGTGGCCCCCTCGAGCTCGAGCGCGTCCGTCCAGCCGAGGTCGCGAGAGGTCGCGCAGGATGCCGTCACACTTGCCGAGCAGGAGGATGGTCGTCGGCGCGCGTGGCGACGTCGTCCGTGAAGTCGAGGTTGATGAGCACACGCTGGCACGTCTCGGGCGCCATGGATGCGAGCTTGGCGAACGGCTAGATAGTGGGCGACGTGCCGATGACGAAGAGCAGGTCGGCGCTGCGAGGTTACCAAAGCAAGGGTATTCCAGCCTATGCTAAGCGTTGGCACCCAGGTTCGTCCGCCTGGCGGTTCAGTCCGAGGGCACCAAGCTTTCGTATCTGATGGAACGCTGACTGTACACGCACCCTTCACAGAATGAGCCTGAATTGCGTTATCGATGTAACGGGACTGCGATCGGTGCAAGGTATAAGCACACCTGGGTATTGAGACCGCAAGGTCTAACCCATGGGAACAAAGTGGACCCGGAGGTGTAGCAAACTACGTACGCTCCAATGCAGTGACAGTCGTGTGTGATCTAACATTAAAGCATATATATGACAATGCATGCGATACAGTACACCAGAACATCGAAACCACTACAAGCGCGAAGCAATCGATCAGAACTGCGGCCGTCGAGTAGTGACGAGGCATTCCGAGCGAATCCGCGTTAGACGGACAACTATCCTCAGCGCAGCAAAGATAATACTGCGTAGACGACGCGAAGACGAAGGCGAAGGGTGCAGAGCAAACGAAGCGCACAGCGGAAGCAGCAGGCGACTCAAAAGTGACGAACAGTATGGCCCATGCGTAGGAAGAGATTGATTAGGAATGAAAGAGGCACTTGTACGGCAGTAGATGCACCTAGCGGCGGCGAGCCCGACGTTTCGTGGGGGAACGGGGAACACTCTGAGCAGGCGTTGTCTTGCGAGAGCGTCTGGGACCGGGTGGCAGCGCGGGAGGGTCCAGCTTCAGTTTCTCCTTCTCCGCTAGTCGTTTACTGCGCCGGGGACCCGAGGGTTCGGTGGCAGCCTGTTTGCCCTTGCGGCGTTTTGGCTCGTCGCGCTTGACGTCGCGCTCTTCTGAGGTGCGTTTTCCTAGAATAATGGCCTCGGTGGAGTCGAGCCCAAGTTGGGGCTCGTGGGTGTCTCTCGCACGGGGATGATCATGATTGAACCTGTCATCGGATTCGAGAGTTTCCGTCTGCAGGAAGTCAGCCCAGAACGCCTCAAGTTGATCCACGGACCACTGAGCCGATGTCTTCCTGAACTCGTTCGCCGGTACAGAACATGGCGGTCCATGACTGTGTCCAACCACTTCTGAAGCGGCGGGTTGAAGTTCGCCGTGCCAGTCCCATAACGGGTCATCGCGTTATCCAGTTTTCCGTCCCCTCCAACAAGCGCCTTTGCGAGGGGCGACCACTCCGAAAACTCAAAGATCGCCGCGATCGTTGCCCTCAGCTTCTCGCGCGAGAGCTCATGGGGCAACCAAAGCAGAGCGCAGTAAAGCACGACGTAGAGCAGGGACTCCATGTCGTCTCGCAACGTCTGCTTACCCGTGAGCCCGATTGTACTCAACATTCGGAGTGACATGAATAGCCACGTTCCCTGTAGGAGACAGTCAAACACAGCGCAGGGGATAGAGCACCAGAATTGATCCTACTGCACGCCCTGTCTCAGTAGCTTCTCCAAATTCGTCGGCAGGACAGCAAGAGTCCAAATCAATGAGATACCCCCTCCTCACAGGTCGGTCCGGCTCCCGTACCAGAATAATATTTGAGATGCTGATATCCCTATGAAGATGGCCTGTTTTGTCAAAAGCATCTTTCATTGCTAGATTTATATCGTGAGTCACTCAGCCCGAAATTGGAGACTACCCATAACGTGCCTTGGAAGACGTCATACGCGACGTGGAGGAGCTCCTCTGTCCCCAAGAGTAGTGTCCACATACCCTTTTGCAAGAGGGGAGGTGTATTTGGCCGCGCCCGCTTGCAAGAGGGTATGTGGACACCCCGCCGGCGCCCACGCCGAAGGATGACCCTCGGCGCCTATTGAACTTTGTCAGCGCTTGTTATCGAAGGCGAAGTGCTTATGTCGCCTCCTCACCATCCTTTGGACCACCGAAAGGGTCAGAAATAATGAACCAAAACACTTGGATGCTAGCCGTTCTTACAGGTTCTCCTTGAGAGAGGCGGAAGGTCACTTTCCATCGCTGCGCCGAAAATATAAGCGTCCGACCAATTAACCGTAAATTTGGGCCTCGGAGGACTTCGGGTAATTTACCTGTTGGGCAGACGCTCCGGACCTAATTCCCCGTACACTAGCACTGTCAGGAATGCGGTCAACCTACCGTAAATTACCCATTATCATCATGATGCACTGGCGGCGAAGCATCCCTGACGAAATTGACACTCACATCACCACGTTCGGAATCTCACGTTTAAACTTTATAGCTTGCATTCAAGTTGTTTTAGTTGGTCGAACCGTCGGGAAAGGGTGGCGCGAATTGTGGTTCGCCTCATATCGTTCTTGTTCAAGATCGGGAAATGGCAAACGAGGGCAGGACTACTGACCTGGTCGAAATGAGTCAGAAAACACCCCCCGCCGCCGCCACCGATGTGGGAGTGGTCCCGGAATCTGAGGACGAGACATTAGTACGCAGAACCAGAGGATCCATGCCGTAGACATACGTATGGCTAATGTCGCCCGTGATATACGATCCGACACCATCCAAGTCCTAAGCAAATGTTTCGACATCAACGCAATGGGTGTAAGCTTAAGCCGCAAATTGTGAGCTACATAAGTACTCACCATAATATTTGCATGCCAAACCCGATCGCTTGCACTGACCGGCAAACCAGCCGCAACGGGATGCATGTGAGATCGTCGCACAACGAGCACCGGGCCACCGGCCGGGTACATCAACGCAACGGGGTTAGATACATGGGGTTACTGGGCAGCCACAAGGCCGCCAAATTTGACATCGCTATCGTAGCCGAGCACCGGGGTGACCGGGGTTGGTGTTTGTCAATCCAGTTGCGATCGGTGCGGGTGGCGACCGGAGTGCGACCAACTCGGAGTCGGCGGTTTGACGAACATGCTCCTTTGCCCGCTCAATCTCACCACACACAAACGCTGTTCTAAACTCGGCGTGTGGTACATATACAAGACATAGAGCTTCCCCACCGACCTCTGCTACAAAGTTGGCAAGGTCATAGTAGCGAGGAAAGCAACCCACTGCGAATCCTACCTGCAGCTCGCAAGATGTGGACAAAACCAAATGACAATCAGAGTTTCTCCTTCTCCTTTACTGTTGTGTGCGATTCCCCATCCACTGCCGGCTTGGAGGACTGAGCGTCTGAGACCTCCTCAGAATCCGAATTCGTTGTCGAGCCAGTCGAAGGCACACGTAGTGGGGTGATTGTTTTCGTCCGAGCCGCGTCCACGCCCTTGTCCTCCGAGAACTCGAGGGCCCGCGCAACCTTCTCGGTCAACGCCTCAATCTCGGTCTCTACCCGCGCGTCTTCAAGGTCGGCCTGGTCGACGTTGACGACGGTTGCCTCTCCCGTGACGGAGATAGCAGCTGCGGGCTCTCGTGCCACCGCGAGGTCGACCGCTGCGCCCGTCCCCGTCACCTCCTCCCTTGTCACCTCTGCCTCCCTTTTCTCCTTCCTCTTGCCGAGTGTCTCTAGGGGAACGAGGGCCTCGGTCTTCGCCCACTCGCGCTCGAGCTCCTCCGCCCAGCCTAGCTCCACCGCGAGCTCCCTGACAAGCTCGTCGCAGCGCCCGAGCAGGACGACGTCGTCCGCGCGCGAGCCGACGTCGCCTGCGGGCTCGAGGTTGATCAGGACGCGCGGGCAGCCAGCGGGGACGAGTCCCGTGAGCGCCGCGAACGGGTGCACCTTGAGCGACGTCCCGATCACGAAGAGCAGGTCCGCCTCGCGCAGCCGCGGCACGCTCTTCTGGAACAGGTCTGGGAGCTGGCAAAAAAGGTGTATGATGGAATTAGTATTTATTGCTCAGTCGTGAGGACTCGGGAGGGCGCGTCGGCCGTCCCACAATGCATGAACGGGCCCGGTCGCGAATGGCTAAAAGGTCGCTCACCGATTCTCCGAAGAAGACAATGTCGGGCTTGACGAGGCCCCCGCACTCGCCGCACCGGATGATCTCGGCCTGCTCGATGGCCGCCTTCATCTTCGCACCGTCGAAGGACTGGCTGCACTGGATGCAGTGCTGGTCGGCGAACGAGCCGTGCGCCTCGACGATGCGGTGCGCTGGGACGCCCGCCTGGCGCTCGAGGGTGTCGATATTCTGCGTGAAGCAGGTGTCGAGGAGCGCGTGGTCGGCTAGGAGCTTGACGAAGGTGTGGGTGAGAGTGGGCCGGAACTTTCCCGGGTACAGCTCGCGGGCGAGGGTATAGACTGTTAATCGTGCTATGCGTTAGAGAGGGGTGAATATGTCTGGTGTTTCACGTACATGGGAGGGGATTCTCAGCAAAATAACTGATTTCGAAGACAGCTTCTGGGTATGGGAGGTTCAACCGCTCTAGATTGGCCTGTAAAAGAGTGATGGGCGACTTGGTTAGCATCGATACATGCGCCCCCCTTCCGGGATACCCAAGACATACGTAGAGTCCTACGATGGGGTTTTGTGAGATCCGGGCATATATAACGTCAGGCCGGAGAACCACTGACCTGTCCCAGGCGTTCGGAAGTCTGGAATGCCAGCTGCCGTGCTCACACCTGCGGGCGGCGGCATACGTAGTCAGTCCAGCGAGCTTGAAAACATACTTGGTCACCAGGTACCGGTGTCACCGTCACTCACCAGCACCGAGCTGGTATGAGCCCGGAATCAGTCCACAAGGCGCACCCAGGGCGAACGATAAGCGAGTGACGTACCATGACGAACACCTTCCGACATTCCCTCGATTTCATGTACTTCACGATAGCCCGCACATCGCGCCCATCCAGGACCTCAGTCGGGCCTTCATACGGGGCGGACTGTTCGTTGCCCATGTTTACTCAGTCAATCGTTGTAGTAGTTGAGGTCAGAGATACAGGAGTCTCACGCGGCGGAGGATGCGGAACTTGGCCATCCTACATATCCCTGGCATGCCAGTCCGGTGGTGACTGCCAAGGGAACCGAATCGCCGCTGCGGCGATATCAGGCGCTTGTCTAATCAGCTTCCTCCCACGGTTGACGTCACAAAATACTGAACGCCCTGCTAGGTAGAATGGGGTATTTTGGATATTCAACGGCAAATTAGCTTGTGAACAAACTCTTCTTCGTATACAACCATGATGTAGCATGTTATGCGTGAGCTTTCGCGGCGCGCTCCGCCGCCCAGTCCTCTAGCCACGAGGTCACAAACACAACGATGTCTTCGTGAATCATCTGGATCTGAGAAGGCTCCTCGAGCAAATTTCTGCGTCCGTTCTCGTCCCAATGGTGCACCCCGCCGCGAATGACTTTGAAGGGGCGCAAGATGGTATCTTGCCTGTCGCGTGCATAGTCGCTATGGGGTGTCATCGGTCTCCAAGGATCGACTGGGATAAGACAAGGTAAGGCTCGTGACGTATCGGCTGGACCCAAGACGAGAACAGTGTACCTTCTCCATCAATGATAGCCAGTCTGTCGGCCGCAATGTCGAAGTCTCCGAGTGCGTTCACTGCACTAATGTTCGGGAACGAGGGCACCACGAAGTGCTTGCCTGGGGGGTATGCTTGCTTGCAGATCTTCGACTCATATTCGAGCGTCAGTAGGCGCGAGACGATGCGAGCGTGGCCACTAGGCGGAGCAGTCTACAGGCGCGGGATCATGAGACTTTGAATAGGGGTTTTTGAAGAAAAGTGTCCAACAAACCGAGAAATATCCCCACTCGGTGCAGACCTGGAAGACCCAAAGCCTCCAGATCTGGTCGAGGCCGGTATCAAGGAACTTCGAGTCATCATAGGTACCGAAGCACTATTTTATGGCAAAAATTAGTACACCTCAAGTTGGATAAGTGAGCTACACTTACATCTTCCACGGCGCCATCAGGGCAAAGCGCGACATAGTTCTGAGATACGCAAACGCGTAAGCAAAGCTCCGCGACATTATATCCAATAGGGAACGAACAGACCTCCCTGATGTACCGCGCATAATTGTAAACGGGCACAGGGACCATGAGGTCTTCGGCAATGGAGACCATGTCCGTACCCTCGTCGTACGAGACGAAGTCCATGCCGGGGTCATGGACGAACTTGCCTTCCAACGCAGCGCAGAAATTGTCCCAGCCAGTAGTGCCCACTTCTGGATCCCAGTTGCGACCCTGCCAGTTGCCAAGAGGACTCTACAGACGAGGATGGAATGCGAGGTCGGTGTCCAATGTTCACACACAGTTATGGACTAGGTCAGCAAACGGACGTACCTCTAATATGGAGGCAAAGTCCTCGTTATGCTGTAGGCCAGCAAGGCCGAAGAGTGTCTTAATGGGCTTGCTGGTAATTGGGTTTCCTATGAGGGAGTCGACGATCTCAACCGTGAGCTGGATGTTGCCCGAACACTTGATGTCCGCGGCGCGCCGGATGATCTCCATGTACTCCCAGTTCTCCAAGCTGGCGTGGGTGACGGCTAGAGGGGGGTGTTATCATCATTGCTCGTCTTGGAATTTTTCGCGGGTACCTCACCACTTGAAGCAATGGCACCCCAGACAAGGTCAGGGTAAAGAACTCTCATGTGGGCTGCGCGGGCCCCAGCGTATGAGCCCTACATGAGAGGCAATATGAGTTGTGAGACAGATTTATTCCAGTATGGACGCGTACGCCATAGTAGATCCAGGGATGGTTGGGCGCGGTCAGGTCCTCGTCGATACCTTCGAACTTCACATTGGCCATGAAGTGCGCAGAGTCCGCTGCAGACTGCGCGTTATTCAAGAAACTTCGCACCTTGCTGAGTACTACAGCATATTACTACTAGACAATGGATGAACTTACCGAAGGGAATCCGTGGTCAAGTTCTTCACGGGCAAGGAATCGCCTGACCTGCACTTCAGCCTCCCCCCAAGAGAAGATACGCGTCGAACACGCACCATAGTATCTGCGCATGCAAACCCAAGCTCCAGCACAATCCTGCTCCAAACCGCATCCTATCCCCAAGTAAAGACACGCACCTGTGCTCCAGCACGACGCCCACCCCACCTGTCACCTTCGCCAAAATGTCCGCAATGCCCGTGTCCAAGAACCCCAGCCTATCCTCCCCGCTCGTCTCCCCGCCGTCAATGACGATGACCGGCGCGTTTGGCCCGGGGACATAGTGCCGCGTGTTGATCCAGTACCGTTGCCTCCACGTCTCCGTCCATTCGCCGTCCCCCGCAAAGTGGTCCAGCGGTTGGTAGAACCAGTGTTCGGCGAACTTCACCTTCAGGTCGTCATTGCCCTTTGCTTGCGGCTGCGCGTAGTCCTGCCCTTGCCCTTGCCCTTGGACGAGCAGCGGGCCCTGGGCCTGAGAGCGGGCACGCGCTGCATTTTGCAGCTTCCAGAGGTTGATCGCCTGAGGACCGAGGGCGCGGATCTGGTCGGAGATGCCGAGGCCACAGAGAGCGAGCTGGGCGTGGAGCGCGAGCAGCGCGATGAGTGCCCGCCGTTTCGCCATGGTTGTCGTGGTGGAAGGCGAGTCGAAGTGAGGCGTGGGGACTGAGATGAACGGTTCGCACCCTCGCGGTACCGCGGGGAGGCGTGTACACGTCCATCACGTGTGCACTGTACAGAAATTGCACGACAATATGAGACGGACACTTGGTAAGTTGGTAGAAACACACAAAGCTACAGGTATGATGGTATTCGCGACAAAAGGAAACAGACCGGTAAATAAAGTACTCGTGGATGTCGTGTGTACTGGAACTACAAGTGCTGCTGCAATGCTACATACCGTTACACGAATAGTACACGGTCATCTCGTCGGCCCCAAAACGACGCACGTCCTCGTACACACAATAATATCGTGATATGCATGCAGGTCTGGCAAATAATCATCGGGGATCAAGGGGGTGGAAACACATGAAAGTCAGGCTGGAATCGAGCCAATCGTACACCAGCATCCTCCATAAGAATCGGAGGGATTAATCGGTCCAGAGAAGTCGAAAGGAAACCAGAACCGGGGGATGAGCAAGATTACTCCGACAAGGGCTTGACACAAACACGCTTGTGCTCCTCCCAGTCGAGCTTCTGGTGTGCCGTCGAGCAGTACTTGACCAGCTTGCACCGGCTGCACACCAGGCCCGCGAAGCCGCGCTCGCCCTTGTCCTCACCCGCCTCGCTCCCCTCGATGCTCCCCTCGCTGCTGCCCTCGAACACACAACCCACAGGCGGGGTGTCGTCGGCAAAGCATGCGTCGCACTCGATCCAGTTACACATCTCCTTCGGGCGCGCCTTCCTGCCGTACCGATACCGGATCTTCCGGCGTGCGCTCTTGGACATGGGACAGAGGACAGCTGCGTTCTCGGGCCCTTGCTTCGGGAAGCGGACGAGCTCGCAGCAGTTGTCTGTGCAGCCTGGATTGGGGCAGCCGGAGGGGAAGTCGTGGTACATGTCTTTGGATGGGACAAAGGTAGAGTGCGCGAAGAGGATCTGGGAGTACGACATGGTCTGATGCGAGAAAAGGACGATGAAGGGCGGCCGCTTCTCATGAAGGATTGCGCGGAGTGTGAGGTCGATTTGTGGGAAGCAGGGCGTTCGGCGGTCGAGTGCATTGTTGAGTACTATGTCTATGGAAGAAGTTCCGAGTTAACAGTTGAAACCGGGGCAAGTTCAACACGTTCAACCACAGCTTGTAGCTACCCTATGGACGCGAGAGGGTACATCGTCGTTCTGTCCTCGGAGCCTCCCACCGTCGTTAACATAGGGCATGATATCCCACGAAACATTGCCGAGGTAGTTGGCTCGTTGAGACGGAGGGAGGGAAGGAGGGAAGTATGCATGCGCAAAGAACAATACTCACAATCGTGATTAATCTTCTGCTCCACGCTTGGCTTGCAATGGCCTCCGGCGGTATTCTGGCAAACATACTTGAAGTAGTCCGTAACCTGATCCATCTCATTGCGCTTGAGATCGGTCACAATGACATAAATATCGTCGCAGCCGCGGTCGTGCATGCCGCGGAGGAGCATGAGTTCCGGAAGCTGCCGCAGCGAGAAAAGCACAAGCTCGCGTTAGTCGGGCCATCTCGCGCGCACAGCAGACGGACGCACCATACTGAAAATGACAGGCATCATAGTAAGCCGCTTCATGGAGCGGTGGTGATAGACATGGGTGACCCAGGTGCGGTCGAGGGGGATGAGGCGGCCGGTATCGACGGTGCGGGTAAAGATGTTCTCGGGGACGAAGACGCCCTTGTTCCAGAGGAGGACCTGGTCGCGACGGGCGATGTGGGCGTTGGCATTGGCAAGGTGCTTGCGCTCGCGGACACGCTGGAACCAGTCGTGGTATGAGTCCGGGCGGTGGGGCCGCTCGAGCCATTTGTCGATGAGCATGTCGGTAGCGTCGTTGTCGAGCTTCTGGCACACGAGCTCGCTCATGGCGAGGCTCGGGGGCATGAACTTGGAGTAGTGTCGCGCGGGCATGGGTGCTCGCGGGGGAGGGGAGTGGGGGCGAGAGAAGATGGGAGAGGGAGGGAGGGCGAGGGAGTAGGAGATGTGAAGGTGGAGGCCAGCCTGGTCTTCAGCAAAGGTGAAAGGAGGCGGAAGCAGCGGGTGCGGCCAAGGCTCTGAGTCTGAGTCTGATGCCGACCCCAGTAGGCAGGAGGCGCCCAGTGGTAGGCCCTCGAGCTCCGCGCCAGATGACGCGAAAAAGCCCGCCCTAAACTGCCTCCTCTTCTGCGACCGACGCGTATCCATATCCATCCTGCTTCAAGTTGTCGCTGGCTTGCTCGACCTTCCCTCTGCCGGCCCCTGTATATATGCAGCCTGGCGGTCCTAATAACCTTTCTACCAATGCGTCCTACTTGCTGGCAGGTCCAGCATTCCAGACACACCCGCAGAAGACATGTTCGCACAGCCTTTGTCCACCACGGCGACAAAGAACCCATTCTTGCCCCAAGCGGCCACCTTCAGTGAATCAGAGTTCTGGACAGCCAGTTAACTTGAATGCGGTGCTCGAGCTGCATATACGCGCCTGCCGTTAGATCTCTCGCGTTATATGTGCATGGTGCAGTTGATCATAAATATTCACAGGCAACTTTAGATCCACGATGTTCAGCCCCTCGCCAGTGGCTTGTGTGCAGGACGCCCTCTGTTCATATGAGCTCCAAGTGCTCGTGGTGAACGCGTTGCAATGCTGAGGTTGGAGTGTTGTGAATCAACCCATCCACCTTGTGGAGATTGGCAGCGCCGGCCTAAGCGAGGAGGCGCGCGTACTGGCGTCTGTTCGTCTGTGACTGTTGCGGAGATCGAACCGCGACCATCTGGCCAGAGATAACGTCAAGCGGGACAGGACTGCACTCGCCTGTTGTCCTCTGTGGCTGACGCCGTGGTCCCTCCTCCGGAAGGTTTATTCCATCACGTAGAGTGGTCTATTCGCCATCGGAGGTGACGGAATTGACAGAGAATCGAGCAACGGACAATTCCTTTGGGATGGAATTTTAAGATTTGCGATAGTTCCGGAGTTGTCAAAAAGACGTCAACGGTATAAAGTGGCCCAACGGATTTTGACCTAGTGACCTCTACCGATAAACCGTACATACATTTTGCGCCAGAAATGCGCCTGAGGAAAGAAATTGAACAGTCCTGGAGGTGGAAGAAGGCGCGCGTCCGGCGCCGAGACGAGGTTTCTGCTAATTTCGACATGATTGCTCCGAAAACCCCACCCAGGCCGTGCCTTGAACAAATACCAGACACTATGTTTTATGGAAAGTATTCCCGTGGAAGGGAGAGAGTGAAGAGTGGGCCCGAGGCTGGGAGGTGAGTCGCGCCCCTTGGCTGACCTCGTCCGTACCCAGGTCGGCTCCGTTTGTGCACCCTTCAACCGGGGATCCATACATCTCTGGGTAGATGGCTGCGGTTTGACTGTAAGGCTCGAACAATTCTCTATGTTCTCGATGATTCTCAATGGTTCACAACTGAGCCCGTGTCATAGGGGAGGATTTATCATAGAAACCCGTCGAGGACCATGCAGGGACCATGCAAGTAGCAGCCAGAGTTTGGAGACTTATCGCTTAGATGAGGGAGGCTGAGTTATCTCTCTTATCCGTCATTGATCCAACAGGTGTGACAGTTACATAAGCTGAACGTCGGCTAATGGGCGCTGCCAATCTCCACACCTTGCTCTTCATCGGGTAGATGTTCGCCGTATTAGGTTCTCGACCTGCAGCATACTTAATCGGTACCTGTGAGTACTTGAGTGTCCTTGAACGCCAATACGCACCGCCCTCGAGTCATCCACAGATTTAGAAAGGGCCAGTGCAAGGATGCTTCTCATGAATGCGCATGTGTAAGCATCCACATAGTGCTACATAATACCCTGGTTTCGTCGCGGGTTTTTGGAGAATTCAGGCATGTTCCCCCCAAATTCCTCAAAAGATGTCCTCCTGGCTGATATGACCTACAAGGGCGGCGGTTCCGGTGATGGAATGCCTTGTCCTCGTTAACAATGCCGCCGGTATTTTCTCGAAGGCATCGGTTTTGGATTCACCAATCAAGAACTCGTCAGCCGCAAGCCGGATGCCAGCCACGACGCGCACCCGCTGACCCTCGCTGACCTTGACTTTGAATGCGAGCTCCGGTCTTCCGCCCATTAGCTCCGAGGTCGGTCAAGATGCGGCCGACTCTTAGAGCAACAGTCACTGGTGCATGCGAAGACTCTAGCGCACCCCTGCCCCCTTTGTATCTGAGGATCCTGATTGCAGGTCTGGTATGCCTAATCTGCCCCTGACACAACACTCAGTTCTCTGGCGCCATTCACCTGTCCAACTATCCGAGCGTGTCGTACTCGGCCTTCTTCTCTGGGCGTCCTGGGGTCACCGCCTCTTTTCCTTCCTCCGTCCTCTCGCATGTCACACGAGTACCGCAGATGCCATGCTTGTTCATGACGCAGGTCTATCTATCGTGTACACGATTAGCACATAACGGGCGGCCAATCCTTCCCTGACCCTGACGAGGATGTTGCCAGTAGGCGACTCTGGCGTCCAGATTCACACTTCTCCCTTGAGATCTGGCCGCGTCTGTGGAAGGGAGTCGAAGACGAGCGTTGAACTGTGGACATTTTTGATGGGACAACGCCTAGATGCTTCTCGAAGGGATAGTACCCAGGATATAACCCGCATATACCAGCAACCAGGATCGCATCGGACGCGGCGATTGTCCAGCTTCCTCGCACAGCTTGCAGGTTGCATCGTTTATCAGGGCGCGAACTTTTTTCATGCCACATATTGCTCATAATCTCTACACGTCCTTCTTGCAGCGTTCCTCGTACTCGAACCACGTACGTAGAGACATGCACCGTTGAGATACGATGCTCGAGATGTCGGCCGTTCGATAGGAGCTCGATCCCGATGCCTTGTACACTGAATGCGGTGGTGTTTTACAGTTTTGACATTGGACTTAGTAGCGTAAAACCCTCGATATGCGGGCACTGGGCAGCACCGCGGCTCCCCAATCGCCAAATTGCCCAGTGGGTCTTTGCATCGCCGGTGCGGAGGATTCAATATTCAGCCTCGTCTCGCGCGTAATTTGCTTGCAACTTGCTCCACGTGTATCCATTAGTTCTGTTCACCATCATTATCATTGGGTGCACCACAAAAAAGAACTTTTGAGTGCCCTGCCTTGGGTCCGAACACGAACATGCGATATCGATGATGTCATCGCTGTGATATATACATAACTCAGAACTGCAACTCGAACAGTGCTCTGCACCTAACTTTCACCGTCACTGCTCGCTCACATTGCTTTAGACCACCAACCCACTTGCGTTATGGCTATGCGATATCTCACCTCAAAGCTTGCTCAACAAGTGAATTTGCCAACCACAGAACCCCTGATCACGGCGAGCTCACGCAATGCCGTTGCTCGATAGATCGACGAAGAGCTCATGGGCTCTGTGGGCAAGTTCAGCATTGATCAGGTCGGTCCTGAGTGTCTCGCACTGGACAAGATTTTGCTCATGCTAGCATCGTATGGGACAGTTGATGGAGCTCGCTGGATTAGCGTGCGCGCAAACTCTTGCGACGGTGTATGACAAGGACAAGTACCCCCGCGTGCTTGTGTGCTGTGGGCCTGGAAACCAGGGAGGGGATGGGCTGGTCGCTGCGCGACACCTTGGTGCGTCGTCTGTTTAACATTCTGTACCGGCTTCTCATTGATACCATGGCATGCAGGCTTGTTCGGGTACAAGCCAACAATCTGGATGCCCAAGGTGGGTCAATCGGGAAAAGTAATCCTAGATGTCATATTGAACACACCTGCGGCTCTGCGTGTAGCTAGGCTCCAAAGATATCTACCAGGTGAGTGCGGTCTCGTGGACAACATTCATCTCAGCGCAGGGCCAAATCCTGTTTTCCTCCCATCCGCAGCGTCTCAAAGTGCAATGCGACAACATGCAAATCAAAACCCTCGAGACTACCTCAGACCTGCGGCCACTCAAGGAAGCCCTCTTGTCCTCGGACGTCATCCTTGACGCGATCTTCGGGTTCTCTTTCCAGCCGCCGGTTCGTGCTCCCTTCGACGAGGCGCTGCCGCTCCTCTCGCAATCACGGCTGCCGATCGTCTCTGTGGATGTGCCCTCGGGGTGGAACGTTGACGAGGGGAGGGTCGACGCGCGGGCTCTCGAACCGGACGTGCTCGTGAGCTTGACGGCACCAAAGGAGGGCGTGAGGGCGTACAAGGGCAGGCATTTCCTAGGTGGCCGGTTCGTTCCCAAGTCAGTCACCTTTTCGTCCCTTCAGGGGCATGCAGCTCATGTGAGGGTGTTCGTTTACAGGACGTTAGAGGAGAAGTACCAACTGAACCTACCGGAATATCCGGGCTTCTCTCAAATCGTTGAGCTACCTCGTTCGGAAGATTCTCAGAAATTGTGAAATTAGATTCGCATGTCTATAGTAACTATTATACCGATGTACAGTACATGCATGGTGCTTGAAAATCCCTGATCTGCCTTGACTACAAATTCCAGCGAAAGTCGGATTCGAACTCGAACCGGCGCGGGACGCGCGCGTGAAGGACGCTCAGCCCAGGCTCAGCCACCGACGCGTCCCCCGATCGCAGACGCGCGCTCAAGCGCTCAAGGTCCGAGTTAGTCCTTGTATTGTCACGGTCTCTGAACTCAGTCTCAACCACCGACACCTTTGCTTCACTACCTACACACTTCTCTCGTTCGACAATGTCTCGACATCACGACCAACTATTGGGACTCATTTGCAATAACAAGCCAACATTTGTGAAAGCCAAAGCAATCCTGCATACTGCGAGCCTTAAGACAATCCCGGGATCCGGCTACGACCTTGGTTCTGGCGCGAGCGGGTTGCCAGCTATATGTGCGTACATTGCAGCAGACGAGTGCGTGTTTTCCGCGTTTGCCAGCGTAGGGCACAAATTCACTTGTCTATGAAGGCTAGGAGACGATGAAATAGACGAGAAGACCGCGCAAGTCGCGTCGTGTCTCAAGCCCAAGGTTTTTAAGACCACGCTCAATACCGTCCGTTCCGCTCTTGCCGCGGCCGCCGCCGCGACGTCCCCCACTAAGAAGAACGTGCGGAACGTTAGCTATAAGCAGCTTGTCGACGATGCCAAGATTGGACGGAAGGGTACGGTGACGGGGTGGATGAACGACGCGGAGCGGACGCTTATGGATAACCGGGAGATGCGACGGCGGTTTGGGAGCGCGTACGACGCGATCACCTTGGCGGTCTTCTGCTGGGTTTGTGGGTTTATGGGGGTGCGTCCACTCTTTACCTCTATCTGACTGGACTATATGGAGTAACTTGGCCCCGCCAGAACAAGAAGGTCAAACCAACTACACTGGCGGCCAAGTACGCCATTCCACGGGACCAATTCGACGAACTCACAGACGCACTGCACGAGGTGTGCAAAGACGTCGCGAAGGACGTACAAGACGACATCGCCGCGATAAAAGCAGGCACATACGCCCCCAGAGCACCCCCGCCGCGCCCACGCGCGCCTCCCCAACAAGAGTCTCCACCGCTACCCTCCCTCCACCGATCCCCGCACCCTCACGCTCAGTCAGCCGCTCTCCATCCAAATCCGCCCCGCCCTGCGTGCCCCAAGCATCGGCCTGACACCGACGAAGACCCCCACGCACAAGCGCAAGGTCGCGTTCGACGGCCCAATTCCCGAGGAGGACGAAGACGAGGATGAGTTCGACGCGACCGCGACGCCCTCCAAACGCCGCAGGCTCTCCTCCCCCGTGAAGCCCTTCCCGTCCGGAACGCCGCGCGCGTCCTCCCGGCTTGCGGACGCCGCGGCGGCGCGAGAAGCCGCGCTCCCCTTTGCCGTGCCGGCACTTGCATCGGTAGCTGGGCCGTCGACCCCGCGGCGCCAGCGGACGACGCCGTCGCAGCCTTCCTCCACACCGCGCTCGGGGCGCTCGCGATCGCAGACGGGCAGCGCACCGACGACCCCAAGTAGAAGACCGCGACTATCGACGGTGCGCGAGGAAGCGGACCTCCCGCCGAGGAGGAGGTGCAGGCCGGTGTTTGCGGACCAACAACAATGGCTGAAGGGCGACTCGCGGCTGGAGCGGGAGCTGAAGCCGTGGCAGGACAAATGGCGGGAGCTCGTGCGACGGGCGGGCGGGGATGCGTGGAAGGCGGCAGCGGCGACGGCGACGATGACGCTGAAGGTATTCGCATGAGCGGACGTGGAGTTCGTGAGTTACTGGTTTGGACGCCCTGGGATTTGTTGTGGTACGGATCAGCTCGAATGGTTGTTCACTTCTTGCTGTTATTCGAGACTCAAGTATGGAAGGCAGAATTGGACGGATTTGATTTAGAGGCATACAGACATGCAAGGTGGTAGTAAATGAGGCACCATGGCCTGCCAAATGGACGAGGTATCTTCGGGACAGAGCGAAGGTCATTTTGTCACATCGTACGTACTAAGTGTATGGTCGAGATGTCGGGCGAGGCATGTCGATCGCATGAAATACAGATACATGGAGCAGGTATACCGCAAGAAACAGTTGAAGCCTCACGGGAGTATGCGTGGTCTTTTGTCGTATGTCGAAACCAAGGCGTCCTTGAAGTAAAGATGGAAAGGAAAGATACCGGAGAGTATGCGCTCAGTTCTTCTTAGCTTTCGCGCTGGCCTGGGCGACACGCAGCGAACTCGCAATACGGCCGTACGAGTCGTACATGAGCCAAAGAGGGATGACGACCCAGCTGCGACGGATCGCCTAATTAGTACATGTGCCCGAGACTCGTGGCGACAAAACTCACATGACGTTCATGAACTAGGAACATACATGAACGTGGCGTGAGCGATTATACATTGCGTAGCAGAATGCGAGGTCATGGACTCACGACAAGGTACACCCAGAGGAAGAGGAAGTTGGACGTGTCGAGATTCGGGCTGCCGGTAAGCCATTCCGGGCAGAAGGTCATCCACCTGCAAGAATTCATTCATATCCGAATGCGTGTGGGAGCAGCGAGGACATACCCGCCGTAGATCTCCGAAGTGCTCAAAACGATGATCCAGTAGTGCCTCGCGGGGTCGTCCTGGACGAGCTGCTTGATGACATAGAAGCACATGGTGCCGACGCCAAAGACGGTGAGGAGCTCGAGCGAGACAACGGTCGGGTCTGAGACTCCCCAACGGAAGTCCGCGAGGGCGTATTCCTTCCCTGCATATAACTGAGGTTCGCTCGCGAAACAGGGCGGGGAGTGGATGGGGACATACACATCTGAGCCATAGGTCCTGGACTGGTCGCCACCTGCCGCCCAAACATTGAGTAGTACAAGAAGGATCCCTCGAGCGTGTAGTGAATGATGCCGTCAAATGCCTATATTATGTTAATCTCGGTCCACTTTTGAGATTTCGCACAGACGTTGCGCGACGTACCAGCCATATAAAGGTAAACCGATCCTGCCAGGTCGCGTTCTTGGGGAGGAGGGCCTTGGAGGCGACGTACGCGACGGCGCCAACGCTGGCAACGAAGGCCAGAGAGTAGGCGGATGTTGCGGTGAATATGGGAGGGGATGGGGACATGGCGGAGGATGGATGGACGGTGGGAGGACGGCAGGACAGACACTGGGCGGCGTGATGGAGGGCATTCAATTTCGAGTCTGGGGAGAAGTGTCTCCTCACACGGTCACATGCGCGACGCGTCTCAATCATTTCGCGAATAATCGATAACAGCCTGAGTTTGCCTTTCTTCTCTGCGTTATCCGACTGCGCGTCGAGTGAACCCTGCTCTAATAATCCCCACATTTCTTCAGCGCGCTCTTGATGGATATTGATCCCCGAACTGAGCTGAATCGCTACGTCGGGGAAGTATCACTGCACATTCGCTCCGGCGCTCGGTCCTCATCCGGGGTGACTTCGTCCAGACACCCACATTGGGCAAGCTAGAGATCTTCCGGGACTATCTCCTTCGTGAGACGATAGAGCCCCATGTACTTCCAGAGACTCACATCGGGCATTTGAGCAGGTACCGATGAGTCCGGAATCATCGACCACTTCGCTAGCATCGACCACCCGACATCTCAAACTATCCTTAAAACCACGCGCACACCTCCGGAGCGGCACATGGATGGCGCCTTCATCCTTCCGACCTTCTGCGACCTGCACCTTCATGCGCCCCAGTTCCTCTACCAGGGCACCGGCCTTCACCTCCCCTTGATGCAATGGCTGGACGACTATGCCTTCAAGGCGGAAGAAAGCCTGGACGCAGACCCACAGCTCGCGGAAAGAGTCTACAGGAAGCTCGCTCGCAAGCTATTTGAGCACGGCACTGGGGCCGTATTGCTGTTCGGGACCATTAAGACAGAGACCAAGTGAGTGTCGCGTCCCTCGCTGTATGATCTAAGTTCGCGACCTCACGGACAGTTCAGCCTCATCCTCGCCCGTGAGATGGCGCGCACCGGGCTCCGTGCGTTCGTGGGCAAGCTATCCATGGATGTGTCCTCTCGCCCATCATACAAGGAAACGTCGGCAGAAGCTGCTCTCGAGGCCGCACAGGACTTCTGTCGCAGATGTCAAGAGTGGGGCAAAGACCCGTTCGAAAGCGAAAGTACTAGCATATGCCTAGTGGAGCCGGTGCTCACGCCTCGCTTCGTTCCGACGTGCTCTAACGAGCTCCTCTCGGGGCTGGGGAAGCTCGCCGAAGCGAACAACGTCCGGATACAGAGCCATATGGCCGAATCGTACGACCAGGTCGAGTGGGTGCGCGCGGAACGCAAGGCAGAAGACATGGACGTTTTCGCCCAGGTAGATAACATCCTATCCCCGCTAAATACATCCTCATCCTGTAACAGCACAATCTCCTGACCCCACGTACCGTCCAAGCACACTGCACATTTCTCTCGCCATCCGACCTCTCCAATCTCGCAAATACGGGGACTGCAGTGGCCCATTGTCCGCTCTCCAACGCCTACTTCTCTGCTGAGCCTTTCCGGCTTCGCGAGGCCCTCGACGCGGGCGTCCCCGTCGGACTAGGGACGGACATCGCGGGCGGGTACTCGATCGACATCATGAACGCCATGCGCCAGGCGGTCATGGTCTCGCGCATGCGCGAGGGCGCACGGGTTATGGCTTCCAACCTCGGTCAGGCGAGCAATACCGGCAAGTATCGAGGATAGGCCATTGTCAATTGACTGGAAGGAGGCCCTATATCTGGCGACAACCGGCGGCGCGGTGGCTCTCGGCCTACCTAAGGGCGTCGGAACGTTTGCGGTTGGGGTACCCTTCGACGCACAATCGAGTGAGACCTCACAACATTGCGCTAATCGTGTAGTTATCACGCTAAATGACACCCCGACAGTTGAGCTGCACCGCCGCAATGAGAAGAACGTCTGCGAAGGGGTCGGAGAGCTCACAACGTTTTTGGAGGACCTGGACACCCGACCACTAGGACTTACGGAGGACCTGATTGAGAAGTGGTGGTGTGTGGGAGACTTCCGGAACCGCCACACGGTGTGGGTCCAAGGACGGAAAATGCGGAGTTGAGGCAGTCCGATAGACATACACCAGGTGAGAGGTAGCAAGGAAGAACTGTAAGATCAGCAGTCCTCGTGTCGAATTTGTACATGTACACTACACGCATTCAATCGCAAACCCCAAGAAAGACATCAATTCCAAAACACCAGCGTATACAACCCCGAAACGGGCTCATCCCGCCATGTCCATCTTCTCCAGCTCCTCCCACGACGGCAGCCCCACGATCCCAGGCAGCTCCGCCCATATCTTGTCCCGGAGCGCAACAACGTCTCTCTTGAACGCGCGGCGGCACTGCGCACACACCTGCGGGTCGTCCGCGAGCTCGTCGACCGCCTGCACCATGTAGTGCAGCGTGCCCGTGCGGACGACCCACGAGCGCGACAGGCGCGAGCCGAGGCGCGCGAACGCCTTCTGGCACCCACCTTTCGCCCCTACGCACGTCTCGCAGGGGACGCGCGCGCTGCAGCCCTGGCGGATGAAGTCGAGCACGGCGGCGATGCGGTGCTGGAACATGAGCGTGTAGTCGGTGAGGTCGCGCGGGGAGAGCTGGGCGGAGGGCCGAGACGGGTGCGCGACGACGAGCTTCGGGTGGTCGCCCCGCAGGAGGTCGGACAGGGTGTAGAGCGAGAGGAAATAGAGTGCAGAGGGGACGACGACGTTGACGTGCGTCTCGCGCGCGAGGTTGAGGACGTGCAGCGGGTGCACGTACGGGTAGGTAAGGTCGTTGACGAGGGGAGCCTTCACCGCGCGCTCGATGAACTGGTCATGCCCCGAGAGGGTGTGGGGCCAGGTCTCGAGGAGGTGCCGGATGGCCTGGCGGCGGAGGTGGGCGATGAAGTATTTGGTGGAGAGGCGGAGGATGCCGGCGAGGTGGTAGAAGTCCTCGATCCCGCGACGTTGGAAGGTCCTGTTAGAGTTCCGCGAAGGGGTGGCGAACCGCAGGGCATAAGAGATTAACGAAAGGAACGCAGGACATTACTATTAGATCCAGCGGAGGGATGCGCACGACGGACCAAGTCAGACTCACGGTCCGTCGTATAGTGCTCGAATGAGTGCGCTCAGCTCGACGGGGGGGTCGTGCATCCGGACGACCTGGCAACCGTCTGCTAGCTCAACGTCCGTCGCAGCAGGTGAGGGTAGCTCGAACATTGATTGGAATATTTCGGAATGTCGGGCGAGCACGCCTCGGTGCACCTTGAATGTAATTGTTGTGTCGTTGTCGGCGTCCTCGGTGAGGAGGACGATGTTGCCATCTTCAAACCAGGGCTCTCCTCGTTGATCGGTTGGTGTGGTTGTGGCCCGTGGAATCATAGACGAATTACGGAAGCTGGGAGCCAAGCTTAAGGAAGGCTTAGGAGGTGGTCGAGGCCAAGGGCGAGTCCGTAAACGCCGGAAATAGCCCTCTGAGCGCTGGCGCATTTAGTAGCCAGAGGGAGGCCAGAGGGCGGCCCGCTTGCAGCACCGACCATCTCCTGCTCGTTTCCTCGAGGCTCGTCTGCACTACTAGTGCTTGGAAATGAGATAAAGCTACACGCCCCGCTTCATGTCATCCACACCGCATACACCGCGCTCGCGTGCGCCATCCCGCGTTCCGTCTCGTGTGCCATCTCGCTCTGGTACCCCCGTCCCCGGCCAGTCTCCATCGCGTCTAGCGTCACTTCCCGCGGTTCCTCCTATGCCCTCACTCTCAAATCTGAGAGTATATAGCTATGGCGCCTCTACGTCCGCAATCCACTCCCCCGACTTCCAGCCCGGACCTTCTGAACCTGCGGATACTAGTTCCGGTTCCTCCGTGGTCGAAGGCATCCTTGTCCAAGAACAAGACACGGACGTCGATATCATGGATGGAGAGCAAGGGAGCGCCACTGGGCTGGTTGAATCCCCAGCTGGGAATGAGGAGTCGAAGAAGAGCCTGCGCGAGCAGTTGAGGAGAACTCTGAGCAAGAAGGAATCGTTCACAGGTAATAGACGGCATATTCACAGCCGACCTGGAAGTCAATGCCTTATCTACTCTCAGATGTTTCGGCTTTCAGGCGGCGATATAGCGAAACCACATCATCAATGCAGGAGGTCGTGTTTACGCCTGGTGAGTACATGACTATGCAACCCAATGAATCTATGCTCACAAGAAGCTTCGCTGAAGCGGAACACTATGTACCTCGGCAGTACTTTGTCCTGACAGATGCTGGAAAGCCCGTCTTCGTCAGGTAAACTCGTCTCATTTGTTGCGAGGTAGGCTATTGAACCACGGTCCTACAATCAAACAGCGACCAAGATGCAAACTCGGACAGTGTCACCTCCACCTTCGGCATTATTCAGGCTCTCGTCTCCGTCTTCCTGGACGACGGAGACAAGCTTCGTTGTATCAATGCGGGAAACACGCGCATTGTGTTCCTTCTACGGCCACCTCTATACTATGTTTGCGTATCCTCATGGGGCGAGCCGGAATCTGTCGTCAGTAATTTACCACTTGATGGTATATTGGGTGCTGATGTTTAAGAAGCAAGACTAGGTTCCACCTTGAGTATTTGCATTTGCAGATTCTGAGTGTCTTCTCTGCGGAGCAGCTCCGGCGAATGTTTGAGCAACGGCGGAATTTCGACCTTGGTCGACTCCTCAGAGGTGCGTTCGCCATGAATCGTGCGCATACAGCTAGCTGATGATGTGGTTTAGGTGCGGAGCCGCTCCTGCACTCGCTGTTATCTCGGTTGGAGTGGGATTTGGCAATGGGCACGTCGTCGCTGCACTGTCTGAAGCTTGATCCATTACTACGGAAGTCGGTGGCCAACATTCTCGTACCCACGTCCAAAATCAAGGTAAGATACGTCTTCGCTTATCAAGTCTCTGATGTCTTACAGTCCACAGGACATGCTCTACGTGATCTTGATTGCCCAAGGACGGGTGATCACTTTGGTCAGGCCTAGGAAGCACTCTATCCACCCGTCGGGTAACACAAGTTTCAACCCTGTTCTGCGAATATTACTAATCGGTCTACCAGATCTCCATATCCTTATCAACACCATCCACTCTCCCTCTATCCTCAACAACTCCGCTACAGCGTCTTACCTCCCTGTCTGTCTTCCCAAGTTCAACCCTTCGGCATTCGTCAACGCGTATGTCATGTTCCTCCCACGAAGCGAACCCCAGGACGCAGCCAAGAAACCGCCGACATCTGAGAGTGATACCGAGAGCACGTGGTCCGCCGCTGAAGAGCAGCGAACGGATGATGCTGCAAGCTCTCATAGCATGTTTTCTGGCGCCTCGCCCAATCATATTCCGCAAGTAGCGTTGGTGGCTGTCAGTGGCAACGCAGATTTTGAGCTAGTTAGAGGATGGGCAGACAGCACGATCCAGGTGTGTACCTAGTTCATAGCCTCAAACGATCTCCCTCACGGCCACCATCGCAGAGACTGGCCAGCGAAGGGTTGTTGAAGACGCTCAACGACACCATCACCCAAGGGTCGACGGAGTACTCAGTCTCGAACCTCAGCATCCCGGGCCTGCGCCATTTCATCTACAAGTCCCGGTCGCATGTGCAGCTCACGATGGCGCTCTTCGAGGACCCCTATGACAGTCCTCACGAGAAGCGCAGGTACGGCTTACTATATTCGATGCATGGTCTTTCGCTGACGCGCTGGCGGTCAGGCTCATTACGCTGTACCAGACCCTGTACGATGCGATACATGCCAAGTCCGGGCAGGAGTCTACGCTCAAGCTGCAGTATATCAAGACTACCCAGGAGGCTGTCATGGGATGGGTACGATTCTCGATCTCCTTTGCAAAGGTTTTTTCTCCCGACACGTTTGTCGCCAGATAACGCAGCCGTTCGAGCTGTATCTCGCGCTTTCTCCCCGACTTCCCAAGAGCGCTGCCATTGGTGCTGCGAATGCCATAGCACGTTGGGTGCAGAAGGAGGATAAACAACTCTTCTTGAGGGACGCGCCTGTATTCTAAGGAGGATATACACTATTGGGTGCCGGATGGGAAGATACCCTCAGCAGCGGAGTTTACGGATGATACGACATCGATCGAACTTGCCTGCCGAATGACAGACAACTGCACCGTGGTGATCGTCCATTGATGGCAGAAAGCACAAGTACAATATCGAAGGGTACACTATATGATACACAGCAAGTTCTTCTAGTCTTCCGATACATCCATATGAACTACCTCCTTCGGCGGCCGGTCGAGTGCAGTATCCTTGCTACGTCTTTCAGCAAGGAACGCGTCTATACGCTGCTTGAGCTCCAGATCTGCAATGTTCGTAAATGGTCAGCCCACAACCATAATCGGACCTTGGGAAGGTAAGCGACGCACTAGGAACAACGTCGTCGAGGGTCAGCGGTACGCGATTGAATGGGTCTTTGGAGTCGGACAAGAGGTGGGACTTGATCGTGGACCTGTCGACCACAGCTTTGGAGGAGGGGAGAGTGACAGGGTCGCGCATGAGGGTGTACATGAGGGGATCTATGATCCAGGATCATAATTGAGCTCGGGCAACCTGACGATGCGGCGCATACACTCACCCAGGAACTCGTCCGGGATCTCTCCCAGGTCCTCCTCCGCCTCCAACGTTGCCTTCGTCTCTTCGACCTTCAGCACGAAGAGCGTAAGCTTCTCGATCTCGTCGGGGGACTTCAGCGACCTCCGCTTCAGGACGTCGGCGGCCTGCTCGAAGAGCTCCTTCTTGTAGCTCCGCCCGTCGCCCGCGACGGCCCGCGCGAACTCGCCCTGGTCGCTCAGGTTGAGGTACACCTGGATGATGTCGCTGAGCAGCGTCTTCGGGTTGAATTTATACTTCTCCGGGTTTTTCACGATGAGCTCTGCCGAGCGCGGCCCGACAAGCGTCTCCAGGTTGTAGTCTAGCATCGCCGCGAGCCTGTCCACGATCTCGGGGACCATGAATGGCGCCTTAGCTTCCCCTGTGAAGATCTTGAGCAAATCGACGGTGGAGTTGCCGAGCTGCACGTAACCGCTTGCGTGCCGCTCGAGCTGACGGAGGGTGTTCTCGCGCTCGCGACGGTACTGAGCGGGCTTCGCCTCAAACGCTTCGCGATCCTTCATTTCCATCTGGATGTCGTGGATCTTGGACAGCTCGCTGAGCGACTCGTCGAGGAGGTACGTGACATCGTTGATCATCAGGTTCACGAAGCGGACGAACTTCTCCTGGTTGTTGCTACAAGTCATCATGAATATCCCAAAAAGATAGAGGGGGGGATTGACCACACTCACGTCGATTCATTCTTCAACGCATCGCGGTGCGTTTGGTTGTTCCAGATCACCTTGAAGATGTAGGCGATGTTTCGCCTCGCGTCTGTTTAAGTCGGTCAGCGTTGAGCCCTCGAGATATGCTATGGTCACATATCAACGTACTGAACTTGTCATAGAACTGGGAGCTAGCCCCAGTCTGCTCCACCTCTGTGGCACACATCAGACGAGTCGTCAGGACACAAGCGGACGCCTCTTACCAATGTAGAAGTGCATGAGAGCAGGCATCAGATGCTGCAGAGCAACAGGGTGCGTATTGAGGAGGGTAGTGAGGACGCTGCGCTGCTCCCCCCAGTTCCAGCAGCCAAAGAACAACACTTCGACGATCTTCGCCTTGAGGAAGGGGTTCTTGATATACCACGTCGACGTCAAGAAGGCAAGACACCAAATGAGCATCTCATTCCTTCCGGAAAGCTCGAGGCTCTTCGGACTTTGTCTGATAACATTCAACGCCCGGTCAGTATCAAATCTGTGGCTGATGGCTACGTGGACATACCGGATAACAAAAAAATGGTACTCAATCACGTCCTCGACCAGATATTCCGGCAGAACTCGCCAGGCAATGGGAACGTCGTTGGGCAAAGGCAACCTATTTATTGTACTTAAGGTCATTGCTGCTATCGTAGGAGCGAGGAGATGACTGACTCGATCAGGGGATTGGGGTGCTTTTTCCGAGGGTCGACCTGCCGGATTAGCCACGTCGAGACGAGGTTGACAAAGCTGATCGACCGGAATACAAGCTCTGGATCTGCGAGCTGCGTTTCGTATGCCAATTGGGCCGCATATAGCTTGTCTTGCTCAGCCTACACAAATGTCAACATGAGGGTAGCCAGATGTATGCCGGTGAGCCGACCTTTCCGCCATTGATTGCGGCCTCGGTGCGAGCCTGGAATGGAGTCTAGCGAAGGTGGAAATTCAGTGTCTGCCATCTGTTTGGATATCGAGGAGACGCACTCCTCTCCACGACTGATCACTCTGCAGGACGTCGAGGTGCCTGCGGATGTCATCATATTGCCTGTTCAAATCCTCAACGTTGTTCACCAGCTTCATCTGACCAATGTGGTTGGCGGCAAGTGTCAAGTAGAAGATGTCCGAGATAAAGTTTGGCGGAGCTGCACATAAGGAGATAGGTAGTGAGTAACAATGTTTCGCACGAGCATCGAGCAAAACTTACCAGAAGCTGCCTCGTTCTGCTTCCTCCATTCTTCCGCTTCGTCATTTGTAGCATTGACGCGCGTCTCGTCGTTAAGGTCTATCCGAGAGGAGTGGGCATAGTACGCAGGATCGATCCGGTCCATCTAAGCCACGCTTTGTTATACTCGGGCGCATGTATCGTACGAAACTGGCGCGCACCTTGCTATACTGCGCGTCCATGAATGGCTCGCAGAACTGTAAAAGGATTATCTGCAAGTTCATGATGAAGGTATCGGATGAGACCGTCAACATGTCGACCTGCATGCCGGCGCGTTTGCGGTTGAGGTTGATGGCGCGGGCGAAGTACTGTAGGGCCGCTTCCCGTGCGTCCGCGGATGCGCGCACCAGCGTGTTGAACACTTGGAAAAGAGAGCCCTGGATCGCAATGTCGTAAGTTAGTCTTTCGACGAGCTGGAGTGATTTGAGCGATACTAGCCTGCAAGGTCTTGAGAGTTCCCCGTAGACTAGCTATGGCGGAGCTGATTTCGCCTTGTGGACGCGTCTCGTGGTTGCTAAAGTACGATTCCGAGATCGAAGGCTGCACATGCGCATAAGCGAACCATCCTGCAGAAGTCATTCAGCCGACAAATAATCACCCATTCTCGGTGGAAGACGCCCAGCCTCAGCAGCGGACCCAACAGGCTCCTTGTCTCGAACTCCGGCGCGGACAAAGTCTCCGGATTCCAATCCGGGAGGCGAGTAATCATCGCGGCGATAGGCTTGACATTGATGAGTGCCTCTAAACCGCTGATGACACCGCGCCACCCGTCTCCACTGGCGAAGCCGACGGCCAGCGACTGGTGGGAGCAGAGCCGGGTGACCACAGGCCCCAGGACGCCGTCGATCTCGTTGTCGGGCTCGAACCGGCGGACGAGGTCCTGAAGGAACGTCTCTATGTCCGACGAATCGAGCAGGGCACCCGATGAGTTCGAGGTGAGGTAGGGGCCGGAGAGAGCCGAAAGCGACATGAAGGACGGAACGAGTTCAGCCGCTCCGAATTCTTTGCCGGAGACACTTGGCTGAGGGAACATTTCTGGGTCTTGGAGGGTTAGGCCGATGTAACTGATTACGAGGTCACGGAGCTTGTCGAGAACATCAAGTGCTTGCTGTTGTTCTAGTGGTACATAATTCTGCGTTTGTGCTGTCATCAATATCATGCAGAAGCTGACTGCGGAGTGCACCGACCGTCTTCAGCAGGGCATTGCGGGCAGAGTTCAGCCGTTTCCAGCACCCAATCAAGTACTCTAGCACCGTTTGCTGTGGTGGGAGAGAGCTGATCACAGGAAGGAATTCGAGGTCGTCCCTGCGTTTCTATGAGAAGATGCATCTCAGCATAAGAAAGTGAACTTACGACATCGTCTGTGGGTGCAGCTCTAGCCGGGCAATCAGTACACGGTCTGTCACTCCAGCGTTCAGTTGCAGAGAGAGCCCTGGTAACGTTAAACATAGAGTCACACATTGCAGATATAGTAGATCAACACACCATCACTCTGCAATTCGATCCCCAGGTCCTTCAACCACACGACCTCATATCCCGACCTCTCTGCAGCCTCTTTCTGCGACAAACCGTCGGTGGCACCAAACGCGTCAAATTCGGTATAGACGTACCTTCAACGTCACATTGAGCACCCTCGAGATAGTCTCATCCTCCCAAGTGGGCAGATCAAGGTGCACTGGGGTTGCGACCACCGGAGCCTTCCTGACCTGCACGGGCAGTGGGGGGATGGCCACTGCCGGTACCATGGGCCTCTTCTGCACACCTGGGGGCGGCGTAGATTTCTGCGCCTGCTTTTGTGGGATAGGTGCGGGTGTAGGAACGGGAGACGAAGAGGTGGAGGCCATCGGGATCGGGCTTGTGGCAGCTGGCCCTGGTCCGCCGAGTTTAGCTAACCGCTTCAAGCGGATCTATATCACCCTCGTCAGCGGAATGGACCACAAATTCGGACGACGCGAGCCATACCCTCTCTGCGTCTTCCTGGGGGTTCGATGCCATAATGGTGATGGAGGTGGGAGGGAGGGAACGAGGTGGACTCGATCGGTGCGCGTCCTCTGATTCCTGAGAAGCGCCCGTAGTGCAGTGGCTTTCGCGACCGCTTACGGCGCGAAACCTGACACGAAACCGTGCTCTCCTGAATCCGCAGCCCGCTCAGTACCCCTCTTGTGCTCACCACCTTCTGACGCGACTTCACCTCCATCTTTGCTGGCATGTTCTTATTTACGCGCGTCTTGGGGACGGCACGGCTTTTCTCCACGTCAGCGACAGCGCAATTCCCAAAGCTGAAGTCGCATTCAGGAGCAAAAAAGAGGTGGAGGTCAATCGCGTCGGGCATTTTCAAGCGGGTACGATTTCCGGTATACATGTTGACCCAATAAGCCTTCTAATATGTCCTGTGTTCTCTAGGGGAGGGCAGGTCATAAACATTTGAACGTGAACAAGAGTCCTGCACGGAAGAACGCGTTGGGTCAAACAGCCTACTCGAATGCCTCACAAACCTCACGGCTGAAGAAGTTGCTCCCTTACGGTTCACCATGATGCGCTGAGCTTGGACGGGCATGATTCACATAGACAGGGATCTTGGTGCGTACTGCAGTATTCTGACATCTATCTTCGCTAAAACCTTCCCCAGTCCGCGTTATATTGTATTATACCACACACTTGTCGTCTAATGCATGCTGGACTCTGGAAACTCCCAACCCACTAGTTCATTTCTACGTCTGCCTCATCTAGCGCATTACTCGCCGAGCGACCTTCTTCAAGTTTCCCTCCCCCGAAGAACGCACGGATATCCTTCTGCTTGAGGTCGTGAGCCGCACTACCGATACCGCCTTTCTGGCGTACCTGAGCGCCACACAACGTTAACCCGGCGACTGGAAAGACAACTGCATCGACTTACCACACTAACCAGGTGCTCGCGGCTATTCACGTCGGTAACCTTGATGTGAAGCGTCGGGAGGTCATTGTCCGCGAAATTCAACGGTTGTCCCTCCGCGGCCCCCTGCGAAGCAAGCTTTAATCTTCAAGGCCGAGTTCAAGGCGGAAGGCAAGTTACCTTGACTTGGATAGCCAACCTTGTCCACGCCGTGTTATGCAATCCTTTGTACTTGTCCCCAGGGTGGTGTCCGCTCTCGTCTTTGACGAGCAGGGCAGGGATGAGCTCGCTGATACATAGACCGTGGCTTGCGACGGCAATATTGACTCCCGCCTTCCCCTCTCTTGCGGCCTGCCAGATATGGGGCATCACCAGCTCATCGATCGCCTCCGATGCGCGGGCAGCCAGGTCGTCCAGGCTCTCGCCTCCAGGGAACTTCTGCGATCGTTCATGAAGCACCGGCCAAATACCCTTCGCGAAGTGTTCCTCCAAAGTCAAACCAGGCGTTTGGTTCCAGGACCAGGGGTGTCCCTCAGCTTCACCGAAGTACTGCTCTCGCAAGAGAAGAGATTCAGTGAGCGGGGGTTTGGGGTCGGCCTGGGCCTCGCGGACGGCTTGTCCCGTCCAGAGGGCGCGCTTGAGGGTAGAAGCGTAGATGGCAACAAAACGAGTATTGGATAAAGATTGGCCCAACGCTTTGGCTTGCTGTAGGCGCCAGGTGTTATCCAATCTACTAGGTTTTCGGGGACAACGCCCGAGGCCTCACGTTCATTCCTAGCGCGGCGTTGGTGAGTGCGTTGCATTGAATGTTTCAATCGAACGCTTACCGTGGTTGCTCAAGGGCGCATCTTTCCACCCTGCCCAATTGTCGCGCTATAAGTTGCCACCAAGATTAATACTTGTTGAGTGTGGCCAGATCTAAATGAGGCAAAGTACAGCACCAGGTTATCCGTAGATTCACCATGCCTGATCTATAAATGTATTGGCGGCGGATGTTAGTCTTGTAAGTTCTCCGATGCATTGGGTGGCATCGGCTTCACTCACAAAGGTAACGACGACCGTGGGCGTGGGTTCGGACGACATGGGAGTATCTCAAAGAGAGCATCCTGATTCTGCACGATGCTGAGACTCGGAACGGCCCGAGTGTGCAGTTGGTGCCACTGGCGCGCGTCTAAGCGCCTTGATGACTAAGTCCGGCCAAGACGGGTTCGCGCATCTTGACCTCCACCGCCATCCTCAGCTCAGCCTGAGCCTGACACACCGAAGCAGGGTAGCTTGCGTGTCGCCCTCCTGTCGGTGGACGCGCGTCCTCCGACGTCCCTCCATATAAGCCTTGTTCTGAACTGCTTCATCCTAATCTTCTTTCTCGTCCGCCACCACTACCCCAACCACCAAGTTCTTTAATACCACGTTCCTGGATACCTCTTTAGCCATGTCTGGTTCAGCCACCCCAGAACGCGACGGTCAGCTTCTCGATATCGGCAAGCAATGCTCTGACCCGACCTGTCTCCTCGTCGACTTCCTCCCATTCAAGTGTCAGCATTGCGCACAGCCCTTCTGCGGCGAACATTTCCTTCCTACCACCCACCATTGTTCCAAGTACGATGAAGCGAAGCATGATAGGGTCGCTCCTTCCTGTGAGTCTGCTATTTGTGTCTTATCGGCGTCCTGCTCACCCCCCAGCGTAGGCCCCTTGTGCAACACTCCTGTGGCTATACCTCCGGGGCAGGATCCGAATATCCGCATGGAACGTCATATTAACACTGAGTGTTCTGTCATGACCGGGAGATCGGGTAATGCCAAGTCTACACCCCACTGTGCGCGACCTAAATGTCACAAGGTGCTATTCTCGCCCATACGCTGTGATGTGAGTTATTTCGTTTTCTGTGTGGCGTGTCATTCCCGTCCTGACCTTGTCCCGGACTCCGTTCCTGCCATTCCTCGACAGTCTTGCAAGCAGCAGTTCTGCCCCGAGCATCGCTTCCAGAAGGACCACTATTGCTCCGCGACGAAGGGATCTGCCTCAAGTCCACAAGCTGGCGGGAACGCTTGGGCGAACGTGCGGCACCAGACGAGCGCTGCGTCAGCCACTGCCATGGCCGCGATCAAGCGGGCTGCCGCGTCCTCTTCTGCCCCCTCTCGGACAGTTCCTCGGGCGCAGACGCAACCGAAACCGCAGCCGCCAACCTCCGACAGCAATGCGAGCTCTTCGTCTTCCCGATCCAACCCATTCTCCGCAACCGACCGGTGAGCTGTCTCGGTTGCCTTCCTTGCCAGTGGATCTCTCATGGACATGCAGTGAAACTATTCCTCCGCCCACGCCCACGTCGACTTCCGTTGCCGTTTCGACGGCTAACGACACCGATGATTCAAACAAACCGCCCACACGCTGTGCGCCCAAACCTACCACATCGACTAATGCCTTTACGCTGTCCCTGGTCCCGCCGCCATTGTTTGGCATGGCATAATACTCGGACAACACCACTGTATCGATAACATTGTCTCTATCCATCCTGCGACTGCTTTGCTCTGTATTACATACATTACTCACATTCTAGGCGTGCGAAGGCGGAGCGGGAGAGCAGGAAGAAGGCCATTGAAGCTCGGGCGCGGAAAGGTATTCCACCGACCGAGGCGGAGAAGGCTTTCCTGGCAGAAGGGAAGGGAGACGGGAAGGACGAGTGCGTCATCATATAGATCTTCTGCTATACCAGGATGTGGCCCTACTCTATGCAGGACCTTCAAATCACACTGTCGAAGTCGCTCAGTTGAGTTTTGTTTCGGGTGTCGAGGGATGTTCTCCAAGTATGTTGTCCGGAGGCACAAGGCCCGAGCGATTGGATGCCTATACCCACGCCGCAGAAGATTATTCTTCTGTTCCCGGTGTCAGACGATCCGCACATCTACCGTCCTGGATGCAGTGCTGAGCTATACTTACAACCCTGCCCAGGTGGTATAAAGGTACACCAGACTCGCAACCCTCTCCATCCTTGTCCACGTCTTTTCCGCTGCGATGAACCCGCCAGAGAATCTCGGCCTTCCGACAATACGCATTACGGTCACGTGGTTGCTGTTCGGTCTCTGCTTTGGGCTGTTGTAAGTGACTGCACTCGTATATCTGATGGCGTCGAGCTTACAACATTTCTCCCTAGGCTCTATGGTGTCATGTTGTGTCAAGGATACTCGTACTACCGGACGTACCGAGAAGACCCTCTGGATCTCAAGCTTACTGTGGGTGAACATCTACCATGTTCAATGGAAATTGTCCTCAAAACGGCGTGTACAGGTTGCTGGGATACTGTGAGACAGTTCTTTCCTATGTTCATCCACATACCCACACCCACACCCTGTAGGATCGCTAACGCCGTCATCCTCGGCCTCAATACATATGCTTGGTGAGTTTTGATTGGATGACTTGACGGACGCGAGCTAAGCGCATACAACGTAGTTACTTCTACGCCGTCGATCTCCTGAGCCGTAATTCAAACGATACGCTTTTTCTAATACCGCCGTAAGCTGCCTGTTTTCGCGTACGGTGCCGTGATGTAATGTTACCTTGACGCCTACAGTTGTCTTGTGGTATGTCGCTACACGTTCTTCATACGCTACCAGTTTCAACCATTCATGCACTCAGGCTGTACCCCTGTGTATAGTGAGACTACTCATCATTCGGAGACCTTCCGGTGCTAACCATTCGCCCGGCAAGGTCTTCAGTATTGTCCTATGCGAATAGTGCGCCATCAGATGTCTCCAGTCCTACACGGTGCACTCACGCTTCGGTCGCAGCGTGTATATCAGACGAGCCTACTTCAGTGAGACATGCCAGTTGTGTAACCTCAGGAACGTACTGACGACCAGAGAAGTGATCCCTCTACGTCATAAATTCGTCTTCGTTGCGCTTACTGTAAGCCCAGGTCACCTTATCCGTGTTCACGACTATCCTCACCCGATTTTCAGGTCATAATAATCGCATCTGCCACCGGTGAGCCACCACCCACTGGCCGCACTCTGCTGCACATCATTGTTGATGTTTTCAAAACGTGCAGCCTTCATCATCGGTGCGTTTCTATGCGGCTCCAGTTGTGATCTATGTTCGAGTCTCACCCTCTCTGCCCTAGCTCTCACCATTTTTCTGTAGGTGAATATGGATCTATTAGGCATGCACCGTTAACGGTATAATTTTCTAGAACTGAACAGCCGAACTTCCAGAAATGGCTCGAAGTCGACGTATGTATCAACGATGTATGGGAACATGGCTTGCTAATCTGACCGCGCTCTGAAGTGGCTTGTTTCCGCCGGTTTCGGCTGCTCGGTGTTGGGTGACATCGGGTTGGCATGCGTGCTTATCTTTTTCTGCATGCCAGTCGTACAGGCACGAAACGGTACGTTATCCCCATCGTGCCGTACTCATCGCCTCAACTCGTTCGGAACTGACTTCATTTTCATGTCGTAGCTCCAACGCTCTCATCAGCTCGATTATCGGCAGTGCCTTCAAAAGTGGGATCATGACATGGTAATACCCGATAGACCAAAACCAACGACATTCCATTGTTTTAACTGACGTCGGTTTTAGCTTTCTGAGCATAACGTGTTTGTTAGTTGTAGGTGTCCTAACCTGGCATTGCGTTGTGTATGCATGTGCATGCTGACTGTTCACAGGCCATATTCGAAAGGACGACGCCCGCGATCATCCCACTGAGCCTGATGGGTGCTAAGGGTGAGTTCCACACTGAGTGCACTTGTCTCCGGGCACCAGCATTAACTCCAGCCGACAGTGTACGCGAGTGCAACCCTCGCTACGTACGTTCCCCATTGGCCCATTGCACTGTGGCGTCGAGGTGCGGTACGCTGAATCACACGTTTGCAGGCTGAACACTCGACGGGGCATCTCTGAAAAGTTCACCGCAACCGGAGGAAGCGAACTGCCCGGCGGAACCTTAAGGTTCAATTGCGCACCATCGCAATCATCTGGAGCACAGGGGGGTGGTGGGGTGGGGCTTGTGGTCCGATTGATAGTACGCCGACGTTCGATTTGGGCGAAATGAGAGGATCCTCCCCGGTGCTGACCACAGGACGTGGAGACAAATCCGATGGTGTGCCGTGAAGGCGACCCCCATTCATGTTAATTCCGTATATATGAGCGTAGATATGGTATGGGATCAAATCTGGTATCATGTACATAGGCCATTGATGCTGTCAGTGTTACCGTAACCATGATTCTCCCATACGGCTTGTAAGTAAGTGTCGTCCCTCCCCATTTACGGCCCGCAACGTCCCGAGGGCAGGTCGGCGCTCTTTGGCGCGTCTTGCCTTCGCACTGCCACAAACTGCCAGTTCCGAGTCGCACCGCCGGGCCGGGTCACTCGGACGACTCGGACGAATGTGGCCCGCTAGTGGACGCGCACCTTTGTCCCGGACTGGTACATCTCAACGTTTAACGTTACGCCCTTTCCTGCCCATTATAATCTCTGCAATTCTTTTCATGAATCTCAACTTCGATCCGGGGTGCCGCCAGCCACACAGCCGCCACCACCGTGGCGACTCCGGCTCGGCAGACAGGTTCAAGTTCTAGATCTCAATACCATGATAAGTAATGGTAATGCTCCCACTCAACTCCCACTTTCCTCATCTCAAGTGGTCGCCATTCTCTCCTTGAAGCGCTAGCATCGTTCGCTGTTCGTCGGTGAACACGTTTTCCCGAACGTTCAACGTTCAGCACCAGACGAAGGACCCTGTGAGCCCAGGCGTCCGGCTTGCGAGTTAAGAAGGTGTAAAAAGTAGCCGAACGTTCAGCACCAGACGAGGGCCGCGTCAGTCGCCATCCTGGTTCCTCATGACCGTTATCAAGCACGCTAGCGGCGTCAGTGGCGTTGCCCCCGCCCACAGATATCGATCCTCGGAGACAGCATGTCCAAATTGCAACCAGTGCTAGCGTGTTCCGACAGCAAGACCAGTTTCTTTCATCTCAGTCCAACCCAATCTCCCCAACGAAGCGGTGAGTTATTTCCGTTGCATTTTTTCTTCGTAGATCACTCAGGTATATGATAATAATGTAGTCATAGTATCACGCTCAGACTAGTCGTGTCATTGTCAACCTCGAATTGGTGTTCTGACGGCGCGCGGCACTGTTGATCGCGACAAACCGCCCGAACCCCTTGTGCCCATCGGCCCTCACGCTATACTTTCTACTGCCGTCGTCGTGCGGCAGGTAGGATGGTCGGACAACGCTGGCACAACATCAACAACCTCGTCCCTCGGTAGCCTCGCCTTGTATCATGCAGTGGAGAGGGAAAGTCGGTGAAAGGCGATCGAAACCCGGGCGTGAAAAGGTTTTCCGCCGACCAAGACAGACTCAGAGAAGGTTTACTTGATGAAAGGAAATGTGAAGGAGCGGCGGTGATCATGCGGCACCCGCATCGTAATGTGGTTTCTCAGACTCTAACTCTCAGGACAGGATCCACCGGTCACATTGTGGATATGCCGGGAAGTTGATTATTCGGTCCGTGGGTGATAGGATCAAGAGCTGTAAGTCGGTCTTCTCTTCTATGACTTGACTTGCCATCTAAAGATATGGACCGTTGTGTAGACTACGAAACCGCACTCCCACGAAACGTCACCTCCCCGGTGTCCACACGAAGGCAAGTTGCTTCTAGCAGGCCACAATAAAGGCAGCCTGTCTTACGAGCATCGTAATATCCGCGGAATGGAAGCCCTGAGAAACCTTCTGCGGATGCCATCCGGCGGCAGGATGCCCTAGACATGAGAGGCTGGTCCTCCAACACCTATGTTTACGTTTCGGAAGACATTTCTTCTCTTCCTGTCATCCACTGCGCTGATCTTCCATTCTCGACGGCATATAGGCCCTGTACAATCCTGCGCAGCCCTCCACTTTATACATCTCCCCCTTCCCTCCATCCTAGTCACTGTTCTTCTCGCCATGGTCCTCTCTAACGACACTATCCTTCCGCCAGCACAGGCAACCACAGCTTGTGTGCTCTTTGGGCTCTGTTTTGCATTACTGTAAGTAATGGAATTCCTAAGGGATGTTGCGAGGTGGTGGTCTTAGTGCTGCCAGCATTGTAGGTTCTACGGCGTCATGTTGTGCCAAGGGTACACCTACTTCCGGACGTACCCAGAGGACCCTCTGGATCTTAAGCTTACGGTGGGTGGAGTCTCCTATAGACAAGGGTGCCAGCTCATCCTGGACCGGCATATTTAGGTCGCCGCAATACTGTAGGAGCGATCAGTGGTATCCCCGTCGTCTTGTGTGTATATCGGTTATCTGCAGACTCTCCAACGCCACCAACCTCGGCCTCATCATGCACAGTTGGTGAGTTGCATCCAGTCTGAATGCTCAATGGACCTATCCTAATGTTAACAACCCAGCTACTACTATGCTGTCACGCGCTACGCGACACCCAGCGCCTTTGCTCATATCTCAAGGTTGGCCTCTCATTTTGCTTTTGCAACACCGTTGACTGACCTCGATACGCACAGCTCTCTCTTGGTACGTACGCGTGCATTATCAAGAATTTTTTCCCGTCGTTGATGCATGTCGCAGCCCGCACCCATTTGCATAGTGAGATTATTCGTGACTTGCACATCGCCGGCCAGCACTAATGAATGCTACGTTCATCAGTTCCTTTGCATCATACTCTGCGAATAGTAGGTATCAAGACGTCTCTACGCTTGCAATGCACTCACAGTTCACCGGAAGCGTCTACATCAGGCGAACCTACCTCAGTAAGAGACTCCAGTTGTACGTATCAGGCTACGGACGGCACTGACTTCTGAAAAGTTATCCCTCCGAAAGCCAGATGGGTCTTCGTTCCACTTGTCGTGAGATCCTACTCAATTTCCCAATGCTTACGACCGCGCTGATTCATTTACAAGATATTGTTTATCTCAACCGCTGCAGGTGAGTCGCATATGGATCGCACTCGGGGATACGTAAGGTTGTTGATACCTTCTAATATTATAGCTTTCATCATCGGTGCGTACCTGTCCCGCTTCAGTCAAGAGAATTAGATTCGAGCCTCAACCTCCATATCTCAGTTCTCACGGTAAAGATGTAGGTGGACATTGATTTGTTGGATGTATGTGACTAACACATCTACTGTAGTGCTCAGCGGCAGACCTTCCAGCAATGGCTTGAGTTCAAGGTTTGTCTGGACTACGGGGAACGCAATAAGTCTCGTTGATTTTAGCCATGCTATGTAGTGGCTCGTCTCCGCCGGCTTTAGTTGCTCGGTGCTGGGCGATTTAGGATTGGCGTGCATCCTGAGTTTAGCCTTGCACGTCAGCCGTACCGGCATGAAGCGGTGAGGCATCTCAGTCCATTCGGGGGTTCGAAACTGACAGAGTTACGGCTAAATAGCACCGACGCACTCCTCAACTCGATTATCATTAATGCCTTCAGGAGTGGGATCGTCACGAGGTACTGTGCCCCACATCGCCAAATCTCTCTAGCGTAACTAACATCCGCCTCCAGCATGCTGAGCATCTTGTCCTTGCTCGTTGTAAGCAATCCCCTGCATCCCACGACTTACTGTGCGTGATCTTAGTCCCGCAGGCAGTGTCGGAAGGAAGCAACGTTATAATCATTCCACTCAGTCTGGCGGTCGCGAAGAGTGAGTCCCACGCTGGGATCCTGCTTCATGCGTTGGTATTGACTCTGCCGGACAGTTTACGCAAATGCGACGCTCATAACGTGAGTTCCGAACGCGAAGGGCCGCAGCTCGATGTGCCGGGCATTGATCCGCATGCCATTAGACTGAATATCCGACGTGATATGTCGGAGAGGCTCACCGCACCCGAAGGAAGCGAGCTGCTCAGCGTGGTCTTTCGTTGTGCACCGCAACAATTAGCAAGAAGAGAAGAGCAGGCGCAGGCTCCAGGATGCAGTGCATCGACATTCAATTACGAAGTGTAACGTTCATAACTGGAAAGAACAAGGACGACTTTCGCATAGTGCCATATACAGAACCTCGTGGACATAGTATGCACTCGGACTTCCTGTTGAAATCGTTGACATTCTGTACGAACTAGCCCAGTACCGAGTGGGGTGTTTGGCTGTATGACCGTTATTTGATTCATCAGCTTGCCTTGGCTGGAAAGAGGCGCATACTCGAAGCTGTACATGCGCGGTTTCATGCTACAGAGCCGCTCCGTCAGCACGCCGTCAGCCGCTATCAAGCATGTCGGCACAACCGAGTGGTCCTCAAGTGAGGCTCCTACCCGGACGCCTTCTCCGACGTTGATGCAGGAAAGACCTCGCCATCATCCTCCAACAACTTCGAGCAGTACCTTGCTTTCAGCCCAGCCTATACTTAGTCACATTCGGCTCTGAACATGAGGAGGATCATGAGCATATACATCTGGATGACTTTACTATTGATACATGACACCGACTGACACCTCCGATATCGAACTGGATGCTTTGGCGTAGGATCAGTTGCTTCAGCTGAGGTAAAGCCTTCACCGAGTTCAGTTCATTGAGGCGGGTCGGTAGCCGTGGGGGAGCTCCCGCTCAACCTCGAGCCAGGCCGGAAGGGGCTCAATGTCGAACTTCGCGACGAAGCCAAGGTTGGTCCACTGGTGCACCATATCGGTACACCCAGGGAAGAAGGCGCTGGACACATCTACGTAAAGTAATTGGTCAGATCGCTAAACTAAGCTTACGCTAACTGAAGGGGGCCTCTCACCATCGGGGGTGTCCCTCAGACCGTCAGTCCACTTGCGGCGCGGAATCTGCGAGAGATCGGACAACTTCGTCTTTATATTAGACTCCGCGGACCGGTGGCTAAGGGGCACGGCAACTTCGTCGGGACGAGCTGACGGCCACCTGCAATCAGCGGACGGTAAGCTCAAGCTCTCATGAAGATCTAGAGAGGTAAGCCTCACCAATGGGTGTTGCACTGGCTGAAATCGCTCTGCCACGGCAAGCTCAGCCCGCGCGACAAGAAGCCCGGGAGCACCTTCTCGTGGTTCACACGGAATGGCGGGCGTAGCTTCACGCTCGTGTCGAAGGTCGCCGGGAGCTTCGCAATCCAGTATATCTCGATCCCGGGGAAGAGCGGGTCACCGATGGTCTGCTCGAGCGCAGCGCGCGTGAGTGCGACGGGCTGCTCCTGCAGGTCGTACTCCTCGATGGACTTCTTAGTGCCGTATGGCGTCCCGATGTCGAACTTGCCATCTTTCCAGTCACGGAAGCGCTGGTACTGCAGTGCGGTCAGCGCCGCGAACCGCTCGATGGACTTCTCCTTGAGGTCGGGCACCGTACCAGGCTCGTTAGCATCGCCTGAAGAACGTCAAGTGTAAGTGCCTCGCCACGTCATGCGGAAGCGTACGCAAGCGTACCGTTGTCACCGGACAGCCGGGGCATTAATATGACGTGGGCCTGGTCCTTGTTCTCGTAATCGGGCTGGCGGAGCCTGCCGAAGATGTGCTCGCGCAACGGCTTGTACGGGGCGTCTTTGGAGGAAAGATTGTCTCGCAGCGGCCAAAAGTTGCCGAAACCACCAGGACCTGGACAAACGATTTAACGAACATTGACCAAACAGCAACAGCCAGCGGAAGTAAATCGAATGGCGTACCATGGCCTTGGAATGCCTTCTCGTTGACCCAAGACAACTTGTATGTCCCGGAGAGCACCGGCCAGATGTCCTTGTAAAAGTCTGTCCCCGAATGTTCTTCGTAGTTCGCGTTCTTCTTGTAGATGTTCTCGAGGATGTCGTAGAGCGACGTCGGCGACTCGACACCCCAAGCAAACTTCGGCGGTCCGCTCAGGATCGTAGCCTTGTGAGGCTTCCTGCAACACAGTGAAAGGTAAAAAATTGCGGTGAGTTGGAATGGACGAAACAACACACAGGTCAGCCAGCTTGGGGGCGTTGGGGTGGGAGACGGAGACGGAGACCCATCCATCACACGCGTTGTCGTACCAGTCCACGCTATCGAACTCGGAGATGATGTTAGGCTGGTCCCCGACGATGAAATCGGTCTGGACGGAACGCGCGTGGCCGCTTCCTCCGAGGAAGACGAGGCGACCGTGACTATCGGTACGCAGCTCGCCGAGGTTGACGTCGACGGGCTTGTCTGCGGTGCCCTGGAACTTACCGTTGAGCTGGACTGGCTTAGGGTCGGCCTTGTCGCGCACGATGATCTTCGCGCCGGGGTCAATGATGAGTTTCTTCCGGGACTCTAGAGACAAGTCAAACGGGTCGCCAGAAGGGTGATCCTAACAAAGCCGCCGTAAGTACGGAGATATCACTGAGACGCGAGGAAAGACGACGGACAACGGGGTCAACGTCGGGGTTACGTAGGTCGGTCTCTGCCTTGGCTAGCCGTCCTAAATTCCGATCAAGCCCCCTTGAATAAAACTGTTAATCGCGAGTGGGGAATAACATACCATAAAAGAGGACATTAGCAGCCTTCTTGTTTGCGACGTGGACAGTCCAAGTGAGATGGTAGTCCTGGGCGTTGTTGATCTCCCCAAGGACTTTGCCTTGACTGTCATACGCGTAGACGCGGAACCGTGCAGCCTAATGATCGGTCAGCCCAGCTGCGCTCAGAGTATCCCAAAGAAAACGTAGACTAACCTGACGCTTGATGCGACGCTGTGAGTCCCGGAACGACCCAAACGGATAGTCGTCGAGACCGGGAGCTTCAGGGCCGTAGAAGTACTCGATTTCGGGATTGTCGGGGTCGGGCTGCCCGTTGGCCCACGTTCCAGAGTCTCCGACGCGAGCAACGCCGATCGGAGGGAATATCTCGACGCGGGCAATCTTCGACGGGTCGACGTTGGCATACGTCTTGCCGGCACTGGGATCGTAGGGGATGAACGGCGTGGAGACCATTTTCGAGGGGCGGTAAACCAGAGTCTGCGTTCGGGGCAGGTTCTGGGGGGTCCTCGAAATGGGTGGAGGGGCAGACGTTCATAAACCAAATTTCTGGGTCACCGCACACCCAAAACGCCGAAGGCGCGATCCGGTAGACTGTTGTGTTCCTCAGCCCCGTATAGCCCGGATAGCTGTCACTTCACATAAACAAAGATTAAGACCCGTCTTCCATTCCACCTACAGGAACGTGTTGGGGTAGTACAAGTATAAGTCGGGGCCTTTAGAGGATGCATGGAACATGCCTCGAAGACGCACCATATTTACGGCCCAAAGCTCTGGTTCTCGTCATAGGAGGTCAAACAACCTCCCAAAGCATTGACTGCTGGCATAAGACGGGTCGGCGTTCGCCAGCTGGCAGGAAGATTCCAATCCTTTCACCGGATGGCAGTATCACCGGCAGCAACGTTTCGTCGCTTAACAGCAGCTCTACCCCAATCGATGGGCTGGCCGTCAAGATCGCCTGGAAGGAGGGAACACAGGACAAGTAGCATTGGGTTCCAACACGTAAAGATTTGAGGTCGTCCCGGCATGCACGTCCCATTGAGGGGTTCTATCGATATCCAGACGGGATTCTGGAATATCGATATTGTCTCAGCCCTGACTAGGGTGAGGTCACCAGCCCGGTCGAGCATGTCACACTACATAGTCGTTTGACGTCGCTAATACCAGGCACTCAGGGAACACCGGCCATTAGACACAGCCTAGGACACAGCGGTCGTGGACCCCACTCCGCGTTGACGTTAACTTGTCGGCCGTGATGTGCTTGAATACAGGAATCGACAGTGGGCGGGCGGACACGTGTTTGAGCAGATGAGCTACTTACAATGCTTCCTCGCACCCGTTGGCAGCTTGGCACATCGTAAGAAAGGCAGCCGGAGCGTGGAGGGGTCCGATGAGAGGTTCAAGTTGCAGCATACTGTACAGTAACCTTCAACTTCAAGTTGGTTGTCACGGTCTCGGGCAGCACCGCTCTGCCACGAGGTGATGAGGAACTCTGATTGGACGGTAGCTATTCCGAGTCCGCCTTTCTCGGAAATCCGCCTGATGGGATTTTCATGCTTTTGGAAAGAGATGACCTGGATACAGCATCCGAGGCACAAACGTTAAACACGGGCGACGTATCGTACAATCATCAATGTGCCGATTCCTATTCGTTCACGCCGATGGCGCCAACGCCTTCAAGCAGAACACGATCTTCCCAATCGCCTCCTTCGTCTCTCCGGTGGAAGCCTGGTAGGCGCGATTGAGCTCCGTCTCCAGCCCGTCGAACAGTCCCTTCGGGGTCAACGCCTTCCCCTCCGACTCGGGAGGGTAGAACTCGAAGCAAGGCGCCGCGTGCTTCCCGCCCTCGATGACCTGCTCGACGAGGACATGTGCGACCGGCGAGAGAATCTCGACCATGAGCCGGTGGATGTTCCGGAACAGCTGCGTACGCTTGACCGCCGACTCTTCCGCCCAGCAGCGATCAATCGTCTGTAGAAGATAACAGTAGGAAGCGTCGACTGCTAGCGACAGCTGATATCGCCAGGACTGCGTTAGCGGCGACAACCAGTGACAAGCGACTCGGCGAATAGCGTACCCGGTAAGCAACGTCGTTCTTCTTGTAGTTTGCGGTATGGGGCTTGTCAACGTAGTCAATACAGACCCACTCCTTGCGGCGCTGGTAGAGCTCGACGAAGATAGAGTAGTGCGAGTCGGGGACACCAACGCTACCTTCGCCTTGGTCGACAATCGTCTCGAGCGCTTGGAGGGCGGTCTTGGTGTCGACGACCACCGTCATCTTCTCGTCGAAGAATTCTGCCCCGGTGAACTGCTTGTCTTTGTTGCTCGAGAAAAGATGCTTGTCGGTCTTGGAGAGTTCGAGGATACCTGGCGGTGCAAACGCTACGTCAACCACCATCGTGAAATGACGCGCGCCGTCAAGTGCTCACCGTGTTGGAGCTCTTTGTAGAACTGTCCAATGCTTTCGTAGCCGGGTAGGAGTGAGCCGTAAGGCGTAGGCTCATCCTCCGGCTGGGGTAGAGGCATGTAGGGGGCCTCGATCTACATACGGTCACGGCGGTGAGTCAACACCCAACATCCCCACCAAACAGACAATGCTCACCTTCAAGAAGCATTCTAAATTCTTTTTGTCGGCCGGACGCAGCTCCATGTCGATCTTGTCGTACAGGATCTGGGACGGGTATTCCGGCATGAACGATTTGTTGTACAGGAGCTGAGTCCCGTCCAACGCGCGTAGGATGTTCCCGGCGAGGGCGAGATGCAGCATCTCCTGCTCGGCCACCGCTGCCGGCGGGAAAGACGGTGGATCAGCCAAGACAAGGACGTCAACTGCACCCTGGAAGAGGTCTCATACCGAGGATGTTGGCGCGGGCTTTCGAGCCCCATTGCCCGTTGTCGCGCTTGATGCTGTATAAGGCGCAGAAGTAGATAGGGAGCGTCCCCAGCTCTACTTGCATGCCCTGTGCGCCCAACCGTAGTGAGCATAAACGAGCGACAAACGCAAGTAACAAGTGAATGTCGTACGGTCTTGACATGCTCGATGAGGGCGTCCTTGGTCCACTGCGGAGGCACTCCGGTAACAGGGGTGTATGGAGACATGACCGACACTATGCGTGGAACGAACGAGAAGGGTGGGGGTTGGGTCTTGTGCCCACGAGTCCGTTATACCAATGTTTACTCGAGCGCCGGTCTTCACCCATAACGCTCGTGACGGTGCTGGTTCATCGGTAACGATGCGCATGAGGGTGCGTGTCATTCCTCAGGTTTGCACTTCCATTCATCGCGCATGGATGCGTCAACCCCGGATTTTAAGGTTCGGCCTGACTTCGGTGCTCCACGTCGAGCGTTGACGTGAAGAGTTGTCATAATACCGGGACAGCTGGGCCTCCGAAGGTCTTTGCCGAGAGAGGTGCCCGTTAGGCACTAGAGTCCTTGTTCCTATCGAATGGGACACGCTGCATTATGGGAGGCACGAGGCGGTCGATTGACGATGAGTTATCTGGTCGGCCCACGGACATCGGGGACAACGTGAGCATCGTTTCGAAACTCCGTAGAGAAGGCACTCCACATACCGCCAACGCCTTCCTCCTCAACTCCTCCTAGAGAATACCTCATATTGAAGCGATGTTGGTTGTGGACTCCCCGAGTATGACAGTACGTGTCCTGAATAATGGCGGATTGCAAGTTCTGCAACTTAACGCACGTGTTTTCAAGTAATCGTCGTCGGTGGAGGGCCCGCAGGGTGTGCCACTGCACTCTCGATTGCGAAACACACCTCCGAAGAGCCTGTCCGCGTTTTAGTGATTGACGACGCAGATCCACATGCCTACAAGGCAAGTAAACATTAGACATGCACGAAGGCGATAATTGATTAACACGCACACAGATCGGCGAGTCTCTGCCTGCGGCGGCAAGAAGTCCATTGTCCATGCTTCATCCGTCGCTCCTACCCCGCCTCACCGACGATACTTCGCGAGGCCTGCACGACATTTGTACAGGGAACGCGTCAGCATGGGCAGGCGCCGGGCTGCACGAAACGTACTCGCTCATGAACCCCTACGGCGCGGGCTGGCACCTTGACAGGGCACTTTTCGACGAGACACTGCGCGGTGCGTGCGATGCCATGGTTCTGAAAGGGAAGTTCGTCGCCGTACGGCGCGCGGATGTCGACCCTAGCGACTTGTCGAATGGGTTCGGGTGGGAGGTGGACGTAAGACTTGCGGAGTCCGATATAGAGGAAACGTTCCGCGCCAGATGGTTGGTCGACGCGACTGGGCGCAAAGCATCTGTGGCTCAGAAAGTGAGCAAAAGCACGTCGTTATTCGAGACATAACTCACCTGAAGCACCAGATCGGAGCCAAGACGCGCAAACATTCGGACCTCCTCTCATTCTATGTCGTCTTCGAGGGAACCGACCTCGATACAGACGAGGCGGGCGGCGACGACGACACCCGTACGCTTATCGAGGCCGCACCGGATGGTTGGTGGTACTCCGCCCATCTCCCGCATCGTAAACGCCTCGTCACGTACACGACGTCGCCATCCAACCCGACGGCGCGCGTCGCACGCTCCGGCACCGGCTTCCTCGACCTTCTGCACTCAAACACTGTGCACATCTGGCGCTCCCTTCACGGCTCTCCGCGTCAAGACGTGCGCTCTACAGACGGCGAGACAACCATGCAGCTCGAGTTCCCGTTCTACGAACTTCCTCCCGGAATGAAATTCACACGGTGCACAACGGCGGCGTCGTCAATCCTAGAGCCATACGGTTCATGGGAGTCTCACAAGTCCGGGGACGAGCCCGCGTCGGAAGAAGATGAATCGGGACGAGGCTGGTGTGCGGTTGGCGACGCAGCGCTTGCATTCGACCCTCTGTCGTCACAAGGCATCATCACCGCTCTCAACGCAGGGGTGTTCCTCGGTTACGTATTGGCACGGCATCTTCGCCCGTCTGCGGCTGACGGCGGTGCCCGGCTGCGAGGAGGTGATGCTGTGGATGAGATTCGGCGGGCGTATGAGCGTGTGCGGGAGAAGTACGAGGAGGGTCGGGCGTATTACTACCGCATCGTGAAACGGTTCGAAGTGGCTGGAGGACAAGATGGGGATGATGGTCAAGGATTTTGGGAGCGGCAGAGGTGAATGAATGCGCACTAATGAGTATGAGTCATACTATGAGTCGAAGTCTAGGCCTGTCCTTCTGCCCGACGTTGAGGGAAGGCAAAAAAGTTTGCAACAGTCAATCAGCTAGAGTGTTTCAATTACACACGAAGGCGTCGCGCATGGGCCCACCTGCCAGAGGTTGTAATCGCCGTAGATGATGATGGTTCCGCAATGGTTGGGTACGTTGGGTCCCACCTGGTGTTGCTTGGCAAGGCGGCCTTTGCCGAGCGGTTAATCCGATGAGGCGTCTCTTGGGCGTCTCACAGACTCATGCGCCACCAGCCCTGAGCCTGAGCGCGAACAGCGCAAGTTCGAGACGCGACTTTCCCCACCACCACCCCACCCTCACATCTACGCTCTGTTTATTCTCAATTCACTCAAACGCTCTGGTCTCATTTGCGCTCTATGTCAGACTCGGAGGGCGACGCGACTGTACTGGGAAAGCGGTCTAGACACGGCCAAGACGTAGAACAGAATGGGATGGCAGTGGATACCGACAAGTCTCGCGAGCAAATGGATGCGGATGATGATGACGACGATGATGTGGGTCCTATGCCTATGCCTGCTGGTGCAGATGGCCATGTTGTGAAGAAGAAGCGAAAAGGTTCGTCCAACGTGCTCTGTATTCTGTCTTGCACGTCCTGAAAGCAGAATGTGTAGTACTTCCCCACGAAAAGCTTTACCTCGGGCATCTTCCGGACGCAGACCGCTACTACAAGAGTTTCATGCATAGAGACGTGATCAACTTCAATGTTGTCACTAGGTACATGTTCTGCGCCTTCACGGTTACCATTATGTCTAAGCGATATGCTTCGCCTCCCACAGAACGGAATTCCTCATTACAACTTCCATCGATGGTCACCTCAAGTTCTGGAAGAAGCAAGAGCAAGGTATCGAGTTCGTCAAGCATTATCGGGCTCACCTTGCACCAATAGTCGCGGTCTCCGTTAGTGCGGATGGCCAACTATTTGCGAGCGTATCGGAGGATGGGAGCGCAAAGGTGTTCGATGTCATCAACTTTGGTGCGTTGTTGTCACGTTTAGTGAATCTCGTAGTTACGCCATACTGACTGGTCACAGACACAATCAACATTCTGAAGTTGGGCTACACGCCAAACGCATGTTGTTGGGTACACAAGCGTGGTCAAGCGTTAGGTGTGCTCGCGATGTACGTCTTCCTGGCTCCTTTGCGGATACGACTCCCTGACGTTCATGTAGTTCTGAGCGCGGCACGGGCACCATCCGACTCTACGATGGAAGGGGCGACAGCAAGCCTTTGGAGACAATCGACAAGTTGCACCGTTTTCCCGTGCATCTTATGACAGTACGTGATTTTCCACCAGAAGAGTCCACCGCTCAAGCTTTCCTCGCAGTACAGCGATAGGTATGACTGTGTCATCTCCGCCGACGAGGGTGGCTTCGTGGAATACTGGCAGCCATCAGAACCGTTCGAGCTGCCAAAGAATGTAAACGGCATGTGGAATTACAAGAGTGAAACTGATTTATACGAGTTCAAGAAGGTAGATTGTGTTCTTTGTTATTCTCTTCGACCCGTACTAACTAAGCACAGTCGAAATCCACTCCAACTTGTATCACACTATCCCCTGACTCCTCGCAATTCGTGACCTTCTCCCTCCCCGACCGCCAAATACGCATTTTCTCCTTCCTGTCGGGGAAGATGACGCGAAAATATGATGAATCCCTCGCTGCCGTCCAAGAGATGCAACAGGCGGGTACGGCGATTTACAAGGTCGAAGACATGGAGTTCGGTCGGCGATTAGCCGTTGAACGCGAGTTGGAGCTACCTGGGCCAGACAACAGGGTACCGGGTATGTGGATAAACGCGGTCTGGGACGAGAGTGGCTCCTTCGTGATCTACCCCACGCTGCTCGGGATCAAGTGTAAGTGTTACTGATGTACCATAGTTTAGATACCGCTGATGAGAATCTGCAGTCGTAAATACTGTTACGAATAGGGTCTCGAGGCTATCGGGCAAGGACGAAACAGTTCGTTTCATGAACCTCACGTTATACCAGGGTGCACCAGCGAAGAAAGGACTTACAACAGCTGTACGTCATCCCTGAAGCTTCCCGTTACACTCTTGGTTCTGACGAAAGTTTGGTTCAGGCCGCAGCTGCGTCCGCCAACCCCCTTCTTGCCGAGAAAGCCGTGCGCGACCCCACCCTGGTGTCCACAGGGTACAAACGTCAACGGTTCTACTTGTTCACTCGCTCCGAGCCCGAGTATGTTATTTCCTCGTTCTCTGATTGAGCTTCGTCACTAAGCCCATGGCAGGGACGACAAGTCTGGTGATCGTGACATCTTCAACGAGCGACCAACACGCGAAGAACAGACCATCGCCGCCGCTGCACCCGCGATCAGGGGCGGCCCGTCGCCAGTCGCAAACAGCGCCACGATACACACGACATCGGGAGACATGCACCTCCGGCTGTTCCCTCAACAGGCGCCGAAGGCAGTGGAGAACTTCGTGGGCCATGCGCGCAGCGGATACTTCGAGGGCGTGATCTTCCACCGTGTCATCCCGAAGTTCATGATCCAGACGGGAGACCCGCTCGGGGACGGCACTGGGGGAACGTCGATCTGGAACAAGGAGTTCGAGGATGAGTTCTCGGACGACTTGAAGCACGATAGGTCAGTTCCTCTCTAGTTTTTACTAAACCCCAGTGGACGAGGACGAGCTGACGCCCCGGCACAGGCCGTACACCGTCAGCATGGCCAATGCGGGCCCTGGCACAAACGGCTCACAGTTCTTCATCACGACGAACGCGACGCCGTGGCTGGACAAGAAGCACACGATATTTGGGCGCGTGCTGTCGGGGCTGGAGGTCGTGCATGCGATCGAAAACGTGAAGACCAACAAGTTGGACAAGCCGTACGAGGACATCAAAATTGTCAGCATTGATGTCGATTGATGGATACCTATGTACTTACCTACATATGTACTCATATGTACACCCTCGGTTTCCGCCTCATGTTGTTTTCGTCTTGAGCTTGGCCGCATATCTCTCGGGCGCCTATGGGCTTCGTAACCGACTTGGTCTTCGTAACCGACTTGGGCTTCCCGACAAGTCCACCTCGAGGGCGCGTTTGTGCTTCTCTACCATGACCGCCCCGCATTCTTGGTGACATTCTTTCGCTCTCTCAAAAATTTCGACAGTTCATATGGAGGATCTCGTTCGACTTGGACCCCATCCGATCTCTCGGAACGCCGCCCTCACCAAAGTCGCTGTTCGACCTGGTTCTGTGGTCGCGGCCGTCCCAGCTCTTGCCACTTCCCTCTTACCTGCCGAGAAGGGGAGACGATGCGATGGGTGTCATGCGCTGGGGTCGGAGTCCGTGACGCTGAAGAGGTGCTCTGGGTGTGCATCGTTCTGGTACTGTGGAACAACATGTGCGAAAACATGCTATCTGGCTGATCCTCCCTGCTTACATAGCGTGTAAGCCAGGTCAAAACAGGGACTGGAAGCTGCATCATAAGAAGATATGCAAATACTACAATACATTCGTCGTGTCAGGGCGGTATCAAGCCTTGACGACACATGACAAAGTGGACGCGCTGCTCCTCTCCCAACTCATTGCTGAACCCGACGTATGGCGCGCCAGCCCCGAGCCTCCTTCTGACGCCATTTCGACCTTCTTGGATTTGATCAAGGTCACAAGGCCCGATGGGTTTGTGCCTCCTTTATGCTTGTCGAAAGGTGCGCAGACTACGGACACGGTCACGTTGGCGGGGGACCTCTACGCGCGGTTCGGGAACAACAACTTCGTCCTCCACTCCCACCTCAACTCTTACGCCCATGGAGTATTCCCTCACGCAAGCCGCTACTTCAACCACTCGTGTGTGCCAAATGCCGCTTGCAAGTATGTGATCACCCCGTCGGAGCCAGTGAGGATGGAAGTTGTCGCGCTACGTGACATCAACGAAGGAGAGGAGGTGAGTAAAGATCTCGCCATTGCACCGTCGTGTCCTCGAGCACCTGATGTTCACACCTCGGCTTCAGGTCACCATCCCGTACCTAGATCCCGCCCTTCCATTCCAAACCCGCCAGGACGCACTCCGGGCGAATTACGGATTCGAATGCGGCTGCAGCCTGTGTGCCTTTGGGCGTCGCGTCGAACCGGTCCCGAGCCCGCCCGCCAGCGGGTCGGCGGAACTACGAGCACTGGAGTTTGCCCTCCGCTCTTTCTCCCTGGGGGACATCAACCAGGACCAGGGGGTGCGGGTCCCGACGGCCCCAGGGGCGTTCGGGAAGCTTCCGAGAGAACTCCACTCTGTTCTGCATGAATCGTACCTCCCGTCCCTTTCCGAAGCATTCAGCAAGGCGTCGCACGAGGGCCCATATGGCGATGCGGTAGAGAGCGGGCTCACGCTGCTCGCCTTCTACGCCATGATATATCCGCCGAGTTACCCGCAGATCGGTAAGTGCTCCGAATTCTTGAGTTCGCGAGTTCACAGGAGCCAGCCGCGAATTCTCGCTTGCCTCGATAATGTCTGACGTCATTGGCGCAGGGATGCACACTCTGGAGTTGGCGAAGACTCTCTGGAACATCATCTGCACAGACGTCGGGGCCGTCGCGGGCGCGGACGAGGAACAACTGAAGGCGCATGCCAGGGCCGCACTCGACTTCGCCGCAGCGGTGTTAGGGAACTTCGGCCCAGAAGGGGATTTTGGCGGACCGTTGGAGGAGGTGCGGTTGTTGGCAGAGTTGCTGCGACGGTAGCGTTTGTCGGCGCGGAAGTGTAGCCTGCCGTACTCGCACTGTTCTCTAAGTCGCCGGTATGTACCCGAGTAAGCCGGCTCGATTATGAATTGCAAACGGTCTATTGGTGCCCACACCACGAGAAGTTTCGTCATGACCGACTATGCGATCGGAAGCACGAAGTTGGGAAGCTTATTCCTTCTGTATTAACTTTCGCCACGAAGGCGCGAGATACCTTCAAAAGCCCAGAACGGAGGCGGTAAGTACACAGGGCGGAACCGACCGTCACATAAAGAGATCGAAGCGGCGGGAATAGAGCGGGCCCATCACCACCAGACACGCCCAGCCGCGAATAGAGCAGTGCATGACGTCCTCGTGATGAAGTGAAACTTGTACATTTCGAGGTCGGACAATACATTTGTCTGTCTGGGATAAGAGAGAAGGTGATCGAAAGAGCTGGTGTCTCACCATCGCTCCACAAATCCATCGGGAGGATCTCTGGGCACAGGAGTTAAGCTGTTTCGACCGGGGAGACCTGGCTTCGACCGTGAGGGGAATTGAGGTAGAGTGATTGGTAGAGTGGGACGAGACGTAATAGCTGCTCCTGCAACTACTCAAATGATCAGTACGGAGGCCGACTTAAAGTTAAACGCAAGAAATGCGTCGAGCAAGCAGGCAAACTCTACCGGCACGTAAAGCGCCGCGCCTGATCCAGATGCGCTCATCGAGAGACGTAACAAGGTTTACCTTCCCCGATGGGGGAAGGCAAGATGCTTCCTGTCGAATGGCCCTGCACAGTAGCGTCATGTTCTCCCTGATGCCGAGACAGAAGAATGCCTGCGGGGTTCGGTCATGGAAGCATTCCAGCAGGGATTATAACAGAACTAGCGGCCGGCTCAACGACATCGGTGGGCCGTTCATTCGCCCTGCCCATCCCTTCCGACATCCCCCCTCACACCACCCCCACATTCCTTGCGACACGTCCCTTCCTTTCACTGTTGACGATGTCGACCCGTCACTCCTTTCTTTCCACCACTGGCTTGATAAGGCCGACGTCTACTGCGTCCTTCGCGTCCGCAGCGGTCGATTTTCTCCCGGACCAATTTGCTCCTTCGGGCATCCAGACATCAAGAAGGATGCGCAAGTCGGCTATCCCACCTCCTCAGACAAAGAGCACGCCCCCCACCACAAGAGCCGGAATCATCCCCCTCGGACCGACGTTCCTCGTTTGCATGGCAGTCGCATTGTCGCTGCTGTTCATCGGCACCATATCACTTGCGTTCATGGCGGACGAGGACAAACCACCAGCTATGGCGGCTGTCTTCAATGACGTTGCTGCCAACACCCCAGGGGTAAGTGAATGCTTCTCATCGAGATAACAAACGTACTGACTGGGGCCAAGATTGTGTTGTTCGGAGAGAGCGTCGACGTTGATGTCGACGAGCCATCGGTGACTATACGTTGGGCTATCATTGGTTGCGGCCAGGGCTATGTGCTCGAGGGGTCTCAGGGCAGCCATGGCACCGACCAATGTGGGCTACCCCCTATGGCCCTCAAGTTCTTCGTCGATGGGTAAGCAACCAACCGAGCATCTCCAGTGTTTTCAGGACTACTCACCAGATCCAGCAATGACGAACCCGCTGCTACATACAACCCTGACCTCCTTCCATTTTTCAACCGGAGCGGACGGCGACACAGGCGAGTACCTACAAAACAAATTCAATCCGAGTTAGCTCAATACCCAAACTTCCAGCATACAGAACATGTTCCAGTTCGACGCGGATCATGTTCTGGACGTTCATGAAGCTCGCTTTTACCCCTTCGACGCTTACCTTCTCACGACCTCGATACGAGCGGTATCGACTGCCGACAACGCAACCCTGCCAATCCAGTCCTTAGGCACGATTTCGCTCACGTCGAACTTCGAGATGATCTCCACCGACGTAGCGAGTTTCGTCACCGGCTTGAACGGGTCGGATTCGACGGTGCCCGCGAGGGATCTGAACCTCCGAGTGACTCGGCCTGCGGAGACTCGCGCGTACGCGCTGCTTCTGTTCGGGTCGAGCTGGATGCTCGCACACGCGACCATGTGCCTGGTGGTCCTCGGGTGGCGCGCGGATCGCCAGGAGAAAGTGTTGCAGTACCTCGTTGTCGCCTTCGCGATTACACTGCTCATACCGCAGATGCGCAACGCAATGCCAGACGCTCCCGGTTTTGATGGTAAGTTCCATGAACTTCGATCCGATGAATACTCTTTTGCTGACGGTTCATCGCAGGTGTCCTGATTGGTGAGTTCTGAACTCGCTGCCGACTAGGAAGAAAGCTGGGCACTTACTGACTGGGGATCGTAGATGCCATTGGATTTTTCCCTCAGATGCTTGTCTGCGGCGTGTCAGCCATCATCCTGTTTAGCATGATGGTACGGAGAGAATTACAGTACCTCGACGCCCCTTCAAATTCGCCTCCCGCAGAGTTCAAAAAAGAAGCACCTGCGCCTGTGTCGGTAGGCCTTCAGAGAATGCGACGAGGAGAATCCTCCGTGGACATCAGAAGTATTGGAAACCTAGGCCGGCGCATGTCTAGAATTTAGCACCATCAGAGGTTGTGTAGTTCCCATACGTTTCAGACACGTACGTCCTTGTACCACTAGACTGTTGTGCACTTACACCGGACTGTCCTCAATGTTGTATAGATCCGCTCGCACTAAGTATAGTTATTATTGTTGGAGGTCAATGCGAACAAAATCCGATTGTATATTCACATCTTACCACGTGTGCATGGCCTTCAGCTGGGATATGGAGGGGTTTGTGGTTGATAAGTTGACGACGTTTGAACTTTGCCAAGTTGAAGCGCAAGCTGCTCGGAGTGGGACGAGTAAGTACTACTTGTAGTAGTAGTGCACTCAGGTAGTGGCCTTGAGTCACTGGCAAGCTGGAATGACATTAGCGCCCATGCACGATGAGGTACATTACGTGATATAGATACGTAATCTTATGACGCAGGGCCACGTTCACGTTCAGTAGGCGCCCACATGGGCTGCTGTGGCACGTCTGCCCACCGACCGCCATGTTCCCGTATCCTCCTTGCTACCCTTGCCACGCTTACGACCTATAATCTGCTTTTATACCACCGGAGCGTTCGATCGGATTTCTTTGGACTACAAGCAGAACATAACACGATGCCGGTCGGAGTAGAAGCCTGGGTCACTCAGATTCCGCCTATCACTAGGGCATGGCTTGCACTCTCGGTTCTAACGAGTTTAGCAGTGGTGAGTCTGCTTCTTACAATCAATCAGAGGAGGGGCAGTTGACGCAAACATTCTATTACTCCACAGCAAACCCAAATGGTGACCCCATTGCAACTATATTTCAGTTTCAAGGCGGCGGTCACAAATATGCAGGTGAGTGTATCTTCCACCCACCAACTTGCCCTCTCTTGACAGTCCCAAAGCCATGGCGAGCCTTCACGACCTTCTTTTATTTTGGAACGATATCCCTCGACTTCGTTTTCCATATGTTTTTCTTGTAAGTCGACCACTCTTCCATTGCGCCATCCCGATTCGAAATGACATACGCTTCGCCAGCATGCGCTACAGTCGGATGCTCGAAGAATCCTCCTTTGCAAATCGCAAAGCAGACTATTTCTGGCTGCTCCTGTTATCATCCATCATGCTTCTAGTGAGTCCAACTGTTTCCGCGGAGTTTGGCAATTCCCGGGCTCGCGAGTGCCACCTTCCGGACGTCGACTGACGGTCAACTCTCTTTCCTCCTTCGCAGGGATTATCCCCTTTGGTGAACCTGCCATTCCTCTCGTCACCGCTCGCTTTCGTGCCGATATACCTGTGGTCGCGGCGACACCCCTCAACGCCTGTGTCCATCTTTGGCCTTATCACAATCACTGCGCCATACCTTCCTCTCGCGCTTGTCGGTCTGTCATGGATACTGAATGGCACATGGAGAGCAGCCGCGGGGGATCTTCTAGGGTGCGCAGTCGGTCATGTTGGATGGTTCGTACGCGACGTCTGGATGCGCGAGATGACAGGGGGCCCGACCATCCTCAGCGACCCTCCAGAAGCTTTGTACGTGCTCTCGACCTTGCTCCCAACTGACATGACCGCTGATCTTGACATTTGCCGGGACAGGAGACGCCTCTTTGGTGACATATGATCCGAGATAGAGAACATCCTGTACTGTATGATATATTGGTGGAATGGGGATTACTTCCGCCGGACTAAGTATCTCTAACCACGTTCCCGTTGCCAGACGCGCGACCGATGCGATCAAGGTGCCAAAAGAAGCTACTTCAAGTTTGAATGCTTTATGACGTGACCTCTGTCTTGGAGAACGACACCATGACATATCACTGCGAAGCCTGCGGAAAAACTTTGAATTGAAAACCTTCCATCAAACTTTCATTGCAGCGGAATGGCTTTGGAAAAGCGCCAAACTACAGCCAGCTGCAGGAAGGGCTGGAACGACTATTGTCCCCATGGAAAGACGCCTTTCCAAAGTCTTTCCTCCTGTGTGAAAGATCTCGGAAATCTTGATAATTTCTAACGCCTTTCCTCAATGCCGAAAAGTGGCTTTCTTCGCAGTCTATCGCTGTGAGTCTGCGGACAAATCTGCGGCCAGGGCGCGGCCAGGCGTTGGAAATGATGGTGAAGATCTCCCGGAGATTTCACGCAGGAGGCTTTGGGAAGGCGCCTCTGCTAGAAGACAATTCGACAGGGTTTGCATTGTGCATACCCTTTTGCGTTCTGGGCCGGCGGCTCCAAGTTCCAAAGCCTTTCCGTCGCAGTGAAACGTCGATAAGAAAAGTGTTATTGCCAATGCCTATTTGTCAACTCTCTACGAACAGACAACCATTGATCTCTCCGCAGTCATGCCTCCCTACGCCCGGTTGTGCGAAATGTTGCCTGCGATTGCTCTATTAAACTGCGTTTCATGAGCCTATGCAGCGCAGCGTACAGGGAGGCACAGGATCATTCAAGCTGTTGTCCGAGTCCAGAACGGCCCACTCCGCTACAGAAGGTTATCATTTCCCCCTCGATTTCCTTGGAAGGTTCATTGTCTGAACACTGTAGCTGTTTTATAAGTCGACAAATTTTCGAGAAGCGCAACTTAGTTCAAGCACGCCATCTTGAGGCTTCAAATGACAGGCTTGCATGAAGCATGTGTTCGAACGGTGTTTCCAACTCCGGGTGCTCCTGCGAAAGGTATCCGAAGAGAGGACCCATCTGTCGAGCAAGAACCTTGAAGAAACCATCAGGCACCATGCCCAGGAATACGCACAAGGTCAAGCAGACACGGTAAGCGACTTGGGTGTGAGGAAGCAACAGAGTAACCTCCGAATTCCTTCATTCGTCCCCGAAACATGGGTATAGAACCTGGAACGTTTCTATCGATGTATTCGTCTACTTGGCGTGCCCACACGAGAAACGATGTGTGAGTACGAGCTAGAAGGATGGACGGCGGAGCTCAGACGCTAACCTGATTGTACACGACCTCGAGCGGGTGGGAGAAGAATGTGTTTTCGGTAGCGGGCTATTCGACGTCCGCGCCCTCGATAACGCGCTCGCCATCCTCCGAAAACTTCACGTCATTCTGCAACACGCGGCGGCGTGGAAACGCGGTCAACACCGAAGCACTGCTACAAGCGTGATGCCACAAAAGCATGGGAAGACACGCAACGGCTTGCAGGTAGGTCAAGAGGCACGAACCTGGTGTCCCGCCGACTTTCCGACGTACTTGGTGTGATCTAGCACAGTCGGGGTGGTGGGCGAGAAGCCGGCGGGATAGATGACGTGGGCGAGGGTGTTGATTGAGGAAAAGTGCGGAGAGATGCGACGATCGGGCGACGATCGGTTAGCGATGTCGATGCTGGACACCCTCCGGTATCGCAAAACGGTGGAGTGTACTCACGACCGTACGCAGCAAGCTGTCCCTGGGCGTTGTAAAAGTCGACTCGGGTATACGCAAGCGACTTTCCTGGGTGGGTGCATGCACAGATAAGGAAAGGACACAACACGCCCACTTAGCTGCGCAAGCGGGGGAGGGGGACCAACTCACCGATGCCCGTGATGACGGCCTTTGCTATCAATTCGTCTCCAGCACGTCCGCCCGGCTTGACAAATGATGTTCCGATGTCGACGGAGACCCCCGTCATGTACTGACCCTTGGTCGCAACGGCGAGAGATCCAAGGGTATCGGTGAGTGACATGATGAGCCCGCCATGGACGGTCTGTTAATTTAGTTACTCTCAGTATGTCCGACGGGTCCAAACGGAAATGTCGGCGCGCGAAGTTGCGAATCAGTGTTTGACACTCACGCCGACACGGTTGACTGTTCAATAGGAGCGAGAAGCTGATGAGTACCACAAGGCTGCGACAGAAGGTGAGAAGAGGAACAGTCACTTACGATTGTAGGGTTCAATCTTCAGGGACGCACGAAGCTCTCCAGGCTTGGCGTCCAATATTCGAAGCTGCAGAAAGAAGATCCATATTCAGCGACGGGAAAACACGGAGAACGAGAAGTTCGGTCCAACGCACGTTTGGGAAACATTGCTGATCATGCCCTGGGGTTTTTAAAATTTCAGCGGAGACTTGGCCGATTGGGACGGCGTGCAAGGAGCACTGGAAGCACTGCAGGGTGCTGCGGATAAGAAAATGAGGCCAATCACCTTTGTTGTCGACGAACGAACGCCAGACCTGGAGGAGTTTTGTGCAGGGTCGTGAGACAGGACCCGCGAGAGATTGTCTGCGCCACCAATTCATTCATATCGCTTACCCGGCGGGTGAATCTAAGGCACGCAGCCATCTCACGGCCTTGCTTGTGGTGGAGGTTAAGTTAGAGGTTGACAAGGACGGTACCGGTCCAAACGCAGCTCCGACGCGCTGGGCTGTGCTGGGCCCTGGCAGCCAGCGTCCACTTTCGGACTCGGAGAAGCATCGGAATCGGTCACGTGGTCGCCTCTTGTCGCTGCGAGCGTCGGTGCCAGCGTCGGTCTCATCCTTTTCTCTTCGCCCTCTCATCAACCGCACGGTCTGCTCTGTGCAGCACATTGGACACGAGCCTATACAACATTTACTTATGATGGCTCTGGGTGTGTCAATATCACGTCCCGCAGGTGAGTGTGTGCTACCAGTACAGTCACTCGTCGTCAACCCACAGCTCTGATGATTGTGATGCAATAGATGGTTATTTGGTCGCGAATATGTTCGATTTGAATAACTGTCGCTCGCGGCGGCACTATGTCGTAATGACGCCGCTAGAAAATGGATTACCGCTGTTCAAACTTTCTTCTCTGCCCGCGCCGAGAATCGCGCCCAACTTCCGGCATGCGGAATGAACGATACGACGGGGCCCCAAAAATCGTCACCGGCTCCGAGGACTTGGAGTTATCTTATCTGTGGGCGTATCAGTCTTCTTTCAGCACTCCCGCAGGTTGCGGAAATCTCGTTAACTCCTGCCGGGCCGGGACGAAGTCGGTCAGGTTAGAGACCAAGCAATGTCACCACGTCGTTTCGACATGGACAATATGCACATGTAATGTAAGTGCCTAATCATGATAATCTGCGTGGCAGACCCTATCGCATGTTCCTCCGCAGGTCCACGCGGCTCTTTCGCGAACATACTGATGCAGGCCGAAGAAAGGCTTTGCCAGCTGTTCGCCAGCGGAATATTGCGCCTTAGAACGCCATTGCGATGTCCGTCTTGTGCGAGCCTGAGATATGCTGTACGCAGCTGCAGAATTCTCACCCTGGTGTGCGACACGGCATCGCCTTCTCCCGTCCTTTTGCGAACCTCATGGATGGATCTTAAGTAACCTGCTCCATGAGTACGGAGGATGTCTGCCCATAGGTGAGTTTGGGCCGGTTTTGCCCAAGTGTCCGGTTATACGTTCTGACCCTGTTTTTGAAAGTTTCGAACATATCGGAGGCTTTCACTCCTGCCAGGGGAGTCAAAAATTGTGACTGTCACCATCCAGCCAGTGTTCGTCGTCGGGGTTCCTGATTGCGGACGTTGGCTGCCCCATACCACACCTTGAAACGGGGTTGGCGTGGCGTGCAGTTCTGCGGCTCCAGATCCAGATCCGCCGTCATAGTTGTCTATCAAGGCCCGGCGTTCAGCCATGCTTCTACCGGCCCATGTACTCACAGCGCCTTCCAGGACTTCGCACATATATGCCGAGACGCAGGTCCCTTCTCGGGGCTAGATTGGAGAATGAGCGGGTATAAATCTAACTCCGTGGCAGCTCGTTTCTGGATCCTCAGTCTTCCTAAGAGACTTCTTCTCCCCCTTTCTTTCCCCTCTTACCTCACTTCAGCCGCCGGCCATGTCTGGCTCTGCGGTCACCCGCGACCAAAAGGCTTTTGGTGCTGTTGCGACCACTGTATCCGTCCCTCAGCCCGCCTACATCAACTCTGTACCCTCCCTCCCGTATATCACTGAGGAGCCTCCAGCGTCGAAGGTCACCGTCTACGATGACAAGACGGAGTCGTCGTCCGTCGAGGTCGAGAAGGGCGGTCCTGTCTGGGAAGGGTACCGGGAAGACGACGTCCCCGAGAAGGTACACGGCCACTTCCTCCGCAACGTCCGTTTCCAGATCTTCTCCCTCTACCGGCGGCTGTTCGGGATCGTCTTCATTACCAACATGGCCATCTTCATCGCCGCGTGTGTCCGCGGCGGCGCCAACACGGATGCAAATCACCTTGGCTTAATTACCATCGCGAACCTCTTCGTCGCCATCCTCATGCGTCAGGCATACGTGATCAACGCGTTCTTCACCGTCGCCCTCTGGACACCTCGATCGTTCGTAGACGTGCTTTTAACCCCCGTGACGAGAAGGGCAGTTTGAGTTAACCGTTTGTCTTAGATGGCCACTATGGTCTCGGAGAATAATTGGGCGGGTCTACTCCATCGGTGGCAGTGAGTCTCAGATGTCTGTGATGTACTAAAGCCGTCGGTGTGCTGACCAACGTGCGTTACAGTTCATTCGGGAGCAGCGGTCAGCGGTACCGTATGGCTCGTCCTTTTCGCGGCCAAGGCCACTCAACAGTTCGTCCACAAGGACAAGGTATGCTACGGGTACCTTTTTTGCCTGCGGATATGCGCTGACGTGTCCGGCAGATTACCGTTCCCACTATCGTCTTTACATACATCATCCTTGCACTCCTGCTGAGCATGATAGTCTTCGCGTACCCCCGCACCAGGCAACGACATCATGACACCTTTGAGATGGTCCACCGATTCTCCGGCTGGACTGCAGTTGCTCTGGTGTGGTGTCTGGTACGTTCTGACGCTCAGGCCGCGAATAGCTCTCAGTTGACTCGCGTTACAGATCATTTTCCTCATCAAGGACTACAAACAGCCTGGGCAGCAGCTCAGTCAAGCAGTGGTGCACGCGGCACCATTCTG